>JBBJLS010000148.1:7549188-7592444 GCA_037577275.1 Bryconaethiops microstoma | reverse complement strand
ACACACACACACACACACACACACACATATAAATATATATATACACATACATATAAACAACTTTCCCAGTTTGTAGTGTCATGTAATAAGCAGGTGACAAAAAGATGATACACTGATTCAGCAACATTAAGGCGGCTACAGAATGGTGAATATAAAATCAGTTGGTGCTGAATTCCACTGGGACTTAACTGGGAGATATTTCTGATGATTCAGCATCATCTGTACACATATGAACACAAACCATTACTTTACTTATCCTCAGAGATATTACAATCCTTACCAAACCTTCAAAAACATATGCACAGCAAGCAAAGACAGCAAAATTCCATTCAGTAAACGTATCCTGTCCAAAAATAGATGCCGGCATGCAACATTAACCAGATAATAAGAACTATAGATGAGCTGTTAGTCTGAATCTCGCTGCAGTGTTTACACACACAAACTTTAGCAAGAGCACTTCCGTCTCCATCCAATTACAAGAAAACTCTGTGTGCTGAATAGTATTGAATAAACTGAAGTAAAAAAAAGAAGGTTTTATGAGTTTGTTAGCCTGCAGGCCAACACAATGGCCATTATGCTAACCATAGATCTCACTGCAGCCGAGTTATCTGCAGTGCAACGGCAGACACGGACTGACGTGCGTTTGAACGTTAGCTAGCTACAGTTAGTTAACCAGAGCCTACCAACTAACAACTTTAACATACAAGGCAGATAAACATCTTTTCTAACGAAATAAAAGACAACACACCAACCAGAAAAACAGCCCATAGTCGAAATTGAATCCCACTGTCTACCACCACCCCAAAAAAGTGGCTAACGCGTTAATGTGCTAGCTACAGAATCCGGGGGCCACTTAGCAACGGCTTGTTAGCTTTAACGGCTACCTCTCACTCACAGGCTCCTCAAATTAACGAGCAATGTTACTAGGAAAAAACAACTCATGTCAGCACTAATGATGACGAACTACTCTTTAAACGTGTAAATTAGAGAATATACAAGGAGACTGTCCAGGAGTCGCCCTCAGCCAGGAATGTCATTAAGATCGTTAGCAGGTTAGCAGGCTAAAGCATTGCAAGCTAACGAGCTAATGGTGAAAACTCTCCAGACAGGCTAGCAGCGAAAAAAAGAGCTCTGGCGGATGTCAACACAAACTTGCTCCCTTACAAATATCTGAAACGTTTGTTTTAGTCAAAGATTCATTACATGGATAGGGGATACGTCGATTGTGTCGTTAGCGCGTCAGAAGCTAAAGACACTGCTGGGCCGATGCTCACTGTAAAAAACCACCTCAGCTCCACATGCTCCTTTCTAATCTAGCACCAGGCTACTGTGGGCCTGTCGAAACTCCTCTCACATCACAAGCTAATAAGGAACCATTTCTGACAACACGCACACAAAAAGCTACCCTCAATCACTACCACATCCTACCGCGACGCCTTGCTCGGACGTACCCGGAGAAGAGAGCTCCGTCCTGCCCTAAATCCGTCTTTCCCCGTGGAGTTGCTGGGCGATGCTCCCTCACAGGCTGTCTGTCTGCTCAGCTAACTAAAACGCAGAAGATCTCGCTGAATCATTCCCCAAACAGGGCCGGCACAACACAAGAGTGTGTGCTAGTGAAATTTCACAGCTTAACAGCTCCAGCCACTGCGTAGCTCCCTAAAACCCCACTGCGGTCACTCAGAAACACGCCTCGACGCGTGTGGAGTTTATCGAGCTGTTTCACCAAAATGCCAGGCTTACACTTCAGTTTAAGACCAGGGGAAGGGAAGACTATCGACCAGCCCAGCCATTACACATTTCCAGTCTTCCAATCCAAACTTTTATTTCAACTCACGAAAAAAAGTTACTAATTTTTATTTTCTCATAAATTTAAAAAGTTTCTATTAAAACCCAAGCCACATCATGACTCTACTAGGCACATGAGTCTTCCCAAATCGGTGGCACATTTCAAATGTGTCACAACGTGGGAAATATTACTTCATGATTCATAAATGCGTGCTATAATTATTTTTATTCAACACACCTGCATTGAACTAGAGGACTAATTCAGCTCTTCTTATAGTGAGTTAGTGCTCAAGTCCTGATGACATATACAACATGTTCAGACAAGCGAATTGTCTATTATAAAATATATCACGATAATGACGCACATCATATTGCTCACCTCTATTTGTTACTGATAAACAGATGGATAATATATATAATATATAATAACAATACATTAATAAGACTACCTCAAGCTATAAATCAAAGCTATCGTGTGATACGATTGTAATCAAATCTGTAAATGCATAATTTAGAACTTGTCAAACTTCAGTGTGCATTTTATTTAATTTATACCATGGCACCAATTAAATGGCAGTGATTTGAAGTCTTATGTGTGGACAAAACTAGAGCATGCATGGAACATGGGGTCTTATGTCATCAATTCAATTCGACATGGCCTTTGACATTTGTCGTTTTATGCAGTATTCTGCAGTGTGCCATTTTATTTATTGGCCTCATCAACTTACACTGGGCAGCTAGTGGTCTAGTGTTTAGGGAGTTGCCCCTACAATCAGACGGTAATAGGTTTGAATCCTAGGACTGCTAGTGGCACCATTGAAGCACCTTTGAGCACACACTGCTCTCCAGGCTTATATTTTCATGTATGTGTAAGGTAGCAGAAGTGTTACGCCAGTAGGTGGCACAATGGCACCACAATACGACCCAGGTTTATGATTTACTTGCGCTTTTTGGTCCCTCTGTGATTCCGTATTACTTCAATCACATCTTCTCTGTTGTACCATGTATTCTTCATATGACATCATGTACCGAACCGTGACCCATGTACCATGTGACCGTTCAGTACAAATACATGTATCATTACAGCCCTGATCACTATGGTATTGTCCCAGATTAGAATTTCATACAATACAGAAGTCTCTCTCTCAGCTCAGCCTGTTTAAAGTTGAAGGGCATGTTTGGGTGTCTGTCCCAGGCTACAGAATCAACCCGTTAATATGGGAATCAGGTAGAACTGGAAGAACATTAGAGGCTTTTTCTGCATTATAACAATGTACTGACACCTCTCTTTCCCTCACTGTGTTGTGTGTTGTTCATCCAGCTGTGGGTTTGACCACCTGCCCGGAGCCCGTGGTGCCAGCCAATGGAATAAAGAGTGGCGATCGGTACATGGTGAACGAGGTGGTATCATTCAGCTGTGAGCCGGGATATGTCCTGCAGGTAAGCCACCGATCTCACACACACACGCATACACACACACACACACACACACACACACACGCGCACGCATACACACACACATACACACACACAGACACGCATACACACACACGCATACACACACACACATGCATACACACACACGCATACACGCGCACGCGCACACGCACACACACGCACACACAAACACACACATGCGCACAAACAAACATACTCTTGCATTACTGTATGAACATCTTACAAATATGCAAAATGTTTTAAATGATTTGACCATACAGTAAGTGTATATGGGAAGAATACAGGAAGTCCAGTTCTCGTCACCACCATGTTAAATTTCGCCACCAACACACCTGATTTAACTCTACCATTTTTTTTTACTTCTGCACTTCTGTTGTTAAAATGTGAACCAGATTGTTTTATAGTGGTTTGATGTCAAATGGTGCATTGCAGAATATGTCACTTGTGGGAACTGACTTCTAGTGATAGGAATATCTACAACAAAAATAAAACCGTTTTTTACTATGTTGATAATGTTAAAATTGTGGTGGGAAAACTGTTTTACCTCTCTGCCATAATCAGACTTAAAAAAAAAAAACATTTAAAAACCTTATATCAAAGCCATTGTACAACAAAGTCTCAGACAATCATTTCATGTAATGACTCTCTGTGATATAGCTTTTATAAGCATTAAACATTTTGGACGTCACGTTCCCATCACCACCACGTTGCACAATCTGACTTTTCCAGTTCTTCCATATTTACATATAAAAACTAATGTCATAACTATATCATTTTTAATTAGTAAAATTCCCCTTTTATCCAAGTATTTGGCAATAACTACAAATAATTGATTGCCTACATTTTGGAAATAATATTGCACTTATAAAAAGACATAAAAATCACAGTCTGTCTTTACCTTCTTTTAGGGCCATTCTCACATAACGTGCATGCCAGGGACTGTAAGACGCTGGAACTATCCACCTCCACTGTGTATTGGTAAGACCCTTGAACGTTCAGTTCAGTTCACTGCTACTTTATTTACACTATACCACTTCAGCATAAGAAAAAGCTTACTCATTAGACAACATGAATGGTACATGGAATAATAATAAAAACTGCAGGGCGGAGCAGAATAGACACAATAAAAAAAAGGCAGTCACAGCACAAACAGTACCAGACAGCATATGCCTTGCAGAAGGCTGACAGTGCAATAAACACACACGTGCTTGTATGGCACATCATAACTCGGCAGCCATGATGAAAAAATATTATCCCATGCATGACGTTTTTGCTTGTGCTGCCATCGTGAAAAATTGGTGAGAAACTTGACAATGGTCCTTTTCATGTGCTTGTATGAATCAGCCAAGTGTGGAGGGATTCTTCACGACATGAGTAATGTGATCCTGAGCCCGGGCTTCCCGGGCAACTACCCTGGCAACCTGGACTGCACCTGGAGGATCCTCCTGCCCATCGGATACGGTGAGCCTGCTGAGAGCAAATGAGCCACCGCCGCGAGTAGATTGGCTGCAGGGCCACAAACACACTCTCCTCAGGGATACCGACTTATCTTTCACACATCGCATCACTAGAGCTGGATTAGTAACTGCCAAGGTTGAGGGCGAATCACGTTGTGATTTGCGCAGTGCTATTCAGACTGCTAAAAATCAATTGGCCTGACATTCAGTAAGCAGATTTGTCTTCAAATAATTAATGCACTTCACCTCATGAATGTATCGGTGGACTTGAGGCTGTATTGACAGAATCAACCCGGATTAATGTTTTTTTTGTGCTTTATCCATTAATACCAAACCTTATATGCTGCTTCTGTGATTCTGTAAAATTGTAAACTGCTGTTCTGGTGCTTTTACAGGGACATTGTAAAAAAAATAGCTATAGAACAATGTGATTGTCTCAGAGTGCCAGTACCTTCTCTTCTCTTTCAGTATCACTCTGCCTCTGCCGGTAACCCAGCAATGACAACCAGCTGCTAAAAACAGCCATAACAAACTTCATTAGAAATAACAGGCCTGCCATAAAGAATTACGAGGAATAACATTTTGGCCTAACAGTAAGAGACACAAACAAGCGACAAACCAGATAGCCCCCGCTGTAATCACGCAATCACTGAAGCAGTCTACACTAGATGCATTGTATCGTGCTGGTGGTCCACCGTTAAAAAGACTTTAGGAAAGCCAACTGCCCTCCATCAAAAGATGATTTAACAGATAAGGAGGAATGAGTTCATGAGATGGAGAAAAGTGAGCTGTATGAGCCTTCCTGTACTATTTAAAAAGACAGTAACTGAAATGTGCTGTCTGTAGAGAAACTGCTAGATTGCTGAAAATTACCATTACTGTTTCAGTTTCAGTTACCATTGTCAGGGTTTATTCCCTTCTCCAGGCACGCCAGGCAGGCACACACACACCAATTGAAATCGAAGTGCTGCATTCTTTATTTTAACCAAACACAAAAGCAAAACTGGCATGAGACCCAGACTCAAGAGTTATGTTTTCTAAACAAGGAAACACAAGCAAACAAAGCAAATGTGAATAGACAGGTTGACCAACCACGCAGGTTGGTCACACACAAACTAAATACAAAACTCTAAACCCCACAAACCAATCACAAAACACAAACACTTACACCCTGGTGTGACTCATAAACAAAAACCATCACAACACAGAACTATAAAGAACGGCCTCTATTGGCTGCCCATCGTTACTGTCCCCAGCCCTGACAACCGTTTTCATTTTGTTGTGAGCTGCCAATATTGCGTTGAAATGTGTTACCCAAATGTTTACCTCATTGTGACAAGCTTTTAACTGATAAGTTTGTAGTTATTTTGAATTTTGATTTGATAAGAAGACTTAAGAAGGGCCCCACAGCGGTTCATTGAGTTATGCTGTTGCCTCACATCTCCAGGTCCTGGAATTTGCATGTTCTTCTCGTGGTGGTGTGGGTTTCCTCCGGGGGCTCCAGTTTCTCCCACAGTCCAAAGACATGCGCGTCAGGTGATTTGGGGATTCTAAATTGACCATAGATGTGAGTGTGTGAGTAAACTGGCCCCGTGATAGACTCTGGGTACCCATGACCCTATTTAGAATTAAGCTGTTACCGAAAATGAATGAATTAATGCTTTCAGTGTAGTTTTGTTTGATGTTTTTATGATCTTTAATTTTTTGCACAACTTAATTTAGTAGCATTTATATTCAGTAGTGTTTGATCAGAGTTCTTTCTCTTCAAACCAGTGCCAAGACTTCACACTGTGTGCACTCCCTCTTTTGTATTGTTGCATAGGTAATCTACATTCATTAAGTGTATACATTTCCAATGCATAAAGCACACTACTGCTGGGGGAAATAATTGTCTGAGAGACGGCCTCAGCATTTAATAGAAGCAGACTGAAAACAAGCTTGAGCCGAATGGACGTAGCAGTAAACATTACCCTCAACACCACCCATAGCTGAGAACTCAGCTGGGGTCAGAGATAGGTAGAATCCCCTAAAACCACAATCAAGTAAAACGATTGTTTCTTCCTTAAAGTAACGACTCTGAAACACCAAAAACAACTTCAGTTGGAGAAAACAAATAAAATAAAACACTGAGAAATGAGAAAACAACTCTGAGTGAACTCTTAAAAGCATATAAGGTGTCATATAAGGTTCTTGGGAGAAGATCCATTTTAGTTTTTTTTCAGCAGATAATTCTTTAAATAATTGTAAATGGGAAGTGTGAGAGTGAAGTACACATGTTTAAAGAACCTCCAGAGTTTCCAGAGTTTTTCTGACTTGCACCTGAACAACTTTTCATGAGAGCCAACCCAGCCCACCCGACCCAGAAAAATCTTCATTAATCAACGAACCTAACCCGACCTGCCATGTTTTTGAGTGATATTTATAACTTAGCTGGAACAGGGCTTTGTCACTTCTTGACCCAGCCCATCTGAACCAACAAAATTTTCTAAACCCGTCCGACCCACTGGTCAACTCATGGGACGATGGGTCAACCCATGCATTACTACCATCTACCGGAAACTAATGTATGTTAAGCCATATTCTATTTTGGTATACTTTCGGTTTAAATAAAATGCAGAGGCTTAAAATGAGCAACAGCAACATGAGAATGAAAAAAAGAGAAGGGAATAAAACTAAACCCCAAAAAACAACTAAATGTAAGTGACTGTCATAGATTCCTCACTCCAGCTGTGCTCATTTTGCTTGTTTCTTTGTTATGTCATCCTTGTCCTGCTCCCTTGTCTGTATCCCAGTGGGTCTGTATTCCCAGCTGTTTCTTGTTCAGTGTCCCTGTTTACTCTGCTTCATTGTTGTGCATCATTTGGTGTTGCCTTGAATTTGTCATTGTACCTTCCTTTTTTTGGCCTCAGTGTGTTTTGCTTTTGGTCTCAGTGTTAAATGTTTTGTTCCTGGTGATTTGGTTTCCCCCATTTCTTATGGATATCCTTGTTTTATTTCTGCTTGCCACGCCTGCAAGCAGAAATTAAGATAACTGGCCTGCAATTTTACAATTTAATAGACGTAAATAAGATAATATAAGCCTTTATTAGTCCCACAGAAAAGTGTTGCAAAAACACACCGGTTCGATTGGCTGGGAATCGAACCGGTGTGGCAGACGAGAATATGACCACTGAACCACCGATGCAAGCGTATCATATGTATCATTTGAAAATGATATGCTTCACCCTCTGATTTCATTTCATCATGTTTTATATGTGATGTTGGTAATTGTAAAATAGTAGTAAATCTGAAAGTTGTCAGGGCTGGGGGGCTTATGATGGCGGGTGTTAAAGTCTTTCGTTCCTTGAGTTATGTTTATTAGTTTCACCTGGGTGTTGTTAGGGATTAACTAGTGGGCTTTTGTCTTTGTTTTTTTCTCGTTGTGTCTGGGTATTTTAGGGCTTTGTCTTTCAGTTTTCCTTTGTCGGTCAACCCGGTTTTTCATCCTGTTGTGTTATTGTGTTCCCGGTCCTTACAGTTGTTTCGTTCCCTGTCTCCTTTTGTTTTAGTACTATAGTTCTAGAGTTTGGCTCTCATGCCTGTTTTGTTTTCTTGTTCAGTTCTGTTTAAAATAAAAGAAACCTCATGATGCACGTCGACTACCCATGGTGTGTGTGTGCGTGCCCCGCATGCGAGGTGAAGGGGATACCGCAGCGTGACAAAAGTAATGTTAATTGAGCACAATGTTCAGCATGTAAAGACCAAAACTATCATGAAACAATAGGCATTAATGAAATTATGTGATCATAAATTAATAATCTCAGGCATTAAATAGATGGTCCTTTTAACTATTTCAAGAAAAACTTTCTGTGAGTTAGCTTTTATAGGCATTTTCAGATGTCTGGCTACTATCACCATCCCTGTATACAATTCAAAACGTTTCTCTAAAATGGGAAAATTTGACATGAATGACATTGTTTCTGTCTTAACATTTTGACTGTGCAGAAACTGATGGATATCCCCTTTACGGAGTAAATGTAACTGAATATTGTGTGCCTGTGGTCGAGAATCATCCAATGTGTTCTCACCCTGAGCTCTGAGCCTTGTGGTAGTCTAGATCCGGTGTGCTTTTGAAAATATTTTCACTCATAGGCTTGCTGGAGTAATGATTTATCTTTGTGTGGCTGTAAATGAAAAGCATTCAGACCATTTTCCACTTTAGAGCAAACAAAGCCACTGATTGGCCTTTCCTCGTTAACTTGATCGAATTCACAGAACAGGTCCATCCATCAGTTGCTTACCCTGATACATCTGTCTGAAAAATGGGGGTTTGGAAGTCGCTCGTTTGAGGACTCATTCTTTAAATAAAGATTGCACTTGTCAACATCCTGGCTGTGGCTCTGATAAACTCAGAGCAGGCCTAGTGCCTCCTTTTCTGCTACATTACTCTGCACAGTTTGACCTGGCAGCAACGGCTTGTTATGCTGTTTTATTTATCTCAACTTTCTAGATTATATGCAGTCAATTCAGCTCTCCAGCCTCATTGAGTTGGAGTCATTTGGTTGCATTTGCTTTCTGCAATCTCAGCACTCAGACGAGAGCTGAACAAAAGACCCATTGCAGATGTTAACAAGGCAGTTGATTGTGATTGTAAGAAAAGTGTGTTGCACTCGCCAACACACTCCTTCTCTCTCCTGCATAACTTAATCACATAATACATTGGGTTTGTGATGAAGAGCCAGGAAGAAGACTACAATTATCAGTACAGTGGTATACATAAAATCACTATTTAATGCGATAATGTACTTTTTGAAAGAAAAAAACACTTTTGGCCCAGCTAAACAGCTTTTATTCTTAGATATGTTGTCAGAAGAGAGTGACTCTGTTGAACACATGTCTAAGGCTTTACTAAAGACTACACCTTGACATTTGGCCTTTGTGTTTCATTTGTTATTGAGCAGTCTGGAGTGCCACCTCAGATTACTGAATACATGTTACATGAATGAATTGTTGAATAGTCGTAGCATTAGTAGCAGCAGTGTGAGCAAGCAAAATAGGAAGAAGAAAGTGTTTTCTTTCATACTATGACTAATGGCCACTCTAAAATTGATATGGCCCAAATATGTCAAAAGTAATGTCACATCTGTGTGGAAAAATGTTTTGTCTTTAGGAGGCTTAGTGGTCCAAATACGAATCTGTTTTGAAGAAGCTGCTAACTGTGAATGATGATATTGATGTTTGTCCTGGAGTGACATTTCATGGGGCTTTTTTTCCACTTACTGTGTTTGACTGATATTCTGTGTTTCAGTGCTTCATTTTGATAAATAGGCCCACATATAGAATCAGAAATTCAGTAAAATAGATTCTGCTACTATATATACTGATTCATATTTTCTCAGTGGTTTTGGATGGTAATTTGATTTAAAACATAGATGATTAATACTAGTCTTGTAGATCTATCACTACTCTGCAGAATTTAGCTCTATCACTAATCTGACACACCTGATCCAGATAATAAAGGCTTTCAAACTCATTTGGATATTAGAGCCAGCATCTCAATTGTCCAAGGTGGTAGAAAGAAAGACTAAAACAATAAACGGAGATCCAAAATAGATTAATATGAAGTTTTTTGGAAATTAGTTTAATAAGATGTTTAACAATTTTACATGTAAAATAGATTTAAAAAATGGTTTTATAATGATGCTTAAGGAGCAGATTCTGTTTTAAATATTTCCTGTCCTCAAGCTTTCGCTGTGATTCACAGTTCATAAGGAGGCAATTAATGAGCAAAAGAGGCTGTGTGAATTTTCCCTGCAGGTGTTAATGTGAATGAGAAGTGATTGGAGCTTTGCCTGTTAACAGCAGTTCAGCACACCGGCTGCCCTCAGTGTTTTTTAGTCACATCATGCTTTCTTGGCCAGGCTCTGTTCCAGCATAAAAAAAAAAAGGCATTTGGGTTTTTGCTTTAGTACATTCGCTTCTCATATATATGAGGCCTGGGTGACAAAATAACAGGGATAATTACCATCAGTAAAGAATCTTTGTTAAAGGATTTTTGTTTCATAAATTGATTTATGCCACTATGTATTGATATAAGTCTGATATTAAAAAGAAAACCCTTCAATGGTTGCTATACCTAGTGCATACCTAGTACACACAGTGGGCATGTATGTCTTTTACTTTCTAGATGTGGAGGGAGAAGTGTAGCCATTCAGTCATAACAGCACAAATTAGTATTATAGTTAGGAGAGTTTGCTAGTGCGCTAATTTGAAATTGTATTAAAGTTACAAATAATATAAATTAAGATAAACTTCACCAGGAAGACCATATGTGTGTAAATTTGAAGTGGATATTTGCATGGGAAGCTAAAGTTTGTGAATACTCGATTCCCCTGACTGTATATTGTTGTTAGATTTTTTGCCATTTTATCTAACTTGAATTGTGACCCGCTTCTTTTTTTTTTCTACAGGAGCACACATCCTGTTTCTCAACTTCACATCAGAAGACAACCATGACTTTCTGGAGGTCCGTACCGGTCCCCCGCACAGCAGCTCTCTGATTGGTCAATACAGTGGAAGCCTGCTTCCACCCCCTCTACTCAGTACCACACATGAGACAGTCATCCACTTCTACAGTGACAACTCACAGAACCGCCCTGGCTTCAGGCTCACTTACCAAGGTGAGCTCTGCTCCTGTTTTGCTGTGCTTTGACATGAAAGACTTAAGCATCAGTGTCTCATAGGGATGAGCAAATCGGTGTTGTATTGATACTTTTGTTGCAGAAATTTCCCTGTGAATCAGTTCATTTAAAAATCAACAAGTAGCAAATGGTGGCATACCTATACAGGCACAGTGATGTGGACAGTTCAGTAAAACTCTTATTGAAATATTTTACTGATGTCTGCAATTGCCTGTTTAGGTTGTAGAGATGACAAAGACTACCCTTTTAATGTGCACAAAATTATTTTTGTAAAAAAGTCTTAAGCTTTGGATGCACTTGGGGGAGTAACTTGTATGTATTTGGCATGTGTTTTAGATTGTCTTTTAGAAAGAACAATCTGAACCATAACTGCCAGAATGGATTCACAGCGTCTGTCTGGTGAACATTTACAGTACTGTGTATATTTTTCTATGATGAGTTAAAACGAGCTGTGCCCGTTTTGTGGAACATTAGAAGAGCACCAGTATTCAAAAAGAATGGCCTTATTCATTTTATTAGTTCATGCGTCTTATAAACAAACACACCGTGATACATGTAGAAAATATATTGACATTGAATTGCATCATTTTTTACCTAGTACTGTTTACTGATATCAGGATACTAGCCTTGGTATCAGTAGAAAAAGGAAGTCAAAAGTATCGGTACCCAATCCATACTGTCAGAGCTTCTGGAAATCACATCCATTCAGCATCAGTGCAGGAGTGACAGGCTCATATCTAGGAGCATCTGGGCTCCTCTGATCATAAGAAGCATCTCCGGCATCCTTCTGTCTAACATCACTGGAGGGGCTCTCCATCATGATAGCTTGTGCCTAAAAGCTTTTGAAATCAATAGGACGGTGCACGCATTTGATAAAATAACCAGCCATTGTCCGTGCCGTGCACTTGCAGGTCGGCTAGTTCACGCGCCGCCCTTGTATTTTCTTTTCTTTTGCACCCTGATGGAAGTTCAGGAGTTCAAAACATCTCGGCCCATCCTTGAGCTTGAGCCTTCGCTGCCTGTTTGTCTGGGAAAAGAAATCAATGATGTCTTTTGATACCCAAAAAATGGACGGCGAATAGGTGGATGCACTCGTAATGGATGATAATGAATGAACTGCATATGAAATATTTTCAGATCTCTGAAAGGAGGAATTTGTATGGAGGGACAGAACAAATTTCACTTAATCTTACTTAATCACTTGTAATACGATTGAAAAAAGTCTTAATTGCTTGATCGATACACACAAAACTTTCCTGCATTATCTAAACACTGTTGCCTACAGATGATTAACAGACTCATTCTCTGTGATATTTTTTTCCCAGCGTATCAATTGCAGAATTGCCAAGATCCATATCCGTTTCATAACGGGTACCTCACCAATAACGACTTCAATGCGGGCCAGTCCATAACTTTTAAGTGCTTCCCTGGATATATATTGGTTGGGTATTCGGTGTTGACATGCCAGCATGGAACCAACAGGAAATGGAACCATCCGTTTCCTCGATGTGAAGGTAAATGAGAGTGAGAAAAAGACTTAAACCTTTGTTTCTGTTTCCTTCACTCAATATGGTCTCACTGATCTTGAAGCAAGCTCTGGCTCTCAATATAGTTTTGCATTCACTGTTTTCAGAAGGAGCATTTGCCTGCCTTTGCAGACTTTAATAGGTATTATCCGACCATTCTGCACTCCCAAAGGCCTTTTTAACGATGCTTTTTATTGAAGTGTTGCTCCTTGGCGTTACTGGTACACTACAAGGACCACAGTGTTTTTTGGGGGTTTTTTGTTCCTTTTTTTCAAAGCTGTCTTTCAAATTAAGCACCTTGAAGACTGATCCAGTAGAGACCCAGGCTACAGGGAGCAGTTCTGAATTGCAGTCTAAATGATCAGTAAGCACAGTGTAGCATGAAAGCTGTTTGGTCTTTAATCAATCAATAACGCTGCACATTTCCCTCTTCTGTCAGTCTCCAAGCATTAGAGGCAGCTTACTTCCTCTGTTCAGCTTTGTAGACCATGCTCAGACTCTGAAGACCCCTCTAGCCCTTGTCCCATGATTGTCTGATAATCCTAATAATTCTAGAACAGACGGGCCATGGTCCCCTGCCTGACGTTGTCATCATTAGTATTATGATGTCCTGTTTCCTTCCGCTGATCGTCTGCCATGGCTATTGCTCACTGTAAGATGGATAAGCATTGTGCTTGTACTGAAGTTGTATTTGTCTTTGTGTGCAGCGCCCTGTGGTTACAATGTGACGGCTCCAAATGGCACCATTTTCTCACCTGGATATCCCAATGAGTACCCGGACTCACAGGACTGCACCTGGCTCATCACCGTGCCTCACGGCCATGGTGTCTACATCAACTTCACACTGTTACAGACCGAGCCCGTCAATGACTACATTGCTGTGTGGTGAGCATGCACCACTGACCAGTATTAAAGATTTGCTTTGGGCAAACATGTTATTTGCACAAATCGTCTTAGCCCAAATGTAGTCGATTAGCTAAGCTGTGTATTGGCTGATCAACTACATGAGGGGAAAATTGTGCATATTTGATTTTTTTTTTTTTAATAGTAACACTACATCATTGTTATGTCAAGGGTTATGTAGAAGGGTTCAAGTAAAATGTATTCAAGTATATTATGGAAAAGAAAGCAGAATAGAATAGAACTGGATAGAACTGAGGAAAAAATAAAGATTAGAACTATGGTATTTTTAACTGTGAAATTCACAAAAATTAAACTTCAGACTACTTAAGTTGCTGATTTTTGCTGCTTTCTACCAGCAGTGAAACTGAACTCAATATATGTAAATGACTGAACATATTAATTAACCGTTTGATGCATTGTGTGAAAACAGTGGAAATTACAACTTGTATGACTTGTTCATGACATTATAGACATTTCTGCTTAAAAGTATTTAGTGTATGATTAAAACACAAGTAATTTGTGTTTCATGATCAGAAGTCCTCCTAAGTGGATCAAAAAGATGTGTAGCAATGGAGAAATACCCCCTATCTTGGCCCTTTTCTTAGTTATGTAGGCCATTAATCTTCAAAAGCTATTAAAAGAGTGAAGTACTCTGTTAAGTCATCGTTTTTCCTGTTTTCATTCAAAGCAGCCTGTAATGTAATAGCTTTACATGAAAGTCAGCACAAATTGTGCCATAGATTTGAGAGTAAATCAATTTTCCCAAACCCACTCTGAAATGGCGAGGCATTATTAAACCATTTAATGCAAGAATCAGGACTTTGTAATGTATTTCCAATGGTGTGCCTACTTTCTTACAGGGACGGCCCAGAGCAAAGCTACCCACAGCTTGGAATCTTCAGTGGCAACACGGCCCTGGAGTCGGCTTATAGCTCTTTCAATCAGGTCCTTATCAAGTTTCACAGCGACTTCTCAACGAGTGGATTCTTTGTCCTCAATTTCCATGGTAATTTTCTGCTCAAAATGAAAATATTTGCTAAAATGATGTCAGTAAAAAGCAACACATACCATGCAAAGAGTTCTCCGAAGAGTAGTTTAAACAGAAGGCGGCATAATGGCAACTGCTTCTGATGATATCAGCATTATTTCTCTGTATTACACAATTCCAAAATTAAAGCCTCTTTCATTCTGTTTTTTTGATATCAGTGTCAGCATGCAGGCAAGTGAATTCTTTAGTGTGAAAATGAGATGGGCTTTCTTTGTAACTTCCTGAGTATTTAAATATATAAAACATGCATGCTGTGGCTTCAAACTGCTTTGCTCTGTGCGCATGCTGTCAAGTGCAGACAATGCCATGTGACACAGGCAAAGATCTTCAGAACCTTTCTCTCTTTATATTTTTTTTTAGCATATCGTCTTAAAAAATGCCCCCCTCCTCCCACCGTAGAGGAAGCAGAAATATTATATGAAGATGAAGACTATGAAATTGGTATGTATGATGCTGTCAAGACCCAACACACTTGAATACATGTTTAGCTGAATCACTCATTTTCAGAAATGTGAAAAAGGAAAGATGCCAGACACAGAAATTACACTTGGGGCTTCCTCTGATGGAAGATGGGATTTCCAACTGACAGGAAATTATTAAATATGTAGCGCATGTCAGTGGATGAAAAGCCTCGTAACGCTCTTTCAGATGACTTCCATGACTCTGCAGGAGTTTAATTTTATGTATATTTTATGTGTGTGTTGCACCTTTCACACATTTAAAATTCTGCTCCAGGTTCTATACTATGAAAAGAAAATGACAGAGACTATCTGAAAAATGTAAAGACAGGCAAAAATAATGGTTCAACAATATCCCCCCCTACTTCTCCGACAGGTGACATCGTCAGATATCGCTGCTTTCCTGGGTTCACCTTGGTCGGCAATGATGAGCTCACCTGTAAGCTTAACTCCCACCTGCAGTTCGAGGGCCCTCCCCCATTGTGCGAAGGTAAATGATAACCTGAAGTTCAAAGTCAGGTTTAAAAACACAATGGAGATACCTGCTGAGGTGATTACTAACAAGTGGAAAATAAAATAACTGATCCATGGAAAAAAGACAACATATAGGAGGACAGAAAATGGTCATCTGTTCATCACTGAATGGTGCTTGGGCAGAATGTTGCTGTATTCACAGATAGGGGACACAGTATTAGAGCGAAGAAAGGGAACTGATAAGAACAGGCCAGAAACAATGTGAGAGAGCCGAGCCAGACTGGAAAGATATCAGCTACTATCGTGATTCTACATTCTGGTGTGAGATAGACTGTCCAAATGTCCAGACAACCCATTAATCGGTGCAGCCAGCTACTTTTAGATGCTAATCTCCATAGAAAAACATTGGCAATAGAACAGGAGTGTAAGGTTTCCCTAGTGAAAAGCATTGACTAGATGGGGAGAAAGCCCCCACCACTGAAGCACCCTCCAGTTTCCCTAGGATAAGTTGGGCTGTGTTTTGTGATGCAGAACTAATCAAATCCATACAGCAATGTTCCAACATCTAGTGTAAAGCCTTCAGTTACAACTGAGAAAGGGGGAACAAACTCCCCATTAAGACCCTAGATTTCAAAAGAAACATTAGACGAAGAGGTGTCTAGAAACTTTTGAGTCAGTACCAATGGGTGCTGTCCATGGTGCTGAACTTCTAACATATAGTACACAGTTCAGTACTTTGTTTATGAATAAATATAGGCATTCAAAAATAAGTTGTTTTTCTAAGACTAAGCTTTCCTATCTGTGAGTGTTTTTTTCTTCTGGTCTGATTTTGCAGCCTAAATGTAACAGGTATCGTTTGCTGCGTGTTTGAAAGCATCTTCAAAATATGTTGACATTGAGTTCTTCTATCTGCAGTCAAAGCTTCTTAAAAGCATTTAATGCCTTTTGGGCCTATACCATAAGAGCAATGTGGCATATAAAGCCCCACCAATTGCGCAAAGCTGCTAATGTGTTCTCCAGAGATAGGGAACAAACAGTAGTGAATCCAAAGAGTTTGATGCATGTGCACTTGTTCGGCAGTGCCACAAGGAAACGAGTTTTCTCTGTTTGTGCTCTACCTCCCTAGAGCCCACAAGGCACATTAACAGCAGCAAAAAAGAACTTTTTGTTCATTGATTTATTTATTTATATCAATGTAGGGCTTTCCACATCAGGTGAAACAAGTGTATGTGAGAAACAAGTGTGTAATACATGTTAAACCACAGTTTCAGACTTCACTCAAGAGGCTCTGCTTAGTACAACTGAAACAGAGTCTGGTTTCTTCAGTGTTTTTTGAGTTAGTCTGTTCACAGCATTTTTTTTTTTACAAATCCATGTAATGCTTCCCCTCCTCCTGACAGCTCAGTGTCCTGCAAATGAGGAGCGATCAATGTCCTCCGGGGTGATCCTGAGCCCAGGCTTTCCAAAAAATTATCCCAACTCCCAGACCTGCTCCTGGATCATCAAAGTGACACCTTCCTTCACCATTTCCATTTACGTGGAGATGTTCCAGAGCGAGAAGCAGTTTGATGAGCTAGAGATCTTTGACGGTAAACTTTAAACATTAGGGATGCACTGGTATAGAATTTCCGGGCTGATATGATAGCTGATAATTAAGACTTTGTACGGCCGATACCCATACTAGTAACTAGCATTTCAAAAAGTTAACATTATAATTCATAAAGTGTAAACATATGCTCTAAATTTACAGTAAATTACAATATAGTTCACCCTAACTAGGAGCTGATTTCCAGTCTTGACAGTTCAGTTAAAGTACACACAAAATTAAGAGAATGAACAGAAAACAGTACATGTGTTCAAATACATTAGAAACAATAGAAAACTGTGATATGATGAAGTAGATAGAAGACATAGGAGAGGGAGTCAGTAGATTGATGTGTGAAAACCTTTTGCCCCTGTAGCTGTGGGTATTCCCCAGAATGGGGTCACAGCATTGCCGGGGCATACTGATCAGCAACCCCTGATATAAGAGCACTGGTTGCACTGTGGTAGCTCACACTAGTAACATCACTTATAGTTGTGTCCTATAAAGTAGTAACTACTGAAATCACCTTCACAGCAATAGCTATTTGTTGTAATTTCAGTTATCTGTCTAGTTTACTGTGGTTTTAGACTCTCTGTGCTCATTAACTGTAAAACATGTTTAGTATTACTGTAGGTGTGCAGGTATATATCACATAATGTGTCTTTACAGTTGTTGCTGTGATTTTAATGCTATAGAATTAGGGTAAATAATAACCAAATATCTTTGGTTATGCTAATTGACTCACTGTAAAAAAAATGTGTGCTTATTGTACTTTACGGGCAATAATTTTATGGCAGTTTTCTACAGGGTATAATTTCAATGATTGTGAGACAGGTTAAAGATCTTGTGGCCACAGATTATTTTTACATAGCCATAATACATCTACATCAGACAAAATAACTATTGTTTACGTATTTACTTGAAAATTGCAAATTACAACAGAGTGCTAAGAGTTTTGTTTAAGCACTGACACTAACATGACAATAGTGCTCTTGCCTGAAAGGGAAATGAAGCTACCATGTCTGAGGTGATGGTGTTATCCACTGTGCTACCCAAATAATTGCAGACAAACAAATATACTCGTGCAAACACAAATGTCAACTTGATCTATTAGCCCTATTATATTGATCTATTAGACTGATAATGTTAATTCATTTGGGATGTAATAACTGGGAATAATATATTGATGTCTGATATATCACACACTCCTAGTAAACATTTCATGACCTTTTGCTTCAGCCCACCTGGAAATTCCATTCTGTCTCACTGCAGCCAAGAATAAGTCCTGCCTAAAGTATTCAACTCTGTTGTGCTGTGGTTGTCTTCTTCGGTTTCTAAGGACCATCTGGCCAGAGCCCCTTGTTGGTGGCCCTTAGCGGAAACCATTCGACGCAGCTGAATTTCACAAGCAAGACCAGCCAGCTTTATCTCAGATGGTCAACTGACCACGCCACCAACAAGAGAGGGTTCAAAATCCGCTACACAGGTTTGTACCTCATGTCCATATTTATAACCCACAGTTTTTATGTTTTGAAAACAGAAGATGTTCCTTTCGGAATAGGACATGTCAGCATGCTTTATTGTAATGCCGAGATACTGTTGCACAACAGAACGGTCTGGTATTGGGCGGCCAGGGAATGTGAGATACCAGCAACGGACAACATATACTGTTTTTCTGCCTTCAGTGTCAGCATGGATTACTTCCTAAGCTTCTGGCCTCCAAGGCTCTTGGTTTGGATCCAATTTGGGTCAAAAAGGGGGAGGAATTCAGCTGTTTCTAAGTTAACCCTCATTAGGGCAGGACCAGACATTTTGTACCTTCAGGGAGCTGTTACATGGGCCTGACGTAATGGAGGTCATAGATTCCGTAATGAATTTTGCCAAATAGCCACCGTATCTCATGCCTCAAACCGACATTTCGGCCAATGGCATGGTTGAAATTGATATGTTGTGCACAAAGCCCCGGTGGCAATGATTACTCTCCATCTCTCTCCTTTCTGTATTTTCTGTCAGTGTTTTATGTACATACACATACACAAACACACACAAACACGTATACACACACATACACTTTCATTCTCATCCATTCTCTCTCTCTCTGTCTCTGTCTGTTCGGTTTCATGCCCTGTTATTATGCCAGTTTATTTCCACATTTTCCTGTTTCCCGAACCCCCTTTTTGAAAGAGAGAGCAGCATGTGATTTTTACCCTGGGAAGCCTCTACTCTCACATGGAAGCTCAGCATGCATGACAAATAATCATTCAGGAAGCCCTCTGAGCGGCTGCAGAGTTTGTAAACACTTTGAACAATGAAGAACCGTTGAACAGAGAGTCGTAATGCACCTCCATCTCACTTTATCTTTGCAAAATGGCGCTTGGAGTGGAGGCTCAGGTCTTTTCTGTACGGCTTTTCTTTCCTTCCTTAAACACTCCATTGGGTTTTCATTAAACTAAATTGGAAAGCTCTGTTGCATGGGGTTTTTTATGAGGTCTAGAGACTCTCTACCCAGACTGGGCAAACGTGCTCAGCTCAGTTAGCGTGATGCTACACTTGATTTTATTCGTCTGAAGAGAGATTAGCTCCAAGCTTCCAAGAGCCACTACTTTGGCAAGCAGATAAATCAGCTTAAATCATTTTAAAATTAGCTTAACTAAGTTACCTTGCTTACATTTTAGTCATGCATCCATGAAACTACCTTTAATATTTGCTGCATTCCATCTTGTTATAATTTGCTTGCAGTGTATGGCTGCACTTATGCCTTCCAATATACAATGACTGTTATGTATTCACCACATGTTTTTGTTTTATATAAAATTATATACATATGTGACCATCCTCATTTCATACCATTATTGCTTCCGTTGCTTTGAGAACAGTTTGTGAGAAGAATAAACCTTCTTGCTGTTTTCTTAATTTATGAAGGAAAATGTCTCATTTTATTGACAGGTTTTTTTTTTTTTTGGTTTCAAGAATAATGAGATGATCCACTTGGTAAAATGTGTAGAAACCAGTTAAATAACACAGGTCAACAAAAAAAAATTGTAATCATCAGAAACCACAACACACTTTTTTCATTTTTGTTCAGTCACATCAACTTTTTGAATTATGAGTAATAGTAGATTTGCAATAGACTTTTTTTTATTAAACCGCAGGCCACTTCACACTTTCAGTGTGAAGTCAGATAGGCACACATTGTGGCATATAATAGATATAATGACAAGTGTCAGTCAGCTACCACTGTTTCTTCAAAAACAAATAGTATGATTATTATATGCTAATTATACCACTGTCATGCAATATACAACTAGATTCATCACAAAAACTGTACGTGCTAGGGAAAAACTAAACACAGATTTGAAATCAGCATGAAAAACACTACAAAACCCGCATAAACTCATCTCTGATGATTTTGACCTGTTGACCTGTGTAATCTTCAGATATTCCAACAATCTTATAATGAGAAATGTTAGATATATCAATAGATTTTAAAATGATTTCACTTTTCAAGTTATCATTTGGTGCAAAATAGAACAGCATATGGTGCAAAAAAGAACTGCACTAGATGGACAAAAGGATTGGGATACACCCATATTTCCGGGATTTTGGACAACGCCATGCTTCCAACTTTGTGGACACAGTTTAAGGAAGAACCTTTTATATTTCAGTATGACTGTGCCCCAGTGCATAAACCAAGCTCCATAAAGACATGGTTGGATGAGTTTGGTGTGGAAGAACTTGACTGGCCACGCAGAGCTCTGACCTCAACCCCATCCAACACTTTTGGGATGAAATGGAGCGGAGATTGTGAGCCAGACTTTCTCGTTCAACATCAGTGTCTGACCACATAAATGCTCTTCAGAATGAATGGGCACAAATTCCCACAGAAACTCTCCAAAATCTTGTGGAAAGCCTTCCAAGAAGGACAACCTCCATATTAAAGTCTATGAATTTGAATGCAATGTCATTAAAGTCTCTGTTAGTGTAATGGTCAGGCGTCCCAATACTTTTGTCCATATACGTTTGTCCATTTCGTCCCTGTATTGCAGTCTTTCAAAATATTTGTTTATCGTATAACCACTACGGAGTGTTGTAGAGCTCTTGTGTTTAAAAACAATGCTTTGACTTTATTTCTAAATCAGCACTGAATTTATCTTTTTGTCCAATCACTGCAGCGGCATATTGCAGTGTCAACAGTGTGCCCAAAAATGGTGGAGTGATCAACAGGACAAGAGAGCGACCTGGCAGCAGAATCCAGTACTATTGTAACGCCGGCTACAGACTCGTGGGGCACCGCAATGCCACATGCAGACTCCATCCCAATGGCCTGTACCAGTGGGACACCCCGGCTCCACTTTGCCAAGGTAAATCTCCCTGATGTTTCCTTACTCCCCACTCTCCTGTGTGACTGTTCATTCCTTTGCTGAATAAGGACCAGTATGTCCAGAACTATCCAGGCAGCTGCTCATCCAACATTTCTCCTGAAAGGGTATTCATAAGAGTCCCTTTTGCTGCAGTATCAGCCTTTAATCTTTACACTAGATGTTGGAACATTTCTGAGGGAGTTTCCATTCCATCACAAGAGCATTAGTCGGGTACTGATATTAGCCAATTATATTGCAAACGGTGCTTTAGTTCATCCCAGTTACATTCAATGGTGCTCTCTCACTACAAAGGACATTTTTCTATAAAAAAAGAGAATGCAGAAATGAGCATACCTTAAAGACTAACACCACTTCACTACTTCCAGATCACCTCACCTGGAGGTCAGTCTTTAAACATGCTCAAAAATAGGAGGGACACATATCAGGGAAAGAGGGTTTAGCACTGAAAAGCACCTTCGCTGACTTAGACTTAGCCTGTTAACATCAAAGTAATGCCGCTGAAATACATTCAGGCTGTATAGTCGCAGCAGGCACACACAGTGACTGAGACAGAAACCTTCATGATGAAAACTTGAATGAACAGAATTGGCATGGGTATCTGAGCATACAGATGTCAAAACGGAACTTGAATATTAAACCCAGGGTAGTATAGTATGCATTCAAAAGATTGTTAAATTGACACTGTGGTAGCAGCCTAGTGGGTAAAACACAAGTTTAAACCCCCACTTTCTACCATTATGACGCTTAACCCTCACTTGCTCTAAGGGCACTGTCCCTGTAACTAATGACTGATAAGAGTGTGAGCCAAATGCCCCTTTACCCTTTACACTAAAATGCACTGAGGTGAAAAAGGTATTCAGATGCTTTTGTTTTGTTGTTTTTGTTTAGAACACTAAATCTAATTCAAGAATGTATAAATATATCTCTGAATATAGCAATCTAATTCCTAAATATATAAAACAAATTCCAAAATGTATGTTTAGGAATATGTAAAAGTAAAATAAATGTAAAAAATCCTGAATGTATAAATGTAATTCTGAAAGTATAAATATATAAAATTAGAATGTATTATTATTTGAATAATGTTTTTATTCTTTTTTTCTGCATAGTATACTGAGTGAGCAGCAAAACAAGTTTAACACAACTTTAACAGTATAATTGAGGATAAACTGTAATGAGGCAATGGTTTGGACTTCTTTAAGGGGCAAAATAATTGTGTAAAATAATTTCATGTGCCTGCCATGTTGATCATATCAATGTGCCAAAATCCTGTAGTAATGAAAAAGATAAAATCGTGGATGTGACAACCAACTGCTTCAGTGATGCATGGACTTACATTACTTTTATATTTTTTATATTCAAGAATTATAATTGTATATTCAGTGCTACATTTATATATTCAGAGTCTAATTACATATTTGAGACTTGAATGTATATATTTGGAGTTACATATTCCGTTAGTAGATTGATATAATTAAGTTTATGTTCATATCCTTATGCTATTTAAAAATATACGCAATCGGCCCTTTAAGTAGGCCCTGATTAGAAGGGGTGTCTGAACACTTTTGGACATGGTGTCTGACAGCATGTGTCACGCAGGACGTGCCTATTCCATTACATCCTTCTGTTGAGCAACGCTCTCGAACACCGTGAGCGCCCTTCGTCCCAATGTCATTCAAGCATTCAGTCACGGCGAGACTGAGACTGAACTGTAATCGAATGTGTTTGATGTGTCTCGGCCTCCTTTAATTTCATTGTTCATGCCTGTCTCCCCCTCTTCACTGGACGGCTAATTTTATACTTCGCTCTGCATGCCACTGTGTCGTGTCCACAACCCCACCGTGCTCCTTTGCTCCCTGCCCGCCGCCCTCCCACCAACAGCACAGAAAGAATCCTTTCTGTATGTTCATTAGCAAGGAACGTTGCAGAGAAAAGGCAGTGTATTAGCATAAAATCGGGAGTGGGCTAAAATTTATGCAGGGCTAATTGTTTCGGAGGACTGTTTTCTGTGCATGCTTGTTTGAAGGAGTTTATGTGAGACAATTACCTGTTTAGAGATTGAAGAAAGGAAATGTGGCTTGTGAGTACACACACACACACACATACACACACACACACACACTCCCTCCCTCCCTCCCTCTCTCTCTCCCTCCCTCCCTCTCACAGCTGTTTTCTGGCTACAAGGAATTATAATGGTAGCGCTGATCCTCCCATTATCTACTTTGGTTCCGACATGGTTGTAATCCATATGAGTCTGAAGACGGTTATTATCATCAATCAACATGCAATCATGGACTGGCATGTTTGTGAGGAAATGTCATCTTTTGTTAGCAACTGGTGTGATTTCCTCAGCGCTCTGCTTGCAATCTGCAAGCTGGCTTATGCAATCACATGGTTAATCCAAAGCTTTTAGGCTGTTAAGACGATGCCTGAGGCTTCTGTGTTTTAGGACATTTCAATCAGTCATCTCCCGCCAAAATGTCTCACTAGCACTCCCAGAAAAGACACACCAAGGTTTCAAACACAAGGTCTCATTACGGATAATCATGAGGAGCTAGACGACACCTCACCAAGGACTGGAGGGTTACAGCATTAATATTCTTCCCCCCACCTTGTAGCAAGTGGACCTCTCTTGGCTCTGCCCATCTGTGGAGCCAAGACAGCCAGAATGTGAGCTAATTAAGGCCAATCATTTCTTTAAATGGTGGGAATAAACCAAGCAGTCAGTCTAGAGGTCAGCTCAGAGCAAGAGAGGGCTCGGGGTATGCTTTTTTTATGCCCTCTCTGCAGTGACCAGTCCTTGATCCACTCTGACACAAAAGTGCCTTAATTGCTCCCATTGCTTTTCCCTGAGTGGAGGAAACATCTGTTTGCTTGCATGTGTCTTTAATTTTTATTACAGATCCAGTCATGCTCCCAATTTAACCCCTATTAAGCTAAAGTGGTGCACACTGGGCTTTGTGTTTCTGGCTTTTTCATTTCCCATAATGACTGGAAGTGATGAGGGACCCGCTGTTTGTATTTGTATTGGGAGGCGAAAGGAAGTTGTTGTGTTTAAACTAGGAATGAAGATGAGAATGAGGATAAGTGGCTATCGTGGCCACCATAGGGCCTTTCAAAATCATTTGTTTCCTCCCCCCCCACTTTTTGTTTCCCGGGCAAAAACTGAGACGTGCGTGCACCGCCCCCCCAACCCCCCTCCCCCTCCCAGCCACCACTCCCCAGCCACCCCTCCCCAACTCCCCATGGACAGCGGCTGAGACAAAGAGCTGTACGCACTTGGAGGAAGCACGTGCTAGTCACCACACTTACAGCTTTGTAGCTTTAGGTGTTTCTGAAAATGCAAAGAACAGACTTCTTAGGAAAAATGTTCTTAACAAGTTACCTTGCACAAACAAAGCTGGGGAATGTTAGGAGATTTCTCTGTATTGTGCAACAGCTTACTCCACGTCCAGCTGATTTAACCTGAGTTTAGTTAACACACCGGGTATATTTTCAGAATGTTATGAGTGGAATCCATTAAACAGAATGACTGCAGAATGTGTTTTCACAACTCATCATTCATGCTTTCTAATACAGCCTTGGGGTGGCGGAAGTAATTTTGTTGAATATCCACAAGCCAACAGCAAGGTACTAGACAAAACTAAGTAACACCCATGGAACTGGAGTGATAAAAGAGCATTCTGGCTGCTGTCGTGATTCAGAGGAGCAGAGCCAGACTAAGGAGATGGAATTACCCGAGCATTCTATTTCAGAAATAATAGACATGTATAGATTTGATCTTATATATATGTAATAAGTACATGCTCCATACTACAAATGGGGTAGCTGGTTTCCTGGTGGTTAGGGAGTTGCCTATGCAATTGTAAGGTTGTGGGCTCAAATCTCAGGACTGCCAGTTGCACCACTGAGGTACCTTTGAGCAAGAAACCACCCCACACACTGCTCCCCAGGCGCTGCACCACTGGCTGTCCGTCGCTTCACTTGGTGATGTGCTGTGTTCACATTTTTTCTTTTTTTCTTTTTTAAATGGAAGTCACCTCTTTGATTGCCCTTTCAGTTTCATGCCCGCATTAGAACCCTGTCAAAGTTTTTCATTTTTTAATAATCATTGTTTTTTCTTTCCTCAGAATAAAATAGCCCTAAAATGTATGGCTACCAGCTAGCTTACACTGAACTAATCAGAGCCGTATGTGTGTGTACATGTTAGACACCCTAATTAACTGTGTTTCCATTGGCAGCTATCTCGTGCGGTGTTCCAGAGAGTCCAGCCAACGGCTCCTTCCATGGCCTGCAGTACACCGTGGGCAGCAAGGTGCACTACCAGTGTGACGAGGGCTACCAGGTGGACAGCGCATCCCTGCTGTTCGCTGTGTGCCTTGAAGATGGAACGTGGAGCAACGCAGCCCATCCTCCTCGCTGCTTACGTGAGCCACTCCCTGCTTTTCCCGTTTCCATGCCAACAGCATGTTCAAATGTCCGCTGCTTTAATTGAGCCTGGTGCAGCCAACACTCATATCCCCCCTCTGAGAACAATGTAGGGCAGGTAATCGGCCAAATGAACAATAATGACTTGATTTTTTTTCTCACGGTTTGGCACTCAAAAGAGAGAAATGCTATGATGTGACATGTCCTCCCCGCTCCCTGTGTTCTGACTTGAATTACCAGTGGCCCCTGAAGCGGTCCGGGCCTAATATATGCCTGCGGTGCCTTCAGAATAATGGCCGCATATTATGCATCCCCAGGTCAGCATCTGAGTGATGTTCATTACAATTGATGCTTGAGGAAAATGAGATGCAACTTCTGTGATGTTTAGATGGTGTCAAAAAGTAGTTTTATTCTATCGTATTTTTATCACTTTTGAAATGTCTCTGTGTATATGTTTATATTCCACTTATATTATCTCTTATTAGACTACTGCAAAATGTTCTTCTCAGAGCACAAGAAGAATACAACACGAGCATGATCTCACAGGTTTCTGACATTAAAAATGTGCCTATGATCTGGACCATGTGCAAGCACCCCCTGAAAAAATTACACTCACTTTACGTGTATTACTATATGAAGTCATGTGGAAGTGTTTGACACCTGGTCAAATTTTGTTGGTTTTCTAAAAGAAAATAAGCTTTACAGGGGACAAACTCAAATATGTCATTTGTTTGCCAATTTTTGTGCAAAAACTCTACTTACTCACAAAGTTGAACATAGTAGAAAATATGTTATAAAATGTGTCATGACCTTGGCACAGGCCAAAATTCATGCTTTAGAAAAATCAGTGCAGAGTAATTGCGAATTAAAATGTGTTCTCTGCAGAGGATGTAATTGGTCTAGTTTCTATTTCCCTCTAAATTATATAGTGTACAATTATAAATTACTTAAAAAATACTTTATATAAAGGGGATATGCTAGCATTAATGCAACGGTGCATCTCAAATTCAGCTTAACAACTAAATTGCAGCAGAATGACTCAAAGTGATTTGGTTGTTTAAAAGGAGTCTAACAATAGCTAACTGTGCGTCAGCCTCCTGAAGAAGGAGGTGTACTTATATTATTATACCCAACCCAGGTCTGCTGACTGAACTTCACATGGGCTTTTTCCATTAATGCTTTCTCGTCTTTATGTCCCTCAGCGGTTGAGTGCCCTAACATCGAGAGCATGCTTTCGGAACACATGGTATGGCATCTAATCTCAGGCTCGCTCTACAAGTTTGGAACGCAGATAATGCTAAGCTGCACTCCTGGCTTCTACCTGGAGGGCCGGAGGACTGTCAAGTGCTTGGCCAATGAAACCTGGGGAGGTCTGGAGGAGAAGTTAACCTGCAAGAGTAAGCTCATGCCAAAGGAAGCAAATATGCACATGCACAGTTTTATACCTCATCATTTTTATGTGCCAAATAACACCCCAACCTTTGGAGTCATAAGGCATTCTGGATATTTATTTATTCATTATTACTGAATAAATTATGGCACAGTCACTTCTGTCCGATCAGAAGCTTGTATCTCCTTTTTTGTAAAGTTTCATTTTATGCCTGACATTTATTTTATGATTTGAAAACACACACACACATACACATGCAATGCCCACACACAGGCACAGACATTACCTTCCACACTTTAATTTATTGAAAGCCCTGGAAAAAAAGAAAATACCATATTGTTTGACTAATTTGCCAGCAAGGCTTTTGATGTTTCTTTAAGACTAGATTTCATTCGGGCTAATTACTGAATGCCATCCATTCTGTGTTTATGAATCTAATTCATTAGGATAGTTAATATGTCGGAAATCCGGCCCCTCTCCATACCATGCCTGCTTTATTTCTGCACTGATCCAAGCTTAATCCCTTGGATTTGGTATGCGGGTATAAAATGGGGGGCCTGGGCCACGCCAGCTAGCAATTCCAACCACACTTCTGTTTTTTCATCTTAGACAGGCCGGGTAAAGAGCACTCTGATGATTATGCCATCAGCCAGAATGTGCTTTATCTAATTATAGGTCAGGAAGCGAATGTAAATATTCTAATAAGAGAAAGCTTTCATTTTGCAATGTGTTTACCCACTCTAGACAATGAGTTTGACAGAAATCCCGACCTTGTTTCTGAGCTACTGGATGTCTTTTTGATCACAAGAAGTCAATGAGGAATCTGTGCATGGCCACTTCCTTTGTTGTCTGACAAAAGTGTGTGTGAGTGTATTACACTGTTTGAGCCTGAAAGTGCTGCACACCACTGCAGAGTTCAGCTGGAGTTCAGATAAACAGTAGCTGCTTATTCACCTGGGTTCAAGCGTGATCGGACTGCACAGCAGAGCCAGCACTTCTTCCCTGATAAAGTAAATTGGAAGAGTTTTGTTTTTTTTTACTTTGCCATTTCTAAGAAAATCACACAACCGGGCTTTGTGATAATTACATTTAACAGCAAGGCAAATGATTTTTAAAAAATGGTGTATTTTCTGCTTTCAAGATGGAAAAAAGACAGCCTTCGGTCACACCCCTCTTTTCTCTGTGTAGGCAGTTGTCACGTTGGGCAAGAATAGCATTTAGGATCATCTCTAAGTGTTAAGCATCTCACTGGCTGTTTGAAACAGTAGATTTGAGTTTCCTGTGTTCTTTGCAGTTATCTCCTGCGGGGAGCTTCCCTCACCTCCCAATGGCAAGAAGATGGGCACCCTGACCACCTTCGGCGCCACAGCAATCTTCATGTGCAACACAGGCTACACATTAGTGGGCTCTCATGTGAGGGAGTGTCAGGCTAACGGCCTCTGGAGTGGCGTGGACACTAAATGTCTGGGTAAGAAAAGGACTTCAGACTTTTTTGTGCCACTGAGCTTTTTAAAACATACTCAGGGAACTCAACACTAGGAACGTTCTAAAACGAGGGACTTATATTCCAATGCAGGAGTCACTAACATTACTATATTTAAACAAAGGGGTCTTTATGGGTACCAAAAAATGCAAAGTTAACCCCAGAAAATGCTGTATCATGATTTATTTATCATGATGCAAATGTTTTATGTATATTTCCACAATAAAACACACATTAGCTATAGGGGAAATGTATTTTAAGTTGTTAAGATGTATGTCAGAATAATTCACTGTAGTGGTAATAGCAACCAGGCATCCACAATGTTTAATGCCTCTAAAATCTACCTTCAGAAAGTAACATGAAGTATCATGAAATGATAAATACACCACATGACTGGAAAGAGTTTTTAGATGTAGATGTAGGACAAAAATGACAAAGAAAACATTTTTTTAAAATTTACCACTATTTTATCATTATTAACGTTACGTACAAAATTTGGAAGATATATGCAGGTTTGCTGATCATTAAGATACTTAATAAAAATTTGTTTGCATTGACATTGTGACCTTTGGTTACCATCACCAGAAGTGTAAAGAAATCTGGGTTGATAAGTTTCTCTACAATTAACCATTTCACCTCAAACCACTCTGGATGACTTTATGCACATCTAAACAATTAAATAAAGCAGAAGTTAATTAGAATTCCTCTTGCAATCCACCTGTATTTCTAGTTAGTCTAAGGTAAATGTAATGCATCTGTATTCCCAAATGATACCAGCTTGGACCAGAAACAAAGAAAGAGTCTTCCATTCTCAATATTATCTCAGTGAGCTTATATTGGCACTTAATCCTCTGAAGAGAAAAGGTCTTGTGTAGAAAACAATGAGTTCCCAGCAGCACCAATACCGACTTGCTTTGGTGTTAGCTGTAGCATTAGCTCCAGTGTCAAAAGTTTTTGTTTTTTTTCTTAAACATCATCTCATACGAAGGAGTAGTCTCTGTTACTTTAGATTATTTTAGATCATCATGAAGTCCTACCACGTTAAACCAAAATGTTCCTATTTTGCGTATCTGAATAATGAAATATGCTGTCAGATATAGTTCTGCCAAATATTTCTACAGAACACTTTAGTCTCCTATTGCCCTAAAAAGTAAAGTTAAATTGCAGGTTATCAAGTGCATTATGACACTCTATTAAATCACTTTTATAAATGCTTTAATGTTAAAATTGGTCTTATTGCACATACCTAGTCTAAATGGTTTAAAGCCACGGTCACTAGCCTGTCAATTGCGACTATAGCTCCAGAAAATAATAGAAAAATAAGTGCATAGATCTGGAGCGGCCAACCAGTTCAACGACAGTTACCCACCAAAGACCCCAGCCTGTGCTTGGAAAGTTAACAAGCTGAGATCAGAGTTAAAAGCCCAGCAATCACTTTGCACAAAACCTGCTGTTCAAAATGAGGCTGCTATTGAAGCATCAGAAGCCTTCTACAGATGGCAATTTATTCAAGGAAGCAATTGTCATTACTGCAGAGGAAATCACACTCTGTGGTGAACTGCTTGGCCCTGCAACAGTGACATGGAGGGTCAAGTCACTGTCAGAGGACATGGATCAACAAGTGTTGAAGGACTTATCACTCTGTGAATATTTTTCACTACAGTTCGATGAATCCCTGGATGAAATCGACAAAGCTTATTGTATTTGTCAGAATGGATTTCCAGAATGCTACAACATTTGAACATGAGGAGTTCCTCATTCGTTTGCATTTAAAGAAGAAAATGAAAAGTATTTGTTTGTGAAATCAACATCCTCATTCACAGTCTAGTGACTACTGGTTTAACTATTGATTTTACAGTACATTGGCATAATGTCCCTCATTTTCCTAACTACGCAAATGTATAAGCAGGCCTTGGCTGGAAAAGTCAGCATCACTTATTCATGGCATTGTTAGATGAGCTTGGTGCCACTTATGGAGACTTTTTCCATGTTGATGTCAAGTACTTGAGTTAAGGTAAAATTGCTGCAGTGATTTGTTGACTCACTGCCTGAAATAAAGATATTTCTCTGAATAAGGAAGGAGAATCACAAGGAACAGTTCGACACGTGCTCCACATCTTTTGGCAGACACTTTTACAACTTACAATTTTTGTGTATCACAGAAATGGATGTAGTGTTAGAAGCCTTATGTACTTTAAGTGAAATTTAAACCAAGATGGACATGTGCTGTATGATACCTCCCCTCCCTAATCCCACTACTTAAACCTTCATGAACCCTCCAGGCTTTTTTTTCTTTTATCCGAAGTGACTTCCATTCCCTAACAACTGTGGGCAGTCTCCCTGAAGCAACTAGGGGTTAAGGGTCTTGCTTAGGAACCCAGTGGTGGTATGCTGAAGGTAGGATTCAAACTCATGACTTCTTGGTCGAGAGGCAAGTGTCCTACCCACTAGGCCACCACCCACTTGGCGTTTTGGTGAGTTGCACGTCATGGAAGATATTGCTTCATTCGTCTCAAACTCGTTCCTGCCTCGTTTATTCAGAACAGGTAGCAGCCAACTTCCAGTGAGTATTTGCTTCACCAAGTGAAGCTGACATGGAGATGGTTGATTTGCAAAATGACATAGCTGAAAGCCAGATCAAGGGACAGTGACTTTTGGGGACTTGTCAGCAGCGAGAAGTTTCCTTTCCTCACTGAATGTGCACTAAGAGTGAGTGCCTACTTTAGATCCACTTTCCTCTGTGAAATGGTATTTTCACAGTTGAAAATAATCAAATAAAAGTATAGGAGTTGCCTTACTGACAGACACCTCACAGACTGCCTCAGACTGGCTGTCTGTAGCTACGAGCCAAACTACAAAGCACTCATAGACTGTATTCAGAGAATTACAATGACTTGCTTGAACCAAATGACTGCAGCAGTTATGATGATAGTTATGATGATATTGTGAAAAGTGATGCTTCCTAAGATGGGACAGAGAACTGCACTTTGCTTAATTGCACACATTACAGTTCTGCTTTCTAAAATGCTAATGATCAGTGTGGTGTTGTGCAAGAAGTTTCAGTAGATTAGCATGACAGCGACGAAGCTGCAAATGATATCGCTGTAAGTTTGTTGATATTTTTTCTTTTGTCTCCCCTGAACAAAATCATTTTCTCAAGCAAATGGAAAGTAAGCTGTATTGGGTTGGAATAAATTAAAAACTGAAACTTTTGTTGAAGGTTGAAAGTATGATATGTATTTCTTATAGCAAGACAGCTGTAGCCTGCTTGATACAATTAGTCTAAATAAAAAGCTTAGTGTCTTTTCCTCTCAGCAATAGGTAGATCCAGCCTTTCACCAAGTTAAAGTGGATTAAATGTTTTTGTCTCAAAGTGATCCTTATATTTTTAGCTGATTTTAAGAAACCAAGGGAACACATTTTCAATAAATAAGCAGCTCTTTGCTCACCGTCAATAATGTGTTGAATAGAAAGCTCTTTAGATCGTACCTTTTTTCTTTGTAAAGAAACAAATAACAGGTCTTAGCTAAGGAATAATAAAACAGCTTGCAAAATTCATCTGCACACACAAGTAATACATTTCATTTCTTGAAACTACCTTTGGGCCAAAAGATTTTCAGTGTGTAACAATAGTTTGGAATAGAAAACTTAAGATTATCAGATGATTATTTAGGCAAAAAGTATTGTTCTTACTGAGAAAGACAGTCTGATTTACATGAAGTTTAATAGGGAAAAAATATAGAATATGATAAAGTAATGTATTTAGAATATTATGGCTACTGCTGCATTGCAGTGCAGCATTTGAAAGTGTTCTTTCCCAGACAGTTTCACTCACAATTGCTGACTATTTCACTTCACCAATCCACATGAAACTTGAAATGCGTCTAGCCCCACATGGCTTTATAAGAGATTTGTGTCTCTATGTGCATGTGTCGCTTCTGCTAGTGCCCTCTGTAGTGAGGTGGTATTTTTTGGGGAACAGTCCATTAAGCATTTCACTAAAAATAATGAAATTTGTATGGCATGTTGGCCTTTAGGAGCTGCATGATCCAAATAAACATTTAGTGTTTTCTGCAAACAAAACCTGTGCATATATTAATTAAAAAGTAACTTTTCAAATTAATGCATTCCTTGAAATTTTCAAAAGGGAGTAAAAGGGCACCGTATCTAAATACCTTTTGAAATTCAGAAGCAGCCTGCGATGAGTTTGATACAAACAATTGCCCTGACAAGCAGCAGATTGTGGCTTTGAGTTATTTATTATTAGACAAAGCCATAAGACAAAGCAGACATCTGATGCACCTTCTGCATTACATAATCAGTTGCCCTCTTCTTCTGATTCGCTGTGCTGGGAGGCTAAACACAATGGAATCCTTAAGTGAGCAGCAAAGGCAGAAGAACTGAAATGCATCAGTGTTAGAAGAGCGCACTCCCTGACCCTTAGCAGCATCACCCACTGCTTGACCAAACAGCACTGAGGGTTTTTCATCAAAATGTCAACCGCTGACTGCTGCGGAACAGAAAGCAGGCCTACTGCCTCTCTTGCCCAGCCGCTGTTTAACATGGCTCTTGGTTTCCGTCACACATGCTTTAGCTTCCTGCAGATGGGTGTTAATGATACAGTCTTGTAACTGTTGGTTGTCTGTTGCATTTTTGTTGTAGCCGGCCACTGTGACTCGCCTGATCCCATCACCAACGGTCACATCAGCGGCGACGGCTCCAGCTATAGAGACACGGTGGTTTATCAGTGCAACCTGGGATTTCGCCTCATCGGAACCTCTGTTCGCATCTGCCAGCAAGACCACAGGTGGTCAGGGCAAGCACCTGTCTGTGTTCGTAAGTGTCTACTGGGCTTAAAAATAACTCTCTCTGCTGCTTTCAAGGAAAGGTCTGCCTCTTCTTCTTCTTCTTGAAATTTCTCCATCATGGCTTTAAGTGTGGGTGTTGGGTGGAAGGGGCTTAATTAATAGTTGGGTCTTAAGTGCAGAATAATATCAGCAGCAGAAAACTATATTGATCCCACAGGAAATTGCTTATTTTACAACTGCAAAGACACACAGAGACACAGAGAAAAGAACCATTTAAAGTCTACGTCAAATCCAATAAAAAACGTAATATCTACTTTATTCAGCGCATAGTAGGATTGGATGCAAAATATGCACTGTACAAATGATTTGTCCATTTTGCTTGAAACAGTTACTTTATGTGGTAACTAGCAGTTAAACTGATCTCCTTAGAATGGTTAATGTTCTATATCAGTTCAGTTCTCAAAAATGTTTCAAATTCTGCCCATCTCCATTTTTTTACACTGGAGTTTGGTCTTAGTCACATTCATTTTAAAATTCAGGAGATATGAGTGGTAGTTGCCTGTGAAGGTGGCTTGTATTGAAAAGGAAGCCACAGAAATGCAGGGGTGAAAGAGGGCACTAGCTTGCTGTGCTCTCATTGTTTGGAAAGGAAAGAAAGTTTCATACTCAGTGTTGATGCAGAACAGTTTACGAATTACAGGGGTGCTTGGGTGGGCACTGGTCCTCTCACTTATCCCTAAGGATGAAAATTACACAGTAACAATAATGACACTGAAATATTATTGCTTTCAGGACATAGCCTAGTATTTCCATTTTTGTTGTTTGTTTGGCATATGAAAATACCAGCTCTCACTGTATGAAACATTCTTGAACGCAACAGAGAAAAACTACCTACAATAAAATAAATTCCAATACAAATTCCATGAAAATAAATTTCTTTCTCTATTTTGACTATTTTTTGACTGCTTTATTATATGAACTTTTTTGCTTACACCATCAATATGTTTCGCTTGCCATGTCTGAAAGACGCATGCATTACATTTGGAGCCCCCCTGCCGTGAATTTTGCCATGCAGACCCCCTTTTTACATATTCAAACATTGTGAAAGAAAATGTATGCATCAAAAAACTTTATTTATTAGCTAGATAATGTACGTACTTAGAATCTTTATATGTAATTGCACAATCTGTTCTAAGAATCAGTGTATTCTGTCCTACAAAGCAGATGGCAAAAAATAAATGGAAGAATTTTATCCAAAAATATATTTTTTCTTCTAACTGTTCACTTGTTTCAGGGTGAGAAAATACATATGCATGAAAATCAGTGGAAATCTTTCCAGATATTACATTATTGCATTATTATTATTGCTGGTCAATGCCTGATGCTACCATACAACTGAGGACACTCCAGTTTGTTCCTGTGTATATATCCAGTGTTCATACATATTAGTACATTTTACATATTACAATAGTACATATTAATACATATATATGTATCAGTACTGGGCACGTTAAAGCGCTATCATGTTATTTTATCACAATTATTTTATCACGTGGCGATAATAGACTAGATAAAATGTGAATGCCCTGCAGTGGCAAATAACTTTGGTTTTATATTTGATTAGATTAATGTTTAAGTTGAGATTTACAGAAATATTTGAACTGTAACTGTATAATTGAGCTAAAGGGAACACTGCTGTTAAAAAGCTCCTTATTTGTTTAAAGTGTTTTCAAACCAAATGTTCTTGCACTTTTGTTCATAGCAACAAAAGTAGCAGTACTTTTAAAATAAAAGTGTGCAAAACACTACTTTTGAATTAATTATTTAATTTTGCATATAACAGTGCCCAGCATTTATTTATTTATTTATATATATATATATATATATATATATATATCTCACTAATGTCATTTCAGTGTCATTAGTGCTAAAAGTTTGCTGTTCTTGTTATACAAAGTTTAGTCTTTCCCTCAAAGGCTGAGCAACAGCAATGACTGAAATTGGGATTCTGCCTATTATACTACAGGCAAATTAAAGCAAAGGTATATTATTAGTCAGGGCTGCATTTCGCAGAGCTGTGATGCTGCAAACTCAGCAGGATTTGTTTGAGTGTCGTTCTACAAAACATTGGCAAAGGACTCAGCCCACATTTTAGTGCAGAGCAAAAACATCTAGATTAATTAAACTGGCATGTATTTAGCACTTTATCCTAACGTCCTGACAACTGTTATCTCAATGGTTGGTGAGGAAATGCTTGTGATCATGTCTGAACCGTCCAAAGGGCTTCAAACCCCTTAAAAGTGCCCCCCCACCCCCTTCACCTGTGCTGTGTAACATCACCTAGGTTGGCCTGAAGGCGAAGCTCACCTCTTTGAAGTAAACCTCAACAGCTGGTGTTTGTCAAGATGAATGTCCATGTTTTGTCCTTTTAGCTGCCGAGCATTTAAGGAAAGGAAATGCTAAATGGCTGGGTAGGGACTCAAATGAATGCAGTGTGCTCCAGCTGGGGACAATTCTGAATCATATTCCCCACCACAAAATGCTCCTGCATAGCATTGCACTTGATCACAGAGCAGAAATGACACTTTAAAAATACAGCAGCAAAGCCTGAGGAGGAACAAAACTGAATTAAGCAACAGTGGGTACACAGCCTAGAACATTGTTACTTACGATAATGAAAGACTGGAATGAACCCCTCAAGCTGCTGCAGTTACTCACACTCATAACCGCATAACTTACACGGTACTTTTGTAGTACTTACTGAATCATTTATGGTAGTTTGGTATGGTATGGTAGGTTTGGGGGATTTTTTTGGAAGGGGGCCTAATTTTCTTCTCAATATTCTCTCTCATGTCTAATTTTATCCATTAACAGGGACTCCCATGATTGCACAATAATACCAACACTGGAAAGGCAAAAACTAGCATGTGCATCTTCCAAGTCACATAAATGCCACCACAGTTTTGCTGTCATGTCATTGGAGACCTCAACACACTTAGAGGAGAACACAAACCTGTTTTGTCATCTAACAGACACCTGCAACTGCTAGTTTAATGGTGAGTGATTGGAGAGAGAGAGGACCATCCTACCCACCCAGATCTAGGCCAGTTATACTTGTATAGGCCAGTTGTAACATACTTTTGTCATAGCTTATACTGCCTGCCTCAATAGCCGGCAAGTCTTTCAGTTCCGTTGAAAAATTGCTCCTCTTCGTCACGTAACATAAGGTTCTCATTCACCATAATTTGTGATTTTCTAGCACAATATGGGCTTTCCTCCATCTCGTCCTTTCAGCTTTTACTTCCTGCCCTCCATCTGGATTTTGCGAGGCATCAGAATCATGTGACTGCAAATAAGCTATTAAACAGATGCATTTACTGTAAGGAATAATTAACAGGTTATTTTTAGAACACACTTTAGTGGTAGCCTATATCTCCTCAGGCTGTTTCTTTTCTGGATCAGCGCCTCAGCTTGGACGCTCCTTGCCTTCAGGTAAAGAATTCCTACCAACACCTTCTTCTCCTCCACTTCTCTTACTTTTATTTGTTTTCCTCCCATAGCTTGCAATTTTTGCTCATAGAACTGGGTTGCTCATGTAAACATATCCGAGATGTATCATTGCCTTGCCTTGAGTTAGTTATATAACATGAATTATTTATATTGTTACTCTTGTATGTAAAATTTTACCACCCCTGATAAATTACAGTTTGCTGTTGTACTTAGTGCAAATAAGTAAACAAGTTCTCTGCACTGAGCAAACCACATTTTGCTCAACACATAGAACAATCTCTGTTTATTTGCTGAGGTCAACATATTAGAAAAGATTAAACCTGACATGCCGTAGCTTTATGTTTCTTCTTTCCGGTTCCTGTAATCCAGAACAATGACAATTTTTCAATTCAGGAATTGAGCTACATTCCTGAGCCCTCCCTCGCCTGCAACCGAGAGGCCAGTTCTCACAGAGTACACACCAATGTCTTACCGAGGAGAAGCTCAGCACAAGGGCTTCCTTAAACCCCTCTATTGTTAACACCTGGACTCAGAAGAATGGTCCTTTCACAAGTAAATTGTGGCCTGGCCTTACAGAGAGATTTTATAACAGAGTGCAGTTGACATTGGCAGCTCTGGCACAGCCCAGCTATGGAAAACCTGCGGGCCTCCTCAATTCACAGGAGATCAATCAAAGGGGCGTGTTTCCCCCAAGCTGTAGATTTCCGCTGAGGAGGGAGGTGAGGGGCCATAAAATAAGCTGCTTGTGGTTTTAGGCTTTTTCTTTTTTTGATACTGAAGAATCCCAAAAGGTCCCTTAGCTTCTCTCCGATGATACACGGAGATCCTTGTAACACTGTCAACCTCATACTGAGAAAAGTGCAAAGACTAATGCCTTTAAGAAGCTACCACCTCTCTCCCCTCCCCTCCCCCACTTTCTCTCCTTCTCCATCCCCTGAGCTGCCACGGATGCAGGGATGCTGCTGCCATAGTAACCACTTTTATTTCTGCTCAACATGGAGCTTTTGTTTGAATTCCCTGGGCAGTCGTGTGTTGTTGCATGCCTCACTTTGCTCTTCTCTCACTGAGCTGCTGGAGCCGCCGTCTTGAGAAGCTGGATCACCACAGGTGGCAAGTCATCCTGGAAGGGAGGTGTGCTATTTAGCTTAGCAAGCTAGCACAATGGGTAACGCACCCACAGCAGTGAAACACTGCCTGAGCTATGGGGCTCTGGCAGGGGATTCTTCCTGGCTACCATGGCTGTTGCAGGAGAAGAAGGTGGGGCTTTGCTTCTGTACATGTCCACTGCATGATTTACACTGATGGGAGATGGGATGAGAGAGGAAAAACTGCTGTTGTTGAAGCCCACCAATACATCTATAGTGCTACTGGTACCGGATTCACTGTATTAGAGGAAGTTTTGAAATGTAATCTGTAAGATTTCACTGGTTGTTTGATACAAAATAAATCATCTGTGTAATTACTCCAGTTCACTACATGTAGCCTGGGCGAAGCAGTTATATGCAGATATTCACGCAGGTGTTCTGCAACAGGCGCTACACTCATTAACAATAACAACAGGTCACATGGCCTTTTGTTTGCAAGTTTTTACATTACCATTAATTTTTCATATTTGAAATGTGATATAAAAAATGTTGCTTGGAAAAAGACAACAAATAAACAAATAAATACCATGATAGTGATTTATTTGAACTCTCCTCCAAATGTCAATGAATTAACTATAAACTACAATGTGGTCAGGAATTTATGTTTTTATAAACATCATTGCCAAACGTTTTCAGTATTTTCTGTCATGACAATTACTGATAATACCAACATGAAGCTGTTACATAAAGGGACATAATCTGTAATGAGAACTCGTCTGCCAAGACATGTTAATGGTGTGGTACTCAGTAGACTTAAAAACTATAGACATTAAATTAACTGGCATGACACCCTTCATGGTATTATGTGGAGTCTGGTTCTTCACATTCTCACATCTCATTCACAAAAAATGTATACTGAGGAAACCAAAATTGATTCTTTTATGATCTTGTTCCAAAAAAACTATATTTTGCAAAGGTGTATTGGATTCAAATGACAGATCTTTTGTCATTTCCAGATAGGATGGTGAATTCATGGCTTCTTTTGTAACTGTGTTTAAAATTGGCTAAATTGTTTTCCGGATATTTTCTAAGTACAGGGAAACATGTTGAAATTATTGCTTCTGGTAATCGACCATACCAATGAAGCAGATGGAGATTAGCTTGAAAAACTCTGGAGTATTTCTTTTAAAGACCAGCATTTTAATGGGAAACGAGGGGGAAGGGTTCTCCTCTGCATCCTCTCTGCAATGTGGAGAACTGGAGCAGCGTACTACTTCCCTTACTAATAACTATTTCTTTCTTCCTTTGACATTAGCTATTAATTTAGGATGACGCCACTAAGAGCTTGCTTATCTTGAACAGTGTCCCCCCTGGCCAGGAACCAAGAGCCCAGATAAGAACAGGGCTGCCATATTGCAACGCCTCTGGAGCATCTTGAGGTTAAGAGCTGTTTCAGCCACTGAGAGCAACTCTCCCAAGAGTGAAACCAACTTTTTATTGCTGCTCAAAAGCTCACTGTGCACTGTCTCTTTGCCTTCCCCAATACCAGTCCCAGATCTCTGAAATTAAACTTGAGTTTTACTGTTAACAGGAAGGAAATTGTATATCATAAATGGCCTGGCAGTGAGCTGCGGATCTGGACCTTTAGTGCGCAAAGTCAAACGCATCATTTGCGAGGAAACATAGCACAGAAGATGTCTGAAGCTGCCTGTCAGTTTTTCCAAAGAGCATAGTGGAATGGATGTGTGCTGCGCCCTCATTGTTATTCAATTTGCAGGGGCCTGACATACACAAGTTTCCAGGCTTTGTCAAAATCGTGGAGGTTGGGCCAAGAGATGGACTTCAAAATGAGAAGGTAGGGTTCCCTCCTTCCGAAAAAAAAAAACCAGCCCCAAAAAAAATGACAAATGAATATTGAGTTGAGTTCATTAGTACTGAGAGAAAACAGATTGAATGTAAACAATGAATCATCGTCCTACAGGAGAAGCCTTTACTACCTGTATCAGACTACAGTGCAGCTAATAAATAATGTGTGTGTAAACGCAACTGCAGCTGATTAATCAATCCTGACTTTGCTCCCAAATATCAGGTCACCACTGAGCTACAGGTTTTAGTGCATCCGAATTCATTAATATGCATTGTAAGGATAAGCACTGTTAAAATCCAAAATTGGTTGTGGCAGATGCAGACAAACGTAATGTCAGTTCCGTTCAATTCTGTTTTATTTATGTAGCACGTTTTACAACCAATGTTGTCACAAAGCAGCTTTACATAATCCAGGTCTGAACCACCAGTGAGCAAGCCAAAGGTGACAGAGGTGAGGAAAAACTCCTTAAGCTGGAGAAAGAAACCTCGGGAGGAACCAAGACTTAAAAGGGGAACCTATCCTCCTCTGGTCGACTCAGAGAGAGAAAGAGACAGAGAGAGAGAGACAGAGAGAATCTCTATTGGGGAAACTAACAACAGAAGTCCTTTGTGTCGGACAGATTGGCTAACTGTGGCTAACAGAGCTGATACAGTTAAGAATCAGTAGAGAATAGATTGAGAATCTCTAGTGTTAGGAGTCTTACCCAATGACTCTTATTGGCGTAGTGTGTTTGCCCTCACAGGGCATCAAACCTCAGTCTGCTGCATGGAGGACAAAAGTCTTGCGTGCTATGCAACACAAGAACCACAAAAACAGGAGAAGAAGCAGGTGCATTAACTTTCACAATTTATATTGTTAGAAGACATGCTAGAAACATGGACTAAAGAACATTTCATCGGAGAATCTTTTAATCACTCCTGGTGCTCTTGTTTTCTTTTGATCTTCAGGTGTTATCAGTTCTTAGACAAATGCTAGCTCCAAATGCATTTCCTAAATTGTTCATTTAGCAGCTGGGGCTCAGAACATCTAGTTCTTCTAGAAATCCGTCTTTCTATTTGTATTCCGTTCAATTGTAAAACAGTTTCTTTTAGCACTAGAAAATAAAACTTTTCAGCTATCTCTCAAATTATGCTGCATTAAACATCCCTTATTTTGTATAGAGCAAATCTCTCTATAGTTTGCTTGTGTTGCTTAATGAAAAAACTCTTGACAAAAAGGTGCCACATTTATTACTATGTTTGGAGGGTCCTTGTACATTTAAAAACCCTCATATCACTTACAAACAAGCATCTTTTTAGATTTTTTAATGGAACAAAAATGGTTCTTCTATGGCTTTACTCAAGGAAACCTTTCTATCATATTTCTGTTTCATCCAGGATGAGGTTGACATCATATGAAAAGAATGCCTTATTATTAGCTGCAAAGCTAGGACCAGCTACAGTGGTTGCATTTTAACACATATGTGTGGTGTCCTTATTTATGAATATGAAATATGGCATAATATGAATTGTTTGGGTGCATAATTAGAGTTGTTTTAAGTCTTTTTTGTCTTGCATGCTCAGCTATTGGTTTTCCCAAAGAGGAGCGTACTTTCCAAGCACCAGCCCAGGCTAGACACGTGCTTCACATTTTCCCTTCACTGATAGTATTGTTGAAGTGAACACAAACCAACCTTGAAATATCTAGGAAACACGACATGGTACAACCATATGGCTCACATGTTCTGTATTTAGCTCGACTCGGTCACGTCTTTATCATTGCCATATTCACATATGCTGCTGCTCCAGAGATTGACTCGATGACAGAGTTAGAGCTCCTTGAATGATGGCATACTGAGATACCGCGAGCATCGTTTCGGGGAGAAAAACTTCTCCGTAAGTGAGTGCGACAGGTGAGCGTAGTAAATTACTCTCCGTGCAATCAGAAACCATCTGAGCTTCCCTGTGTGTCATTCTCAAGCACATCTTCATTCCCAGCCTAACCCTAAACCCCCCATTTCATTTAATTGTTTCTTCTCCCCGCCCCTCAGGAAATGGTGCCGACAGAGGTTAAAATCCAGCTAATAGACATGCTCTCCCAGACGGGCCTGTCTGTGATCGAGGCCACTAGCTTTGTGTCCTCAAAGTGGGTTGCCCAGGTAATCACCCTACACTGGGAACTGACTGAGAGTGTTGACTGATTTACTATGGAACTCATTGTCCTCAACAAAAGATCTGAGGACAACCTGCACTCTGACTATTCCAAGTATGCCCGCAAACCTGCGCCGGTTGCTTTGCAGGAAGACCAGATTTCTTGCACAACAATTTGCCAAAGACATCAACAACAAATAAATGATATAATGTCACACCTTATTTTCACAGCCCTCTACAGATTACCAACAGACATTCCAACTGTCAACAAACTGTCTGGTTAAAACCAATTGATTTTGAGAAGTGTCAGGTTGAGTTTAGATTTTAGGTTGACATTAAGGTACACTTTTTATTGATTTGTGTCCTACTATAGCAATTTACCAAGAGAAAAAATTAACACATTAAAATAATTTAATAAAATAAAAATGCAAATTGTTATTATTAATAAGCTATTTCGCCTAAACCCTCTATCTACTGTATCTATCTAATCACATAATTTATTGTAAGGAAGTATTAGCCAACTAGGAACCAGACTGCAACTTGCAAAGGGCTGGAAACAGATCTGAGTAGTGAGCACACTGTAATAAATAACATCACTACTTGTTGTGTTAATGTTTTGTGTTTGTTGTATCGGTATTCATTGACATAAATATAGCTTTTATACATAATTTTTTGTGCGCACAAACCTTTTTTTTACAGTACCATATGTATGTACAGTGGGGAAAAAAAGTATTTAGTCAGCCACCAATTGTGCAAGTTCTCCCACTTAAAAAGATTAGAGAGGCCTGTAATTTTCATCA
>JBBJLS010000148.1:7519690-7544698 GCA_037577275.1 Bryconaethiops microstoma | reverse complement strand
CCTGCCACTACAGTAAACACCCACTCAGAGATGCGTCTCCATCTACAATTTATCTACACCTAATTCTGAACACACATGGTTCGTTTTTGGGTGAACTGAGTACATGGCACTGATGGCTATAGACATCTGGCCTAAAACTGTGGTGCAGTGATGCTGCATGTACTGGGATGCACTGGGGGGGGGAGGCTGTGGGATGTTAATCTTTGGCCCAGATATTTCAAAGGATTTGATGAATATTCCCTCCTCACTGCTGTGCCTTCAGATTCCCTCCTGATCTGTCGACTTGGTCCCTCATCCCAGCTAATCAGAGCCACGAACTCTTTAATATATCGAATGAGGTCTGCAGGAAACTCACCAACCCATATAGTGTCTTCATGCGTGGTCACCATTCAACAATAAATGAGGAAATGCAGTTTACTGGAATGATAAAGGAAGTCATAAAAGCACCGGAATATTCAGGATCGTTTCCTCTTTGACACCAGTTTACCTTCGTGTCCTGATAAGCGTATTGTTGTAGAGATTAAATTTAATTATTTAATTATACTGCTTCCATGTACATAGGGTTTATAATTAGACTCAACATTTACTGTTTACAGTAAAAAACTGTTTATCTCTCAGGCACACACTTAGATAAAGGGTTCAGCGAGGGGACGCAGGCGGCTGCAGTTTCTTGTTATTTAATCGTTTGGAAAGTGCTTAATAATAGAGAGCCAAAGTCTATTATGATGAAATCCTGTGTAACAAACAAACAAACACCCCCAAAAACATTGAATGTGTATGAGTATGAACTCACATTCGATTTGACAGCTTGTGTAGTTCCTTTCATTGCGAACATAATTTATTATTTTTAATTATTGCTAGTAATAGTGGTGGTAATATTTGTAGTATTATTATTAGTAGTAGCTTTATTATTACTATTATCATTATTATTATTGGTATTATTATTATTATTATTATTAGTAGTAGTAGTAGTAATAGTAATAGCTTAATTATTATTGTTATTATTATTATTATTATTATTACTAGTAGTAGTAGTAGTAGTAGTAATAGTAGTAGCTTAATTATTATTGTCATTATTATTATTATTATTAGTAGTAGTAGTAGTAATAGTAGTAGATTTATTATTACTGTTATTACTGTGATTGTTGTTGTCATTATTATCATGATTAATTATAATAATAATTGTAGTAGTAGTAGTGGTAGCAGCTTTATTATTATTATTATTATTATTATTATTATTGTCATCATCCTTATTATTATTTTTAGTAGTAGTAGTAGTAGTAGTCGCAGCTTTATTGTTATTAGTCATTATTATTATTATTATTATTATTATTAGCAGCAACAGTAGTAGTAGTAGTAGATGTTTTATTATTCTTATTATTGTGATTGTTGCTGTTGTCATTATTATCATGATTAATTATAATATTAATCATTGAGGTAGTAGTAGTAGTAGGCATACTTTTTATTATTGTTGTTGTTGTTATTGTCATTATTAATACAAGTAATAATAAGAGTTTTATTACTAGTAGCAATAGCAGTAGTAGTCATTATGTTTATTATTGCTGTTGTCATTATCATCATTACCAATAAAATTAATAACAACAGATTTAGTACTACTAGTAGTACTCATTATTGTTATTGGTGTTATTATCATCAGCATTAATAATAATATTAATAATACTAGTTTTAGTAGAAAGAGTACTAGTACCAGTATTGCACTTCATACGCACAGCGGGGATAAAGAGAGTTTTTGAAGGTTTTTGGGATGTTTACTGTTTTGAGACAATAACACAGATCTTCTGTAAGAATAAAAGTAAGAACAAAACGTGCTGGACGCTACCGCTGATCCGTACTGCGCATGCGCCTTGCTGCTCCAGCGAGCCCCGTTAGTGGTGCGGTGTGTCGGTCAGTCCTCCTCCTCCGCGCCTCTCCGGGCTGAATTATGTCCATTTTTCCGCTCAGACCGTCACAGTCCGGAGCTTGAATGGCGCTGGTGACCGTGCAGCGCTCTCCGACCCCCAGCACCTCCTCCAGCCCGAGTGTTTCGGTGAGTTTGAGCCGTTATTTCGTGAAATGATCCTCTTCTCCTGCCCGGGGAGGCCTTCTGCGCATGCGCGTGGATGCTCTTTCCTACAACTTTGCTAAGCTAACCGACATTAATGGCTGTTTAAAGTCTCCTGCGGGTCCCAGACGACTAACACGGGTTTTATCAGCTCGGGTTTAACCTCCGTTACCCTACAAAACGATCAATTGAGGCTGTGTGACACGTCCTTTAGGTTTACATCCTCCTTTCAGCACTGTTAGCCTGCTAGCACAGTCCTCCTCAGTCCTCAGAGCTTCACAGGAGCTTCAGCTTCAAAATGCCAGATTGTAGATGATCTAGAGATACAGAATACATCTCCAGCTTCAAAATGCAAGGGTTTAGATGATCTAGAGATACAAAATACATCTCCAGACATTAGGACAGAACCCTTATTTCTCTCTTTTCTTAATAACTGCTAACTGCTGTTTTTGATATATCTATTTTATATTAGTCACTTATTTATTTATTCTATCTCCTTATACACAGGTCTGTTCTGGTTCAGGGGATTCATTTGGCACTTCATTTAACACTTTATCTACTTAAGTATTGGACTCCACTGGATGTCACACTTTATTTGTTATTTGCTTTATATATTTTTTATTTACAGAGCTCGGCATCTACAGAGCTGCAAATCTTATCTCGTTGGATTGTACATTCTTGTGTATTGCAGTGACAAAAAAAAAGAAGTTATATTCAGTTCTATCTCAGGTTCTTGTAGTGACAAATTGCTGCTTTGTTTGAAGGTAAAGAGCTGTTATGAGAGAAATCAAGACATGATTTATACATTTTTCAGGGATGGTCAATTATAAATACATTATAATAATGCATGACAACACTCTCAGTTCGCCATCAATGTAACCAATCAGCCTCAATTTTTTCATAGTCATTTACAGTCTATGGTATTGGACTTATAAGGGTAACAAAGCAAATAACACAAAGGTTAATAATTTCTGTTAAAGTAGGACAGCACAATATATCATCTTCTAATCATTATTGCTATAGTGGTCTATACAATATTCAAATAAGTCTCAGATTAATTAATGTTTCTGACAGGGTAACCAATCACAGCTCCAAGTGAGTTAGTGGGTGTTCTGATGAATAGAGGTCTTAATGTAATCCAACAAAAGACTAAATATTTTAATCTTTAACCGTTAAAAGGTGTTGGCGAATCGGTGCATGAATGGGCGGGGCTAAACTACTGTAGCCAGAATAAGGAGAAATATTTAAATGTTTTGGTTTTGTGACATCAGAAAAACGCTGATTTAAAAACGAGCTGTTTTTGCATCTTATAATCCGTATATGGACTGAATGGATGGGAGGGGCAAATGTACCATTAGAAACAATGTTTAGCATTTTATACGTCCAGAAAAGTGATGATATGGGCCCTTTAATATCATGAACGGCATCACAATCGCAATATGTAGCATTATGGAGCTCTGCTCTCCACACAGCATAACATCCTGAGTCAGACGTCAACAATTTAGATGCACTTAGAGGTTGTTATGTCCCACAAAAGTGAAAGCGCCTCCCACTTAAGTAGCTAGTTTTTCATGCTTTGCTCCTGAAGCGAACAGCCGGCATGTTTTTTTTCTCAATGTGTGGTTTTTAGCCTGGATTGTTTAGAACCTAAAGTATCCCCTGTGATGGACAGGGTGGTGTTTCTGCTCTAAAACATTATATTATGCTCATGATGGCCTTTAAAATGAAGTGACGAATTGAATCATGTGTATCAGAGCTGCAACCATGAGTGAACTGACCAGTGAACACTTCTGTACCTGCAAAGTATTATAGTTTGTTAATTATAGAGGCTTCTTGAGTGTGTATAGTTATTTTCAATCTTTTTTTTTTTTAATTATTTGAGTCATTTGTGTTATGACAGTTCAGGCAGTACCTTTGTGGATGACACCTGTACCCTTGTGGATGACGCGAGGAGACGTTGCGTGAAAAGTGGGTTATTATCTGTCAGCTTGTGTCGTGTCATGGTGATGAGATCCTTGGTCTGATTTCCAGTGGTACGGCAGTCACCATGACCATAATCATGAGGCCTAGCTCGTGGTCTGTTCTTCTGGTTCACCTGATACAAACGATCCATTCAAAAATGACTCAAATGACTCTGAACCAGAGTAGTTCACAGTGGATCACTTAATGCTGCTAAAAGTTACTTCACACAAAACTATTCCAGAAATTGCTTATAAATATGTGACCTGATGCCTGTGATGTTTTGTATTAGTGTTGACAAGTTTTTGGACCAAAATAACAGTTTAAAACATGTCAGTGCAGAATAGTTACTAAAGGTGGCCTAGAGCTGAGGGAGTTGCCCCTACGATCGATGGGTTCGAATCCCAGGACTGCTAGTGGCACCACTGAGGTTCCCTTGAGTAAGGTACCGTCCCCACTGTGTTCCTGGCTGCCCCCTGCTTCACTTGGTGAATGGGTTAAATGGGTTAAATGCAGAGAAAGAATATCACACTGTGTCCTGTGCCACTTTACTTTTTGGCCACTTTACTTTTTATAATCAAATCATATATATATAATAATATTAGATGTCAACTTTACATGTAAAAACTCAGGAGCCATATTTTGGTTCGCTGGTCATTTTGCATAGTAAATAATATGGCAATGTTTGTATTATGGACACCGCGACCTCTGGTTCCTATCACCACCACTGTAAAGAAATCCGAGTCTGTGTCACATCTAGCCGCGCTCGGGGAGTGTGGCGGGGCGCAAATGCAGATTCTGTTGATGATATTTGATTTACAAAAGACACAGACTCCACACAAAAAAACCAAAGAGGCTCGAGGGCCTGTTAACGCAAAGTAAACATAAAACAAGGACACGAGAGGAACGGGTAGTGTGAGGGTAAATGTGAGGGATAACCAGCGAATGAATACATGAACTCTAGAACTACTAATACTAAACACACTCAGACCAGAACCAATCATAAAGCCCAATCACTTAACAAAACACAGGACAGCTGACAGTGACCATAGACAAACATATATACTAATTTCAAAATAAAAGTCTCCAAAACAAAAACTAACCAACAGCGGCCTCTTCCGGCCGCTGGCCGAGACATTACAGGTATACTATAACAGTGCGACTGAGCTCCTCAGTATCACCCATTCTACTAACAGTGTTGGTCTATGGAGACTGCATGGATATGTGCTGGATTTATACCTGTTAGCCATAGATGTAGCTGAAAGAGCGGTGTCCACACTTTTGACCATGCAGTGTAGGTTTTGAATATGTGCTTGGAAAAGGAAGCAAGTAAAAGGAAGCATTGGGAGGAAATGTCATTGAAAATCAAGTAAAACTGTCCCTAAACCTATAAGTGTGTACATCATCGCTTCCACATAAATGTCCATGTGCGAGTTCTGTCTTTGTTGAACTGATTCCCAGGTGGCAGTCCAGGATTTTGTGGAGACCCTGGCATCCCCCCTCATGGCTCTCGTCTAGGTGAAGAGTTCCGGGTGAGGAGCCTCTTGCGCTTCACTTGCGAGGCAGGATACATACTGCTCGGGTCATCAGAGCGCACCTGCCTGCAGAACGGCTCGTGGAGTGGCACCCAGCCTGTGTGTGAGGGTAAGGGTCATAGATGGCTGGCTGGGAGGGAAGGAGGATGCGCATACAACTCCATACATACATAGTGGGCTCACACCACTAGAACTGCATTGTGTTTTTGTGCCTAATTCGTTCTGAACTGGCAAATTCCACTGCCTCCAAGCTAACAGCAGGGTCCACACTCAGCTGTAGAGTCAGGAAACATGGGTAAAGAAAGCACAGTAAATCATTACCAGCTGTCTCTGCATTTTGAGTCAGACCTACAGCTTCCAACCAAGCTTGAATTCACACACATAAGTCCTAACGTAGACCTGTGATCATTGTTTATCCAGTATTGGGTTCTGTATCTACATTAAAGTAGATCTTTTATGCCTAAAGCTGTAAAATTCAGCAGTTACTTGTAAATTCAGTGATACAAGTTGAGAGGATACACAAAAGCCCCCATAATTATTGCAGAATGTAATGATGCATTAAACTAATGAGGGTTTGTGAAAGGATTGCTCTAAGAAGTGAGCGTTAACACACAAACACCAATAATTAGGCTACTGGATGTTTGGCATTATTTTCACAATAAATGCCAGAGACTATGCCATGGTGTACCAGGCAAAAAAGATCCTTTTTCTTCGAAATAGGCAAACCAAAAATTATACACTGTATCTTACTTTATACACCGTACTATAGAAACAAATTCAAGGCATTGTGCTTGTGTACTTCAAGTGTTCTTTAGTAAGAGTGAATATAGAACCATGACAACTCAAAGAACTGTTTACATCAAGCATTTGCATCTTAAGCATAAATTTATACTTAAGAAAAATGTCTCCTACTAAGTGTTATTTGTCAAGTGTAACACAGTGCTAACAAGCATGTAGAGCGGTCTGAATGTAGTCTGTATTAAAAACAAATCTGTCCAGCAGCACCTCCTCTCGTCTCAGCGCTGATTTATTCCTTTGTTTGTTTTCACTGCCAGACTGAATACAATAAGCCCATGGATTGTGTACATAAGATCAATAAGATGCATTATTTAGAGGCCATTTATAATTGAGTAAAGGGCTTTAACGGCTGTTTTAAGGCAGTAGAGATGGATAAGCGTGGGAAGGAATACAGGTAGGGGTTGTTGCACTATCCTGGGGATACAAATAACACTGGCCAGGTGCTAAATGTAAATTCTAAGGCACGGGGGAAAACTAACCTACTGCCGCTTGGAAAAAAATGACTCAGAGTTTGGAAATATATCTGCTCATAGCACCACCCCCACTGCACCTTCCACTGAGATCTCATTAACTCTTTATTGAACCGTTTTTCTCTGTTTATTAAAGCGACCATGTTTATAGTGACTAGTTACAGGAGGTAGAGTTAAGTCTGGCCACAGAAGTGAAATGATACAGAACTGATTACAGCAATGATAATGCTTATTCGGTTATATAGTTTTAAGTAGTTAAGAATTAAGACTTGTGGCCTTTGAATTATATTAATGGTGCCGCTGCAATTACAAGCGTGTGATTTAACTGTGAATGAAATAATTTGGCCAATACACAGGATATGTTTGTTGTTGTAAAGTGTCTGTTTGTTCAGAATAGTCATTTACATTTAAGACTGTCACTGTTGATTGATAGTAACTGAATAATCAAATTTGTGCAATTTTTAAGAGCAACATTTTAATTTTACTTCATAAACATAAAACTAGAGATATTCTACACACATTTGTGAGATCCTGCCTGTTTTCTTTCAGTGACGCTCTATTAAACAAGCTGAGCATTGATAGCTCAAGAAATGCTAGTGTATTTATTTGAATTTTAAGCCTTATAAATAATCATAAACCTGCAAGTGTATGTGCCCCAAGTTCAGCATGGATACACACTTCAGCCCTGTTTGAGGGTTCGGCTCTAATAGGCTTGGAGATCTAATGTGTTTAATTACAGACATGGCCCTTATGCCAAAATGCCACTCTAAATTACTCTTGAACAGTCTCTACTAAATTATACTAAATTTTAATGTATTTGATTTTAATGGCCTTATTTTATCAGATACTTGACCTGTCTCACTCCTTTTAAAAATATACTTAATGGGCTTTTGATGGGGTTGGGGGTTCATGATGTGACCATTTAAACAGGATTTTGTGTAAGATTTAACAGGCCTCATTGCAGTCTGAACGACTGTGGCAACATGAAAAGATTTAAAGAATTTTGAAGGCAGCCGAATGTGCTGAAGCAATGGTGCACATCCCACAAGGTCACTGGCTGGGGCCACTTTATGGTAGACCCAAGAAATAGGATTGAAATATCAGAGACTTGCCTCCTAATATCCATGATGCTGTGTTACAGGATCCTTGAACTACAGGCCTTCTAAGGCAAAGACTGAAGTGCTTAATTAACCCTGTAATATTCTGACTGTTGTTGTACAGGGATAAGTTGGGGAAAGAAATCCCCACTGCAGTGCTGAAAAAATGTTCTAAGGGTAATATGAGATGTTTTGCATAATTGTGCCAGTCCTTAGCAGGAGGGCTTGTTTTCCACTGCTCCCCTGCTCCTGTGTGATGGTAATATTAAGCACTGTCTTCTCACGTACCACTTTCATTGCTTTCCCCAGCTGTTTCCTGTGGAAATCCAGGAACTCCAGCTTTTGCCAGAATTGTCTTCAGCGACGGCATGCTCTTTTCCAGTTCAGTAACGTATGCCTGCTGGGAGGGCTATAAAACGTCTGGCCTCACCACCCGCCACTGCACTACCAATGGCACCTGGACCGGCTCAGCCCCAGACTGCACTGGTCAGAGTGGTGTTTTTTTTTTTTTTTTTGATGGAATGCTTTGACAAAAGATCTAACATTTTCCATATAATGTGTACAGGGGGTCCTTGGGTTACAACAGTCTCGACATGTGACGTTTAGAGTTTACGACGCTCACTCCCACTCCCACTCGGCTTACGCTGTTAGCGTCATACTTACGGATTACGTGGGCGAACTAGCTTGGTTGCGCGTCGCAGAAGAATATGCAGTAATGCAGCGTATGACTGAAGGAGTTTTCTTTTTCCTTTTTCTGTGGCTTAGTTGTTAGGATCGGCAAGTGACTTAGGATATGGTGTGTTTCGATTAACACCAAAATTTGGGGTTACATCACTGTAGAAGGAATGTGTTGTAACTCGAGGACCCCCAGTATAGATATACAGTTATAGTATACGGATGTAGTGGTGCCCAAAATTTGCATCTGTAGTCTAGATCTGGAGCTAAGAGGCTCATGTAAATGACAGTATTTTACATTCTTTAGCTCTATTGTTGTATAAACATGAATTTTTAAGCTGAAGGTACATATTTATACAAGAGTAACATTTATTTCTAAATAAACACAACGCAAATTGCAAATCTAGTCTGTGGTGTCCATATGCAATATTGTATCAAGCTACCCAGTGCAGCAATAAAGAGGCACAAAAAGTGTGTTGTTAGTGCATTGTTTTTGAGTGAAGCAATTATGGGTATATCAGCCAAGACTAAAATTTATCTTCCAAATGAGCAGTTGGGTCTGTTATTTGATGTTGTCTAAACTGTGTTACAATTTATGGCATAAATTATGTCAGCTAGTTAAAAGTGCTTGCGCTGCTATACTACGTGATTATTTATGACTGGTTGTGCTAAATAGCCAGTTGCCTCTAACTTTCAGTGAAACACTTTGATTGCTGTTTTTGTATCAGTTTGGCCTGTTGAAGAGCAAACAATGTATTTTATGTTTTCGTACTAGTACTTGTGTACCCTTAATCATTTACTGTGTGATCTTTGGGAATGAATGAACGAATAAATAGATAGAAAGATTGATTGATAGAAAGATCAATAGCTAGTTACAGTAGTTACAAAATAATGGATTTGTGAGCACAATATATTGTCACGAGTCTCCTCCTTCTCCAGGCACATGAAGCAGGCGCATTCGCAGATTTCCATTTTCAATAAACTTTATTTTTCAAAAAACCAAAACAGGCACAAGGGCCTAACAGAACTCTTAAACAAAAGGAGACAGGAGCAATACAAACTAGGCTTAGAATGATGGTGGACCGACACTAAGGTCCAGCCCTAACAAACTTAAATACCCCAACTGAAACCCCACAAACCAATAAGAACATAAATCTCTCGTCTATGAACACACTGGCCAGCTGAAACATAATATAAACAAATCTAAGGCCGGTGTGCTCCATATCAACATAAAAGACCCAAAAACCAAAACCCAAACTCAGGCGGCCTCTAGTGGCCGTTGACAGGACATGAGACTATAGTTAAAGGATAGTAAAGGTTATTAAATGATGCACACATTCTGTTTTTATTATTTTTGTACATATTTTATTTAATTGGAACAAACATTTCTGAAAAAAATATATAATTCTAAAAACTGTTCAATTAGATTGTTTGCTGTGTAAAAACTGGACACACATCTGCTTTGGGAGTATAAAAATGTAAAATGTTTTTTTTCTAATGAAAGCGACCTATGACCTATTTATTAAAACATATTTCCGTAATTGATTATATTTGGTTAAACTGTTGTATGAGGTGAGATTACTGCAATGAAAGGATGGTATTTATGTGCGGCTCCGGTGGCTCCCATGCTTTTTTTTTTCCTGCTGGTCCTGTGCTGCCTCTCCCTCCACCAATGAAACGTCATCTTTTTTTTTTTTCATTTTCAGTAATCAGCTGTGGAGATCCTGGCCCTGTTGCCAACGGAATATATATGGGGAATGAGTTCACCTTCAACAAGACTGTTCGCTATCGTTGTAACCCCGGCTACATTATGGACCCTCCGGGCCTGGACACTCTCCGCTGTTCTAAAGATGGCTCTTGGAACCAGACCAAACCAGGTTGCAGAGGTATGAAAAAAAAAAAAACACATCATCATCAGCAACGTTATATTACTGAGACTCACAGAACAGAGAAATGGAAACAGAGGATTTATCATGGCAACAAGGAGGGATAATGTGGAAGCGTACAGCTGTGTGTTGCCATGGCAATCAAGTCCTGCATTAGAAATGATAACCACAGAGCTGTCTCACGTAGCCCTCCGCATGTGTGTGTTGCACACTTCTTCTAGATAAAGCTGTTTTTGACAAACACAGCAATTTAACAGCTTAATGCAGGTGTTTTTCTCTGCTGCATTTTCTAAGTGCTGCTTGCGGATGCTTTGTGAATATTGGCCAAATTAGCCTTAGTGAGAAGAGAACGAGTAGTGGTGGTTTAATGACTGAACCATCAGTCCTCATTCATTCCCAATAAGATCGGCACAGCTGGTCAGTCCTTCATATCAGAGTTTTATCTCTGTGGCCGCTTAAAAAAGTTAAATACTGAAGATAAATAAATGTACCTAAGTATGGGATGTACATTACACTGCCCCTCATAGTTATGGCTTATAGCATGGTTTTCACCGCTGTTAAAAATTTTACTTAAATTATGGACCATAGGGACTTGTATGGACTGTGGGGACAGAAACTAACAATGTTTGCATACCACATAAAACTCTTTGCATCCTTTAAGATGTTTAACGCTGGTGGTCGCTGGGCTTAAACCGTGAATGACATCATCAGCTCTCCTGCTGTTCAGGCGTGGAAAAAAGTGCCAGGAGAACCATAAAGTCTAAATATCACAGTGGCAAACTGGAGTTGCTGGCATCCCTACATCAAAAGCTCTTTTAATGTTTTGGTCTTGTTGATCTTGAGTTCTGACTGCAGCCCCACCCCTCCCCCCTCTTTTTTTCTGCAGCAAGCGGGATTATTCACTTAGAAACACTGAAGGGATGTTACCTGTGAAACATGTCAGATCTCTGCTATCAGATGTCATCCTCAAATCACATCAGATGGACAACAGCTGCATCTAGCGCATACTACAGTTTCCTTAGAACCCGGCCCAGATTAGTCTTTTTTATTTTCTTTTTTTTTTTTGAGTGCAGCATGAGAAATGCAGTGCATGCTCTGTGTGAGCTGTGGATTGGGGCAGTAATTCCAGTTAATCACCTCTTTCTATCCCCTTTTGCTTTAAAAGCATACATACCCTCCCTCGTTGCAAATGGAACGTAATGATCAAGGAAGAAAATGACAAATAAATAGCTCAGAGGCCCTTGCGTTAGCAGAGCTTTTCCATTTAGACCCGTCACTCTCAGAATCAAGAGGAGGTCTGAGGTTGCTTTCAGGATTGTGTCTTTAGGTCATGATGATAATGGCAGTGCTGTTGATGATGATAATGTATTTATGCCCACAGTCATCATGTGCGGCCAGCCCCCGGCCATTCGCTACGGAAAAGTGGAGGGCTCCGATCTACAGTGGGGCTCCAGCGTGGCCTATAGTTGTTTTGAAGGCTATCAGCTGTCCTCTCCTGGAATTGCCACATGCGAGGGGAACGGGACATGGCGTGGTGAAATCCCTCAGTGTCTCCGTAAGTATAATGGATTATTCTTCACTACAAGCAATATTGAAAAGAAAATTGTTTTTTTTCACAAGGCATCCTCTTAACATTAAGTTCTTCTTTCTTTTCAAGCAATGGGATTTTAACAAAGTTTTGTAACTAGCAAGAAAGCTTGTAGGCAAATTACTTTTAATGGGTGTTTTGCTAAGATTTGAATGCAATGTAGATATTTTGTTTTATTGTACCTGTTAAGGAGGCTGTTCGCTTGTATTTGGAGAGTTGTGGGCTTTTTCAACAATGTGTGAATGACAGGTCACAAAACTGTTTTGACATTTTCAATACTAGTGTCAACTTCACACAAGCATATCCCTCAGCCAGCGCTTGCTGTCTACATGTACCACAAGATATACAAGGTGTATGGCCCCAGTCTGTTGCCAAAGCCTTCAGGTTTTGTTTGTAAGTCTTTGACAATGTGTCAGAAGTAATATTAAAAATCCATGTTTAAAGTGTGTGTGGGGTGGTGGGGGGTGGTGGTGGACGACTTCAAGCCCTGAATGTGGTGTTGTTTGCTGCCTTTGGGAGCAAACAGTTGAGAAAACCTGCAATAGTTTCCACAGCAGTAACAAGCACCCAAGTTCTGCCTCCATAAAAAGAAGTGCAACACAACACGTGAGACAGCACAAGACTCTTTCTGCTTTCTGCTAAATGAATTAGTGACTGAGGCCATGCATGCAGTTCTTTCCCGCAGTATTGACCCTTGATAAAAAGGAGAAAAAAGGCAGCTGCACATAAAAAACATCAACAACAAAGGTGACCTACTTCAAGAAATGTGTGATTTTAGTAAAGTTTTTTTAAAAGTAAGGTGTTGATATGGTTTCTCCATCCTCAGACTTCACCAACCTCAGACTATTTTTTTAAACGTAATATTTATTGTTATTGAATGTGTGCTGGTAGATGCTATGCACATTTTACACTTTCAGTAAATAACTAATTGTATAGTAAACTGTGCAGAAATATGTCATACTTAAGTAATATTATGCAGAGGCCCTATTAACTTCCTTTCATGCAGAAAATCAGCAAAATGCGTAATCTGACCTTGGTGCCCAAACTTTTCCATACAACAGTATGCTACTGTATATTTTTGTAACTTCCTTTTTGTTTGTTTGGGGTTTTTTTGCATGATTTAAAGCCACCAGTTGAATTTTACACCACCTCTTAATGTCATACATATGGACCATTAGATAAGCTCCTTTTAACTTTTTTCCATCAGCTTCCATTTTATGTTCTGAATGTTTTTGCCTTCGTTACCATTTTGGAGATACAGGGTTTTGTTATATCTGCAATATCATCATGTACAGCTCCGGAAAAAAATTAAAGACCATTGTAAAAATATTCAGTATCTTTTATAGGTGCAAGGATTGAACTGAACAGCTTTGCCTGAGTTTTCAGAACTGCTGACAATATTTCTCCTAATTTCCAAATAAAAATATTTACCTTTAAAGCATAATTTTAGAGGAAATGACAAAACATCAAAATAAGAGAAATGCTGCAGTGTTTACAGAACTTGAGTAATTCAAAGAAAATAAATTCACTCTTAAACAAAATGGCAATAATTACCTTTGATGTAATTCTAGTAGTGTTTTGCAATCCAACTGGTCACATTGCAAGAGGAGAGTGTTGATTACAGCAGTGTTTTTATACCTTTACCCCATTAAATAAGATTTGATTCAGGTGATCAGTAATCAGACCCTCATAAAGCAGAATGAGGTGCTTGTGTAGGAATTTAACAGACACTGGGATGGAATGGTTGTCATACTCATAGAGATGCTGATTTTTTAAAAATTGCAGTGGTCTCTTATTTTTTTCCAGAGCCACTGTTGTCACTGGATGTTGGTGATGAAAAATAGAAAAAAAGTAACAAATGAATTTAGATTAAGTCGATTTTACTCATTAATCTGTAATAAAATGTGCATCTTTCTTTGTGTCAGATTTAAGCAAATAAGACAAATGTGAAAACCCACAATTAACTACATGGAATAATTTTCATATTTTAGTTATATATTATATGTTAACAGTGCCTATAACTATGGTAACAGTTATTATGACAGTAAAAAATGAATCAAAAAAGTGCAGAAAGACAAAAAGAAAATGACAGCAACTACTGGTTTGTTACCTTATCACATGTACTGAGTATCATCTTTGTGCTCTGAACAGCTGCGCTGTGTGGAGACCCAGGCACCCCTGCAGAAGGCTACAGAGAAGGAAACCAGTTTACATACAAGTCGGAGGTGGCGTTCTATTGCCGCTCGCCCTTCTTGCTGGTGGGTTCCCCAAGACGAGTGTGTCAGGAGGACGGCTCCTGGTCAGGAATCCAGCCCTCTTGCATCGGTGTGTAATTATTAGCCTACGGATGTAGTGGTGAACATTTCTCCCTTTATTCACTTCTTGTAACTCTAAGAGGCGGATTAATATTTAATATGTAATTGCAGATCCAGCATACAATGCGTGTAAAGATCCCGGAACCCCTGCGTATGGAGGCCCAGTGCAGGCTCAGGGATTTGAGGTAAAGGGTTAGACTTTTGGATGGTTCAAAGTTTGTATTTGTTTATATGATGTTTCTAATGGTTCTATATGTTTTATGGTTCTTTAGGTGGGGAGCAAAGTTTTCTTCAAATGTCAAAAGAATTATCACATTCTAGGGTCAACTACCAGAACGTGCCTGGAAAATTTGACCTGGAGTGGCATGCAGCCTGAGTGTGTTGGTAAGAAACGTTCAAAACACAGTTCTACCTTATAAAATGTTCATTCAAGAGCCGAGTTTTCTTTAAGCTGAACTGCTAGCTGGTTGTTTTATCAATTAGAGTTAGGCTGACCATCTAGCTAGGAAAAAAGCTAATAGGTTAAATAAGCTTTCCTGTACTTACTGTATGATTCCCTCTAAAACTGCAAAATGGAGAAAATGAAAAAATATAACAAAATTTCTTACAATCCTTAAATGAATATTGTTTCTAACTTAAGTATCACTGAATCTTAAATTGCTCTTTCCCTGTACAGTGTGCCATGTAAATTATGGAATTCTGGTTTCTTCACCTAAATCATGTAATATTTGTCCAGCATGGAGTTGTGCATAGGTGAATGTTATGTGAATGTAATATGATGCACTATTTGGGTGCTAGAGTAGCGTACTGCATGGGGAGTAGGGAGCTATTTGCACTGATGTTGGAAAATCACTTTGAACACTCATTGTTGCAGTGATAATTTGATGTCCAATAGCTATTTTTAAACTGAAAATATCTGAGCTAAATGCAGCAGTTTTATGCCATTTAATATAGAACAAAACATATACAAGGTTATGAAAATACCGAAATATACAATAAATAGGTGACTGAGCTCTCTTTTCCTCCGTCAGCAGTCCATAGTTGCTTGGGAACGATAACATACTCTAAACTAACTTGGCAGAGGGATTGTTATTGATAATATATAAGCGTTCATTCGGTTGAAAATTTGTGAATTTTATCATATTTTATGGCATGCCTAATAATACTCTTACCCATAATAGAATTAGTGAAACACATGGCTTTATTTGGTCAGTCTGTGATATGAAAAATATGGAGCAAGGCACTGAGAAAGGCTGGAAAAATGTTTTAACATTTTTGGCGTTGGGATATATTTCAAATGCTGGTCAGCCCATGCCCATGTAACTGCATTTCTTCATAGAATTTGAGAAGAAGCATCTCTGAGTAAAGAGAGAAGAGAAAAGACTAACAGGATGGCAGTAGCTAGGTCAATGGCAAATGCAACTTTCTGCTTTAGTCTAGTCTATTGTTTATAGGCCGTTCAAGTAATGTCATACACTTGAGCTCAGGCCCCTTTATATCTTTTACAAGTGATTATATCCTAAAGCTCTACATACGGACTCGACAACAAGAAAAAAACACAGAAGGGCCCATTTCAGATGGAAATGGTTGCTTGCAGTGGCTGATTCCCGTAAGGACAAAAGTGAGGATTGCTGGCCTCAGCAGAAAGTACTAAAGTTAGTCAAGTTTAAGCCGTTTGTTCTTGGGTTGTAAATCTGTGGGCGAGTTTGACAGCCCAATTCGTGAAATCCTCGGGGCTCCTCACTCATATAAAGTTCCTTCACCATCTGAGCCCGAGAGCGTGAAGACACGAGTCGACTAACGGTGAGGTGTGAAGACCTGGTTCATATATTATGTAAGGTAGCAACACTTAAGGCATGTTTCAGAACTTTTTCCCTCCAATAACGCGGCTCCACGGCCCATGAAGTAAGACTTTGTGTGGGAGTCAGCCGGCTGTGTGTTGTTCAGGAAGCCCTGTTGTGCCTGTCCCTGGCTTATTCTCTGCACATTCTTCTATTTTTTCTTCTCTTGTGTAGCGCACGCCTGCCGACAGCCCGAGACACCGTATCATGTGGATGTGAGGGCCATTGATCTGCCGACGTTGGGCTACACTCTCATGTACACGTGCCAGGATGGCTTCTTTTTGGCCGGGGGATCCGAGCACAGGACATGCAGGCCAGATAACAAATGGTCAGGCAAGCCTCCCGTCTGCAAAGGTACTGTTACCTGTGCTGCTCAGTGCAATAGAAACATTAACCCATGACCTAAAACTGCAAAGAGTACCTGGCGATAAGTAGCTCCAGATGCTTTTTTGATATTGTTTGATTTACCTCCTTAACCGGTAGAAGCCTAGAGTCTATTTAGATATTGTATATTATTATAAATTACCTAGGTACACCTATGATTACACTTACATTCAGTGTACATTCTGTATTGACATGTTTTGAGTCTGCACATTTTTTCTGTTTCTTTGTGTCAGCAAATGAAAAACACACTGGTAAAAGTAATGACATTTTTACTCTAATTCAGATGAAAACAGAATATCTCCCATTTCTACCACAGGAATGTGGTATTGATTGAAAGTTCATAAACTGCACATTCAACATTTATTCAGTAACTACTATGTATACTTCAGTAACTGCCATCAAACCACTAAAGTGGACTGGAGAGGCTGGACCTGCAGACAGGTCCTTAGCATTTACGGGGTTAAAACTTTAGACATTGCTCTCTTTAAGAGCAAATTAATATATGAGTTTCATCTCATAGTCTTATAGAATCCTATAGGGTCTTGTCAACCGGACTGACATATCATAGGGCACATGCAGAAATACAAATTGAGTCATTCTATGGGGGGAAAAATAAGGATGCTTTAAATAGTACTCATTATCTGCTTGCATGCAAGTAAGGAGTGTCAGAGCTCACCTGCAAAATGTCAACTTATCAATTATTTCTCCTATCTCCCAGTCGGACCCAAAATAAACAGCAAGTCAAAGGGAGATTCGGACGTACAGAAAAACAAGATTCGGGGTACGTAACCTTTTCTGAGCCTTCTTTGTGGCCACTGTGCCTGGGTTTGTCAGGAAGAATCCATGTTGAGGTCACCCGTTGTAGGCTGAATAATGGCATGAGTGAATAATAATGCCTGTAACTTTAGGATATTTGGGAACTTTATAAAACATAATGAAGAGTATAAAAAGCAGACATGTATAGTAACACTAAGCATCATAATGTAAGGACTTATCACAGCATAAAAACTGAGTTAGTTATACCTGAGTAATTATGAACAGCTTAAATCAGTATTCAAACGATGATGTTAGATGCTGTATGGCACAAATTATATTGGTTTGTCAGAAGGGCTCTGATACAAAAGGGCTCTCTTTAAGTGTGGGTGGAACCAAATGGAACTTAATAAGCAGTGGCTGGGTTAAGAACAGCAAATATCAGAATACTGATATAAACTATTCCCAAATACTTAAGTATTGCTTTTTAAATGTAGTTTTCAAAGCTTATGAATGTGTCATGTTTAGGTATCCTGCAATGAAAGTGTCACTGAATTTGCTTAAGGGGAAGTTTACCACCAGTGTGAAAAGCTGCTGATTTTTATGCAATTATTATTGCTCATGTACAGCAATAATAATTACATGGAACAATAATAATTACTTTCATCATTTCAACCATCAGCAATCTTTACTGGTTCTGAACCCATTCGTTTTACATTATTTTGCTTGAACGTGTATCAAGCCAAACAAGTTTCTTTGCACAGTTTTGATTTTAGCATTGAGATAAGTGTCAATATTGCATTTAGTAGTGTCCGCCAATGAAAGTGTCACTGAATTTGGTTAAGGGGAAGTTGACCACGAGTGTGAAAAACTGTTCATGCATGCTGCTGTACAGCCTTACGCATTTATTCTAAATTGTATTCATGTGTGTGCAGTTCCAGCAGATGTGTTCTCTTTAAACTCTGGCTGGGCAGGCTTTTATGAGTACCTTGGTAAGAGACAGGCTGCCACAATAACAGTCAATGCATTCAATGCCACGACAAGCCGAGTCAATGTCACTCTTCTGGAGCAAAGCGGAGTACAAATCAAGCTCTCGGGTAAGTCATTAAACATTTACTAAAGTCTCAAGCCCTATATTATATGCAGCATTAAATGCATAAGTCATAAAAAGGACAAATAACCACCAACAGCTGATAATTATGTCATCTGCTTTATCTTTTGACATACGCCTGCCTATAAACACAATCATATTTACAACCATAATAGGACTCTCATACCCAATCACAAAAATGTACCACAAATAAAAGCCAACAGAATGCATGGAAGTTGCATAATAAAAACATTATGTTGTCACTGGCCAAGAGAAGAGGTATTGTTTCAGGAGACCTTTTGATAATGTAGAATGGAAACAAAATAACAATAATAATTACATCGTTCATCAACACCCTCGACTGGTTCTGAACCCATTCATTTTTCCAACATTGTTTTGCTTTAGCGTGTATCAAGCCAAACAAGTTCCTTTACATTTTTCTTGTCTTGTTTATTGAGCCAGGATTCATTTGAATTTAGACAGTTTTAATTTTAGCAATGAGATAAGTGTCAAGATTGCATTTAGTAGTGAGAATTGAGAGTGTTATTGTTCATTTCACACAGGCACGTACAAGAAAGAGGAAAATCATCTATTACTGAAAGTCTACAATATCAGAGGCCCAACAGAGCAGTACTTCAGTAAATTCAAAAATGACAACTGGGCAATGGATGGCTATGTAAGTGAAACAGAGTAGTACTACCATTGTAAAGGAATTGTCATTTTGTTTTATCTGTAGCGAGACCTACGTGCTGAAATTGGGATAAAGTAACTGATAAAAATTTTGACTTTTTATAACTGGATTGTTGCTCATCCATGAGCTTGCATACATAAAGTTTCTTGTATTTGATTGTTTTGGGGGTTTTTTTGGGGGTTTTTTTGCCCTTTTCTCTGTCCTGATCCAGGTGACAGCAGAGTCTGAGAAGAAGATGTTTGTTTACCAAGGTCATATCCACAGTAAAGATTTTGGGAAATTTCAGCTGACAAGACAAGGTAAAATGACTGAAATGCTTCATTCGTTTGCATTTTTCTTGGTTCTGTTTTGTTTTTTGCAAGTTGATCTCTGCAAGTAAAGGATTCACTTTTTAGGCCATTTCCCCTGAATAAATTAACAAACAAGTAGGAAAAAAAGTTAAACATCTCAGAAATGCTACATTTATAAAGAAAAAAAAAAACATGAATGAGAAAAATGAACCACTGCTATTGGTCCATTCATTATGACATTTAAGAAGCAACAATAGATAATGAGTGTCAGTATTTAATTTAGAATTTTGGCTCCAGTTAGTGTGTTTTGAACAATAATTCTATTTAATTTTATGAAACATTCTCACATTTTTTTTTCGTTATATTTTCAGGTCTTATCACCACAGATATGGATTCCTCCAATCCTTACTACGGCACGAACAGCAGCTCAGTAGCGGCTGCCATACTGGTGCCCTTCTTTGCTCTCATTCTGTCAGGGTTTGCTTTTTACCTCTACAAACACAGGTAAGCCTCTCCAAGTGGGCACCTTGCATCAGCCCTGCGTTGATGACGTTCTGTCCATTGTTGAATGTTGATTTGCATTTGTCTCACTGCAGTAACAGGGAAACTCCTGTGCCCAGCCAGAAAATGTGGCTAATTAGAAGTAAAATAAATACATTAATTTTTTTACCAATAAGCTGTAGCATTGTTTGTAAAATAGATAAATAAATAAAATTAATTATCATAATAATTAAAGCGATAAAGAGCATTGGAGTTTTCCTAAGTTTACAAAAGCAAGCAACAGAAGAATGTGACATACAGTAAAAAAAAAAAGAAAGAAAAAGAAAAAACTGTCATGACGGGTGACATTTGCCCAATATTAAAACAAATAAAAAAATTGGCAGGGTACTATCACAAGAGACAGATGAGAATGAGAGACCCAAAGACGTAATCAGGGCCGGCTCCAGGTAAGACCCCAGCAGCTAAATCACTAGGCCACGAGCCCTCTGCTGCCACATCACCATCGTCTCCTTTTCTTTTTCGCTCATCTTGTCAGAGGGAGAGGAGGATGCACGATGTGTGTGTGGGGTCCGGGTGGTGGAAGGCCTGTCGCAATTATTACATAAACATCTGACGCCAGTTATTTTAGCTGATCATTTTCCACAGACCGTAGAGCCGCAGTTAAAACCATCAGACTCACGCAAACACAGATGAGCTAATTCTACTCTCCTGCAGATTAAAATAATAACACTAAGATCTAGTACTCTGGACCACTAAGTGCACGAGAATGTCATTTAGAATGGTGGTTATATTGATTGTTTTTGAAGACGTTGCTAAGATAACAATAGTTTTGGGGTCAGTGCTAGCATGCATACCTGCATATTATACATATTATATGCATATTATAAGCTCAATTTTCATGTGACAGGCCTCGGTGGTGGTGGTGGTGGTTGGGGGGGCAAGGGGTGGGCTTGGCATGCTACGTTTGTGGTCTTCTTCATCTCTGTCTCTCTAATTCGACCGACTAAAAGCCATCCTGTTTAATTTCTGTCTGTGTAAATGTGCCACCGAATTGTCATTTTCCTATATAATTGTTTTGTTTAATTTATATATGAATTAATGAATTGATGTGTTTGTTTGTTTCTTTGTTTGTTTTTGAGTTGTGCTGAAGTTCTTTGAAGTGTGACGCGGCCCGTGCGCTCCAGAGAGGAGGGATTTCAAATTTGGTTCAAGATGCAGGTCATTTATTTAGATTATCGCACAATTTGCGTGTGACCATAAATCACAGCTGCAGCGGAGCAGCCAGGGAAGGGGTTATCAGTTACAGTTCTCTAACTTTCACGGATTGTGGAAAGCAGTGACCTTTCGAGAGCAGGATTATTTTAGGCCTTAATTATTAGAGCCAAGGAGACGAAATTTCCCCCATCAGGTCTTATGGAGAGAGGCAATATGCTTCTTGCTTGTTTCCTTGCCTTTTTTTTAGCTTCTGACCGTTGCCATGATGGTCTTTTTTCCTTTTTTCCCCCTTTTTTCCTTTTTTTCTATACATAATCAGTCTGCAATTTTTGAACAGAACACCTAATAGCTTCTTTGATTCATGTTCTAAATAGGTTGGCAGTGGTTTAATAATGGGGTTTGAAGATACAAGGAACTTTTTTGCTAGGAGCCCCCTGCACAAGTGAGGGGCTTTCGCTTGGTTTTATGCCAGTTCCTTTATTGGTGCGAAGGGGGAATTCAGCCGGCTCCAGACTTCTAGTCATATGGAACGTTCAACCTGACTTTGTCATGGTGAATAAGCTCAGCTGTGTGTTAAATATCCACTTAAAATTGCTTACGCTTGAAAAGAGCTCACTTGAGGTCATTTTAGGGTGAAAACCACTCATGAAAAAAAGGGAAAAATTGGTGTGTGTGCGTGTGTCTGTGTGTGTCTGTGTGTGTGTGTCCGTGTGTTTGTGTGTGTCCATTAGTGTGTGTATAAGTGTGGGATTTAAAAAAAAAAAGAAAAATTATGTGTATATCACACGTCTGTCTCACCCCATCTCTGGACGAGGGCCTCATTTTCTTTTCTTTTTTTAACATTGTTTGTTTGTTTGTTTGTTTGTTTGTTTATTTATTTACGTATTTATTTATTTATTTAATGCCTCGATCTAACATTCCTAATGTCTGTGTAACTCTTTATAACTCATGCAAAAACTATACTTTGGAATGCACTACTTTTGTGAATGTCTCACTTTGGTAAGACCTTTTTAAGCTGTGCTGTTGAGGTGTGGGCTGCAGGCCTCGGCTCGTCTCTGGTGTAACGTGACTGATCTCTTCCTTTGGCAGAACAAGACCAAAAGTACAGTACAACGGCTACGCGGGGCACGAGAACACGAACGGTCAAGCGTCGTTCGAAAACCCCATGTACGACACCAACATGAAGCCGACAGAGGCCAAAGCCGTACGGTTCGACACCACGCTCAACACGGTGTGTACGGTAGTATAGCCTCCAGACTGCGCCTGCTAGCTCCGTGGCCCAGTGCCGGGCGCTGCAAGCCCATCTTTCTTTTTAACTGAGTGCATTCGGGGAACGCAGGTGTGAACTGCGCAAGCTTGCTTCGAATATATTCCGAAACACAGACGGCTTCTCTTTTAAAAAAAAAAAAAAACAACCACAAAAGACAAGAAATAAATAACTAAATAAATAAATAAAAAGACTGCAAAAACAGGAAAAGTCAGAAGTTATCAAAGAAACTTTTTTCCTAAAACTGAGCTCGCGTGCTGTCTGTGGTCAGGACAAGTGACCGGAGAACAAGGAACAGCACCACTAACAGCACATGTAGGATGAAAAGGATTTTTTTTTCTATCCTCTCTTTTTCATGTTGTTCACCCCCCACCTCCCCCTTTAAAAAAAAAAACTAAAGAAAAGAAAAAAACTGAATTGAGAAAATGTAGAAGTGTCTTTATAAGCTGCAAGGCTGCTCTGGCCCAGTGTATTTTCTTCAGTGAAGACAAAAAGGACAATGAACAGAGCAACTGGACTACTGTGGCACAGTGGACCGCACCACAGGGTTCACTGTGAAGGGGAAGGGGAGATGTTACGATAAGCGCAAGAAAAAAGGGGACTGTGATCTCCGACCTGTGGATGAAACAGTGAACCGTTTGGTCAGGGGGAGGGAGAAAGAAAAAAAACTTTATCGCACAAATTTTGCACTAGTATGAGATGGATATGAACTCGATTTATCGGAACAAATGAACACACAGAAAAAAAGAATAATATACAGGGTTTCCAACCATATGTAGATAAACATCTAATTCCATATCCATGAAGAGCATGATGTCATGCTATGTCTATCGAGAGAGAGAGAAAGAGTGATTCTATTTTCGAAATTAGCTCTGCAAATAAAGTTCTGTTTATGTTTACATGAACCTGTCTGAAAGGTCACAAGGACACACTTTTAAGCTTTGAACCATTTTTTTCTTCCTTAAAACCAGACATTCCATTCCATTTCTCATTCTGTTTTTGTTTTTCATTCTCTTCTAGTCTCTTTTCTCAAGGAGCATGGTTGGAGCCGATGCCCCCATCTACTCACTTTCATTAGCTGATCCAATCAAAACAAAATGTCTTGTCAAGTGTTTTCACAAGTCTAGACATGGAGCCCTTTTTAAAAAAATTTTACATAATATTTAGACCCTCACTCTTCAGCTATCATGTTTCATTTCCACCATCATAAGCCTTATTTTTATTCTGTTTCTCTTCTGCTTGGGCTCATCCTAATTGGTGAGTGTAATTTACTTACAGTATGTATCAAATATACCTCTTGAGCAGAAAGATTTCTTTTCATTTTTTGACGATGCTGGTGGGAATATTTGTTTTGACGAATGCTGCACTTACATTGAATCACTGTTTTTTGAGGGGTTTTTTTTATTCCGACATTTGCTGCTGGTGTCTTGGTAATCACATGTTGTAGGCCAATCACATTCATCATCTGTTGATGCCTTTATGAGATTTTCTAACTCATAGCTTGATTCTTCTTTTTTTCGGTCATCTCTCCCCTTTTATACCATTTTGATTCATTCTGTATCTCCTCTCCCCACACACTTCTCGGAGATACAGAATCAATGAGATGAAGTCCTCTCGAAGAAACACTGCCTTATTAGATTCATAAGCATGACAGGGCCGATCCGATTCTAGACGACCTGTATCATCACCGAGTTAAGAGTCTAGGGCTTCTTGGGTGCATATTCACTGTGATTTTAATCTCATCAGTTTGCTGGGTTATTTTCTGACCATACTGGTAAAAACAGTGCATGTACTCATTGTAAATGCTTTTTTTAAATCTCTAAACTACCTGATCATAGTTCCTTTGGTTTTCCTTGGAGAAAAGAAGAAACGCCATCATATGCACTGCCACTTCAACATGTCGTTGGCTCAGCAATTGATGTACGCAATGCCATTGTACCAGGTTTGCTCCGATTGTATTCTCTGTTGAAGAATCTGGAGGAGTGTTGCCATGCCATTGTGTAAAACCGCAGACATTTGCTTGATCTCAATGTAGGATTCCTAAAACGATTTTTGCAGTTGAATTCCCCTGTCAATCACAAACGTCTTCAAGTCTTGTCACGCTGTGGTGGACTGGTCAGGCAAAAGTGCGCAACTAATAGTGGTCTTTGGTTCCGATGCTCTCTCCCTGCAAGCTTCTCCATATTATAACCTAGATAATCCACATATTGCTGCAATAATGTCAACTGTTGTTTTTTTTTTTCACATTTTTCCAAGGCTGTAAAATAGTTTACCAACTGACAAGCTGTAAAATTGCGTTCAAACCACAGGTCACGCGTTTCACTTGCATCATTCTATCATGTGCTGCTGACTTGAAGTAGGTGCAAAAGAAAATGTTTTTTTTGTACAGAAATATATTTTTTATGAAGAATTTGTAAAATTATTAAATATGCTGTACTTTTTTGATTAAATGTAGGTACAATTGTTAAAATAAATGTTTTTACTGTATGAAATGTAAATTAATGGTTTATCTACCTATAAGTATATATATATACATAAATATATATACATATATATATATCTATGGTTGACACATTTTCCAGAAAATGTCA
>JBBJLS010000148.1:7501041-7516669 GCA_037577275.1 Bryconaethiops microstoma | reverse complement strand
AGTGGTGGTGCTGAAGGTAGGATTCGAACCCACGACCTCTTGATCCAGAGGCAAGTATCCTACCCACTAGGCCACCACCACCCCACTGTATGTACAATAGTATTATTTGAACAATAGTATTGGAACACACCTGTTTTTCAGAGTTTGGGCTAGGCCCCTTACTTCCAGTGATGCTTCTGCCTACCAAGACAACTTTGTGGACACAGTTTGGGGAAGAACCTTTTTCTATTCCACTGTGCCCCAGTGCACAAAGCATGCTCCATAAAGACATGGCTGCATGGCTGAGTTCAGGGTGGAAGAACTTACCTGGCCTGCACAGAGCCCTGACCTCAACCCCATCCAACACCTTTGGGATGAACTGGAACGGAGATTGCGAGCCAGACATTCTTATCCAACATCAGTGCCTGAACCTCATAAATGCTCCACAGAATGAATGGACACAAAATCCCTCCGAAACACTCCACAATCTTGTGGAAAGCCTTCCTTGAAGAGTGGAAGCTGCAACTCCATATTAAAGTATGTGTATTTGAATGCAGTCTCATTAAAATGCCTGTTGGTGTAATGGTCTGGCATCCCAATACTTTTGTCCATAGAGTGTATGTATATAGGTCGTAAAGAGTAATATTAGCATATTATTTGCAATACCCCATAGATAATCAGAGGCTTTTTCATTTTGGCAGCATACTGAATTTGAAATGAGTGCTACAGTGTGGACTGGTAGCTTTAAATCACAGGTGCCTTGTCATTAAAGTGTGTACGTTCATGTCAGGTCAGCTGTTTTTAAAATGCCTTTTCTATATAATGCTCCCATTTTGGATGCTCAAAAGTAATTGGACAATTGGCTTCGTGACATTGCTTCTTTAGTTTATGCACAAAAGAGCTAACAAAAGGTCTTGTTGATTCTAGATATGAATAGTTTGTGTATAGTAAGGCATATGGGATACTGAGATCATTTCATGACCTACTACATAGAGGATGCAGAGCCATTTCAGATTGCTTCATGAATGTTAGGTAGCATTTACATGACCTATAAGAGCGGACAACATGTAGCTGCCTACATCTTGTTGACTCATCTTACTGTATTTTTATTATTTTTCATTTTCTGCCCCAGACAGTTAATGGGGTTTGTCTGTCACTGCTATGTCTGTATTCTGTCTAATGCAATGAGGTTGTTTATGTCTGTATGGACGAAAAACATTGTTATTGTAATACTTGATGTGACCTGAGCTCTTTAGAAATGTGTAATAGGCTATGTAATTGAACCATATATATTTGCCAGAAGCAACTTGCGTACTTTGAATATAGGACGAAACAAGACAACATAAAGATATAAAACTGGAATAAATTAATAACAAAAATAAAATGAATAATAAAAATAAATAAAAGCCCTGGAAGGCGATAGAAAGCTACAGCAGCGGATGACTGAAGAATATTGTAATGAAGAAAAAACTGATCAAGAACAGTATCCAGGATACAGGCACGGATTTGTCAAAGACGAGCAGAAAAAATATACCAGCATGAGTTTGACACAAGATCTATTGGGAAGCTTCCAGAACAGGCCAGGCTATAGTTAACTTAGAAGCAAATAAAAAGCTGGTAGATTTCTGAGACAGAGGCTTATGGGTGGTTATGATGAAGATTATGCACACTTTCCTTGTTACAGGGTGGTGGAATCGAGGAACCTTATGAGAAATTAAGAAGCTCCAAAATGAGTGTCCAACTGACCTGAGGAGCTGACCACAGCTATGCAGTTTCACATTCTTGTCTGATTTATCAACTAATTGCACAGGTCAACAAATTCTTTTTTTTTGGGTAATCATCAGAAACTACAACACACTTTTCTAAACCAGTTTTTCATGCTGATTTCAGATATGCTTTCAGCTTTTTTCAGCCACATCAAATTTTTGAATTACGAGAAATATTAGATTTGCAATAGACTTGCATGCGGTTTCAATATTTACAGTGCAAAATCACATAGGCGCACACTGTGGCATAGATATAATGTTCAGTGTCAGTCAGCTACTACTGTTTCTTTAAAAACGCTTAGTATATGATTATTATATGCTAGTTATACCACTATCATGCAATATACAACTAGCTTCATCACAAAACCTGTACGTGCTAGGAAAAACTAAACACAGATTTGAAATCAGCATGAAAAACACTACAAAACCTAGAACCTACCTGATCTGAAGTATACCACCTTCTATAGTGACATGGACATGTATGACAGCCTGGTCCTGGTTTATCATCTTTACTGGTGATGTGACTGTGGACAGCTACAGTGCTAGACTGAATTTTAAAGTAAACCGAGGCATGTTAGCTGCCCGCACAAAGTAAGTTTCTGACCTTGTAAAAATCTGGTTGCAAGGGTTAGGTGGAATGTCCTTGTCACTGAGAGCTAACACAACTAACCAGTATACCTGCAACCAGAAACACATATGGAACTCATGCACATTCAGGCAGCCATTATTTGCAAAGTTGCAACCAAGTTAGTACTAATCAAGAAAATAGTACTGAAATGTGTTTTTCTTTTAAGGTCTTCTGAAATCAGGTAGTTTATGATACCTGCATGCCCTTGACTGTTTCCAAGCCTTTTCATTATGTGGCAGTTCTTTACATTTTAAGAAGATTACTCACACGTTTCATTTACAGAAATGGTTTTTTTAAGGACCGTACGTTGAAATTTTCTTTTGGGATCTAAATTTATTATTATTTCTGTGTGGCATTGCTCAATTAAACCCATTTTAGTACTTTTATATTTTACCCTACAGTACCCTCAGACACTCAGCACTTTAATCTCATTGTTTCACTTTAAGTGTGCTCAACTACAGGGAACAGTAAAACTTTATCACTGTCTGGTTACTTGCAGTGTGCTCTGTATGATCGACTGTGTGCCTGTACTTCAACACACAGTTTTAAATATTTCAACTTAATTGTATTGGTTATATTACACACAAACCACTAGGGCTCTGTTTTCTTATTGAATTTGGCCTTTATTGTGTTCATAGTTTATATGTCCTACATATATTACATTTCCCCTTAATTACTTTAGACCTACTTCTTGCAGCTATAGCCACTACATGTTTGGTTCACCAGCCAATGGTATTGATCTGAAGTAGCAGGCTAGACAAACAGTGGCTGGCAGGCCAAAGAGTCTTTATTACTCTTTAATATAGTCCCGTACTGACAGGAAATGCCAGATGGTGCAAAGATCTCAGCATCTTTTTGTTGTCCATGTTTTCTCCAACACTTTATTCGATTGTTTGCTTGATTATTTATTTATGTATTTATTTTAGTCTACTCTACAAAACTGAGGTGAAGGTCAGTTGAGAAGCAGAATAGTAAAACATCACATTCTTATTTTTTCCAGTTCACTCACAGGAAAAGAAGTTTGAGTAAGTAATATATGGACATGCTCTCTTGACTCACTTACCTATGCGATGGCTGTAAGTGCTTGTGGCACTTGTTTGATGATGCTGGTTCCTCACAAAGGAAACAAAAAAGCTCATTCCTGGCATTAGAGAATAATCTGTAATCAGTGGCCCATACTCAATTCATTGTGCTCAGTCCATGTTTGCTGATTGTGGCTCCCATCCAATTTCCTGCCTATGTCTTCTCAGTTTTGTCATTAGCTGTGGTCCAGGGGCACACCTCTGGAGCTCATTAACTTTAAATGCTAAACACTCATTTAAACATAATCATGAGTAAACACAATCTGCCCTATGAGCTGCACTGAGCCTGTTTACAACTATTTGCGATTTGTGATTATTCACCGTTAGTTTAATGCCTAAACAAGAAAGTAATGGGGTTCACATTAGACAATAAGTAAATTTACTTGGCAAGGTCTTTAGTATAGGCTTGCGTTCACACTTGAACCATTTGTTCTTTGAAATTTTAATCATAGGAGTTAGAACATTTGGCAAAAGTACATCTTTCCCAACCTTAAGTGTGGTCCTGAAGTATTTGGGTAATGATTTTTTGCTTCTGAGCACTTTTGATGGATTCGTACTTCGCTGAAGAGAGAGAATATGATTGGTTGGTAATCACAGTGTACAATTTTTTGTCAGTAGGTGTTCATACAAATGAAACATGAAATGATTGCCCTCTTGAGCAGCATTCATGTATTTTGTCAAGCGCTCAGAACATTACAGCCTGTTCAGGAATAACTTTGCTATTTTTAACTTGTGCATTATAGACATGTATAGAAATGATTTAAGAGAGCTATAAATAAAGATTTAAAGAGAAAACATTCATTGAAGTAATGTTACAGAAACCTAGAATATTGATCTGTGTTTATTTTGAAATTTTAACTTAGTGTCTACATGTTGTACAGGTTCATAGAAATGTTCATATATTGTCCATTAACCAAGCATGACAGCCAGTTAGCTACATAATAAAAACAACAATAATATTAATAATAATCATTTAAAGGAGTTGAATGCCGACTCAGAAGCAAGCGCTCAGAAGCGAAAATTAACACTTTGAATAGTAATGAATCTCTTCATCTGTAATGATGGAGATATGACTTAATATAATCTGTTTTTAAAGTACCAGTGGGGATGGGGGTTTCATTGAATTCTTCATGTTTTCACTTTTAACTTTTAAAATGTTCTGAGCTTACCTCGTATTCAAGCTTCCAAGACTAGTGATGCAATTGCTTAACTGGCTTTGTATTAGGCATTTTAGTAAGAATGTATCCAGGATTTCGAATCCTTCTGATTCCATACCAAAAACATCACTAATCATTCAGACACTATCAGTGATATTTCCAATGATACTGTTCAGTACTGTACCTCTGCAGGTGGTCAGTGCAGTTTTCATTGGAATTCTCACATGGTTGGTTTTTTTTTTTTGCTATATCTGTAAAACTAGAATGTTCAATGATTTTATCTAAGAATTCTGTTTTTAAACATTCTGGTGTTTTGGTTTTTAACAGAATTATCTGCATAGACTGATTTTGTTTTTTCCAGCGTAGTTAACTAAAAGGAAGGAAATACACAGTTTTGCCCTGATGTGGTTGGGTTGGTTGGCACATGTAAGCAAGTAAGCAAGTAAAGTGGCCCTTATAATCATGCATTAACATACCATAGCATAGCAATGTGAACCATGTGAAATAATGTTTCTGTATTTAACCCATTCACTAAGCAAAGCAGTGGGCAGCCAGCGACGCAGCACCCAGGGAGCAGTGTGTGGAGACGGCACCTTGCTCAAGGGTAGCTCAGTGGTACCACTTCAAGTCCTGGTATTCAAACCCACAGCCTTCCAAATGCAGGGGCAACTCCCTAACCACTAGTGCACCAAAAATCTGTTCACATTTGGGATTTAGATAATAAACTCAAATTGTTTTTCTTTTAAATATGATTTTTGAAATAACAATAAAAGTATTTTTAAAATTATTGCTTATGTTATTGCAGTCAAACATAAGCCAAAAATAAACTTAATGAAACTTCCTTAATGATTTCAAGTATTTCGTGGCCACTGGATGTTTTTAGCTTTGTTTTGAGTTAAATGAAAATCTCAGATTATTTTCCTTTGTTGTTTAATTTCTTTAAACTGTAGCTTTTTAATGCCATGACAACTATTCCCCTAACATGCTCAGCCATCCTTATAATGTTGGGGATGGTGAGTACAAGTGCACAGCATGAATTGTTGATCCACATGCCCAGGCCTAATGTAACAATTCAAACTAAATCCACACTGAGAAGTCTGCTCAGCATCCAGAAACTTCAGACCATTACCGTTCAACTTCAGTGCTGCGAAATGTTCGATCAGACGCACATGAGAAGACGGGATTGTTGAAGGGAAGATACCGTAGGAGGTGTCTGCCTTGTTTCGAACAGAAAAGCAGTGGCCTACTTTCAACTGCATCTTCGAGTTTGGTATTGGGTAGACTCTTCAGCAAACTTGCTCAAGGCAGAAGTTGTGCTTAAATGTTACTTATAGCTATAGTGACAGCTACATCTGGCGTTTCTCTTTAAAATATATCACATTTTGGCACGCCAATGGAGAATCTGATTTTACACAGTTTGACATCCCAGTTTGCTTTCCTGTCATTCACACACTGCAGCATGCAAAATTGAGTTTGAGCATTTATAATTAAAATCAAGCGTCTTGCGTAACTGCTTTATTAAAGGGCCAGGTTGGACTTGGCAATTTGTGTTTGAGTGAACCTACCCAAAAAGAGCCTTGGCAAAACTCTTAGCATTACAAAGAAAGCATCTCAGACTGGAGGGGAAAACATCACTTCAGCATAACCAGTGTTTGTCTGACCACAAATAACAGCTGTAATTTTAACTTTTGTCCGGGAACATTGCTGTCAGTGTGGTTTAAGCATAGTTAGACTTGTGAAAGGTCCTGTGACTCTTAATACAGTGTGTGCAGTTTGGGGGAGGGGCAGTTATCATTCATTTATTTCTTTTATTTATTTATTATGAAGGCTTCTTAGATGGTTTCTTGGTCTTCTTGGTGGGCTGAAGAATCATCCAAACTGTAAGAGCCATGGCAGTGGCAAGCTTTACAGCTATGACCAAGATATCATGGGGTCAAATGGCTTCATAATACACCAGATGTTTATAATGAAATGTCACAGACATAAGGGCTTCTAATATTCCTAACCCTGCTTTTTATAACTGTGTCCACAAGCCCTTTGGAGAAACCTTCCATGCCTGGTTGAATCTTTCCTCAATTGTTCTTTTCCCAACCTTGAAAGGTCTCCTTTATAAGTAAAACTCAATACCCTTAGCATTTTTCTCATGAGTATTTTAGAGGTAATAATGGTCTTACAGTGCTGTCACATTCTTTCAGACCCATAAATGTCAGATAGAATTTTTCTATTTGGGCAAGATGTGTAACTCTTGTTTGAGCACCATTCAGCTAATCTCTGTTAACCTCTATAATGTTCAATTGATATGGAATTTTACTGGTTGAAATATGTCATAACAACTCCTGGTCAGTTACATAACAGCACCATTTGACTTTTACCACTAATCTTCGTATTACATGCTGTAATAACATCAAACATCATGGCATCTTTTATCACAACTGCCTCTAATGTAATATCATATGTCAGTAATTGTAATATCATGACACTTGCCTCAAACTCTTGTCATGACAACTCATGGCAGAATATAGTATCTGCCATGGCATGTTTATGAAATGGTTATGTCAGTGTCACATAGCAGAAAAGTAGTGTAAAGTGTAGCCAGTAAACCTTGATACTCTGAAACAAAAGTGGATTACTACAACAAAAGGTCTTTTTATTACCTGCAGGCTTCATTACATGCTTTTACTGATGAAGTGTTGCAGAGAAGGATGATTCCAAGTCATCAGTGAAATGATACTCCTCTTAATAAATGCAGTCCTCTCAACTCCTGCCCTAATTTGAAGGTATTACTAGAAAATGCAGTTGGTTTCATAAATAGAATGACCAACTACATGATTTCAAAAGGTTTATGTCTTATGTACCCTATCCCGGAAATGCATTAGCTTTTTTTCTTTGGCTAGTGCTTCACAATGGCACATACAGAAGATCTTTTCTTTGGACCGTTTTACTCGTTTTAGATCTTGGTTCCTTTGAACCCCACCAAGGTCTGTCTATGTTATACAACTCTATAAAGTTGTATAAGGCCACTGCTGCCCAAGAGGGTGCTGATGGACAAATATTTTATTTTCTGCTAAATAATAAAAGACTGCTAAGTATGGGGGTTCCCCACTGAGGACAGTGGCTAAATATGTGCCTAAAACCAGAAATGTGCCTGACCATGGAACTACACTTGTTCTACCCTGTTTTAACCACAGTACACTTTGTTTACCAAGCTCAACATGAAGGTTGGAGTCACTTTACGTTATGTTACTGCCCGTCACTCCTGTCAGGGTATGGGCCGCCAACAACAGCTCTCCAGAGACCTCAATTCTGGGCCATCCTCTCAAGCTGACTCCAGGTGTAACCCATTTTGGTGGTGCCTCAAGGTCGCGCTGCTAGGTGTTTCTTGGACGGCCTCTCTTCTGTTTTCCCTGGGGGTTCCACTTCAGCGCCTGCCTGGTGATATTGGTTGCTGGTTTGCGCAGCATATGCCCTATCCAGCCCCATCTCCTCTTCCTGATTTCTTCTTCAGCAGTAAGTTGGCAGGTCCTTTCCAAAAGGTTGGCATTGCTGATGGTGTCAGGCCAGCGGATCTGGAGCATTCTTTTAAGGCAGCTGATGATGAAGGTCTGGACTCTCATAATGGTGTTCTTGGTTGTCCTCCAGGTCTCTGCTCCATACAGTAAGACTGACTTCACATTCGTGTTGAACAGTCGGATCTTGGTGGTCAAGGACAGCTCTCTGGAGGCCCATATGTTCTTGAGCTGGATGAAGGTGGCTCTTGCTTTGCAGATCCTTGCCTTGACATCTGCGTCTGTGCCGCCCTGCTGGTCGATGATGCTACCCAAGTAGGTGAAGGACCGAACTTCATCCAGCGGACTTCCATGTAGGGTGACAGGATTCGTGCTGGTGGAGTTTATGCTCTGAATCTTTGTCTTGTCCTCATGGATATTGAGGCCAAACTCCAACAATGTGGCTGCCACTAGGTTTGTCTTCTCTTGCATCTGTTTTCGGCTGTGGGAAAGAAGAGCAAGGTCGTCAGCGAAGTCTAGATCATCAAGCTGGCTCCACAAAGTCCACTGGGTTCCGTTCCTTTGTTCCCTGGTGGATTTCTTCATGACCCAGTCAATGGCAAGGAGGAAGAGGAACAGTGATAACAAGCATCCTTGTCGGACTCCAGTTTGCGCCTGGAAGCTGTCTGTGAGCTGTCCTCCATGGATAACTCTGCAGGACATGCCATCATAAGAGCTCCTTATCAGGTTGACCATCTTGGCTGGAATGCCATAGTGCCGAAGGAGCTTCCAGAGGGTCTCTCGGTCCTCGCTGTTGAATGCTTTCTCATAGTCAACAAAGTTGATGTACAACTGCGAGTTCCATTCTAGGGACTGCTCAACTATGATGTGGAGCGTTGCAATCTGATCCATGCAGGATCTGTTCTGCCGGAAACCTGCCAGCTCATCTCGCAGCTGTGGGTCTAGGATGTCCTTCATCCTCTCCAAGAGCATCCGGTTGAAGACCTTGCCTGGCACAGATAGGAGTGTGATGCCTCTGTAGTTGCAACAGTTGCTGAGGTCATCTTTCTTGGGAAGCTTGATGAGGTAACCTTCCTTTTAGTCTGCTGGTAAATCTACTTCTTCGCAGATCCTCTCAAAGAGTGGGTACAGCATCTCCACTGACATATCCAGGTCTGTTTTTAGTGCCTCTGCTGGGATGTTGTCGGGTCCAGCTGTTTTCCTATACTTGGCGTTGACATTTCCCATGAGGATGGTCACATCCTTATCTGGATAGGTCTTGAGGATCTTCTGCAGTATGCTGTAAAACTGTTCTTTATCCTCCTCTTCACTGTCATTTGTTGGAGCGTAACACTGGACGGTGTACTTCTTGATCCTCCTCTTCTTGGTACCGAAGGATGCTGTGATGATCCTGGGGCCGTGCGCTTCCCATCCAATCAGTGCCCTCTGTGCCTGCTTGGACAGCATGAAGCCTACTCCCTGCAAGTGGGGTGTGTTGCTCTCTTCATGCCCGGAGTACAGCAGCAGCTCTCCTGTCGTCAGTCGTCACTGTCCAGCTTGGGTCCACCGTGTCTCGCTGATCACTAACAAGGTCAAGTTATTGCTCCTCATATCCTGGCTCATACATGGTCCTAACATTCCATGTGTCGATGGTGATTCTCCTGGTTGAGAGAAGGATAGTTGGCTTTGTGGCTTCCTTTCGGCTTTCACCATACAGAGTCATAAATCTGATGAAGAGCCTTCCTCTCCCAGGACAAAGTTTTCTGTTTCTTCTGTTGTTAACGTTTCTGTTGCGGATCATTTTTTACAGGGTGGGGGTGCTAACTCCACGACCAACCCTCCTTTTTCAGCCAGGCTTGGGACTGTCCTTGGTGGAGTTGAAGGTTTGAGTACTTTTACGAAATATTTCTTTGTGAGTGCAGAATTTTGCATGTCTTTGTCAAGAAGGATAACTGGGTTGACGGCTGCTTGCTGTCCAAGGAAAGGCAGAGTAACTGAAATTGTTCACTCCAGACTGCGTTTGATATTAGACAAGAATTTAAAAAATGGAAATGGCTGTTCCAACTTGATGCATTTCCTGACAGTGTGATTTGCATTTTTAGCGAGTTATCTGCACTTTAAGAGACTTATCTTTCAGTAGACTTCTTGATAGTAATCTGTTCTCCTACTTGAAACAGATGAAGGCAGAGGTGATGCGCCAAACTGCAGCTAGATCCAATTCATAAGAAGATGTCAGACAAGCAGTCGTAAAAACAAAGGTTTCTACCTGGCTTTTGGCTTTCATGCACAGTACTATGAAATAGTCTTGAATCGGGGATAGAGACATTTTTTTCTTTTGTGATATTTATACTAATATCAGTCTGATCATTTTACTTTTAAATAAGTCATTCTTAGTTTTAGAACATATTTTAAGGTATAATTAAATAAACAAAATCCAACCAAATTCTACGGCTGCAATGAAAAGCATTTGTTGTCCAGAATATAGCCAGTTTAGTGAATCTGCTGAATCTGGGACAATTGACAGTATTTATTCATGTTTTCTTCTCTCGTAAAACCACATGAATCAATGATCGCCTTGAACAAGCCTTGGAATCTCTGGTACAGACCTGCCTGTCATTCAGTGTCACTAAATCATCAAGTAGGTCAAGATGACTGGACTTTTTGTCATCTTGATAAAGTTTCTAGCATCACAGGCATGAATCCATGTCAGAGGTTTGAATCCTAGAAACCAGTCATTTGAACATGCACTCACCACTGTTCAAAATTTCACTCTGAAGAATCACTCATCATGTTGTTTAATGCTTTTTATTTTGTTCAATAATAACTCAAACAGTATAGACTGAAATACTGTACACTAGACATCATATAATATTTGAAGATATTTTCATATTTGAATTGAAGATTAAACAAATTCAAATGTTATAATGTAATCATTTTCTGTAATATTCTATTTACAAGAATTCCTTCAGATTTATTCATATTTAATTACCTGCCCTGAGATTAGATCACCACTTTCAAAGACATTCTGCATGTTAATTTTATTATAACATCATTAATTACCTTTTGGATTATATGACTGATAAAGGTGATCTAAATTCTTTCAACTCCAGTAGAGTTATTAGTGAAACTGTCAGTTAGTATAATTAAAGTTAGATTTCAGACATCCATAAAAATGAGGATTCATGACGTTAAGTTTGTGGTAATTTAGACGGTGATTTGCTGTGTTTTGGGTAAAGTGGTTCTAAAAAGCTGGGAGAACCCACTAGTAGGGTATTGCAGTAATCAGAGCAAAGGTTATCTCTCTCCTAGATTACTGCAATGCTCTCCTAGTGGGTCTCTCAGCTTGCATGATAAGACCCTTACAGCTCATTCAGAATGTAGCAACCTTTTCAACCAACCAAAGGGTCACATGTCACCCCACTGCTAATTGACCTGCATTGGCTACCCGAATTAAATTCAAGTCACTAGCTCTTGCCTACTGAGCGACATCTGCGTCTGCACCCTTATGTTCCTCCTCACTCCCTCCACTCTTCCAAGGAACATCATCTGGCTCTGCCATCACTGCACACAAGTCAAACCCACTCCAGAGTCTTCACATTAATGAAGACTTATCCTATCATGGAGCACCTCCTCTCATGATCTATTGTAAATTGCAATTGCTCTTCTGATTAAGCTCACATCCTCTTGCACTACTACCTACATAAAGATGTAGCACTAAGATTTCTCTTCTGGTTCACACACTGTTCTGAAACTTGAGTGTTTCCTCAAACTTGAGTGTTTCCTCAGTAAGTCACTTTGGATGAAGGCATCTGCCAAATGAGTGTAATGTAATGTAATGTACTGGATTGCTATAACTTTGGGTATAAATTAAGACAAAAAAAGCTAAATATGCACCAGCCTTGTTTTAGAGGGTTAATGACTTTAGTTTAATAAGTCATAACTGGCTACCAACAGCCCTGGAAAATCACTGTTTAGAAGTGTTAGGGTTAGGGTCAAACTGTTCTTGGTATAGGTGCATATTCAAGTGAGGGACTGCAACTGCGAGTGCAGCCTGGGGAGCCGGCACGGGAACCAGCAGGGGGAGCTCAGCCTGGGGAGCCGGTGCAGGAACTGGCAGGGGGACCGCAGCCTGAAGGACAGGCCCTGGAACCAGAGCTAGGGCTGCTGGGCTGACCGGGGTTGCTGAGCGGGCTGCTGGGCTGCCTGGGGCTGCTGGAGGAGAGGTACTGTGAGCCGGGGTTTGTGGAGGTCTGAGTGGTTGGTTGGGGTCACCTGAGGAGCTGGGCTAGAACGGAAATCCAAGCACAGGCTGAGCTGGATCATGGCCTCCAGGGTCCAGGGTCAAGGGACATCAGGTGAGTGTATGCTCCCATAATCTGAACTAAAAAGAGGGCTAACTTAAATACACAGGAGGGGGCTCCAAGAACCAGTGAACAAAGGGAAATAATAAGCGTTAATTCTAGCCGGCTGAAAACACTCAAGAGTCTGATGCCACCTAGAGGGAACTGCCTCTAGAGGGCCAGTTCACAGTCTATTGGCTCCCTCTAGTGGTCGCAGGGTGGAACCGTGACAGATTAATCTTTTCTGAAGGGTTTAAATATTTGTTTCCGGGACACAATCCAGTGTACAACATGAATTTTGAAAAGATTAGCATAAAGCTGTGATATAGATGAATAGTACAACGTGAATTTTGAAAAGATTAGTGCTGAATAGTGCTAATAAAAGGCTGTTCACTCAAACAATCACAATTACTAATAATAAATTAATTGGCCATTTTCTACTATTTTTTCATCTGAAATCAAAAGATCTAGGTACTGCCATCCTTGTCACATCTTGGTTGTTGTAGTGGGAACCAGGGGTATCAAACTGGTTGAATGTAAAAAAAACAAAAAAAAAGTTTAGGCCCATGACAAATTCAGCTTGATGTGTGATGTAAACTCCACAGATGCAAATCACAGACATTGGACTGTCTACTTTTAAAAGTGTTTGTACATATATAACTAAAATTAATAGACTCCTCACCGAAACCTCTTTGTCTTACAAGGAAATTAACTTTTTTGTAAATATCTGATACAAAGTGCTTAACTTTAAATTTAGACTGTCCAGTCAAGGCTCTTTATGTGCTGTTATTGATTACTGTCGCTGACCAGGAGAAGCAGCAAATTGAGAGAACCAAAGTTGGGCAAGCAAAGAGTGTATTATGCCAGATGTTAGTATGTTGTATGATCATTTAAACTGAAGGCATCTGTATTTCTAGGGAAACATGGTATGTGATTGAGGAAGTCTTTATGACCCAAGAGCAAAGCAACAATACACAGAACACACTTTCATTATGCAGGAGAGGATAGAGACAGTGTAGACAGTGGGTTTCCAGATGGAATGGTGTCAGGTGATTTATTGAGATGAAGTGTTTGTTTTCAGCAGAGAGTTGGGTGAAGTGATTGGTATCCTGACACTAAAACAAACTCATAACTGCCGGCATCAGATCCAGGGCAACCTACACTCGACTAGAACAACTGCTAGCTTTTTGTATCAACTTTTTGTACGGACCTTGTCATCCTGTCAATGCATAAAGACCCAACATGGGCTGTTAACATTGACACTCTGTTTTCCACCAATTCTGCCACAGCTGTAAGTTAATTTCTACACGTGTAACTACCCAACATTCATTATCTGCTGTACAATCTCTGGTCCAAGCCAAAACTATTTTTTCTTCATTCATTGAAGAATTGTAATTTATCTTATCAACTGCAGCCATTTCCTCTTTCTCATCACAAGGAAAGTGGTAGAATGAGTCAGGTAATATTCAAATAATAAGTTAGTTTCATGAAGCAGAGGGGTTGGATTTAAATGTGAGTTTTAAAAAAGTGAGGAAACTGAGGAACAAACAAAGCAAACATACGAGTAAATGACAGAGGATAAGCAACATGTACCCTGGACAAAAATGTTGCTACACCAGACAAAGAGATATTGAAACACAACTGTACTTAGACATAGGATCAGACTTGGAATACCTGGGAATAGAGGGTCAACAAAGTGAACAAATTAATCAGGCAGTAGTGCTAAGGCAAGGACAAAGAACAACATCAGTAACAAAAGCACATGGATCCAAGCACATTGAAAGTCAAGGATACTAACTTTTGGTAAATTTAAATGTTTTTACAGTTGGGGGACCACCCAATTGTGCTGGCACCCGCCCTCCAGGAATGCAATTTTCCACCCTGGTAAACCTTACATAATATGGGGGTTCTTTTCACATACATGCGTCATTTACAAAACTGGTTCTACGCACTACCAACCAATGTTTTTTTAACGGTTTTGATTGCTCAAGAGAATCTTTTTCAGCATGTATGCATGGAGTGAAGGGAAAGCATTTTAGTACAATTTAAGCATGTTACTGTTCTTTTCATATAGCTTAAAAGATGGAAGAACTTTGATCACTGCTTTGTTCCAGCTTTGGTCCATCTTGACATCTGTACCTGCTTCTCTAAACGACATAGTTCAAAATTTCTCATCTTTTCACTTACCCCAGATGTAGTCGATCAACCAAGACTCATTTCATGTCCAACTGTAGCTTAGTGTTGGAATTACAAACCTATGAATACTAGAAGCTGCTGGTCACCAAATAGCCCAAATAGTTTCTGTAAAAACGCATAACCAAAATTTGCTCAAATTCCATGTAGCTCCTCATTAAGGTCATACAGGGTTTAAAGCACAGAAATGTTGTGGGCTAATTAAGTAATTTTTTAATTTTTGAGCCCCACAGCTGCCGTTCTAACCTAAAGAAGCAATATTTGGTTCCCTGATTGACTACATCTAAAGGGAAAAAATGGGTACATTTGATTTGTCCACTGAATTTGTTCTCTAATAAATGTAATGTGATAAGTAGTGATTTTTTTAAGATGTTGCTTGAGCTTCACTTCACCGCATGATGAATCATTTACCCAAAATACAGCTCAAATGACAGTTTACTGACCCCTGTAATATCCTCTGGTAATGATTATATGATGAAAACACTTTTTCATCTTCAGTGGCTCCATTCACTGGCTCCCAGGAGCGCACAGGTGCACGATAAACAAGAATTCGTATAAACAGGCCATTGTGTGTATTAGTTTGTTCAGTGGTGTTACAACGTATGAGTATGATGAAAGAAACATGACCTGTCATTATTTCTTGCCAGAGAAAGATTATTTTCATTTTTTATTGGCCTGGCAATAAACATAAATATGCTATCAAAAGCCCATACTGTCATGAGTTCTAAGGGCATAGCATTGATGTGCACATGTATATGTATATATGCATGGTATGTGCTAACATCACAGGGAACAACACATGTTAACATCATCAGAGATAAGTTTATGTGGGTTTTGGGGTGTTTTTCATGCTGATGTCAAATCTGTGTTTAGTTTTTCCCTAGCACATACAGTTTTTGTGATGAAGCTAGTTCTATATTAGTATAATTAGCATATAATAATCATATACTAAGTGTTTTTGAAGAAACAGTGGTAGCTGACTGACACTGATCATTATA
>JBBJLS010000148.1:7470385-7500941 GCA_037577275.1 Bryconaethiops microstoma | reverse complement strand
AGCGAGTTTGGTGTGGAAGAACTTGACTGGCCTGCACAGAGTCCTGACCTCAACCCGATAGAACACCTTTGGGATGAGCGGAGACTGCAAGCCAGGCCTTGTCGTCCAACATCAGTGTCTGACCTCACAATTGTGCTTCTGGAAGAATGGTCAAAAATTCCCATAAACACACTCCAAAACCTTGTGGAGAGCTTGCCCAGAAGAGTTGAAGCTTTTATAGCTGCAAAGGGTGGGCTAACATCATATGAAACCCTATGGATTAAGAATGGGATGCCACTTAAGCTCATATGCATGTAAAGGCAGGTGAGCGAATATTTTTGGCAATATAGTGTATGTAAAAGGATGTTTGCTAACTTAAACTTCACAAAATTATTACCATTATTTTCAGAATTTTTCATCTCAGAATACGTGATGCAAGTTAATTGCTCTTTGACACCAGGAAAAATTGTTATATATTGCATTTTCTAATGTAAGACTGTTTTATTACTAATAGTATGAGCATAACAAGTAAAAAGTTTTGTTGTTGTTCAAACGCCATACCACTATACCAGTGTAACTGTACTGTCCAGTACAAGGAGCTTGGCTTTGGAGAGACTACTTGTCACATGCACCAGTCATGTGACATCAATCAGGCGCCGGAAGTGACTCGCTTCTCAGTGTATATAAACAGCAAGTAGGTATCACACTGCACTCGGGTTGAGGTCAGTCATTTGGGTCTACTGGAGATGCTGGAGGGGATGATCCAGCTCAGCCTAAGAGTGGACCTCCGCATCTGTTCCACCCGAAGCCGACCTCTCGTGCCCTGCCGCCCGCGAGTCCCCAGACCAGGCCACATCCCGAAACCTCACCTTCAGCTACCAAACTTCCACCTGCCACCATGCAGCTTGGATGCACCTCCCCGTCTGTGGCGGAGAAGGAGCCATGCTATCGCAAGGGCCTCTGTGCCTATAGCGCCTCCCCCGATCACCATTGAGCAGTCTGTCCTCTCCGTCCAGGAAACAGTCAGACCAAGTGAATAGGGGGAGGAGCTCATCTGGTCCGCTGGCTGCCACCTCCTGCCTACCAACCGTTTCCCAATTAAGTCTCCAGGTATAACTCCAAGTGGGCCACCAACAGATCATGACAACCGCCTTTGTTGATTTGGGGGCGGCTGGTAATTTTAACAATCAAGCTTATGCTGCCCAGTTGGGGGTGGAAATCGAGGTGTTATCTCGGCCTGTCACCATCGCCACCATAGACGGTGGGCCCCTATCCATCAGTCCCATCAAACACCATACCCAACTCATCTCCATGACCATTGGGCAGCACTCCGAAGAACTCCCTTTCCTCGTCACCCATGTCACGTCCCTGCCCATCACCCTGGGCCACCCGTGGCTCGTGAAGTATGACCCACTCATGTCATGGACCCGACACAAAGTTCTACAATGGGACCCCACCTGTCAGGAGCTCCGCCTCCAGGTGAAGGCCGAGACATGCTCGGGGGAGTCCGATGTCCCTGACGTCGACCTGTAGACCATTACCATCCCATACCGTGACCTGGCGGAGGTCTTCAGTAAACAATGGGCCATCCAACTGCCTACACATTGCTCCTCCAGCCCAGCGTGGTACCACCCCATGGCCGTCTGTTCTCTCTCTCTGCGGGGGAACAGAAGGCCATGGAGGAGTACATTTCTGAGGGGCTCCACCAGGGAACCATCTGGCCATCTTCATCCACCACGGCCGCTCCACCACATTTCTTGGTTTCATTATCTCCTCCCAATCTGTGGCCATGGATTCCCAGAAGCTGAAGGCTGTGCATTCTTGGCCCCTATTCACGACACTCAAATAGCTGCAATATTTTCTGGGGTTCGCCAATTTCTATCGCCGATTCATCTGGGGCTTCAGTTCGACTGCAGCACCTCTTACTGCCCTCACCAAGCCTTCCCAGAGACCCTTCATCCTCGACCATCACGCCATCCAAGCCTTCAAGACCCTCTGCACCTTTTTACCACAGCACCCATCCTTCTCCATTCGGATCCTTCGAAGCCATTTATTGTTGAGGCCTCCGATGTGGTTGTAGGAGCCATTCTCTCACAGCAAGGTCCAGACCACAAATAGCACCCATGCAGCTTCTTCTCTAGAAAATTCAACCCCACACAACAGTGATATGGGGTAGGGGACCACATGCTGTTGGCCATCAAGTGGACTCTAGAGGAATGGCGTCCCTGGCTCCAGGGCGACGGTGTCCCATTTACGGTCTGGACGGACCACCAGAACCTCATCACTATCCAACAGGCCAAGCAGCTCAACCCCAGGCAGGCACAGTGGGCCCTGTTCTTTGAAAAATTCAACTTCCACCCGTCATACCATCCGGGGCCGAAAAACACCAAGGCTGACGCACTCTCTCAACAACACCAGGCGGAGAGCACCCAGGTGCACCCCACGCCTGTCCTGCCGTCTCATCGCATCCTGGCAGCCCTCTGGTGGGGGTTGGAAGACAGAGTCTGCCTGGGGCACACCTTGGAACCTCCTCCGGCAGGCACCCCACTGGACGTCTTATTGTATCCACTGGCCTATGCCAAGACACCCTCCAGTGGGCCCACTCCTCTGCCATCACTGGCCATCTGGACACCTCCAAGACCCTCAGTCTCCTCCAACGGGCTTTCTGGTGGCCCAGTATGGCCTTGGACACCAAGGAATACATCCAGGCATGCGTGGTGTGCACCAGGGTCAAATCCACCAACCAGCCAACACCTGGAGACCTCCAACCTCTCCCTGTTCCTTGCCGTCCCTGGTCGCACATCGCGCTGGACTTCATTACCGGCCTGCTCTCCAACGGGAAAAACACCATCCTCACCTTCGTCGACTGCTTCTCCAAGGCCGTGCACCTGGTGGCTCTGGCCAGACTCCCCACAGCCAAAACTAGTGCCGAATTGGTCCTAGAGCACGTAGTCCACTTGCATGGGTTCCCCAAGGACATCGTCTCGGACAGAGGGCCCCAGTTCACGGTCAAGTTCTGGAGGGCCTTCTGCCATCTGATTAATGCTACCATCAGTCTCTTCTCAGGATATCACCTCCAGACTAATGGTCAGACGGAGCAGACCAACCAACAGCTGGAGTGCTTCCTCAGATGTTTCGTGGCAGATTGTCAGTGCTCCTGGGCCTGCTACCTCACTTGGGCAGAACTCTCCCACAATCTCCTCACCACCTCGGCCACTGGCCTCAGCCCATTTGAGGTATGCAACGGTTTCCAGCCTACAGTGTTCGAACATCAAGAGCCAGAGATTGATGTACCGTTGGCCCAACAGTTGGTCCGCAGGTGCCGACGGCTCTGGACCCAAGCCCACTTTGCCAGCCAGCTGGCCAACGCTCGCTACATCCAACATCACTGTCGGCACCCTTCGGGATGATTGTTCCACGTTGTTGTTGGGGTCCACCTGCACACTGAGTCCAGAAAACTGTCACCCCAGATCATTGACCCCTACAAGATCACTCATCGCATGAACCCTGTCACCTTCCGACTCCAGCTGCCTGCCTCTCTCAGGATCTACATGTGAGATGTGAGAACATTGGTTCCTGGTGGGAATCTCTACTCTTTAGCTGGAGCATTCTCAGACTAAAACACGTGGTTTACCAGCTCTTTTATGTGTGTTCGTGACTGGGCTCTTTCATCATGCATCACTGTGCAAACTATCAGTTCATTTGTTGTCTATCTCCATGACACTACTACTTGTACAGTAGCTCCCAGTAGTTAGTCCAATTGTATAAGTGTAAAGTGAGCACTTTTTTTGCCCACTAGTAGCCTAGTGGGTAAAACACTTGCCTGTGAACCTAATGACCATAAAGTTGTAGGTTTGAACCCCACTTTCTACCATGGTGTCCTTGAGTAAGACACTTAACCCTCAGCTGCACCAGGGGGGCTGTCCCTATAACTAATGATTGTAAGTTAATCTGGATAAGAGTGTCAGCCAAATGCACCCTTCACTTTTATATCACTTTGTTTAATGTAAATGAAATGTTAAATTAATAGGTTGGATAACATGTTTATGGCATTTGGATAACTGTGCTTTCTTTTACGTTTTGTATTATAAATGTTTATGACCAGCCTAAAGCATATAATTGTTCATGGGTAAATAAATATGTTAAAACTAATGTGTCATTTTTGTGTACATCTGCTGTGTCACATGTACATCCTCTCTCCACTTGTGTTGAGACCTGAAATAATAGGTTTATGTTGAAAATGAATGTATTTAAATTGACTTGAGTTAGCTGTGTAAAATGTGGACACTGAAATATTGATTATTTACCATCTAAGAGAGAGCAGTCATATTTGACCAATCACATTCCAGTAAAGATAGCACATGCATCTCTTTTTAGAATCTCTCTCTCTCTCTCTCTCTCTCTCTCTCTCTCTCTCTCTCTCTCTCTCTCTCTCTCTCTCTCTATCTCTCTCAAACTCACACACTGTCAATTGAATTATCACGTGTTGGTCATTGAACTCAGTCTCAGACTTTATTTCTGACATTACTGGAGCATTTCCTCACACTGCGGGAACTGCTGGGACCTCAGCCATGGAAGAAATCAACTCAAATCATCACGATGATTTAGTTATCTTTGTAAACGGCAAAAAGGTAAATTGTTTGGTAATTAGCTAATCATGTGTTGTTGTTTTTTATTATCTTTTAACTGACACATTCCAGAAAATAAAGGCTGAAACTTAAAGTTCAACTATTCTACTACTAAACTTTAAATATTTTCACCAAGTGATCTCCCATGAGCAGTCTGTTCCTCTCCGCAGGTCGCTGAAAAAAATGTAGATCCAGAAACGACGTTGCTGACGTTCCTCAGAGCAAAGTGTATCCACACACACACACACTACAGCTCTGTTCAGGTTTCTGCCCTGTGTTGGAGTAAAATGCTTTCTAAATGGACGAGCATATAAGTGCGGTGTACTTTTTATTGTTTTTAATAAAAGCACAGCAATGTTTATGAAAAAAAAGTCTAAGACTAATTAAACAAGGATGATTTTGCAAATTTCTTTCTGCCTTTTTTTGATGTGTATTTGTGTCCCATGTAACTGTGTCTTTTTCTAAGCTTTTCCTTAACACTACCAGTGGGCCTGACAGGGACTAAGCTGGGATGTGCTGAAGGTGGCTGTGGGGCCTGTACTGTGCTGGTGTCTAAATTCAATCAACATAACAACCGAATTGTGTATCCTTTTTATAACTTTTCACAGTCTTTGTGTGGTGATTAGTTAGATTATGGACTATGAATTGCATGGTCTGTATGCAGTTGTTATGGTGTTATGTGTTCAGTTAAGAGCTGTGCAAATGTTATATTCAGGTTGACAACTACCAGAAACTACACAGTCAAAGCATACATGGAAAACTGAACAGTTCCACATCGATGGTTTATTATCACTTCCGGCTTGCTCCTGCGTGTTTAGTTTGTCTTTGTTTTGGATTTAAAGCTTGATGTCCTTGATATACCTGTCTTAGTCATCATGCTGTTAATGCCTGTCTGACATCGCTGTGCTCTTTGCATCATTGTGCAGTCACAACAGTGGAGGGAGTTGGCAGCATTGCCAGCAAATTGCATCCTGTACAGGCAAGTATGGGTTACATGTACTACTTGCTTGTGGTCTGACCACATGTACTACTTGCTTGTTACATGTACTACTTGCTTGTGGTTCATATGTCATGATATGCAAATGTTTAGAACACTGTATTCACTACAAAGTATGTCTTACTCAGAGTGCTTTCCCAGTGAATATGTTATCTTCTGCCTGTACAGGAGCGAATTGCTAAGGCTCATGGATCTCAGTGTGGTTTCTGTACCCCAGGAATAGTTATGTCCATGTATGCCCTGCTCAGGAACAATCTGGACCCCACAATGCAGGACATTGAGCAAGCCTTTCAAGGTATGATCTGCAAGTCACTTCTGTTCTCCTTATTATATTATTGCTATATTACCCATTCCACCATATTTTCAAAGTTTTCTGAATAATTAATTTATTGAACTGTAAGTCAGGGTGATTTGATTTTCATTGTAGAATAACTGTACCAAAGCAGATTTCTTCACGTGGTGATGATGGGAACCAGAGGCCAAAATATCTGCAATCCAAATACAGCCATTTTATTTACTAAGGCAACCAGTGAACATACATCACGTCTTCTGAGATAAAAAAATACTTTAGAGACTATTTTGCCTCTGCATTTACATTACTGTCATGTATTTGTAAAAACATAGATTTTAGGTCAAAACGTTGCCTATAAACTACTGTAAACCAATGCCTCAAGCATCAGGCAGTGTATTAGTCCTGGTCAGTGGCCACTAAAGGCCGCCATGTCTGACTTTTATTTTGACATGGGTGTGCGTGTTCCCTGGCCGGCTGTGAACCCTTACTGATAAGACGGCCAGGGAATGCGCACAATCGTGGCAAAATAAAAGTCAGACATGGCAGTCTCTAGTGGCTGCTGACCAGGACATAACACTTACATAGGTTACTAATGGTTACTAATACACTGCCTGATGTTTGAGGCATTGGTTTATGATGGTTTATAGGCAAGGTTTTGGCCTAAAATCTATGCTTTTACAAATACATTTAGTAATAAGTGATGTTCAGTTTTCATTGGGTCTTGTCTGTGTCTGTGGATGTATTTAAGTGTTCCCTGTGCCTGGTTTGTTGCCAGTCCACTCTCACACTTCCCCTATAGGTTGTACCAGTCATTTTTGTTTTGGAATTTGTTTATGTTTTGGCCCTTGAACCTTCTTTTTTTTGTTTAAATAAAGTTATAAGAAATGGAAATCCACAGTTGCGCCTCTGTCCCTTACTGGTGCCAACCTCGTGTGAGAGTAAGGTTGCTTTTAGATATCTGGACACCAGAAATTTTGGGGGAAATCCCTGTTAAAGGGTCACTTAGGTGTTTTATTTGCTCAAATGCACTAATGTGGTTTTGGTGGTTGTTGTAGGTAATCTGTGTCGCTGTACCGGGTATAGACCGATACTAGAGGGCTACAAGACCTTCACAAAGGTAATCAATGCAATTGTTTCAACTAATATACCAAGCATATTATGTAACATTCATCTGCTAACCAATTTTCTGCCTTTTTTTGTCTTGCAAATGCTATCATAATGATTGTCTGTGATGGGATCCTTGATATGATAGTTATAGAAAAGAATCACCCCCTTCAAAATATTCATTTTGTTCCTTTGCAGCCTGAAATAAAGACACACACGAACAATTTTCCAGCTGCAGTTACTCAGTTCAACTTATAACATCCAAGTGAAAGATACTGTATAGTAACAGTTCACTGTATAGTAAAAAATCACTGAGAGGGTGAAAGGATCTCCCCCATATGTCAGTACCTTTTACTTTAATTGCAGACTTGAATCTGTTGGGCTTCTTCTTTACCAACTTTGCACATCTAGACTACAATATTTCCCATTGTTCTTTACAGAACTGTTCAACTTCTGTCAAATTGGATGGTGACTGTTTGTGGACTGCAATCTTTACGTCATTCCACAGGTTTTCATTAGGGTTTAAGTCTGGCTTCTGACTAGGTCATGCAAGTCTTTTCTCTTTCAGCCACTGTGTTTTCAGTTTTGCTTTGTGCTTTAGGTCATTGTCATATTGGAAGGTGAACCTTCTTACCACTGACAACTTTCTGGCATAGGGGAGGAGGTTTTCCTAAAAATTTGATGGTATTTTACCTCATCCATTTTTTTCATCTACTCAGACATGTGCCCCAGTCCTTACCATTTGCGTTACAGTATATGCACTGTAATGGCCACTAGTTAACGCGCTGAAAGTCAGGATCACAGATACAAAACCAGTTTAGAGTAGATTTTAACTTAATTTTGTTAAAAAAAATCGGTCTTTAAAAGCTCACTGTTTCAGACGTGAACAGATCAATGAAACGTGTCATTGTTGTGGTTTACAAAAAATAGTCAGCAAGCGGTTCGCACTGAGCTCTCTGACACCCACACCTTTCCCCTTTTCAGCGTGCACAGGTCTGGTATGAAAAGAAACATGTGTCTGTGTTTGTTATGGTTTATTAAAAATAATCAGTGCTTGAATGCTTGTTTTTGGGCGTGAATGGCTTGTTCCAGCTGTTTTCAGCTATCCTTAACCATAGATGCCTTGTTGATAAACAGCAATGTAATTCCCCTCTCCGTGGCTCCATTGAGTGAGAGGATCAAAGCATTGCTGGTTCAATTCCATTTGAGTGATTTTTTTGTTTGTTTTTTTACCACAAACTTTTTTGGCCATTGCTTATTTAACTGGTCACAGAAAATAAATGTGAAAAGGCTGAGAGACAAAGAGAGAGAGTGCCTCACTGATTTGAGGTGCCAGTAGAGTTTGTAGGTTCAAATCTGGCTAAAGGGCAAAAGTTTGGATGTTCTGCCCTTTGGTCAAAACTACTGGCACCCTTCCTGTTGCGAAGAAGTATTGGTATGCTTGTCTTTTTGACCAATGATTTAACTTGCCATTTTCTAGTTTTTCTAAACTGTTGCTGTCATAGCATTCACTTGGATATTATAAGTTGCACTCAGTAAATACAACTAGATTTTTGTGTCTCTTTATTTCAGGCTGCAGAGCAACAAAATGTGAATATTTTAAAGGCAGTGATACTTTTCTGTACCCACATGTTATGCCCGCCTGTTTTCTAAGTACAGTAAACCTTACGTTCCAAGAGCCCACATATAGTGAAAAACCGCATTGTTGTAATGTGGTAAAAAAATGGCTAAAAAATTTTATAGTGTAAAGCCTAAATATGCCCACAAATATGCTCCCAAAACACTTTAAATACATTACCCTGAAAGAAAATGTAAAGGTAAACCAGTATTTTAACTGTACAGTTTACAATGAACTCCCACAGTGCTGGAATATAAATACTGATGTTACCCCTGTATAGACTGTACTGTAATTCATGCACTGGTGTTTTCTTTGGTATGTGCTGTCATTCTTTTTTGGTATAAGCAGGTAAATACAGTAATAAATGAATTTAATTTACAGTAATAAAAATACAGGGCTATAAGAAGAACAAAACGAAAAACACGAAAACGCTTGAGATGCTCCACAGGGCAAATTCTGGACTGCAAATGCGTCAAAGGGCAGCAGCCAATCAGCAGCAAGGAGAAATAAATAGCGTTCTCGGATTGGCTACTTTCAAACCTCGCGCCTCTGAGTACAGCGAGGTACGTGTCAAAGGGCAGCAGCCAATCAGCAGCAAGGAGAAAGAAATAGCGTTCTTGGATTGGTTACTTTTAAACCTCCCGTATCTGAGTACTGTGGCATTTCGGTGCTTTCTTTGTGTTTCTCTCCGCAGTACCAAAAAATGTATAGTTATTTTTTATATAGAAATGTGGCTGAATTTACGTTAATATTTATGTTACAAAATTTGTAAATTATATTTTTCTTAATCATTTAGCACTTAAATGTATGAAAATGTATATATTGCCATTAAAAAAGCTGTGACGTTTGAGCATGGTGCTTAGCAGCGAGGACGAGGGGGCGTTGTGGACAAGGCCCAGACGGCACAAAAGTTTAAAATGCTGAGGATATCTGCAGTTTCTGTGTTAGTGCGGAACAATTATTAGTTCAGTTCTCAGAAAAAAATCCGCGATGGCCTGAAACAGTGACTGCTGATCCGCGTTAAAGTGGGGGTTTACTGTAATCATATTCTTAATATTGACCAATTTTATCAGTGAAACAAGATATGTGCCCGGCTGTAATAAGAAGCATCTGTAGTTTATCGCACCTTAGTGAAAATTTCACGTTCGTGAAAATTTCACATTCACTTATTTTTAGTAGTTTATCATTGGCAAACGGCTAAAAATATATTTTCTATGTACAGGAGGGAAGATGCTGTGGGGGCAGAGGAAAAGACAATGGCTGTTGCAATGGACATAAAGAGGAGCGTATCATTGTGAGCACATATGTGGCTGTCTTAATTCTCACTAAATATTTATTAAGGCATTACTGTTTTGTATGTGTGCCAATTCTTTATAAACCTTTAGTGTTTCAAGCTGGAAATCACTGCAGCATTGTCAGTCTCACAGAAAAGGAGTCAGCGGTTTGTTCATATAATAATGAGGCTTTAAAGTAAAAGCTGCTCTCATGGCAGACCACTTATTTCACAAGTTCTTATTTGGCTATACAAAAAGGAAACAAACCTTATCTATAGATCAGCTTACGTATATCTCTGGGGAAAAAATCTTGTGTGCATTGCACTCTGTCCTTTAGTCCCTTTGTATTTGTTTAAAGTATGTTTCTGTTTTCTAGGGAGATTCAACTCTTTTAGTTCAACAACTGTTTGACCCATCAGAATTTATGCCACTGGACCCAACACAAGAGATTATTTTTCCTCCTGAGCTGATGGTACACAAGCACATTCAAATGTGAACCACAATGTATTTAGTTCACTGTGACAATGTATTGTAAATCCTGGATTTCAATATACACTGTTTGGACAAAACTATTGGGACACACCTTTTTTCAGGGTTTGGGTCAGGCCCCTTACTTACAGGAAAGGACAAACTTAGTGGTTCAGCATACCAAGACATTTTGGTCAACGCCATGCTTTCAACTTTGTGGAGACAATTTGGGGAAGGCCCTTTTCTATCCCAGCATGGCCATGCCCCAGGGCACAAAGCAAGGTCCATAAAGACATGGTTGGATGAGTTTGGTGTGGAAGAATTTGACTGGACCACACAGAGCCCTGACCTCAGTCCCATCCAGCACTTTTGGGAGGAACTAGAACAGAGATTGTGAGCCAGTACTTTTGTCCCTATAGTGTATGTGCTACAGGGTGTCAAAATGCACCCTCAAATGAACTCAGTAAGGTTTTTTGCTTTAAAGAGCTCAAAAAGACAGTCTTCATTTTTTTGTTTTAGTTTTGCCAAACTAATGTTACATTTTGACCAATTTAACCATCTTTTTTATTATAAAAGCCGTAGATTAACAATTTGTGATCATGATCATCTAGCCCTTCATCACTGGTAATTTTCCAACTACAGCGCTTTCAACCTGGCAGTGACATTGATGTGTGGTTAAAAATTTTTTTAAAAAACCCATCAACTCCCCAGCACCCACACAATCATGCAAGTATGACGGCCGTGTTGAGAATACTCAACCACCCGACTATATGGTGAACAGCAGTCCTGTTTTCCAAAAATGACCAGTGATGAATCTAGTAGATGTCTAATGATATCATCCTTGACACTAGATCTGTGTAATTGTAAACCTGGCTTTTAATAGACCTAAAAGGAAGGTGGTCAGCCAGATGTAAATACGTCTTAAGGGCTTCATCTGTTTTGATTCTACAACAGAGTCTTGGTAAACAGCCAGCAATGTCATTAAGATTCATTGGTGAGAGAGTTCTATGGATTCAGCCTGGCTCACTGAAAGAATTGTTGGAGCTAAAGTCAACATATTCAGCAGCTAAACTGGTAGTTGGAAACACTGAAACTGGTGAGTAGGTGAAACTGGAAATGTTGCTTCCTAAAAGCATACAGAGAGTTTATCTCCACAGGTCTGTAGTCTGTAAGGTCTGAATGAGAACAAGTTGTTTTTTTTAACACTTTTTAGAACAAAGATGCCCAAAAAGAGTTATTTGTAGAAATGATATGAAATTATCATTTTGATTTCCTAAAAATCCTGTCTCCATCCATGTGCTGTGCATGTTAAGAACCTTTTTAAAGCTTGAAGAACCTATACATAATATTTTCTTTTTCTGTCAATTTTAAAAATCAATAGAATAACCATGCATATATTTAAACTCTTCATTTTATACTCTCATTTCATAGGTTGTAAATAAAGGGTTAAAATCTTGAAAAGGCCAAAAAAATTCCAGTCATCATCTAGGTAGATACAGCCAAGCAAGCTCTCCTAGGTCTGCAGTAACTGCTCGTTCGTTTTAACGTTGCTGTGTTTCTGGCACTAAGGTATAGAGATGAAATTTAAGAATCTCCTGTACCCTGTGATCCTGGCCCCAGCCCACATCCAGGAACTCAACAGCATCCAGTACACTGAACAAGGTCAGAATGTGATAGCACTTGATGTCGCTTTTGCTTAATACAGGTGCACTGCATATAACCCTAATCCAAAGATATTTATTTGAATTCTTGTGTTTTCCTGCCTTAAAGGACCCATACATTTTCCTTGTACATTTATTTTCCTGAAGTCCTCTTAGAATGTTTATTTCTTTAGCCCTTAGAATTAAATTGGCTGTTTTTGTTACAGTTCATGTAAGACTTGTAAGATTGATACAAGTAAATGTTCTAGTTGGTGGCCCGGTATTATTGTTTATACACAAAGCAGTCCAAACTGAAACACTATTTTTGGCTTTTTTTAATGGGTGGGGCTAAATAGACATGTAAAATCATCTTTTTTACTGTTATTTTTCATATATGGAATGTTAGAGTGGACAGTATGTGTTACATTTTGAACATTTAACAGTGATTACATGCTACATTTAAACTCAAAGTAATTTCAAAAACCAAGAAACCAAGGAAAATGTGGTTTTCCTTGATATGGGCCTTTAACTAATGCTATTCATGTAAAGCGTTGCAATATACAATAATATGCTTTGCAATAGTATTATGTGCATTATTGCTGTTAAAATATCTTCTAAAATATAAAATATATGTTCACATCTTGCAGTACATTGTATGCGTCTGTGTGTGCATGCTTTAGGGATTGAATTTGGAGCGTGTGTCACACTGACCATTCTCGGGGAGGAGTTGCGTGGGGTGGTAGACAAGCTACCCAGCTACAAAACAGAAGTGTTCCAGTCCATACTTGAGCAACTGCGCTGGTTTGCTGGACAACAGATCCGAAATGTTGCAGTATGTCTCTTACCTCAACAACTGGGTTAAGTTTTACAGTTAGCCATCTGAAGCTGTGTATTACAGTAACTGTAATGAAGCACGAAGTGTAGTGGTTAAAAGATTGCAGTCAATTAACTGTAGGCTATTGTTGCCAGTGTCATAAGTTTTAACTGATGGCATGGAATGGCACTGATGTGTGTGGTCATATATTTTTATGTCAATCCAATCAAAACTGGAACTCTACACTTACAAAGTTGTGTTTCCAGTGACACTTTATGCCAACTGTTATCATCAACAGTAAGTAGTAAATAGCATCCATTACATCACTTGCTTTAATCTTGGACCTAGTGTTCCTTACTTGTCACATAAACAACATCACAATCACTATAACTGGAATCATTATTGTTTGGGTAAATCAAGCTTTTTTGATAAAGTAAAAAAAAAACAACTGACAAAGTACCTGACTTCATTACTTAAGTGAAAGTACAGATACTGCTAGTCAAATGTTACTCCAATGTAAGTGAAAGTCATACAGTCAAATTTCACTTAAGTTAAAGTACTGAAGTACTTGCTTAAAAAAATACTTAAGTATTAAAAGTAAATATTTCACTGCATTGTTGATTTATTACCACCACACTTACAATACCTAATACCTAGTGCGGGAACGGCATGAAAAATCCCGTGCAGACCTCTATTACAGCGTACAGATGTGACGTAACACTACTTGTGATTTCTGATAGGCTGTCATCTGCTAAAAACCAATCACGTATTAGAAAAGTGAGACAATGCCACCCACTTTCTTTTGGGTCCACTTTTACTGAAGGCAACAAGTAACGAGATCCTTGATAGAAATGTAGTGAAGTAAAAAGTACGGTTTTGTCTTTCAAATGTAGTGAAGTGAAAGTTACAAGTTTCCAAAAAAAGACTACTCAGGGGAAGTACAGATACTCAAAAACTGTACTTAAGTACAGTACTCAAGTAAATGTACCTCGTTACTGTCCACCTCTGCTGATGTGAAATTTACAAGAACTGTTTTCTTTTTTGTGTGTCTTTGTTTTTGATGTGTTGGTGTTCTCTCAGACGATTGGCGGAAATATTATGACCGCAAGTCCTATCTCTGACCTTAACCCTGTGTTTATGGCGGCGGGCTGTAAACTAACTCTGATGTCCAAAGGTAAAACAAAGATTTTCTTTGTTGTGTCCTACTGAAAGTTTAAAGGTTACTTGGATCCCTGTTTTTACTGATAAGGATAGATGGAGCACATGCAAAGCGCAGAGTCTGAAAAAAGATTGAAAAAGAAAAGGATACCGAAATGATGTGCAATTGAACGAAATTATTGTGTACATGACTACCAGTTGATGTAATTGTGATTTATTGACCAGTGAAATCATTATTTAATAATTATATATGATCGATAGATTGCTAATCTTATAGGTATCTTACTACTGCAGAGCTTTACTACAGTCATATGCAGAAGTTAAGCACCCCTGGTCAAATGACACGTTTTGTAGATTAACTACAGAGCACAGAGAGCACATTTTAATGCATTTTAATTACTGTTTATTAAAAATGTTACATTTTGGGGAAAAATCTAAATAGATGTGCCCTCTTGTGTAAGCCTGTGTTTTATTTCTTAGAAAATGAGTAAAACATTTGATTTGATCTGGGACTTTTGCTTACAACTGTCTGGTGGTCTGTATAGTAGCAGATATGTATAGTAAACTAGATATTAATGCCAACCATAAATAGTATGACTACATTTTTGGAGCATAACACAAGAAAACACTGTAGATTACAACACATCTTTCGTTTGAAGAGGGGAAACGTGTTCTTCAGATGAATGAGAAGTTCTTCACTGGCTACAGGAAAACCGCAGTGAAACCTCAAGAAATTCTACTGTCAATTGAGATCCCATACACAAAAAAGGTCAGATTTAGCACAACCTATTTGTAAGAACTGGTGAAGGTGAATAATAACAATAATAGTAATATGCTCAAATGTTTTTACTGGATACAGTGCTGGATACAGTGTTTTTACTGCTGGATACATTTTTCTAGGATCACAAATTAAAGATTTGTTGATTAAATACTCATAATTCACATTTTATTAATGATTACTTATTATTTATGAAGTAGCAACTCTTCATTAAACATTCATTTTAATGAAGGTTTAATGATGGTTATAAATTAAAGAATGAATAAGTATTTACTTAATTGTTTACATTAGTCCCATTATTTAACTTTAATTAATCTATTGTTTTGAATGACATTTGCATGACATATTTTCTCCATTGTGAACATATTTGTGGAGCAAATAGGACACACAAAGTAGTACATGATGATTTACTAATACATAAATGATGGGTAAATAATAGCATACTAACATATCCTTAATAATTAATTTCTGGGTTTTTTTCATGCTGATTTTATTCAAAAGCCAAATATGCCTAAATGTCAGTGCACAATAAATACTTTGATTACTTGCATCAGATTGAAATGGAGATTCCACCATATTTTTCAGGGACAGTATTTCTCAGCATTCAAGCAGTCACCTCGCAAAGAGGATGATATCGCCACTGTCACCTGTGGGATGAATGTGATCTTCCAGGAAAGCTCCATCATGGTGCAGGATATCCGGCTCAGCTATGGAGGAATGGCCCCCACTACTGTTCTTGCCACTGCTACATGCAAACAGCTCATTGGCAGGTAATTTAGATGCTACTCTTTCCAGCATCTTGTTAAACCACTTAACATGGATCTGTAATAGAACAGTTTTAATGCATGCTCCCGCTTTGTTCATATGACTGTAGACAGTGGAACGAGGAGCTGATGGAAGATGCGTGTTCTTTCTTAGCTGAGGAGATGACACTGTGTCCTTCGGCACCAGGTGGCATGGTGGCATACAGACGCACGCTGACCATAAGTCTGTTCTTCAAATTCTACCTTACTGTCCAGCACAAGCTGGCCCAGGAGGTCAGTTCATCAATTAATCCCTAAACTCATATTTATTTATATTTGCTTTTAATTACTGCCCTTGGAATTAAATTACTCTTTTTTTTTTTTTACTGCTGATTGTTGTTTGTGACTCTACAGCGTCTTTCTTTTGAAGATGTCAGGGTTGATTATGCTAGTGCTATAGAGCTCTTCCACCTGGATTCTCCAGCCAGTGTTCAGCTTTACCAGGTACACAGCCTGAAGTTAGTTTTATCCTCTGCAAAATTATTGCACATTTGAATCTAATTTTATAGGTAGCGTTTTAAGTAAATCTCTGCTAAACATTATGTCCGCTAATTTATATAGGCAGTCCCGCCTGGTCAGAGCACAGATGACATGGTAGGTCGTCCTGTCATGCATCTGTCAGCCCTGAAACAGGCTACTGGAGAGGCAGTGTACTGTGATGATATCCCTCGCTATGAAAATGAGCTTTTTTTGGCCCTGATCATCAGCACTAAAGCTCATGCTTACATTAAGTGAGTAGGAACTATTACATATGTTTTTTCTTTTTTCTTTTGTATGTTTACATGACAATTCAATATGGTTAAAGAGTAAGCTAACTCTCATGTCCAGATTTTTTTTCCTATTGAAGGATTAAAGGTTACTAGGATCCTTGCTTTTACTGATAAGGACAGATAGAAAAAATATGGAAAGCGTAGAGTCTGAAAGAATATTGAAAAAGGACAGGAACAATATACATCTAAATACAAACAATAAAATCTCTGCAGAAAAATATGAATGACACCATGCTATATACACAATGCTGGGTATAAATACTATAGATAAGTAACTTACAGTTAAGTGAATTACTAATAACATAAATTAAGATTAGTGTATTAGTAATATTTATAAGTAATATATGAGTAATATGCTATAAGTAGTGATATTTCATATGGTACTGCACAAAATATAATGATTTAGCACCCAATAATAAAACTGCACATGATTATGTACATGGTAAGACTATTGCACATAAGATATTGCACATAATGATAATGTTTTTGCACCCAATAAAAAAAACTGCACAGTACTGCACATGGTAGACTATGGCACATAAGATAATAATGCACATAATGATAATGGTTAACGCCCAAGTATAAATTGCACAACAAAGTAACATCAGGTTATTGCAGAGAATATTGTGTGGATGTATGACAGAGGGAAGAGTTGTAGTCTGATATGATATTGTGCATTTGAATGGAATTATTGTGAACTTGACTACCAATTGGTGCAACTGTGATGTATTGACTAGTAAAATCATTATTGAACAATCACATCATTTGATGGATAGATGTCTCATCTTATAGGTGTCTTACTATTACACAGCAATATACTACAGTCAAATGCAGAAGTTAAGCACCCCAGTCAAAATGTTTTGTTGATTAAGTGAAAATCTTCAATAGGGCACAACTGTCTGGTGATCTTTATATTAGCAATAAACTAGACATTAATGGCAACCATAAATAGTATGACTATGTTTTTGAAATGCAACACAAGAAAACACTTCATTACAACACTTTGTGAGTAGAAACTATTCTTTCTTTGTTCTGTTGTGCATTTACATGAAAATTCTATTATGTTAAAGTCTCACATTTTAACGACATATACAAGTAGTTATAAAATGGAACTCATTCAGTGTGGTGGAAAGTAACTTTAAATGTTTTCTTGAAAAAGTTTACAGGAGAAGGAAAAAAATGCTCATAACTTATGATTTAATTTAAATAATTTAATGGAACGATGCATTTTGGACTTTTTATAAGTACTTTCATCACGACCGATGTTAAAGGAAGTGTCATATCTGGTCCCCTTCTCCTCGCATGCAGGGCATGCACACTGATACCACGGGTAGTCGAAATCTTCATCACTTATTCTAAACAGAAATTAACAACAACAAAAAACGGCATGTGAGCCAAACTCTAACTATAGATACGAAAACAAAGGGAGACCAAAACAAGAACATACGAGTGGGTTGACCGACACCAGTGCACAAAACAAAAACTCAATAAATACCCACGAAACAAAGACAAGAACCAATAATGCAAGAGAATCACTAAACATGAACTCGACTCAGCTGTGAACTCAAAAACCCAATAACACTTTAAAATAAAAGCCCCAAAACCAAAACGCAAACTTAAACAAGAGAGGCCTCTAGTGGCCACCCACCATCACAGTGCCCAGGCCTGACAGTACCCCCCCTCCAAAGGCGCACCCCAGGGGCGCCCACAAAACACCAACGGAGGAAGGGGGAGACAGAGGTAAAGGGAAGCGTCCCATGAGCACCACCCAGCCGCGTCCCACTGGATGACCTCCTGGCCGGCGCTCTGCACAGCCAGGGCGGCACGGGTGGGTCTCATGGAACGCTCCCTTTTGAGTGTCCCCCTACCGGGATCCCCTCACTGTCCTCAGGGGCGGAGCCCCCTACCAGGAGCCCCTCACTGTCCGCGGGGGTGGAGGGCCCTCCCAGGAGCTCCTCCTCGTATCTAGGATCCATTTTTCTACAGGGAGCTCCACCGGAGCTCGCGGAGACCCCAGTACCCCCCCAAAAAAAAATTCATTGGAAGGCTTCCAGGTCCTATGGCTGCTATGGGCCCCTTCGTGGCTGCTACGGGCCCCTCCGTGGCTATAATGGGCCCCTCCATGGCTGCTACGGGCCTCTCCATGGCTATAACGGGCCCCTCTGTGGCTATAATGGGCCCCTCTGCAGCTAACAAATCCTCTGGGGGCTCCTCTGCGGCTAAAAAACCCTCTGGGGGCCCCTCTGCGGCTAACAAACCCTCTGGGGGCCCCTCTGCGGCTAACAAATCGTCTGGGGGCCCCTCTGTGGATAACAAACCATCTGGGGGCCCCTTTGCGGATAACAAACCATCTGGGGGCCCCTCTGTGGCTAACAAACTCCTCTGGGGTCCCCTCTGCAGCTAACAAACCCTCTGGGGGCCCCTCTGCAGCTAATAAACCCTCTGAGGGCCCTTCTGCAGCTAACAAACCCTCTGGGGGCCCCTCTGCGGCTAACAAACCCTCTGGGGACGCCTCCGCGACTAACAAACCCTCTGGAGGCGCCTCTGCAGCTAACAAACCCTCTGGAAGCGCCTCTGCGGCTAACAAACCCTCTGGAAGCCCTTCTATAGTGACTTGCCCCTCTAAAAGCCCCTCTGCGGCTAACTGCCCCTCTTCTGGGCTAAGCGGCTGGGCTAACAGGCTAACGGGCTGCTGGGCTAAAACGGGCCTTAATGGCTCGACTAAAGAGCCTGATGGCTCGTCTAAAGGGCCTAAAAGGCCTACCAGTTCAGGGCTCCGGGCTGCCCCAACTACGCTACCAGGAGCTGGTACACGAAGCCGGGGAATGGGCGTGGGTGGCTGCAGCATCATGGTCTCGGTGCTCACGAGCTGGCTTTCGTGGGGCGGAAAGCTAGGCTGCTTGGCTGCGGGGAGAGGAGAGACAGACAGCGTGGCCTTGCAGAGCGGTGGAGGAATCAAAAGAACCCCCCTCTTCAGCGCCTTCGCTCAGGGACTCAAGGCGGGCCTTCTTGCCTGCTTCCTCCTCGCTGGCGGAGGGGCTCTCCAGTTGGCGAAGCTATACACAGCCATATCTTGGGCGATGAGCTCCTGAGAGAGCACGGACAGTTGCCTCAGGAACCACTCCTCTTCCTCGGGCGAGCACGCCACAACTTCAGCGCCCCTTGTTGGTTGGTCGGTAAATCTGTCACGTCTGGTCCCCTTCTCCTCGCATGCAGGGCAAGCACACTGATACCACGGGTAGTCGAAAACGGGTAGTCGTTTATTCTAAACAGAAATTAACAACAACAAAAACTGGCATGTGAGCCAACAGAATCACTAAACATAAACTCGACTCAGCTGTGAACTCAAAAACCCAATAACACTTCAAAATAAAAGCCCCAAAACCAAAACACAAACTTAAACAAGGGTGGCCTCTAGCAGCCACCCACCGTCACAGTGCCCAGGCCTGACAGGAAGCAGGCATTGTTTGTTGATTTGCTGTTATGAACCAGATTACTCTTTTCAATTCAGTTCATTTCAATTCAGAATTTGCTTTTTATTATTATTATTATTATTATTATTATTATTATTACACTAAAGTGGCATTTAGAATTTGTCATGTGTTTTTATGACATGTCTTGTGGCAGATCTATTGACACGGCTGATGCCATGGCAGTTCCAGGAGTAGTTACATTTGTCTCTGCCAAGGACATCCCGGGTAGCAATAAGACTGGACCTGCTATCTGTGACGAGACTGTCTTCGCAAATGACAAGGTTCCTTCCATTACATGACAAGCAATATAAACAAGCAGAGACTGTTTCTAAGAAATATGGAATGTGAAGTAATCGCATTAAATTCACATTGCTTTATGTTAAAAAGTTTCATTGTCTGTTTCTGAATGTTTATTTCCATGCATGAGCTATGTTTGCATTGTTTTGACTTTACCCTTTGACAGAAAGGAGCATGGAATTAGTAGAAAGTTGAGATAACTGTTATCCTTGTGACATGTCTTCAATCAAATGTGAGAAATCTCAATTATTGCAAGGTGTTGCAGATTAAAGATGTCAAGGCTTTGTTACTGTACACTGAATATTCATTCGTGAATGTAAAAGCATAATGTAACTTTGGAGTGCATATAAATGTACAATTTGCGAAGGTTACAGATAACCATTTATTCAGTGAAATATAAATGTCAACCTTTAGCTATCCAAGATTGGTGATCTAGAGGGACCACAAAGATAAATAATTAAGACATGATACATTTTTTATTATTACGAGATTACGGTGACACTTTGAAAAGCCTAATTACAGGTTACTCCTGCATTCTTAGCAGAGCATAGTATAATATAACATTCTGTAGTTGTGAAAGCCAAGAAGAGAGGAAATTGTTATGTGATTATCAATTGTCCTCATACTTTTGGGCAAATAGTGCATCAGGACAAATGTGATGTCTGTCACAGCAATAATATGCTCTTTTTCTCACTCTAAGGTCACGTGTGTTGGTCACATAGTTGGAGCCATTGTGGCGGACACACAGTCCCATGCGCAGAGAGCAGCCAAAGCTGTAAAGATTTCTTATGAAGACATTCAGCCTGTGGTTGTTACCATTAAGGTGTGTCAGTACTACCCCCCTACTGGGAGGAACATTCACCCACTCACCTGGACTGTTAAAAGGCCTTGTCCACATGTACACACTCTTGTTCACATGTTTTCTAAGCGTTTTGGACTTTCATCTACATGCAAACAGCATTTTAGGTCACTGACAGACCTTTGGAAAACTTCCAGGGTGAAGATCAGTAATGATATGTAGATAAGGAAAAGTATTTGGCTTACACTGGAAAGGTGCCAAGAAGGCTGGGCTGTTCCACATTCCATACTGTTTAAGTGATAGTGCCTTGTCTGTATGAAACAAAACTAAAGGTGTTTTTAAATGATTTTTGAGTTTATGTTCATGCTTTCACACCCTGCTTACAAGCTGTTTTGATTATAAGCATCACATACTGCATCACATACTGCAGAGTTGAAAGGAAGCAGCCACAGTAGGTTAAAAGTACACAACAGAAGAAAGATGAGCTTGACCAGAGGGGGCCTAAAGTTTTCTAAATTTTTGAAGAAAGATGTTACATACAATTACGCAAGTACAGAATTGCTGTTCTATATTAAGTTTTCTGTGGAAACAATAGGTTGAACTTTTAAAATGGCCAGTGTAAAATTATCCAAACAGAATTCTTCCTCCATGGAATCTAAGTAGATAAAGCTAAGCAACCTCCCACGTTAGGCACCAACGTGTCACATTAACCAGTTATTTATAACCCAAACTGCAGGTCTAGCTGTAGTAGTCACAGTTCACATCTCTAAGACTAATTACACAGGTCAACAGGTTAAAATCATCAGAGATACGTTTATGTGGGTTTTGTAGTGTTTTCATGCTGATTTCAAATCTGTGTTTTGTTTTTCCCGCACGTACAGTTTTTGTGATGAAGCTAGTTGTATATTGCATGATAGTGATATAATTAGCATGTAATAATAATCATATACTAAGTGTTTTTGAAGAAACAGTGGTAGCTGACTGACACTGATCATTATATCTATGCCACAGTGTGTGCCTATCTGACTTCACACTGAAAATATTGAAAAAGTTACTTGATTGGTGCCTGAGGTTTAATAAAAAACGCATGCAAGTGTGTTGCAAATCTAATGTTAATCATAATTCACAAAGTTAATGTGACTGAAAAAAACTGAAGATCTGAAATCAGCATGAAAAACTAGTTTAGAAAAGTGTGTTGTGGTATCTGATGATTACAAAAAAAAAAATTTGTTGACCTGTGTAATTAATAGTTTTTCAGGATATTCTGAGAAGAGTGTGCATGGAATTTCTTCTGCATCCTGAATGCAGTTCAGCCACCTGACACACGGAACACAGAATGCATCTCAACGCAGCTAACCAGCTCTGTGGTCAACAATGGAAGCCACCCCATCAAAGCGGAGGAAGAGTGTGAGTGAACGTTCCATCAAACAAATCATCGTTGCACTTGTCAGTTCACATGAATGGAGATATGCCTCATGAAATAAGAACTGTGTTCCTGTTGATGCCGTTCCCTTTCATTTACCCGACAGATGCCGAATGCCCAACCTTTTCATGTTGACCTACTTTGGGAACATCAGTCTGAATTTGACCTGAGTATGATGGACCTCTTACGGGCAAAAGTCAACCCGAACTGTCTCACTGAAGTAGCGTGGGATAATAGAATGCCTTTTCACAACACTTCATTGTAAATGGTAAAGTTCTTAGCTTTACAAGAGCCTTCCTGTTGTCACTCTCTGGCAACTGCTCTCTAGCGGTTTCATAGCATCTTTCCACAGTAATGCTTCTTGATATGAGCCTGCTTCTGTAGCAACTGAATGGATTATAGTAGGGAGGAAAGCTTCGGAGGCCTAATAAATAAAGCCAAAATCCATGACATAGTGATCCTATTTTTCAAAGGACCATGGAATGTTTCTTTTCAAATTCTGTCATGTATGCCAGCCAGCAGATTAGAGCATACAAGGGAACGGTGAGTAAAACTTCACCGCCTTGCTTCTCTCCAGAAAACGGCCCTGTAGAGGAGCGTGCTGCCGAGTTCTGTTTGTCATTGTGAAGGTTAAAGAAATGTAGGCTAGCACAGAAATGCAGAAATGGTAGAATAAATATAACTAATGCTGATAATCCTGCAAGGGTTTTTTTGTTTGAAAATGAACAAAACCCAACCAAATGCTGACAACGGCTGCAATGAAAAGCATTTGTTGTCCGTAATATATCCAGTTTAGCGAATCTGCTGAATCTGGGACAAGTAACTGTGTTCATTCATGTTTTTTTTTTCTCCTATAACCACATAAAGCAATGATCACCTTGAACAAGCATTGGAATTTCTGGCACAGACTTGTCTGTGAAAGATTTGAGTCATTCAATATCACTCAATCTTCCAGTAGGTCAAGATGACTGGACTTTTTGTCATCTTGATCCAGTTTCTAGGCAAGAATCTACCACGTTCCAGGCAAGAATCCTGGAAGCCAGTCATGTAAACTGAAATACTGTACACTGGGCATCCTATAGTATTATAAGACATTTTGTTCATATTTCAAAATAATCATCAAAATGTTATTATATAATTATTTTCTGTAATTATCTAATTACTGGAATTCCTATTCAGTTGCCTGCCCTATGATTTGATCACCATTTTCAAAGACATTGTGCATGTTCATTTTATTATAACATCATTCTCAGTGTTGTACAGCTTTCTCAGTCATGCTCACATCATTAACTACCTTTCAGTTTATTTAACTGAAAAAAGCTATCAGCATTTGAGCAGCAGCGATTCAGTTTGTCGCACTACTACGTTGTATGCTGGAGCATGTTGAATTTACTTTACAAAGTAACTTAAATGAGAATTAATTTCTATACATTTATCATTTCTATATTTCTAACCTAAAAAGACTGCATTGATAGAATTTCTAATAGAAAGTTAACAGAACAAAGTCTGTATTTACACTTAGAAAATTTATTTATTTAATTCAAAATTATAAGGCACCCAGGATGCAATTGTTTGTAAAATAGAGTAAAACAAATTGCTTTAAAACAAGTAAATGTTAATAGCTAGGGATGATACAATGATATGAGGATCATACTGGAAAGTGTGACGTCTCTGGTCAGCAGCCACTAGAGGCCACACTGTCATGTATAGACTTTTATTTTGACATTATATCTGTGTTCACCAGTTTTTGGTTCCGTATCTTTGGTTACAGCTGTCCAGTTTTTCTGTTTAAGTGATTGTATGTTTGAGTTAAGTGTGTGTGTATTTAGTTTCCTTTGTCTTGACAGAAAGATTTTTGCATGATAAAATTATATATCTTTTGGCATCAAACAGATATTTGGCCAGTATTTTAAACTGATATTTGACCATGCACTCTGGAAGAATGAAATGTTTAGTTGATGCTGGAATCTTATGCTAAAATACTTTTGTTTAACTAATTTTACCTCTTTTGTAAGCTTATAAAAATACATTTTCTTCCAATACAGGTATGTAGTCCCAATGTCTGTATTTCATAAATTGTATAACTGCATCAGAAAGTATACACATGAAAAGTCCTGGTTATTGGCATATAAATCCCACAACTATCCCTAATTCATCCTTAGTTCATATAACTGCTATTTACAATGTACCACATCTGTTGTTCTCTACCCTCAACCCTGGAGTACTGCTTTCCTGCACATCTTACTTCTTCTCATGCTCTGAGAACTATAGTGAATAAGCCAAATAAAGGCTTAGAGCAGGTAAAACACCAACGAGCAGGGATGTTTCAGAAGTTCCTGTGCCATGTGAAAGTCTCTGTGTGTCCCATTCAATAGTCCAGGCTTCTTGAAGGTCCCTGCCACCTAGGGGCCCTGTGTTGTCACTTCCATTACTGCCTCAGCTGTGATGCCCCTACTGCTTTAGACAATTCTGAACCCAGAGTTCAGTCTTTAAGTCTACTTCCATTCTGACTGAGGTGACTTTGGAAGCATGATGGATACGATTCTTTTCCCCCTCCTGCAAGGAAAGCTTCCAACGTCTATCAGTGAAGATCAGTCTTGGTGTGATTCATTCATTCTTTATTTTCAGGTTAATTTTACATGTCTTAAAGATTTAGACTGAAAGGAGTTTAAAGATCCATTCCTTTTTATATTTGCAAAGGCATATCAATGTCATAAAACGTAAAAAAAGTATATACTGGTATTCTGTAGATGCAATAATGATCACCACAGAAAGTTTAGTCAGAAAGCTGGTTTAGAGAGACTGCTGTATTTTTTTAAACAACTTAAGGCTTCAGGCTGCAAAATGGGTCGACTAACAGAACGGTCACAGCCCAGCTGCATATGCTGATGAGCAATAAAACAGTGTCAGCTGTGACAGCTGAGTAAACAACGAAGAGAGTCACACCCGCCTGCACTCAAACCCTCCTGAGCGAAGAGCCAGGTTAGGACACTCCGAGGGGTGCAGTCAACACTGCTGAACACAAACAGGTCCTGCAGTCTCATCCACTTACTCACTGTGGCATTCATTTTATACCACTAATACCACTACCCTACCACCCCAAATCTGAAAATAATTCCACAACCTCTCAGTTCCATTATTAGAATCAGAGTGTCAAATGTAGTTGCTGGAAGGCCACAGCGCTGCAGAGGGTATATGAAATCTGACATACAGTATCTGTTGGATAATTACTTAACTTAATTTACTGATTCCCAGTCTCAGTCTTGGATAAGCCAGTATAATACTTTATTTTGCTTGAACCCACCATAGGAGGCAGACAAATAGAATACTTGTAAGCTAGCATGATAAATGACACATTGAAATCAAATTTCATATCTAAAGTCCCAGCAAAACAGTAAATGTTTCATGAGCAAAATCACATTAATTGCACAAATAAATAACTTTGGTTAACTTTGACAAGAAAATTCTAACTTTGACAAAGAAACTCCTTAAACATTTCTCCCTTACTGATTATAATGGGGGCAGCTGGTGGCCTAGTGGTTAGGGTATGTCCCCGCCGATCAGAAAGTCGTGGGTTTGAATCCCAGGACTGCTAGTGGTACCTTTGAGGTACCTTTGAGGTGCCCTTGAGCAAGGAACCGTCCCCGCACACTGCTCCCCAGGTGCTGTGTTCCTGGCTGCCCGCTGCTTCACTTGGTGAATGGGTTAAATGCAGAGGGAGAATTTCATGCTCTTCACACTGTGTGCTGTGGCAAGTTCACGTATGACAGAATGGTCACTTTACACTTAATAACCACTTCCATTTTACTGTTTAATGTGAACATGTTATCAGCTTACTAATGGCTATGTTAACTCCATGGCAAAACACAGCTGCTCCCAACCATGCCCATCATTTACATTTGCTACAGATCAGGTTGATTTAGTCTAATTAAGGTTGTGCAGAAATGCAGTTATTGAAAGTAGAGAGCATTGATATTGGGTGCTATTGGGGGAAAGTTTTAGGAGAATACTTACCCACTAAATAAAAGTGCTTGTTTGATGTTGATTGTTATTTCTTTGTTTTTGTTAATTGCCATTTATCTTAAAATGTCAGCGGAAAGAGAGGAGAATAAAGGCAGTATGATACAATATCAAAGTCAGTCGGCTGCGATTCCTTGGAGTGCAGGAACGAACTGAGATCCACTCTTCAAAAGCATTTGCACATGTATAAACATTAAACCAGATCACTTCATGCTTATTCATTCATAAATGTGATGAAATGTTTTGTTGTTCTACATAGGATTTTACTGTACCGCTGGTAGATTATTGCAAATGCTTTTCCTCAAACTTTAAAGCACTTATTTATTAAAGAAAATTAGGGGTCTTGGGACAGCTCTCAAAACACAAAACATGAGTATACAGCTTTGGTGATGGTCCCCCAGAGCGTTTAACAAAAAGTGTCCCACTTTCACTGAGTTCATGAGCCAGGCAGCAGTCCCGCTGGGTGGGACTTTAGGAGCAGGAAAAAAAAGTTCAGAACTTCCATCAAATTTTTTCATGAAGCATAATTCACAATTGAAGAGGGAATTGTGTATCTTTTTAGTAACATATAACTGTAATCAGAATTTGTTACTAATAGTTTTTCAATTCGAACTCTCAACTTCTTGTAGGGCTGGATAAAATCCAAAGAAACTCTAGTTAAATGAGTGTTTTGTCAAAATCTTACTTGGTTGAATGTGGATGCTGAAGCTAAAAAATATGCTTGTTATGGGTAGTTTTATTTTATACTGATGAATAAGAATGGAACCAACAAATTCCAATACACGAGAATTTAAACAACAAGAGGAAAAAAAAGAAAATCAATAGAACCTCGTGATATTTGCCTGGATTGTGTACAAAAAGCAGTCACTCATCTCACTTACTCACTTATTATAACCCCTTTATCCACACTAGGGTCGCGGGTATCCAGAGCCTATGCCGGGGTCAGTGGGTGCACCAACCCACCACAGGGTGCACACACACACACCATTCACTCACACATACGGTCAATTTAGAATCCCCAATCCGAAAGCAGTCATACTCTTAATTAAGTAATTAAACTGACTAAAAAATATAAATGTACTCTGTTCTGATCGTATATCCTGTATTATCATAAAAAAAGTGGTCCAGATTCTTTGCAATGGCAACATAAATGGGCAAGGCTAATCTATTCAAGGTTGGGGTTTAATGGTTTAACAACCATTTTAACATGCTACTTTACATACATACTACTAACATACATACTACTTTTCAAGGCAGATATGAGCGAGCTCCAAAACAGGTGAAAAATGCATTTTCTGGCTACTGTGAAAAATATACCAATCACAGCATGGAACCATTTTCTAAATTTTAGTTACAGTTATAGAGCCGAGAAAAGTGCTTATGGCCTTCTCTGATTAGAGAAATGGTGAGAGATTAAGCCACTGCCCCTTAAGTACTGCTGCCATTGACACAACTGCCAATTTTGGCATCACTGTGCTGAAATGCCAGCATTGATTTTAGTCAGGGAAGGGGAGAAGCAGAAGCCATGCACTAATGCTTTCCAGCACTGAGGAACACAAGGCTTTGTTGCCTCAAATCCATGTCCTTATTAACTCCTTATTAGCAAATAAAGCACCAACTTCCAGGGCAACAGAAATTCAATGAAACGTTCCTGCAAACCAGCACCGAGGCCTGCTTTGAAATAAAACAATGCAAACGGCTTAAAAACCTGGAGACTCTTTTTATACATGTCTTTTCTACTGTAAGATGATTAATGTTGAGAGCTGAGGATGGAATTTTAAGCTTTAGAGGAAATGAATCGGTGGAACCCAAAGCACAGCGGTATGTAATGAAATTCAAGTCTTTTCTTTTTAGATGACTTGCTCAGGTGGAATTGTAGGGCTGATTCATTTTTGATCAGCTCATTACACATTATTTATAACAAAGTAAAACAGTGTTTAAAGTAATTCCAAATTACTGAAAACCTTTCAGCACAATGCATAGGGTCAGAGAAAAAAAATGTGAAATATGTGCCCTTTAATGTCTTTTTATTGCTTATTTATATACCTTTTATAGATCATTTTATTTCTATTCTAGGTAAACAGAAATGTAAAATTCTCTATAGCAAATGCCTGGAATTTGAGCATAAAACAAAACTGACTTGTGCATCATTACACACAGCATGGATCTGTGCTGCTTTCTGGATTCTCAGACCTTTTGGAACATTCCTGGAAAAAAAACACAAAAGAAGTCCATGACCCACTGTCCTGCCCTCTCTCTTGTGCCTATGACTCTAGTGTTTTACATTAAGCTAGTGCACTGTACTGTAGCCAGCTTCTCCTGATTTGATTTGATTTGAAATCTACTGTAAGTTAGTGTAGTACACCCCTTGCCGACCTGCAAGACATAAGGATTCACAGCAGAATTATAATAGATGCCAAGGGCAAAGTTCTGGACTGCCCAAACAATAACTACACCAAGACATGCCAGTGGTGTGGAATGCAACAAAGTGTTCTGATATTAAAGGAATTACTGAAACAGGCTCTAACAAGGAAAGCTAGTCAAAGTATTCTAAAGACACTCTTGTAATAGTAATGTAAAGTGCTGAGAATGTGGCCTTTAATAGATATGTAATTAATGGCTATCCTCCAAAGTTCAGCATTCTTCACCCTTCATTTTTGCTGCCTGTGAGGAAGATTTCAGCAGGACCAATATAAGACCACATATTCACATTCTGTGTGCAAGACAAATGCCATTGTTAGTTATCTTCTTCACAATCAGAATTAGAGAACTTTATTGATCCCGGAGGAAACTGCTTATGCTAGGAATGCACAGACAAAGAGACACAAAGACAAGAACAATACAAAATATAAAGTCAAACAAAAACTCTCCAAAAAACAGTCTGTACTGAAAACACACTTCAATATACACAAAATGCTGTGGCCTGTAAGAGAGGAAGATATAAATACTATAGATAAATAAAATTACTACTGAAGTAGTTTACCACACAACAAAAATAGTGGTTTGAAGTTATTACACATAATAATGACATAAGTGGTGATGTTACACGTAATATACTAGTATGCACAATAATAAAGATATTACATGTAATGATAATGATTTAGCACACAACACATTTAGAACACAACACTGTGGAGTGGGTGATCATCATTGTCCATGATGGCTTGAAGTGTAGACAAGGTTATTTTAGCCACAGTTTCCAAATTGTTGAATTCCTCATCCACCACCTAAGCACACCACAAGATGGCACTGACTCATATTACATCCACAACATGGTGTTGCAGATGGGAGTCTCCATAGGAAGTGTAGCCTACTTTGACCTCTCTTTTAGGTGGCTAGAGAGTTTGTTGACCAGTCAAGCATATTTTCCATGTGCACGCTAAGGTACTTGTAGCCCTGAACAATCTCCATTTTCACGCCCCTAATGGACAGGGGAGGGACAGGTGATCGTGATAACTGTTCCGTGAGAAACTCCTGCATTACACAACACTGTGTAAGACATACAGCCCTGCAGCCGCACACTGTGGCCTTTCAGTCAGATATTCCATAATCCATGAGACTAGGGGAGCATGAACCTGCAAAGAAGACAAGTTACTCCCCAGCAAGGCTGGCTGAATAGTGTTGAAGGCACTGAAGAAATCAAAGAACTTCGTACTTAGAGATCCACCTGGCTTGTCTGAATGGCAGTCTGCATCGTGCAGCAGGTAAAAGATGGCATCATCCACTCTAACCCTGGAATTATGCTGTGTGGGGTGAGTGCAACTGGCCTGTAGTCCAGTGGGGGAATGGGATGCATTTTTTTTGGTACAGGAACCAGATACAACATTTTCCACAGCACAGCTACTTTCTTGATACTGAGGCTCAAGTTGAAGATCTTTAGCAGTACTCCACATAGCTGAGTGGCACGTAACTTGAGCATCTGTGGACTGATCCCTTCTAGGTCCAGTGCCTTGCCAGGATGGCAGTTTGCATAGTTCTCTCCTCACTTAATCCTCAGTGATGGTGATGGATGATCTATAGGCATCAGAGTCATCAGTGGGAGGAGAAGCAGTGGAGACTTTAAAAGGTGAGATGGGAAAAGATGAGAAGTAGGATGGACAGAGAAGCATTCTGGCGAAGCACTGAGGGAGGAACCCAGGGGAGCATGGGTGGTGGTGGCCTAGTGGTAGGATACTTGCCTCTGGACCAAGAGGTCATGGGTTTGAATCCTACCTCCAGCAC
>JBBJLS010000148.1:7420269-7453905 GCA_037577275.1 Bryconaethiops microstoma | reverse complement strand
TTGAAATCAGCATGAAAAACACTACAAAACCCACATAAACGTATCTCTGATGATTTTGACCTGTTGACCTGTGTTATGGAAATCACAAAGGAGTGTTTTTGAATGAGTCAGAACAGAGCTCATTCAGTCTTAAAAGCAAAATGACAAAAACATTTTAATCTAGAGGGATACAGATAAGAAACAGTATTTTATAAATTCGCTCTCTGGCCACTGTTGTTTTAGAAACACCTACCTTGTGCTTCTGCTCAGAGGCCACTTTATTAGAAACACATCCCTTGCACTTTCACTCACTGGCATTTTCATATTTTGTAAAAATAAATAATAAAAGGTTTTGTCCTGACAGTGGTGTTACATTAAGGTGAACTTCAGTATCTAATATGACACGAATGGAACAAATGGAGCTGATTGGATCGGTAGGAAAGGATAAAGAGATTATATAAATGGGAATAGAGAGAGGAAAAGAAAGGGAGCATTTTGTGGTGGTTCTCTGCTCTAGAGATTTTATTAGTTTCAAATAAGATGAAATGGGGCGATATATAAGGCAAGAAAGAATGGAAAAGGACAGAACGAGCACTGTTTCCCCTTCCTTGTTTCTCCATTCCCCCTAGTGACCCATTACATCTCTTAAAGTGTCAAACTTGCCCAGTTTTATCCTTCTGAAATGTAGCAGAGCAGAAAAGGTGTTTATTAGGGATCTGATATTTTACCGAACTATGCCATTTTACACCGTCTGAAAAAATGTTTGATGACTTCAACCGTTATATCTCAGCCCTCCAGTCACCGATTTAATATCTGAGGCCTGCCTTGTAAAACTGACAACCTGAGCTACAGTTTTATATATAGTTTAGTGGCATGAAATCATTTCAAATTTGAATATCACTGGATAAATATTTCACACACCCTGAAGAACAGCTGTACAGATTTGACCTTATTTTGACTTGAATAGTGGTGAGACAGTTTTTAAACTTTTTATTACTGTGTTTACTATTACTATTTACCATTTTTTATTAACTTAGATCATGTGTTCCCAGCTTAGCCTCACATTGGTCCATTACTTGATTAGAACTGTCTTCTGAATTTGAAAAACAAAAAAATAAAAAATTTACTGTTATAAATGACATTAGCTTTATGACTTTAGTTTGTAAGCTTTAGTCTACAGCATGCTACATTGAATTGAGGATTCACATGCTAGCAAGAGCACAATCAGACTTCAGTTTGGACATTCACCATTTCTTTTTATTCTGGTATCCTCGGTCTGTGTTCTTTTTTCCATTTTATTGTACAGAGTTTGTCAGATTTATGAAATATTTTGGTCAGATTTGCATTGGTTCATCTCCTTTTCCCCGCTGCCATTCATAATTAGAGACCTGCAGAGGTAGGTATCTGCATTTACAGTAAAATAGGATGATTTAGAGTACCACACATGACTGGATAATTTAAAGTGGCCCCTTATAGTCACACATGAATAATATGAAATTCTTTCTCTAGATTTAACCCATTCACCAAGTAAAGATGTGGCAGCCACTAACAAGGGGTGCCTGGAGAGCAGTGTGTCCTCGGTGGTACCACAAGCAGTCCTGGGATTCGAACCCATGGCTTTCTGATCTCAGGGGCAGCTCCAAAACCATTAGCCCACCAGCTGCCCAATGCAATATGTGTTTATAATGTATTAAATAGTTACATTGCCTACACATACTACATTCATTATTATCTCTATTAATCTGAAGTGATTGAAAGCCAGTGCAACTGTCATGGAAGGGTCCTTTCTGGACCGAGATGAACGTGAGACACAAGCGCAGACTTACATGATGCCGTGAGTTTATTTACAACTACAAGGACAAACATGTAACAAACTGGCACGAGGGCCGGACACGAACTAAGATACAGGAGTAGGATAGACTAGGAGAGTAGAAGAGTAGAGGAGTAGAGTCGGCAGAGAATTGATTCATAACTTGTAATGCCCCACGCCACATCTGAGGATGAGAGCCCCTTAAATAACCAGTCCAAGGCTAATCAGCCCTCTGCTAGATTATCCTCAGGTGTGGGTGGAGCACAGTTCATGGTCCCATAGTGACCCCCAGTGGCTGCAGTCCATAACCATGACAGTATCCCCCCGCCAAAGGAGCCACTCCGGGGCGTCTAAACCAACCCCCCAACCAACAAGGCCGAGGAAGGCGGGGAGGGAGAGGAAGTACAATGTCCAACCTCCAATGCGGTGGTGGATGAGGTGGTGAAGGGGGTGACCCCTTGCAACAAAGAGGACCGGAGCATGAGCCGGTGCGGGGTCAGGAGTCGGCGTGGCCAGTGTGGAAACCGGTGCAGGGTCAGGAGTCGGCGTGGCCGGTGCGGGAACCGGTGCGGGGTCAGGAGTCGGCGCGGCCGGTTCACGGTCCCATAGTGACCCCCAGCGGCCGCAGACCAGAACCATGACAACAACATTAAAAGTGAAATATAATTTTCTACTAAATTGGTTTCATATCTAAAGACAGTCTGTAGCTTATTAGGATGTTGAAGGTAAGTAAAGTAAAGTAGATATCACATCAGCATTTTAAAAGGCATAATAACAAATCATGCTAATCACTAAATTTACTTGAACGTTTTTTTAACGTTAGATGATACATCCCTTTAAAATTTTGTAGCTCACATTATTATGCATATTTGGTACACTCTAACCTTTCTGTAGGTTGTACAGAAATAGGCACAAAAAATTTAGATTTTAAGAACGAAGCAAAGTTTTTCAGATTTATTATAGGACCGACATAACTATATAAATTTTGCATTATTTTATCCTGTATGATGCACATAGTTGCTATGCATTATATTCATATAACAAATTTTTAGTCCAATATTTTGCTCAGACAGGATAGGATTTAATGAGCAACATTTCAGTTCTCCTTTTAATGTTCTGTATTTAATGCTCTGTAAGGATTTATTGTTAGATTTTCAAGCACTTATCCTCAATAACCAGGTTTCTGAAAAAAGTTTTTGCGAAAAAATATTTAGTGCTTCAAATTTTTTACTGATATAGCTGATGGAAATGCTAATTATTATATGTAAAGTGTCTCTCCACCACCTCCTCCCAGAAGGTCTTATTCCGTGGTCTCTCCCATACCCGTGGGTTTTGTCACAATGGGGTACTTTCTTCGAACTCTAGGGCTATCAGACAAGCAACTGCTTCATTCTGCTGTCGTCTTCGGATATTTTGTACAATTCCAATTATTTGTGAAACTGAAATAACAGTAAGCTGGCAAATTTTAAAAAACTGTCTGAATAATCTCTCCATCATTTTTTTCTTTCTTTCTTTGTTTAGCGGAGGGGGGAGTCACGTGCAAAACAAAAGGTAGATAATTTGCGACACACAAAATTATGGAAACAGCTCAAGGGCAGATTTTTTTTGCGATACACCAAAGCTTACGCAACAGTTCGTTTTGTGGGGCATGACGTCATCATGCACCCCATTTTATCGCTAAAAACCAGTTGGATGGAAACAGGCTGGAGACAGCAAATTTCGCACATTTCTTTTACTCATATTCTGTTTGTCGATAACAAAACATTGCAAAAAACTGGATGGAAACTTGGCTAATGAGCATATTATTACTTCAGCTATTTTTCATTTCAGCTATTCAGAATCAAAATCAGAATCAGAATTACGTTTTACTGGCCAAGTATGTGAGCCAACACATACAAGGAATTTGGTTCCGGTCAATGGTGTCTCTCAAGCACAACAGCATAAAACACAACAATATATAAACAAAACAATGAACAATATACTGAGCAATATAATAAACAATAATATACAATCTACAGTATGAATACGTAATACGGATTTCTATTTATAAATATAAATACAAGTGTTAACAAATGTATATAAGTATTATTTGAACATCTGTTTATACTATTAATCTAAATATATGTACGAAAATATGTATGTGTATATATACTGTATGTGTGTATACACACATACATATATATGCATACACATACACACGCACATACACAGTGTATAAATCTACAACACAATATAATAAACAATCAAAATCTTATATACAGAAAATACAGGATTACAGAAATGAATACAACAGAGTGTACATAAAGTGGAGTTGCAGTCTTGTAGTGTGAAGCAGTGTGACAGTTCAGCTGTTTATGAGGGTGATGGCGAGGGGAAAGAACCTGTTCCTGAGTCGGGTGGTCCTGGTCTACAGGCTTCTATATCGTCTGCCAGAGGGCAACAAGTCAAAAAGTCTGTGTCCAGGGTGTGAGGGGTCTGTGATGATTTTCCCTGCCCATTTCCTGTTTCTTGAGAGGTACAGGTCCTGGATGGAAGGCAGGGGGGCGCCGATGATCTTTTCTGCTGCCCGTACAGTCCGCTGTAGCCCGTTCCTGTCCTGTTTAATGGCTGCTCCATATCAGACTGTGATGGAGGAGCACATGACAAACTAGATGACTGCGGTGTAGAATTGGTGTAGAGGGAGAACAATAGTGGTGAGAGGACACATCCTTGGGGGGCACCAATACTAAGGGACCATGTTTCAGAAGTGACCTCCCCCAACTTCACTTGCTGCTTCCTGTCTGTCAGGAAGCTGGTAATCCACTGACAGGTAGCAGGTGACACATTGAGCTGGGAGTGTTTGGAGGAGAGTTGTTCAAGGACAATGGTATTAGAAGCTGAACTAAAGTCCACAAACAGGATCCTTCCATAAGTTCCAGGACAGTCGAGATGTTGCAGGATATAATGCAGTCCCATGTTCACTGCATCATCCACCGACCTGAGAAGTGTGATGGAGGTCATTGGCCCTAGGGTGGGGTGGGGTGGGGTGGGTGAAGGGTGAGAATCTGTCCATCTCAAACCTGCAGTAGAATGTATTCAGCAGGGGGTGGGGGGCGTCTGTAGCTGGTGAGGCCTCTCCACACTGATGCAGGGTCGTTGACTGAGAACCTTAGGTAGGTCCTTTTGTAGGTCCTTTTTGCCCCTTTGATCTCCCTGATCAGTGTGTTCCTGGCTTGCTTGTACAGGGCCGTGTCACCACTTTTGTAGGTGTCCTCCTTGGCCTGATGAAGATGTTGCAGCTTAGGAGTGAACCATGGTTTGTTGTTGTTGTATGTGCAATAGGTCTTAGTTGGCATACACACATCTTCACAAAAACTGATATAGGATGTCACAGTGTCCATCAGCTCATCCAGATTATCAGATGCAGCTTCAAAAAAAAGGCCAATCAGTGCAGTCAAAGCAGTCCTGCAGTTCCTGCTTTGCTGCATTGGTGCACTTCTTCTTCCTGCTTTGCTGCACATCTTCACAGTTTTGACTACAGGCTTGGCATGTTTTGTTGCCTGTAAACTGGAATAAGATGGACCATGCAGTGATCAGAGTGTCCCAAAGCTGCCCAGGGAACAGAGTGATAGTGGTGTAACAGTGGTGTAACAGTGGTTCAGTGTGGGGCAGTTAATATGCTGTCTGTATAAGTTTGTGGTTTAGATACGCTCTGTTAAAATCCCCAAGGACAATAAGAAAGGAATCGGGAAATTTTCTTCTAGGGTGGTCAGCCAGCGCATACAATGCGTTGTACGCGTTGGCCTGACCAGGATGAAGGAAGAAAACTCTCACGGTGAATAAAACGGTTTGCAGTTGATGAAAAAAGTTTCCAGGTTTGGGCTGCAGAATTTCTGTAACACTGTGACATCAGTACACCAAGCTTAATTAATGTAGAAACAGATTTTGATTTCCCCGAGAGCTCCGTTATGTGGTCCACACAGTGAAGTTGGAAGCCCGGCAGATTTAAGACAGCGTCTGGGGTTCGTTCACTGAGCCAAGTTTCAGTGAAGCAATGGGCAGCAGAACGAGCAAAGTCCTTGTTAATCCGGTTAAGAAGCAACAACTCGTCCACTTTGTTTGGAAGGGCGCGAAGGTTCGTTAAACTCTATGTGCCTTTTTGGTGAAGGAGGTGGTGTTGGTGATCTGGGTGAGGTTGTCTGAGATGTGCACTCCCAGAAATGAAATATTTCTTACACTTAACCATACATTTAAAGGATCCATAACATACAAAACCCAGTTTTACTTGTAAATTTGAAATAAAAGTGGTTATTGTGGTAGATTGTTGATTTAATATATGGTCCACATATACAAATTTAGCTGCATTTAGTTGCTTGTTTTTCAATTTAGTTGGGCCTTTAAATTCCTCCTACCTTCCCTGTCTTTGAAATATCATCATCTAGGCTATTACCTAATGTTTAATCTTAACTCCTTGCAACTAACATAATGATCCTTTTCTGTGTTTGAAGAAGCATGCCTATTTACCATGCACTATATACTTCATGTTCAATCAGTATGCACTGTATATCAGAATGTCAGAATGCTGCTCATTCTGAAACACACTACAGTTTTCAGTATGAGACTATGTACCACCATGTACCCTACTGTGGAACCATATGAGAAGCTGGTAGTGTAAGTGCCATGAAAGTATTTGCTCCCTAATAATTTTTTCTATTTTTGCATATTTGTCATTAGATTCAGACCCTGTGTGAAAAAGCCGTTGCCCCTTACTTACTCAATTAACCAGTTATACAGATTTAGTTCATAATTTGTATGAATTAGACTAAACAAACAGCACACTGTGCTGTGTTCATAGGCAATTCTGAAAAAGATGAAAAGGTCTTTAAAGTATATTTCAGTCTGGAAAGGGTTACAAGGCCATTTCTGAAACTGTGGGACTTAAGCAAACCACAGTGAGAGCTATTAACTCCAAATGGAGAAAACTTGGAAGAGCAGTGAATTTTCATTTTTTCATGATGAGTTTGGTAATTGGCCCAAATCATTTATCCTTCAGTAAATGAAAAAATCTTCTAAAAATGTTGGGCTTTCTCATGTTCCCCTTGTCTAATAATACATTCTGAGGATCTGAATAGGTCTATATTCCGCCTGAAATGACAGTATTGCATGGACAGGATGCAGTATATCATAAAGGTTTGGAATATTTGGCCAGAGCAGTACTTCTAGAGAAATGAATATTGGTCGGATACTATATACTACTCACTACATTTGGGCACAATCAGTACTTAAGCAATAAGTAGTAAAGCCTTTGTTTTAAAAAGTATCATTGTCCAGGCTGTTGGTCATTCGAACAAATCATAGACATTGTTCTGCTGGAAGAAAGTGAGGTGGGGAAGCAATTTTACAGTTTGGCACATTGCATGTCACTGGAGCAGGTTGCCACGAGTCTGAAACCGCACGGAACGAGCAGCTCCCTAAAGAAGTTGTCTAAAAGCATTCGGGTCAGTGTCCTGTAAATAAAATGCCAGGCCTTCACCCCGCCCTCTTTTTCTAGAGCTGTGTCTGTCTGCACAGTTTGCCATTGTCTTCCAATTGGCCTGCTAAGAGCTGGCAAATATGCAATTAAGTTTGCCTGCATACTCCTGTGAATTTCAACCTCGCTCGCTCTCCTGCGCCATCAATGCAGCTGCATTTCCACATGACTTGTTGGCTTGATTAGGAGTCGATGAAAAGAGATTAACTCTGGGAATTTCGATCCCTGCTCCTCTCCACAAACAGCCTCGGCATTTTGCATTCTTGCATCATTTCCAGATTTTTATAAATGCTTGAGTTACCTTGCTGGTCCCATTTTCAGCAGGATTTTCTGTGATAACTCCTTGGCAGGGCACTCTTGGCTCAAGTGGAGTATGAAAACAAAAGCCAAGTTTTAGAGGTTTTATTTTCAGCTGGAACTTCAGCAACATTTGGAGGTATGCAACAAAAAAAAAATTAAAGCAATTTGGTATTAGACCAGGAGAAAATCTGGATCAATAATGAGCAAAACAACTCCCAGCCATGGGGCTGAGTTTGGCTCTGGCAGAGTGGAGCAAGGTCAGCCTCATTTGTGCCAGCGGCCTCTCTGTCACCTGCCTCGAGGCTGTTCGGGGAGGGCTCTTGGGCTTTTTCTGCATGTGTCATTCCTCACCTTCAGTACAGCTTGTAGCCTTTAGCCATCAGTGTGCTGTAGGTGCTCATTCTCCCTGTATCATCGCTCTTCCCTCTTGATGCTTTACACCATACACCAGCCTTCACGGCTGCAAAAGGTGTCCCTTCAAGGTTTGTCTTGGAAGAAATTTTTTTTTTTTTCAAAAAAAAGAAAAAAGAAAAAAAGGGCCTGCTCAGCTCACCACTGAGCCGAGGAGTGATAACAAGGCACGGGGAAATCTGCGCTCCCAGACCGGCTGCAGCTTGCCAGGCTCTTGCTGTGGGGTGGCACTGGTGCTGAGAGAGTGGCATTACCTCAAGTTCTTTCCAAACCAGGAATCTGTGGAAGATTTATCAACGCAGGAGGTTTGAGTAGCTTTGTTATAGGAATTCAGCTATTCCCTATGTCCACTGATACTGGAGGCCTTTTATATACATAACAAACCTTAACTTTTATCCTTAATAAAAGATGCATGGTAATAGGCAGCAGAACATGCTTTCTGATTTTGCTTATCTATTCAGCTTTATATCGTATGACATGTAAGGAAGTTGAAATCTGAGTAATATTTCACAGAGTAACACACACCTTCTAAAATCTTTAATTATGTAAGCTAAAGAGGAAACAGGAAGAAGAAAACTGATAAATTAAGAGAAGGTCCAATAACTGTTCAATAAATGTTCTGTGTGTAAGCATGCATGTTAAAAAGTAAACATGGCAAGATGACCATATCATCAGACCCTGGTCCTTGCTTCTGCTGGGGTGTGCAACAGTGAAGATTTAGTGGCAGTCCTGTATCCTGAAAATGGAGGACACAACTGAGAACACTCCAATGTGTACCTATATATATGTATATATATCTACAGTGTTCATACATATATGTATTTCCACTATGTACATATGCACATACATATACAATAACCCCCCGCTTATAAGCAGTTCAGCAGCCACTGCTTCAGTCTCTCGCAGATTTTTTTCTGACAACTGAACTAATAATTGTTCACGGAAAACCCCGCACATGCACAGAAAAGGCAGATATTTATCGCATTTTTTTTTGCTTTTGTAACAACCGGGCCTTGTCCGCCACGTCCCCCTCGCCCTCGTGCTGATTGTTTATTTTTGGCTGCAGCGGTTAGCAAGGCAATGAACGGAATGAGTCTCCGCTGCTCAGCACTGCGCCCAAACATAAACAACCAGCACAAGGATGAGGGGTGTGCAAGACGAGGCCCAGATGTCACAGTCACCCATACTCAGAGGCGGGGGGTTTGAAAGAAGCCAATCCAAAAACGTTATTTATTTCTCCTAGCTGCTGATTCCCTGCTGCCCTGTGACGCATCTGTGGCAGCTGCAGTCCAGCATTTCCCCCATGGAGCGTCTCAAGTGTTCTCGTGTTTTTTCATTTTGTTCTTCGTAAAGCCCTGTATTTTTTTTACTGTAAACTAAATTAATTTATGACGGTAATTTACCCTGCTTATACCAAAGCAAACTACAACGCATACCAAAGAAAACATGCATGCATGAATTGCAATTACATAATTACAGTGCAGTCTTTATAGGGGTAATATCGGTATTTTACATTCTAGCACTGTGGGAGTTCAGTGTAAACTGTACAGTACCACTACAGGTTTACCTTTACATTTTCTTTAAGGGTAATCTATTACAGTTTTTCTTGATTGCTAAAAGACATTTCTTTAAATTAGGCCTCAATTTCCCAAAACTCTAAACACAAATCCTTAACTGCTCACTCAACTACTGAAACTTCGACTCTTCAGGTCAACTCTTCACTCAAAACCATGCTCTGCTTTCAGTAATCACACAAAGGGCATCAAATACATTGTCACGCGTCGGTCTCGACCAACACGAAGTGAGGAGAAGGAGGCATAGGTGCAGACATCCATAACGTGTCTCTTTGCCCTTCCTCTTCCTCTTCCATCTCTTCTTCTGTGTCCCATTCCTCTACCTTCATCCATTTTTCCAATACAAGTGAACTGACAAATGACCTTTTTATCTAACAAGTGAAGATTCTGATTGGTGTGTGTACAGTTCTGATTGGCTGGGTTTCCTTGTGGATAATTGTGTGCTAATTGACTTGAGTGAACCATATTGACTGCAAGTGCTTTCTAACTAAGCACATGGTGCAGGCATTGAGAACTGAGTGGATTTGTGTGTTGCATTTTGCTCTAAGAATTAACCAAATCTGATTCATGTATCAAAAACATTGTTTAGTGTTTATGGCTTAGGGAAATGGGTGTGTCTTTTGGTATTTGGCGTAATGGTTTGGGAAATTTAGTTCATAAACCTGGTGATAGTGTGTAAGCAATCGAGAAAAACTGTGAGCATAGTTTAAAGTAAAATTAACGTGTTTTGGGAGCATATTTAGGGTTTACACTATAAAAATAGGCATTTTTAGGCATTTTGTTTAACCACATCACAATATTTTCACAATTTTTCACTACACGCGGGTGGAACGTAACCCTATGATAAGCTTACTGTATTGGTAATATATACACACATATATGCATACACATACAAATGTCTATATCTTTTTTGTATTAGTAGTAAAGCATACTTTTTATCTATTGTTTTGCTGCTTTTATTGTCTACCTTCTGCCATAGCAATGCAAATTTCCCACTTGTGGGACTAATAAGGGTTTATCTGATCGTATCTTATCTTATCTAAGTTGTTTTTAGCCATTAGAGGATCCTTGATCAGCAGTCTTGACAATAAACATCAGCAATGTCCATTTACTGTAAAATTAAACCAAACATCAGTATGTACAGGATAACGAAACATAAATCAACATATGGTACACTTAGACAGAAATTAGAACAGCAGCCAATATTGTCACATCAAAAACTTCCATCTTTTAGTGGGAAACTATCCAGGATTTTTCAAAAATTACTCCCATCTTCAAGACACATAGAGGAAATAGAATAGAGGACTCTCTATTTTTTAAGGATTCCTGTGGCACCACTGTAGGGGGTAAGTAAGCATGTTTACAAGAAATGTAGCAATGGTTAGAGAGTGACCTTGAAGTAGATCATTCAAGTAATAACACGATTGTAATTGCTGCTGTTTTAACAGCCATTTCATAATTGAACCATTGTGACACAAAATGGTATACATAGAACTCTCTGTGGTGTAAAAGCCTTGTCTAAGTACCTAATGATCCCTCCAGTGCTGTGGAGCTGAAAGCACCCATGACAGATCAGAGTCAACTGACATGAAATATGCACAGACAGCTGGTACTGTTCCAGAGAGGGTGATCAAGACCAGTGAAACCCATGGAGCCCAGGATGCTCAAATAGACCCACCAGCTATATTCCTGAGGCTGAGCTCGTTGTGCACCGCTGAAGCAGATCTTAGATAGTGATGCAGCCCAGAGACGAGAAACTCCAGACATGTATTTTTGCCCTGTTGGTTTCCTGGGGCAATATAAAATACAATTATTATACATGATGTCAATGGGGGCACTTGGACAGTCTGAGGGAGAAAGGTCAGAAGCTCAAGCCCACCCACCCCCCTATCTGTGCACATGCCTGATGAGAGGTCAGTCTTGGTTATGAGGTACTTGAAAACTACCTGCTGCTAAACAAGACTGTGCCAACACGTTTTCTGTGATTAAATGTATAGCAGACAGTATTACACCACATTTTCTCCACTACATTTATTTAAGTAACCTTTTAAATAAACTGTTGTTTTGAATAATATTTCTTTAAATAGAAAATATTTTATATACTTTATATACTCTTAGCAAAAAGGGTACCAGAAAGGTTTTTTGTAACAATAGTTAAATCATTTTTGGTGATGTCCAGCTGCATTTTTAAGGTTTAATTTTTAATCTTTGAATACATGTAATCTTTGAATACTTGTATTCAAAGATTATAACCTAGTGGCTGTAAAAAAAACTTAAACAAAGTTTTTATTTATATATATGGAAACTAAGCTGCAAAAACAACCCATTTAAATTCACCTGTTACGAAAACCAATACATTTCCATATATCCATTCATGGACGGCTTTGGAATGAGCCAGTCAGAACATCTACATTTATATAAAGTTACTGTGAAAAAAACAGCCTGTTTAATTATAAAGGATTAAGAGTGGTTGTAATTTTTTTAATGTACATAAAAAAATGATCAAATTCAAGAAAAATGTTAGATGTGGGCCTTTTAATAATCCTTGTTTAACAGGTTTTTCATCATAGAGAATTTACGCAAAGAAAAATCATTTGTCCACGCAAAGAAAAATCAAAAGGCTGGCTTGTCTTGGGTCTGTATATAATCACTGAGTTTACTGAGAATACTTTGAAGAGGCATTTATTTTTTAAGGGCCTAGTCTTACTCAGGTTTATTTGTATGGAAAAAATATTTTAACTCTACATTCTTCCCTTTATCAATTTTAATCATTTTAATGAAATGTACATTCTGTACCATCCAGAGTTTGTTCATCTTACATTGTAATTGGTGCTCTTAAAGTCCAATATTCACATATCTGTCAAATCAAAATAATCTACATGCTTTTGACAATCAAATGCGGTGAGTCACATACATATAGTGAACTTGAAATGTGGGTGAACTTACATTGTCAAAGAGAAGTGTTGACAACAGGATGACTACAGTGTCTAAAATAGTATTCCATGGAGGCTTTCCACAAGATGTTGGAGAGTTTCTGTGGGAATTCAAGGGCATTCAATCTGTAGAGCATTTATGAATTCAGGCACTGATGTTGGACGAGAAGGCCAGGTTCACAATCACAATCAGTTCCAGTTCATCCCAAAGGTGTTGAATGGAGTTGAGGTCAGGGCTCTGTGTGGGTCAGTCAAGTTCTTCCAGACCGAACTCATCCAACCATGTCTTTATGGAGCTTGCTTTGAGCAGTGGGACACAGTCACGCTGGAATAGAAAAGGTTCCTCCCCAAACTGTGTCCACAAAGTTGGAAGCATGGCGTTGTCCAAAATTTCTTGGTATGCTGAAGCATTAAAACTGACTTTATCTGAAAATAAGGGGCCACCTGAATTAAATAATTAAGAGGAGTGTCCAAATACTTTTGTCTATTTAGTGTATTTAAGATGTTTTCTTTACAAGCTACATAATCACAAACTTTAGCTCCCCTAAAAACAGTGACAGTGGTTTGGGAGTAGCACTACCCATCCAGTAATTACTTAATCACAAATAGTTAAACTAATGCATTGCTTTCAAGAATGGCTTGAATGAATGGTTTGCGGACAATGTTTCCCACAGGCCGCATCCACAGTCTGGCTAAAGTAGGCCTGCCACGTTTTGGTAAAACAAGAAGAGATTTTATTTCTTTTATAGTCTAGCTGTTCATTAGACTTCCATGCAGACGGAATGAGTCCCACGGGGTGTGAGGACACTCTGCAGGAAATCGCCCATTCTTAAATTCATACGTGAATGAACTTAACCTCTGTAATTGCAATGATTAATTCTTAACATGGACTAATGCATGACGAAGGGATGAGAGGGGAAAAGGCCAGGTTATTTTGATCTCTCTCTCTCTCTCTTTCTTTCTCTATGTTTTTGCCACAGTAGCTTGTATCAGAGTTGTGCTTTCCGGAATGTCACACAGTGGATGGTATACTCCGGAGCGCTTCGCCTAATGTCATCTGACCTTTTATTACGACACCAGTCCTAATTGCATTTAGAATAATTACACCACATAATCACTTTCATTGAGATCATGAAAGCCGTAATTAGAATGTGTAATTGACATGGTGAATGGAACAATGGGGTCTCTCTGAACCTGGCGCTGATTAGGATGCTTGCACTTATCAATGGCCTTTAAAATTCTCTGAGTAAGGGAGTCTAAATATCAGTTCTGTTTTTCTTGGGTAACAGGAAGGAACTGTGTGTTTTGCATTTTGAGTATTGGTTATTATGTGGATAATGGAGATGCCACAGTAAAAATTTTCATATAACCAAAATAATGGAAAAAGATGGCTTGCTTTTTTCAAATTAACATTCAGTTCAGAATTTACATGCAGTCCTTGCATATTTTTTGATTTTGGTCTGTTTCTATTGTCCAGTTCATTATGACATTTTTATACAATGTCAAAGAATGTTTTCAAATGATTTACCAATCACACAATTCTAACAACACTGAAAGGTAGAAGGTTATCACATGCTTCCTCAAAACGGAAACTTCTCACTTGTGGGACTAATAAAGGCTTATCTTATCTTATCTTAAAATCACACGAAGTGCCGACTTCTTAAGAAATGCCACCAACACATCATCTCCATAACTCATTACATGTAGAGGAGATCGCTTGCTCTGTTACATCAGCTGACACTGAGCTGAGTGGGAGGTGTCCCGCACACCCAGAGACAACAAGCTCTCCTGGGCTCCTGACCGCAGATGACTGTGGCATCACAGCATAAAAAGTAAAAGGTGCCTATTAGTCAGTGGTGCCACTAGGAGTCTTGGGATGCTACCCCCACAACTTTCTGATCACAGGGGCAACTCCCTAACCACTAGGCCACCAGCTGCTTAGTGATAAGGCCAGTGCTTACATGTCCTGTTTTGCACTGAAGAGTTCCAGTAAATCTCTCAAAAATTGTAATTAGGATAGTTTAAATTCAGTGATACCTGTATCACCTGTATTGTCTATGAAGCAATATGTAGCAATATTGCTGCAATACATGTTGTCCATATCATGTGGCTTTACCTTGGGCTGCCAACAAAGTGTTTCAGCCAGCTCAATGTGTCAGAATAGCTGAAAACGTCATCTCATGAAACATTAACAAGAGAAATGGAGAGAATAAAAAGAAAACAAGTAATAGGCAATGTCATGGGAGACGGCTGCAGCAGCTGTCAAGCTGCAAGCCAGTTGTGCGGTTCAGTCAAATGTCAGTCTGTCATTCTGTGGCAGTGTAAAGACCATTTCTGAATGGTTTCAGTTTGATAGACAATCTAGTTTAGGGTCAGTATAGTCTCAAGTCGGACAGTGACATCAGGAGCTGGGACAGTTCCCCACTGAATTTGAGAGGAATGAGCCAATTTGCACTGCAGAAAGAGGGATTATGTGTTTATTAAATCTGGGAACCCCAAACTTCACTTGAGTTTATTTGGTCTGATGAAAAGTGTAATATCTCATCACTGTGATGAAAGTTAAAGGGTCCATGCCATGAAAAAAGAAATGGTCCTGGTTTTCTTGAAATAACAAGTTTGAAGTAAACATAAACATATCATAAACACCAAAATGCACCATTCCTTTCCCAGTCCGTATCGTCAACAACTTATTTAAAAATCTTTCATTAATTATTTTCCTGTGATGTTATATGTATTCGCCTTTACAGCTTACAGAGTTTCAGCCTGGACTGCTTTCTGAATTAGGAACAAAACAGTGCATTCTGTCTTTTATCTGGTGCAAAATTTTCATTATTGGTTCTTTTATTTGCTAACTGAGAACAGATGAAAAGGACCGCTCATGAATTGAATTGAGAATGCAAGGTGAATTCCAGTTTATTTCCTGGAACAGCATTTAAATTGTCATGCAGCTGAAAGGAAATGAAATTGGAATTGAATGCGAGGAAACAAATCAATTAACATGAATTCCAATCAATTTCACTTTCAACATTTAATTTGATTTGCGAATGAATGACCACATATGAAATAAATACAAGAGTAATGTATGCATCCATGTCATGCATGTTAATTTCTCTATTTACTTTTCTTGTCTTTATTAAAAAGAAAAGCACTTGTTAAAATAATGTGCATTCTCACTCGGCACATTACTGTTCACTTGCTTTTTCTTAAGCTTGATTAAAACAGCTTTTTGCAGAATTCAATGCAAGGCTAAAGTTAATAACTTGAATGAATATGAAGGCCAGTATGGACTCATACTGAAGGTGTGAGACTGGGGATTTTGTGTTAGTTAGACTAAATTGATTTTTAGTTGACACTGGATTGCTAGTGTTTGAGCTTAGACTGTTTTGAGAATGTGATTTGTGTATAAACTGAAATGCAATATTGACACTGAGATGTGCAGTACATATTAAACCAGAAAATGCATTTACATTTCTGTGAGGACTTCTATAACAGATAACTTTGGTGAACTAATTACTACAAGCGTACTGGTGAACCTGTTTATGCATTCGAGATCCAACAGGGCAACTTCAAAGTTTAAATGGCATATTCAGGCAAGTACTTATAACTAGCCATTCCTACATCATCTACTCCAGTGGAATGTGTTTTCAGTATTGATGAATGGATATATGTACATATGGATGAAATAAACGAATGAACATCATATATGAGGATGTATTTTTTCAAGTCAAATTGGTAATAATATACAAGTATAAACAACACATCAAAATCACAGTTATATACTAATCTCTCATCATTCATTAACTGTTTTATTTAGTTTACATTTCCTGAACTGTTTTTCATGCAGCACTTGGTACCTGTACCATGAATATTGAACGGTTCAAATGCATGTCACTATATCTCGAATGCTCCAAAACACAAGGAAAAATGGAATTTCATTTATCTGAATTTGTAATCCTGAAACTCCAACTTAGTTTCTATTCAATGCTTACCTTTGGACCAGGAGGTCATGGGTTCGAATCCTACCTTCAGCATACCACCACTGGGTTCCTGAGTGTAATAACTTGGATTAATCAAGATACACATCACTCAAAGGAATCCCAGCTTACTGTGTGGTTTATTCGTGGCACATTGCTTACAAATCTCCTTCACTTGTTTACAGAACATCTCAAAAGTCAGCGATACCTCCTGATGGTGTGGGGAGGTATTGCAGTTAGTATTATTTTATGAACCTAACAATCAGGATACCACATCCCTCCCCTCTTAAGCGGAAACCACTCGGGTTAACCTTAACAACAGTTGTTACTTAGAACTACTCGCAACTGGTACTGTAACAGTGAACCTGCACTCATTTGCTAAGTACTGAAACAAAATTAAACATTAACACAAACATTTTCTTAAGTGCTTATGTGTCAACAGTTACATAGACATAGCATTATGACAATGTTCACAGGTAGATTTTTTTTTTTTTTCAGTTCAATTCTTAACATTGCTAAATAACTATCTAGGAAGGTGGGTAGACTACCATCCTTCCAGTGAGTTGCAGAGCACATTTTTGCTTTTATTTGGGGATCTCACTACTTCCTTGCATAGTCTTTCAGGTAAGTAGGAGTCTGTTTTGTGCGCTCAGAGTGGTGCAGTACTGTTTGTAGGTTTGCTCCCTCATCTGGCGTAGCATCAGCTGGAGGCTAAAACTGGGCTGTCTCAGTAGACCCTGACACTGCCCCTCCCAATGAAGATGGGACAGAAGACCCTGCCGGCCAGACCTCCGCTGTGTGCCCTGAACCCTGAAGACCGGAAAGCTCCACCCTCTGCTCTGGCCCGGACAAGTCACACCATGTCGCATGCCGTTTTCTGATTTGGTCAACATGACGTCTCATGATGCGTTGGTCTCCTGTATGAACCGAATAAGATACCGGTCCAGTGATTTCGTCAATGACTGCCAGTATCCACGATGGTCCATAACTGTAGTTGCGGACGTACACATCATCACCAGGGGAAAAACTCCTCCACTTACTGTGTGTCTCATGTTGTTCTTTATGTTGGAGGTGTTTCTTGCGAATCTTTGACTTCACATTAGGCAGCAGCAGATCCAATGTTGAACGCAACCTACTGGACATCAGCATTTCAGCTGGCAATAAGCCTGTGGTGGTCTGTGACGTGGTCCTATAATTGAACAGGAATCTTGCAATTTTTGTTATTCCTTGTTTGAATGTCTGCATGGCTCTTTCTGCCAGGCCATTTGTTGATGGGTGAAAAGGCCCAGATGTAACGTGCTGTATACCATTCTGTTTCAGGAATGTCTCAAACTCTTGGCTTGTAAAACAAGTTCAGTTGTCGGATACTATAGTCTGAGGCAGGCTGTGAGTACAAAAACACTGTTTTTCAATGGTCAACAGCTTTTCAATGGTCACCTGACTTTTTGCACTGTTCGTTGTATACACGTCCATCCATTTGGAGTGTGCATACACAATGATAAGAAACATTTTGCCTAAGTGAGTGCCTGCATAATCAATATGCAGTCTGCTCCATGGTGTCTCAGGCCATTCCCATGGATGAAGGGGTGCCTCCGCTGGAGATTTCCTGTTTTCCTGGCATGTGTGGCAGGATTGTACTTCCCTCTCTATTTCCATCCCTGGCCACCACACATAAGAATGTGCTACTCCCTTCATTCTGGACATAGCTGGGTGCGTGTGGTGCGGTTGTTTCAAAATGATGTTCCTTCCCTTCCTTGGAACAGCCACTCTCGCTCCCCAGAGCACACATCCATCTTTCACACTAAGCTCCAGTCTTCTCTGACTGTAGGCTTTGAACTCTGTTCCAACCTCTTTTGGTCATCCTTTAAGACACCAGAGAAGCACATGAGAGGGTGTCTTATCTTTAGCTGTCCACTGCTTGACTTGAACTGATGTGACTGGCGGGTCATCCATCACCTCCAGCATGAGGACCTGTTCTGTGTCATCCCCCTCCTCTGTTTGTGGCAGTGGCAATCTGCTCAGTGCATCAACATTCGCATGTTCCTTGCCTGGTTTGTATATGATTTTGTACTCATAAGCTCTCAGGAGTGTTGCCCACCTTTGCACTCTTGGTGACCCCATCTGTGGAACTGGCTTCTTCTCATGGAAAAGTGATATCAACAGTTTGTGGTCGGTGCTAATTGTAAATCTCCGTCCATAGATGTACTTATGGAACCGTTTGATTCTGAACATGATATCTAACCCTTCCTTGTCGAGCTGTGAGTAACGCTTCTTGGCTGGTGTCAGCGTGCGAGACATAAAATCTAATGGCTTTTCGCTTCCATCTTCCATGACGTGAGACAGCAATGCCCCCACTCCGTATGGTGAGGCGTCGCATGCCAGGACCAAGTCTTGGTCCGCTGTATAGTGACATAGTACTTTGGCTGATTTTAGCAGCTGCTTTGACAAACGGAAAGCATCATCCTGCTCTTTGTTCCAGGACCACTGAGCATCCTTCCTCAGCAACTGATGTAGCAGTGCCAAGTGTGTGGCCAGATTTGGGAGAAACTTGTTATAGTAATTTAGCAGGCCAAGGTATGCTCTTAGCTTGGTCACTGTGGTTGGCGGTGGGGCCTCTTCAATGGCTCTCACCTTACTTTGCACTGGGTGCAGGCCTTCAGCATCGATCTTGTGACCCAAGTACTCAACTTCATCTTGCAAGAATGCACACTTGCGCCTGTGGAGCTGCAGGCCAGATTCTTTTAGTCTCCTGAGTACCTTGTCCAGCATGTTCAGGTACTTGGCTTTGTCTCTCCCAGTTAATAAAATGTCATCTAAATACACAGCTACCCTAGGCAGGCCTTGTTATCTGGAAAATTGCTGGAGCAGATGATACTCCAAAAGCAAGCAGTTTGTAGGTGAACAGGCCACGGTGTGTATTTACTGTTAGGTACTTCTTGGACTCATCATCCATCACAATCTGTTGATAGGCGTGGCTTAAATCTAGCTTAGAGAATTGTTTCCCTCCAGCTAATGTATTGAACAGATCTTCCACATGTCGAATAGGGTATTACTCTAGTGAGGAGGCACTGTTTACTGTTAGTTTGTAATCACTGCATATCCTAACAGAACCATCCGGCTTCAGGACTGATACAATGGGTGCTGTCCACTCTGCCTACTTAACAGGAGCTATGATGCACTCCTTCAGCAACCTATCTATCTCCTCTTCTACTTTCACCCTCATGGCATACGGAACTGAGCAGGGCTGGTAGAATTTGGGACAAGCTTCAGCAGATATACGAATTGTTGCTTTCATGCCTTTTACAGGTTTAGATCTAGTTTGAAAACATTCTCGTGCTTTGCGAGCACTTCCTGTAGTCCCTGTGTTTGCATTCTCATATGTTTTATTTCATACCACTTCAGCCTGAGAGCCTTTAGCCAGCCTCTTCCTAACAGGCTAGGTCCAGTACCTTTAACTACTAGTAAAGGCAATATCTTCACCTGCCGCTCATAATTTAATTCAACATGGGCTACTCCCACTACTTTAATTTTCTCTCCTGTATACGACCTAAGTGTGAGTTTGGTTTCCTCTATTTGAGGGCATTTCTTTTCTTCCCACATCTCATTAAACTTAATTTCATTCATAATGCTCACACTACATCCTGTGTCAATTTCAAAGATTACTCTCTTGTCATTCACTTCCATGTTCACTTCAAATGGCTTAATTCTTTGGACTGAGTTTTTGTTTTCAAGCAGGCTAACGTGAACGCATCTTCTTCTTGTTCAGAACTTCTGCCTTTCACATACATTGTGTGATCTATGTGGATGTGCACAACAATCTTCTCTATGCGCTTTCTTTTCACGGGAACACGTGCCTTCTTTGCTTTTATTTCAACAAGCCTTGGCAATATGCCCTACTTTCCCACAGTAGTAACACTTTGCTTCTTTAAACTTGCATTCAGCTGCACTGTGTTGCTTCCCGTGACATTGGTAACACTCTTTCTCTCTCCTTTTCCATCCTACCCCCATTTTTTCTTTACTGTCCATTATCATGCTGTTACATGCTAACACTGCCTTTTTTTGCAGGTCTTAGTTTGCACACTCAGCAAGACCATTAACCCCCAGTGGCTCCAGTGAGACTGCCCCCTGCAGTTACGGAATGGAAGTCGCTTTGGATAAAAGCATCTGCTAAAATGCAACATGAAAATCAAAAATGTTCAAGCTTCCAAAATTGGGTTTGACAGAAACACTATACTCCAGTAAAGTGACATTACTTATTCATGCAATAAATGTAAAACTGGAAATTGATGCTAGGATCAGTCATGGTCCCTACATCGAGTGGGCCACCTATTAATATCTCTGAAGGCTTTGTTTTGACTTTTGAGAGCCTTGTGCAAGGCATTTTCCCTGTGACGATCCTTCTTAACTTTTCAGGGCTCGATGTCTGCCCACTAGTTAGAGTACTGACGTACGAAACAGCCATTTTGAAATTACACACATGACTAAAGGTTAAATGCAAATGCAAATTACCTTCACATAATCATGAAAGCAGTAATTACCTTGTTCACAGCATCGCTTCAGTGGCGTGCAGAGATTGAGTGTGTCTACCATGCTGTTAGTGTACAGTTCATTATTTAATTATTATTTACATTTTTTCCCCTTTTTTCTGCTCAGTGATATATAAGTATGTCTACTAGGACATACTTAGTGGCTAGAAGCAACCATAAACGATCTGGAGAGGGAGTCTGGTGCTGACGAGGATGAACTGTGACTCCTCAAAAGGTGCACTCCAATTCTCCAACGTCTATGTTTGCTTTGAGGCAGTGCTCTTTGTTTATTTCGGTGTGTATATGCTTTGGCTTCAGGTTTGCAGTTCATGAAGGTGGCAGTAGTTTTCTAGAGACAGAAGTGAGCCCCCAGGGTATAAGTGACTCTGGCTGTGTTCTCACCCCCACCCCAACTACCCACTTCTCACCGGCTCCCACCCACCCACCCAGCTAGCCAGAAAAGCAGCCAGCTTTGTCCTTGTCAGGGCAGCACTCATGTTCCAGCTAAGCATAATGCATAAACATTACCATAGCCTGAAGATATAGTATGTTTAAAACTGAGGCATTAACAAAACACAAACATACATGCATGTATACATACACCCCCCACAATGATTCACTGTGTATTTACATATGTATAACATATTTATGTATTTACATAGATGCTATAATTCGACATTATTTCTTGGAAGATCTGCAAAAATGGATTGTGCAGATCTTTTAAGAAATGGACTGTGATGATGAGCCACCTTCAGCTGTCCCAGTAAACCACAAATGCTTGCTAGCAATCAGAACGGCAAATTGACTGTAGGAAAAACATGAAAATGAAAAGCTGATTGTTTTACCCTGAAACATTCATTTTGCTCATTATATTCTTTAACTTTTTCAGCAATCTGTCCTGCAGTAGCTCTTCTGTGTTACTGGACCAGATGGACTAACCTTCCCACATCAGTGAGCCTTGGGCACCCATGACCCTTTTGCCAGTTCACTTCCTTAAACCACTTTTTGGTAGGTACGGACCACCGCACCACACAAGACCGGATGTTCTGAAGATGCACTGACCCAGTATTCTGGCCCTTTTAAAATTTGCTCACATCCTTATGCTTGCCTGTTTTTCCTGCTTCCAACACATCAAAATCCCTCCCCTTGACAGGTGCCATTGTAAATATTTAATTAATGTTATTCTTAACCTGTCAGTGATTTTAATGACATGGCAGATCAGTGTTTATGGTAAATGTAGTTGCTAAAATAGACTATTGTAGATACATGATAGGTGTGCATAGGCCATATATGTATGTGTGCATAAAACACGTACATACATTTACATAGATATATATATATATATTGGAGCACAACTTCAGAGCATTTTTCATTAGGATGAAATCACTTTAATGTGAAATGACCTGACAATAACATTAAAAATTCTTTTTGTAATTTTTTTTGTAACATTTTCCCTATTTAGCCTGCCACAGTCAGTAACAGGGCAACCCACTGCTGAAGCAAAGCAAGGACTTTCAAGTCACAAAGTTCTTACAAAAGAAAAGATAAAAGAAATAAATTACACTAATAGATTTCATGGCCATTTCTGATAATTACTGATGAGTGATCACAGCCCTGATCAGTTTTTTTTTATTCTATTTCATAAGGAAATAGAAACCAGAATATAGGTGGCCTACTTGTTCTCAGCCATGTCCAGATTTGCCTTCAATGAAAGAGTCTAGAAATGCCACTGCACTGTCCAGAGCATCAAACGCTGCCACAGATTTTAAAAGCAGACCAGTCAACCATAAAACAGGGGGTAATGAGTGTGGCGAGCATGCCAGCCAAGAGGCCCGAACGTTGTGTGAGTGGATAATGCAGTTATTAACCCGCCGACATTGGTGAATATTAACAACACTCGAGCCGGAAATTAGAAATACTGTTTCCATAACTCGAGCCTGCTCCACTTGCTGAAAAGAGTGACACCCCAATGTTTTCTCTAAGAGAGAACAACAAAAGATATGTAACCTGGCAGGGGAGGAGGAGTGATGGAAATAAACCCCTGAGTGTCCCAAGAATTTGCAGCCTAAGCGGTCGTGCTCGGTGTCAAAATCATCTGGTGGTTACTCAGTGTTGCGTTGTCCCAGCGATCTTGAGGTTAATGCTGTTTCTAAGCTTCCATTGTTTTTGTTTTCACCTCTCAACTACAATTCAGCTGGGGACATATCAAATGCAGAAAGAAAAAAACTGTGTTCAGTCATATTGCCTAAACAGAATTAGGTGATATGCAGTTCAAAATGCAATTACAACCTAGGAGTCAATAGGCATGTTTTGCTGATAAACAATAGGCCAAGCTTGCAAGACTTCTCCCATGTTACTTTCAATTAAATACAGTCCATCTGCCATGAACAGAAAACACCTTAATGAGGACATGTTTGTGCAAAAAAGGTCACTTTGTGAACAGTCAAAACATGAAAAGGATTAATACTATGAAAGTATACTGTCATCAGTTGTTATCACCTTGGGTGCAAACACACATGATGCTGAACGATAGAGTTTAGCAGATTATGCCTCTTCGTCGTGCATTTCTGTGTGTGTGCCTTTTTATTTAAGTCCTGAGAGAAAGGTGAGGTGGAATATGGAGGGGGGGCAACTCCATATTAATGTATATGTATTTGAATGCAATGCAATTAAACTTCCTGATGGTGTAATGCTCAGACGTCCCAATACAGGTGTCCATATAGTGTACCTAGCGTGTCTTTCCCTCGGAAAACAACTGGAAAAGCCAGTTTCATATCTGCTCTCATAACATTTTTCCTGGGCAGACACATTAGTTGCAGCAGGTAGTCCAGCTAATGACAATAATGTAAAGCACAAACAGAATTACAGAACCCACCCAGAAAACACACTATACTGAGGCACTTGAAGGTTAGATGTGGGGTTTAGCTTCAGACATTTTTATGTAGTTGCCATTTGAGACGCTGCTGCTGCTTGTTCAAATGCCAGCTTTGAGTCTGTTAGCAGACCCCATCATTAGCACCATTAGCACACTGACACCTCTGTTTGCTAAAAGGGAATTCATGTCATTTGTTGTTTATCATTAGTTGGTAAAAAAAAAAAAAAGAGCCAGTTTGAGTGGATAATAAGCACTGTGCTTCAATATACTCTTTTATTTGCAGAGCCAAACATTGTTACCTGGCATAATAAAACTTTGATTAACCATCCAAATCTCTGTTTTGATCACATTATCTTTACTATCTGTCTGGTGGCTAGTAATCCTGTTTCCTCAGAACAGCGTAGTAAACATTAACAGAGAGCCATGTTTTGCCATTTTGCTGTAAATCGTTTTTTAAAGTGATCATGAAAAGTCCACTACAACAAGAGCTGAGTTCATCCAATGCTGTGCCATTTTTTGCTGGTGGTATGTCTCATAGGTCTCTTAAGATCCAGGGCTATTAAAAAGATTCAGGGCTGCAGTCCATTAGCCTGGAGCTAGTTGAATCCTGGTTTCCCCCCAATACCTATAAGGCCTGCTGGTATAGGTAGTATTGACATTAATATTAAAGGATCCATGTAGTTAATTACACTTGAGTGTTTCACATGTATTGGTGGGAAAGAGTGTTTTTGGTAAAATTTTAAGTTATTCATGATACCCAGATTCTCATGTCTTATTCAAGTCTTAGTGCTCTAAATTAATAAGGTTCTCAGGGGTGGGTTTCATTCATAATTTAATTGATTAATGTATTGTGTTCAAATTTTACATAATTCATAGTAAAGCCCAAACGCACATCAATGTATGTGCATTTGCAAATTTTAAGTCAGCATATCACGTAAACTTCACCTCGGGGACCTGTGATCAAGGAACAAATAAATCATTCCAAATCATTGTTATTGTATTCTACCTTGTAACCACTTGAACTCTAATTTCACCTGGTGCTTCTATAATTCTACATTCCTTTTATTTTGATTTGTTAGCAGCTTTGCTCTAACGTTTTCACTAGGGCTAAAGCTTTCTTATGCCTTACCGCAATTTAGGTTTTTTTCCTTTTCTCATTTGTTGGAACAAAATACATCTAAAGTGCCCAGCTTGAAAATAAAAATAATTAGGTGTGGGCTGCTCCAAAATCACTGATGGTTCAGGGGGGGCACAGTGGCACAATAGACTGGGCATGACACAGTACATCTGTCTGCCTTCTGATAAAGCCATCGCCTGTTTGTCTTTTGGAACTGGGTCCAATACAAGCTTGCCTTATGTGACCATTGCACTCTTACAATACGCTTGTGGGGAAGGGAATCCTCTAGCCGGGCAGTAAACAGATCCTAATGCTGTTGCTGCTTGCTTGGAATCGAGAGAGAGCTGCTGCAAAGCAAACGAAAACATTTAGACAAACAGTTGATGGCGATGGGGATCCCAGCCATTACACAACCAAGCTCTGCAGATTGTTTGGGCGAAAGCAGAGATGAGATTGGGTAGGAGTTTCAAAACTCTGCAACAATGTATTTGGGAAATGCTCAAAAACCTGAGACTATAGGCATTCGGATCTTTTGTAGCCGACTTTCTTATTCCTCTGTGAATAAGTAAGTCAGCATAGCAGTTATGCCTGATTGCTTTGTCTGTAGGCTAATCCAGTAGCGGAATTAGATTATCGCCACCTTAAAAAAACACTCAGTACCGCTTCAGTCTCAGAGCACAATTGCCAATCAATGCCTCTCTTTTGCCATAGCCACAATCAACCAAACATCGTGTCTACACAAATTCATCCGTGTCTTAATCTTCCCAAAGATGTTTAGCACCAGCATAAGCTGATAGTCTGCCATTTCACAGCCTTGTTTGTAGCTATGTTTTGGATGTAGAAATGGTGTGCGTCGTGTCGAACCGCACATTTTTCACGCCTCTGAAACCACTGTCTCTGAAGTTAAGGTTTGTATTAGAGCCCATTCAAAGAGCGGCAACAGTGCATACAATGCTGTGTGTTGCATAACGTGCCTGTGCTATCGTGCCGATGAGGTGGTAGGGGGTTGCTTTTTGTTTTGGATTTCTAAGTAGGACAACTGGCTGAACAGCTAATTTACCCACAGGTTCCACTGCCTCTTTCTCTCTCTGTCTCCGTTCACCAGGGCCTGCAAGAGACACACAGACGACACACATTTCCCTTAATCCGCCATATTGTTTCGCCTGTGCTAGGGAATTATAGCAGGCACGGCGCTGCAAAAATAATGGCACGCCAAAGTTCTCATTTACTAACACCGTGCTGTGTGTTTCTTTTTTTAAATTTTGTTTTTATCTCCATGCTGTCAGAAATCGTGGCCCAGATGAGGGGACTCCACTCGCAGGAGAGCTCATTATTCCCTCTCTTTCTTTCTGGCTTCCACGGCTAAAGTGGTCCCTAATGTTCTGCTTCATTTCAGTTTAAGGAGTTCAATAAGCTTGCAGTTGTCCCGCATACCCACGTGCTGATGTAATATCGTCAATTCTAATCATATTTTATTTTAAAACGTATGTAATAGTCCACGTCAACACAAGCTGTGATATACTTAGTAGAGGAGGGCAGGGTAAGTTTTAACAAGAGGTATGTTAAACACCTCTGCTTACTCTGAGTTAAGCTACATTTTTAACTCATTGTTTTTTAATCGTGCTCCTGGCAACCCAGAGCACTGCAGGGTTTGAAGTATTCTATGATCCAACCCATGTGATCAAGCTTACCAACTGAATGTAGAATCTTTAATGAGCTGGATTAGGTGTAATGTTAAAACTATGCAGTGCACTTGAACTCATGCAAAATTATTGTGTAATGAATTTAGAAAGAAAATATGGTAAGCCTGCTACATAACATTGACACAACCATGCAATAAGATATCATGTCATATTACCCTTACCAGTATCTGCTCATGAAAGATGTCATAATGTAATAGTAATGAGAGCGTATGCTGCATGCTCATTTTTATACTCTAGTCTTAAAACAGATGCTATGACACACATTTTAACAACTGTCATAACACCTAATTAATATAATATGTGACATCAGTTTAATATGTATCTTATGTTTCTCATATATATAAGGGGAGTTAGTTTGAAGTGAATTAATCATGTAGATCTAAATTAATGAATCTAAATGAAATGAAACGGTCACTTTACTTCTTATACGGTGTAAATAGTCTAGAATAAAGGTACAGCTAGTTGCTTCTTTAAAAGAGAGAGCTTATCACTGTAATTCTATATGTAAAGAGGTCCCAGAATAGCTGAGACCAAGCCTCGGTTTAAATCCCACACAAAGCAGGATAGATTGAAGGCTAGAGGCAACTTGTATATAGTCGCATCGAGTGGTTTAATGTTTAGTGTGTATTTAAAACTGAGATAGCATTACATGAAAAAGCAATCGCAGTGTACAGGTGACCAAGGCCGATGAGTCATTTCGAGTGTGATGTCAGTGAGCACTGTTTTTTTATATGAAAGTACAGCTCTATGGTCTGTGTTTGTCAGACATAAGTGTCATTTGATAGTATATATATATTTATATTTATTTTTGTTTCTTTTTGTAGCCCTGTGGGAGTTATGGTTATTGAAAAAAAAAAATTATTTTCATTTTTTATCTTGGTTATTTACCTTTAAAATGTGAATGTTAATATGTTAAAACTGTGAAGACAATGTTTATATAAAAAAGGAATTAAGTTTGTAAAAAAGCTGTTATGTTGGCCAATCAGAGATGAGGTTGGGTGTGTGTGCGTGCAGGGTGAGCGGGAGAGATGAGAAAACAGAAACGGGGTGACACTGGTGAACTGTAATAGTTGGCACAACGCCAATTTTATTCACGCGAAGGGGATATGTTTAGAGACAAACAGACAGTGAGCATTCTGCCCGAACATAGTAGTGTTACACGCGAGTTAAGAGGAATACTTTGGCTAAAAGTTTCCCACGAGTGTATCGTGAAGCTAGTCAACCCGACTCGGCTCACTGGAGTTGTATTTGGACTGTCCGAGCGAGTGGCCTGCTCGGCCCTACTCCAGTGTTCAGACCAGCCGATTCCGATCCTCGGAGGCATACTTTTTGGCTGTGACGAAGACGTCTGTTTCCCTCAGTACCGTCAACGCTGCGAGGCTACCGAGACGGGACGACGCCAGTCGGCGGCAGCAGTGAGTTTTATTGCTGGCTCACGGCGTGAAATGGCCATGTTGTTTTAGGTCTCTCCGCTCCCAAGCCACAATACAGGCCTGCATCATCTCTGACTGACTCCTTTCCGTAGTTGGGTACACGTTTCAGTTTATGTGGTAATATTTCAGTTTAGGTTTATAAACTGCCGGCTTTAGGATAAGGTTTAGTCTATGGGTTCTATATTTGGTATTGCTACTGAAGTGACATATTTTTGAGAGGAATGTAATAGTGAAAGTGAATTGAACTATTGTGAAAGAACTGAACAGAAACGAAAAATAGAATATTTCATATTTTGGAGCCTATTGCTTTAATGTATATATTAACCTCTTATTTTAAGTAAATAATTGAACTACATGTTTGGTGCATATGTGCATATTTCATTTAGGTAATTCATACAGTGGTAATATTGCACACTGAGTTTAAATGTTCAAAGGGTAAAAAGTGTAATAATTCTAAAAAGGTTAACAGTCATTGGAGACACATAACTCATGAAAAGTATTTACAGTAGAATACAATACATTAAGATCACAAAGTTTATGCATTAGCTTGACATTCATAGTGTGTTGAAGATTTAGTTGGGGTAGCCTAGTGCTATAATTAGTGTCCTTGGTTGATGCAAATAGTAGCATTCTAAGTGATTACTAATTACCTAAACTAGTACATTAGTTAACTCTAGAGAGAGAGATCTCTCGCCACACGTGGATTCGGGGAGCGCACTCCAACACATAGCCAGGCCAGGTAGGGGCCGCTACATTTTCTTACGATGATCATAATAATTAAGCAATAAATTTTCCAAGAACTATCAAGTCTCAGTGCCATCACTTTAGTGGGAGATGCTGCAATCAGATAAATTCATTAGTCATATCTACCATATTACTGAGCTTTAATTATAGCAGAAATGAATTGATGAGTCATTAATATTAATATATGAATATTGCTTGCTTTAAAAAAGTTATGTCATGTCTACCAAACAGTGTTAAGATTGATTTAAAAGGGCTTGCTTTGCTGTACAAAAGAAAATGTCCATGTGTTATGTTTGTCTTTGAGTCTGAAGGTAGGTAAAAAATACAAAAAAAACGGGTTGCCTTTGCGTTGCTTTTCCACTGTTCATACAGTGGAAAATACGCTTAAACAGAATTTGTTTTAATTTGACTAGAAACACTTCAAATGAAACAAAACATAAATTGTTTAGTAGAAGTAATGTCTCTAACCTGTTATTGCTATTGTCCTGGGGTATGCAGAGTAAGTGAAGGCTCCACTCCTCCATAGGATCTTCAGTGAGCCACCAACCAGGTAAAGCTTGAAGCAGGAATTTCTGCAGCCTTTGAGTGACTGATTCTGACAATGAGACTGATACATTAAGTAGACTAATTTATTTAATTAATGAGGGAAGGCCCTACAACATTTGATATCTGTCGCATATTTATGGCTTAGTAATGTCAAAGCTATGTAGCATTTGATCCATTGATAACACTTAAATGAAGCATTATCCTGAGGGAATAGAGGATATGGAACAGAGGCCTAGTTAAGAACAGCATACTTTTGTATCTTCAAAAAGCTAATCTTAAGGAAGGAAAAATATCCTTATGTAGTAGTAAATGTACTAAGTGAGAACCAGTGAAAATACAGTTTAATACAATGTAAAGCATAGCTGTTTTTTGGGGTGGTTTTTTTGCTGTGTTTTTATTTTTTATGGAGACAGGGCTCAGCAACAGTGCTCTGGAGACTGCTACCCAGATTAGCAACATGCTTTCATGCTGACCAGAAAAACTTACTGTAGGGGTCTATGTATTTAAATCAACACTGACTGGTATGTGAACAGTGTGTTGGTCTCTAGTTACTGCTAACTGATGCTGGAGTTTGTGACTGTTAGATTTAAACCAATTTGTTTACCACGGAAATTCACCACCATGCTCATTGTCGCAGTGTACATCCCACCCAGTGCCAATGCTAACAAAGTGCTGGCCAAAACTCATATCCAGATGGATTGTTTAATGTCATCAGAGATTTGAATCATGCAAATCTCAACTCAGTTCTCTCTAAATTCCATCTGTATGTGGACTTTGCGACGAGGGGGTGAAGATAGTGGAGTGTGTTTATAGAAACATCACTAGTGCATATTGCCATCACCACCTCCCTTCACCTGGCTCTCACTCATCTGGACAAAACGGACACTTATGTTAGAATGCTGTTCTCAGACTTCTGTTCAGCATTGAACACCATCATTTCTCAGCGTCTTATTCTGAAGCTAGGACTGCTGGGCCTGAACACCTCCCTCTGCAACTGGATCTTAGACTTCCTGATTGGAAGAACTCAGTCATTTAGGATCGGGAGCACCATCTCCAGTACTGTTACACTGAGCACAGGCCCCCAGGGTCAGGTATTCAGCCCTCTGCTGTTCACGCTGCTGACCCACAACTGTGGTGGGTTTGAACAGGAGGAAGGACAAGGTGGAATACAGAAAGGAGGTGCAACGGCTAACCACATATGGACCCTCAACACCAGCCCCATTGCCAGGAAGGCCCAGCAGCACCTCTGCTTCCTGCAGAGAATATACCCCTCCTGAATCTTCACCATGTTCTACAGAAGGTCTACAGAGAGCATTCCCTGTAGCTGCATCATGGCTTGGTATGGGGATAATTTTGTTTCAGATACTACAGAGGACAGTGAGGACAGCTGAGAAGATCATTAGAGTCTCTTTTCCTTATGTTACAGACATTTATATCACACACTGCATCCACAAAGTCAACAGCATATACAGTGGTGTGAAAAAGTATTTGCCCCTTTCCTGATTTCTCATTTGTTCCCATGTTTGTCACACTTAAATGTGTCAGCTCATCAAACAAATTTAAATATTAGTCAAAGACAACACAAGTAAACACAAAATGTGGTTGTCAAGTGAAGGATTTTATTATTAAGGGAGAAAAAAATCCAAACCTACATGGCCTTGTGTGACAAAGTGATTGCCCCCCTCTTAAAACATGACTTAACAGTGGTTCATCACATCTGAGTTCAATATCTCTAGCCACACCCAGGCCTGATTACTGCCACACCTGTTCTCAATCAAGAAATCACTTAAATAAGACCTGTCTGACAAAGTGAAGCAGACCAAGAGATCCTCAAGAGCTAGACATCATTCCGAGATCCAAAGAAATTCAGGAACAAATGAGAAAGAAAGTAATTGAGATCTATCAGTCTGGTAAAGGTTATAAAGCCATTTCTAAAGCTTTGGGACTCCAGAAAACCACCGTGAGAGCCTTCATCCACAAATGGCGAAAACATACAACAATGGTGAATCTTCCCAGGAGTGGCCAGCTGACCAAAATTACCCCAAGAGTGCAACAGGCCTCACTTGCCTCAGTTAAGGTCAGTGTTCGTGACTCTACCATAAGAAAGAGACTGGGCAAAAATGGCCAGCATGGCAGAGTGCCAAGACGAAAACCACTGCTAAAAAAAAGAACATTTAAGGCTAGTCTCAATTTTCTCAAAAAAAACATATTGATAAATCACTGTATGTCATCTTGCGCATAATGACATAAGCTGTTAATAAACACCCAAGTTTTGTTTTTTTAAATACATTATTGTTTTAAATACATTTAATGCATTTACAGTTCTTTACAATCATTTTCACACTTGTCTCAATACCATGTCCACTTTTTCAAAACGTTTCACACATTCACCATATCTATAGACTATGTGAGCTAAACTAAGAATACTTTAGCATTGCTTTCAAAACAATATTCAGACAATATTCACCACGTGCAAATTTCTGTACAATTCCAACATTTTTGATACTCAGTTCAAAAGCTAACAAAATTGAAATAACTTTACATGGAAGTATGCTGAATTTCAGCAAGTCAGACTATTGTAAAAGCACTGAATTACTGTTAGTCAGATTATTCTGATTTCAGCAGAAAGTTTTTGTAATTTTGTTTACAGTCTTATTACCATCTGTACAAAGTGGTGATGCTTACTGTATTTTTCAAATTTGCACATGTGAAATTCATACAATTTTGACCCAATATTCAGCGGGTGGATGAGCTTGTAGTGGTAGTATAGAAAAACACCTGACTGCCATTTCAGCTAAAGACCTAACCAGGTGTTTCTGTTTGTGTCCAATTACCACATATACAAAAGGAGCCATTTTTGGGTTGCCCTTTGCTTTCCTTACCTAGTAGTGGGATGAAAATGGATGTAGCAAGAAGCAGAGGACGGAGACATAGATGCGGAAGAAATGTGATTGGAAAGAGGGCAAAGGGGGTCTAACATTACTCTGTGTGCAGCAATATCTAATGACGGACTGCAGCTGGAGCAGGCCGCCATTGGCCCATACACACTACAAAACACAGTGTACTTAAAATGTGCTTAACCCTACCTTAATTTACACCAAAACCCTTAATTAAGTGGCCATTAACTTGTTAACCGATCCCTTAATTTTACCTTGAAAGTAAATGTAAGGCATGAGTGTAAAACCTCTTAATCCTAAACATAAGGCATTAATTCTGGAGGTTCTATTAGTTTTTTTCAATTGCTTACACAAAATTTTGAAAACAGGGCTCCTGTTCTCTAAACACCTCACACAATTCACCAAACACCACACCCAATTTGCAGAACACCCCAGTTTGTTTACAAAATGAAACATTTCAGCCAAAACTATAAACAAATTGATAATGTTATTTTGTTCTCATGTCAGCAACACATGCTTTTAATGATCGTACACTGTTGCAATCTGTTACACACAGAACACATTCAAAACACATTTATAAAAACCCTATTTTCAGAAGTAGAGTGCTGGGTTTTATTCAGAAATATTGTTTGAGAGCATGGTCATTGGATAATTTAGATGACAAAGACTTTCTCCCTGATTATTTGGGCTATACAGAGAAGTACCGTTTACTCAGTTACAGTAACATGTCAATCAACATGGAAAATCAGAACAAAATAGTTTTCTAACTACTGAAAACTATTAAAATTACTATATGAAGTACATACACTTACAGTAACTGAAGAAAACCTAAAGCAACAATACAGTAACAACAACAACAATAACTCTAATCATTATCTCTCTGTCTGGCTGGATCAGGCCATAAGATTTTGTCCACATCACAGGCTGTGTCTTCATTGGCAAGGCACCATTGGAAGAATCGCCTTTTGTGATGAATCCACACCTGCACAGAAGCTGCTTCGACAATATCACAGGCCTGCTCCATGGCCTGAATGAAGGGCATACGGTCATAGGGCCGAAGGCCATATACCTTTCACCGCCATGCAGAAAATAACTCCTCTATTGGGTTAAGGAAGGGGGAGTATGGTGGAAGGAGTAGGACTGCAAATTGAAGGTGCTGATGAAACCAATTTTGGACCAGAGCAGCTCAGTGGAAAGATACATTGTCTCAAACAACGATGTACTGCATCTGGTCCACTTGGTTTAATGCAGTGATGATGATGTGTAATCTGTCAAGAAATGCAAGTATGAGATCGGTGTTATAGG
>JBBJLS010000148.1:7380027-7417701 GCA_037577275.1 Bryconaethiops microstoma | reverse complement strand
GTGTGTGTGTGTGTGTGTGTGTGTGTGTTTGTGTGTGTGTGTGTGTGTGTGCGTGCGTATGTGTGTGTGTGTGTGTATATGTGTGTGTAGCTGATAGAGGCAATAGAGGGCAATGTCAGGCTCTTCCCAGAGAAGTGTGAGAGCACAGAAGAGAAAGTGTGCAATAATAATAATAGTTATTATTAGAATCATAATAAGGGATGGGATTTTCAGTCATTATTCTACTGTAATTTTTCCAAGATTAAAGAAAAGGTTAAAGCAAATAAATAAATTAATAGTATATTTCTAAAGACGTTTTAAGGTGATAGTGCTGGTTGTTGGAAGTAATCAAATTAATAGCACAAAAATAAGCGCTGTGCAAAACTAGCAGAAGGAATTCAATGGGTCTTGTAAACTTTATGTGTAAACTCCATATAGCACTTTTTACACTAATGCAATATGGTGGATGACATGTCAACATGTTAATTTGTCAAAGAAATAAGGCCCCAGTCACTCCCTTGATATGATCCAAATTCAGCAGCTTCACATTCCTCGAGTCACTCCAGTCACTCCCACTCTTAGACACTCTTTCATAGTTTCATAGTAGCAAAGTATAAAATAATACATTTACTTACCAGCAAATAGAAGTGAAAATTTGACAGTTCTATTATAAACTTCTCCCTCTTCCCTTAATGAGACATATCAAATACCTGAATAGTCATTTCAGTGTTTGGATACCGTCACCTCGAATGGTTAAATGAGTGATCAAGCACTCAACTCATGACCCTTTTACTGCATTGTATTAAGCCCTGAACCAGACCACTAAAAGTAGGGATGCACTGATATTGGAACTGTAGGCCAATTATATTTCTGTAATGATATCTTCTGATTCTAATACCGATATCAATACATAAACTTTTACAAAATGTAGAATTTGAATGAGTATTATGCAGAGAAGTGACATTCATTTTTGCCGTAAAATGAATAGAAGACATTTAGCTCAGCAGGCCAGCATCAACTAACCATTCTGTGATTGTAATTAATTACAGTAAATGTATTGAAGTATTCTCATAATCATAACAACAAAACGGTCATTAGAGTATAATGTGTTTAAAGTCTTCAAGACAGACAAAATAGCAATCATGTTACATCATGTCAGCAATGAGTGCACTCTCTCTGAACAAACTGCCCCCCCACAAAAGAATAAAGACAATGGAAAAACACTGGATCATAGTATCCAATCAGTCTACCAATTGATTTAATTAACATTAATATCCGTAACTCAATAATATAATAAAAAAGTTCATACAAGAGGGCCAAGTATCATAATCTTTTCGCCCCAAATATTGCAATTCTACATTACGCATCCCGCTCCCAACAATACTAGAACTATTTACACTGTCTTTCATAGACCCAAGGTCACAGAAGCAACTCATGAAAACGATTAACGGATTTGGAATGAAAGAAGAGGAGGAATGCTGCCTTGAAGTAGGTGGATTTTTTTTTTTTAATTCTGTTACTTATATTGGCCTTTCATCATAAACGCTTGAAGCTTCCTGTGTATTGTTTCAATGAGCAATGGGGGACAGAAATAGATAACAAGGGAAGAAAGCACTCCATTCACAGAATAATTGGCAATCCACTCCGCAGGAGATTTCGTTTCGTTTTCTTGTTCTTTCTCCGCACACGCCCCGTCACCTGTGTGTGATGCAGAGTGGCCATGCCACTCTTTCAGAGTCCACTCAGCTGCGCCTGAACAGAGTATGCCTCGGCACGATTGAAAAGATTAACTGTGACATTTATGGAAACGAGCGCAAGTGGGAGGGTTTATAATCTGAGCAGCAGTGCCTGGAGAGCGCAGACTCCCAATTATTGGAGCACTCGGCTCTATGAAACCCATCCAACACCTTTTTGTGTAGCATAGCACTTAAGCCTGACCCATCAGTCAGCCCTGTTTTACCTCTGCTTGGAAATTTAAGTGTAAAGTGTCCATTTGTCATTAAAACCCAGGTGAACAGCAATCAATAGAGATCAGCCATGGAGCACTGACGGTGAACGGATGGCGAATCGAATCTACCACTTCATTTCCGATATACAATGTATTATTTTTGGTTATTAGTTATTTTTTTGGTGAAGCACCATATTGTATACAATATTGTGAATATTTTTTTTATGACATTTGTAAACACCTTTCAAAAGAACTGCTTATTCCTGAGAGTCCAAACTCGGCTGCCAAAATAGGCTATTGTGAATTCCTTTTGTGATGTCACAAAAACACATGACACTATTCAGCTTACAGCAGTTGAGCCTCATCTATACCTCCTGAAGGAGGTTTCAACCTGGTTTCTTTTTAAATGAGGCAGCCAATCGGAGGAGAGCTCAATCGCATGTGGCACTCTTAAACGTTTAACATTGTATGGGATAAAGAAAGGTTTGGAAAAAAGATCATGTAAATATTTTCAGCACTGAAAACCATGCAGAACGTGTCTTTATTTTGTGAAAAATGTGGTATGTAAGTTCTTTAATGTGCCGTTGAGGGTTCTTTTGACTGGAAAATCGTGAGCCATTTCAACAGAGGTACATGAATACTGAGGTTAACATCTATTATCACCTAAATCAAATGTGAAAAATCTGCAATTTGGTTCTTTAGCCATGATTTACACACATTACTTAAATTATTTCCTTTTTTAGGGGGGGCAAAAAAAGATAATTTCATCACTGAGCTTGATGAATTTGAAATCAAAGGGGTGTTCAGGACATACCAGTTTACTGTTAACCCTGTACTGGTGTTTGTACCCGCCTACAGAGCCCAGTTTATCTGTTAATCTCGCATTTGAACTGGAAAGCTTTAAATCCCTCCTGTAGTCACATAGTGCTGAATGCATGGCAATCCGGCCCTCTACTGGGTGGTGCCTGTAGCTGCAGGTCTGGTATTTAGGTCAGTCACAGCTAAATCCTCTATATGACTGGTTTATATACAGCCTGTGTCTGGCAGACAATAGCAGATGAACTGCAGTGAGAAAAGCTTTACTTGCAGTCAGTGGTGGACAGTAACGAGGTAGATTTACTTGAGTACTGTACTTTAGTAGTTTTTGAGTATTGATACTTCCTTTTTTTTTGGAAACTTATGACTTTCACTTCACTACATTTGAAAGACAAATATTGTACTTTTCACTTCACTACATTTCTATCAAGAGTCTCGTTACTCTTTTTATTCTGAAAGTGGATGTTTTCTGTCACTCTCTCACTCGCACACTTTTACGCACACGCTCTCCTCTATTGACTAAAAAGCACAGCCTCCATAACTCAAAACACACGCACTGGTGTAGAATACAGACATGATTTGTTATTAGTCCATTTGTGTCTTTGTGTGTGTGGGTATGGGTGTAAGTCCTCATGCAAGGCTATACTTCATTCCCTTCTTTTTTCATGTTCTTTTTTTGCATGCTAATTTGCATTTATAGCAGTTTCACTCTCAACTTGATTAAGATGCACATTACATACATGTACATGGTATATTGTGTCAGAACACCTACCACGCTGTTTCGTGGCGGTTGTGTGGAGTTACAATTAAAAATAAACTTGTTTTCCTTGTCAGCTCGTACTGTGTGTCATTCTGTAACATTTGACCAATTCCTTATTCTAGAGGTTCTACAAGCCAGTCAGAGGCATTAGGTATTGCATGTGTTGTGCCAATAATGCAACAATGCGGTGAAAGAAAATGTACTTTTAACACTTAAGTATTTTTAAAAGCAAGTACTTCAGTACTTTGACTTAAGTAGAAAATTAAGTCAAAGTACTTTTCACTTGGTACGATTTTCACTTGTATTATAGTAACCAGTATTAGAGTAACCATTTGACCAGTGGTATCTGTACTTTCACTTAAGTAATGAATGTGAGTACTTTGTCCACCACTGCAACAAAGTAACTTGGAACTGCTCTAGATTCTTTCTCAAATTCTACTTTTAGCTGGAGTAGTGTTGTGCCCTCGCAGAATGTTTAAGTGGGAAGAACTTTACTCATGAACGCTGACATCTCTTTATCACTGAACTAGCATTTTCTGTTTTGTCCTGAGCTTGCTGACAGTTTCTTCCACTTCACTGCACCTTTTAAACCCTTTTTCCTGACAAGACTAGCCTTATTAGTAGGCAGTTGTATGAGCAGTATGCTTGCTTAGCTACTGTAAACTCAGGTGCACTGTATGCACATACTGCACTTCCATAAAGACACATTTTGTCCTCAGTATCTTTGATGAACCTTACAATTCCCACCCTTTTAAGATATGGCTAATTCTATATAGTCCTTTCAGTATAGTGGCATGGCAAGAATATCAGAAAAAATCAGTATCACTTCAGTGACGTTCCAATTCAGTCTGTTTTTTCAAAAGAAATGAAAAAGACCTGACCCACATATGTTTCTACTGTGCTCTGTCTGCATTATTACAGAAATCATTCCCTGAAACGGTGAGCTGGGGCCTTTTTTTTTTTGGGGGTGTTGCCTTCAGGAGAACCAGAGCCGCTTTACTGGCCACTTGATTTCTGGCATCTATCCAATACCATTCCTGGATCAAATCTACTGGAACGCATCAGGAGGGTGCACCACTGAACCACTGTTGATTCATTTAAATTGGTTTGAAATACAGTTTGAAAGCCACTTGTGTTTTGCGGCCCCCAAATAAATTTCTAGACCCCACCAAAGCTGTGCACCGAGAAAGGTTTGACGTGAATGCAAGATGTTTTCCCAGTGAATGTGTCTGTGCCAAGGTACTGATATTAAAACTCTGTATTTTATAGCCCTTTTTACTTTAATTGACTGTAAAATATATAGATGGAATTAATATATCCATGGGGCCAGTATGCCTAGCATGCCTCCACCTATTAATAAAAGCATTTCCTCATCGTCATCCACTCTTCAATATTCCAATCATATTCTCCTCATTTTCTAATTTTGTTCAATGGTGAAATTTGCTCAGGGCAAGGTTGGCTCTTTGAAAGTGGTACTCTTTATGCAGTTCAGAGGAAAACATCTACAATTTGGGGACTCAACACAATTTCTGAACCTTTAACAGTGTACCATGACAGTCAAGTTTGAGGATGTGACTGTCATTTTAATACAGTCCAGTGTTCCGCAGGGTGCTCCAAACAATGGCTGTGAGTACATAAAGGTTTAGCATCTGATCTTTATAAAATATGCATCAGTGAGGTGTCTTTTTGCTCCGGGAAGGCAAGCGTCCCTGCTTTACTCTCACTTTAAGCTGATTCATAGAGGCCACAGTGCTCTGTGAAAGGATTCTAAATGAAACTGTCTACACATTCCTACTGGAACATTTGGTGTTACTCTGTTTTGGGAGCGCTGCACTATCAATAGCCTTTGGTCAGAGATTGCAGCCTTGATGTCTCATGCCATGGGTTTTCATCTCAGTTTCCCCTCTGTTTTTAACTGATAGCTTTAGTGCAGCTCTCGGTTTCGCACTGCAAAAAAAATGCACTTGGTTCTTGATGCACTTTCAAAGTTCTAATAGATTTCCAACTTTTTCTTCCTTCTGCCCATGAACCAAAGGAAGGGCCAAATATTTTGATAGAAAACATTTCCTACATATAAAAATGGTGTGTTTAGTCTGTAGATAAAACAACACTAATAATACTATTGGATGGTATGCAATGAGTTTTACCTGAAGCTGGGCCTCTAGTGTATGGTCATCAAAGAGAAAGTATGACTGTAAACCAGCATCACCTCATGTTTCTGTTCAAGCGTCTAATTCATTGCCTCAAAGGTACTTTCATCAAAAACTAGAACAAGATTTTCTATCAAAGTACTGTCTCTTGAATCAGCATGCTTGTTTGCTCTGGTAAACTCCAGTCAACATACATGCACCCCAACTGACATTAGGATACATTTTATTTGCAACAACTAAGCTAAGAGGACTTCATGTTTCAATTCCTGTGGTAAGTTGGCACTCTTGGTTGTTGGCAGTGGAACCGGAATGGTGAAAAAGGGGCATCGGGTGGGCATCCTTCCTTTTTTGCATTCCAGTTGTTGTCTTTCCTTTGTTTCACGGTTCGAAGAGCAATTAAAACAGACTGACCAAAAATTGACCTTGTGGATTACAACCCCGCTTTGCCACCAGGCATACTGCCAGGTCCATAAATGTAACCAAAAATAAAAAACGAAATTAAATTCTCGTCACCCTGTGGTATATTGCATGTAAATGTGTAATTCGGGGAGACTGCAAGAGTGTATCTGCATGAACCAACACGAAAGAAGTTTGCATGAAATTCTTTAGCTCCTGAAAAAGTGTGTTAAGCTTCTGTTTCAGTAGCCGCAGCCTCACAATTTTATCCCACAACACTCACAGGTAAAATTTGTCTTGAATCAGCCGTCTCCCAGTCAAGAGGAAAAAGACGAAGAGTCAGCACCATCATAGGGAAAAGGAGAACATTTATTTCACAATAAAAGGTTGCATACCATGTTTTCAATTATGATTGATCCAAGAGTGTAACAGAGAGGAAGAAAATAAAGGACAAAACAAAAAACAACCAAAGACAAAAAAAGGAAACCCTCAGTTCCGTTCCATCCTGTCTTCATCTTGCACCCTAGTTGTTGTCTTTCCTTTTAATCCAAAGCCAATTGCTGCTTTTTTCCGCTGCATTTGACAAGGATTTGATTGCTTGCTGAAGGGAATGACCCCTCACCCCTTCTTCAATAGACTGGTCGTAGATGTATCGACAGACCTCTTGCATCGCACTTCTACAATGAAAATCTCTGTCTTCCGAGTATTTTGGGAACCTTCAGTTGCCAGTTTGGAGTATTTGTTCTTTTTTAACTGTTGTGGACTATGTCTGGTCATAGTATTGTACTTTTAAAAGGGGAAACACAAGCTTTTTTCACATCCACATCCATTTTCCAGTCTCAAGCAGGCTTTGATATTATGTGGTGCTTCAGAGGTTGGTATAAATGGAGTGAAGCAAACATTTCCTTCCAGTGTTGTGGAAGAGCATTTGTGGTGGTTCGCCTCTTTTCCAAGATCGATGTCAACTTTCCGAGAACTTGATTTTGTTGCCAAGTATTATGTCCTTGGGTAAAACTTGTACTGCATCCTGTTAATATGTGCCTTAGAGATGCTTTAACATTGCTTCAGGTTCTGGGGTGTGGTGAGGTCACAGGTTGCTCTGATGACAAAGCCAAGAACCCTCCATCTCCCAGATGTCACATCTGTTGAGTTTTCTTATTTTCCAGGCTTTTTTTGTTGATCTATTATCCTTGATTGCCCTTTGAGATGGCACTGTTTCTTCTTGTTTTCCCATCTCTTCCACCACAAGCCATTTCTTTCACTCTGATGTTGCCATCTGGGACAAGCCTGAGAGGCTCTCCCAGGTTGGGCATGGCCAGCCACATCGTTGAACCTGTTTCTTCTCTTAAAGTGCTTTAATTTGACATTATTGCTTTCTATATTTTGAGAACCATATAGGAATCATATTTGTCATTGTTATTTGATGATTTATGTTAAACTAAATAATTTGATCATAGCCCTGAAGTGTGTGACCTACAGACATTACCACATGCTGGGTATCTTCCCATTTTCCTTCTTATCCAGGCATTCTCACTAAGATGCATTCTTGGTGGGATTCAAGCCAATCGACTATGCTAGCCAAGAACATGTTTTGGCTCTGGAAATGTCATATTTGCTGCTGCAGCATGTTCAGGGTGTCCCTGACTTGCTTGAGAGGGAAACATTGAGTTCTGTGGCATTATAAGTCATCAGTAAAGACAAGTGAACATGTTCTACCAGCTGTCATATGTGTCCACGTCATCATGTTTCATAGATGAGGAGGTATGATGTGAATCAAATGCAGTTCCTTTTTATCCACACTTCTCTCTTTCACTCTGGTACATTGGAAGGCACATGCTAATCTTCATCTCAACTGTCTATAAGATCTAGATTCAAGATTTGGGATATTTATTTGTTATACATGCACAATGTGCAGTAAAATGTAAACCTGAATAGCTCCTGAGACAATTTCTCAGGAGTGCAATAACTAGAAAATGCAATAACTAGAAAATAGAAAATAAAGAAATATACACAAATATTAACAATTTAAAAATAACAGTATATACAAACCATGTCCTAAAAATAACTTGAAAATTTACAGTGGAGAATAAAGAGAAGAGGAGAAGACATACAAATTGGTATTGTGCAAATGGTGAATTCTTGTGTGCTTTATGGTAAAAAATAAAACAGTTGCAGAAGGCATCAGGAGTGATACTGAGTGCTAGTGAATGTGAGGCATGTCCTGGTTCAGAAGCCTTATGACCTGAGCAATTTTTGAGTCTCTCCAACCTGGACATAAAGCTGTGTTGAACCATTTCCCCAAGTTTGGCAGATGGAATAGATAGTTGCCGGGATGGAAAGAGTCCTTTAGAAACCGGATTGTTCTGGACTGCTGCTCACTTATTGCAGAGCTTTGCGGTCTTGGACAGAGCAGTTCCCAAACCATGAAGTAATGCTCATGGTCAAAATACTCTTGTAGGCAGATATATAGAAGGTTTTTAGAATTGCAGAAGAGATCCTAAATCTCCTAAACTGTCTCATGAAGCAAGGGTTGAAAAAGATGCTTACTCATCCGGGTGCCCAGAGTGTTTGTGTGTTGTGACCAGGTAAGGTCCTCAAAGATCTGATCACCAAGTTACATAAAAGTGTTCACCATCTCAACTGGATCAGCATTTATGTTTTTGGGGTGAGTAGGAGCAATGCCGTTTCCTGCTGTAGTCCACGACTAGCTCCTTTGTTTTGCTGTTCAGCTAATGACAGGTTCTCTTCCTCCTTTAGGTAGGCCGACTCATCGTTGTTGAAAATCAGACCAAGCACAAATTTCACAATGTGATTGGTGCTTTGAGTCACCACATAATCATAGGTGTAGAGTGTGTACAGCAGGAGACTTGCTGTAGTTCTTTAACTCTACAGGCTTTTTATGCCCATTTCAGGAAATTGTAAATTAACCATTTTTAACTATTGAAGCTTTCCAGTGGTTTTCATTTTATTTTCAAACCCTCTAAAGTCATGCTAGTGCAGCTTTCTCTTTACACTCATCCTTGGCACAACTATGCCTATGTCCTAGACACTGGCCTTGATGTATCCTTCATGACTGAAAGTGTTCTTAAGCCATCCACCACTATAGTGTTCTATAATTGTTCAGGATTTTTTCTGCTCATTGGTTTCCTTGCCACTTAATACACTTGATATTGACACAATATGTCTTCAGGAGACTTATTTTTACACGTTTTACATATTTTACTCTTTCTGCCTCACGATTGACTGCTTGACTGGCACTGAGACTTCTCTGGTCTTCCTGTTGAGAATCAGCAGCAAAAGACTCAGGATCTAGAACAAACTATACCAAGGCTACAGCCAAGAATATTTTATTAATAGCCTTGGATCTCAAATATATTCTGATCGTAAACCTAAAATCTAAATCTAACCACTGTCATCTTAATCATTACGTCCCCATCACTGGTCAACAAAAAGTTTGTTTCTAAACGCGTTGATTAAGCCCCAATGTTTCCTGCTGACACCTCTGGGAATGTTTAAGAAAGGACTTTAATTCCTACTTGGTTCACCTGGACATGCGGACATGTGGACATATAAAGCTTCTAAGTGAAGCCGACAGTGTGATCTTTCACTTTATAGTAATGCAGTACAGAGCCATAAACATTGTTTCACTCTTATAAAACTTAGAAACTGCACTGTGTGCTCTCTTAAAAAAAATCCATTCATGTGTTGGTAAGTTCGAATACTGAAAATATCCTAGATAAGAGGAACTTTTTAGAGAGCTCATAGTCTGTATGCATTCCACATTAAGGTTTGGATATAGTACACATCTAAATTGCTGGTATTGACAGATATTGGTGCTGTAATTCACTCAAGTTTGCTCCAATCAGATTTGCCTGCATCAGCTGAACAGTTGCACAGATGTTGAACAGGACTGACCATAGATTCTCTAGGATACGAAGGCAGTCAGTGTTGGTGGAGTGATTTAATTAAGTTTGTCATTTGAAAAGTGAGTTCCTCTGTTGAGACCACTGAAAATGGATCGCATCCAAGCTCTGAAAGCAAGCGCTGCATTGTGTTCCAGTGTACCACGCAGTGTTGTTTTAGCACTATAATGTACCCCTCTGATCCGCAAAAACACATCAAGCTAAGAGCCTGCTTAACTTAAACAGCCTGCCCCCTGCAAAACGACCTACATTTTAAGCGAGCTCAGGAATGGCTGGAAGAACTCCATTCTTCATCCGTTCCTTAGGATATCAGCTTATGCAAGCTCGTTATTATCAAATAACACTGATGTATTGGTTGGCATGTGCCAAGTCTTTGGGCTGCAACCTCCATTTCTCATATCCATTTCCTTTCGGTGTTATTAAAAAGGTTTCTGGACACCTATCACAGGGGAGTAAACGTATTAACCCCGTTTCTTGGCCTGACTCCAGCTGCAGGACACACTATCGTACTGACCACTTGTTCAACCCCCCAAGGCTGTATCAATCACAGTTATGTACTGGACGTCCTTTGGCTTAGCATTTACAGTGGCTGGAATATCCCAGTGTGTCATTTTTGCATTATATGCACCTAAATATGTGACAAGATCATGAGAGAGCAGGTATGAATGTTAAATAGAAACAGATTAGCGATTTGTAAATAGGCAAAAACGTTGAATCTCTTCTACAATGAAGACAACAGGTGACACATCTGCATAAGAAAGCTCCACACTGCTCATTTTAACCCAACATGCCTTCGGTGGCAAAAACTGCACAGGCCACCTGAATAGGCAGATGAGAACAAGGGGATTGTTAAACCGTTCTCAACTAGACACAAGTGCTTTAATTCGTTCTGGTCTTCAGATGTTGCTCTTCGGTATAACAAAATAAACCCTTTACGTTTGATTTCATTATTGCTACATCAGAATATAGAGTAACTTGCAGAGAAGAATGCGGCCTCGTAAATGGGAGGGGGTAAAAAAGCTGATAGGCTTTGGGTTGCAATATTACCGAGCTCATTTCATTTTTTCCCCTCTCTGCTGTCTGCTGTTGTATTTATGAGAAACTCCAACATTTTTCGATTGGCATGGTTCTCTTGTTCTGTATGGTGGAAGCTCGCATATCTTCAAAGCACTCTCACCCACTCTAAGATTATCTGCAAGTGCAAATGCCTGGTGTACCCAGACATGATAACAATAGCAAACTTTGTACTTCAAAGTAATCTCAGATTCCATTTATTGAAAAGGTTCCAGCACGCAAGAGCACGCTTCTCCCAAAAATGCTTCTCCACAGGCCAGTGCAATATACATCTTCCTCGTAAACTTTGATTGCATATAGCTTGTGTGGAACTTGTGGTGTGCAAGGGAATATGGTCCAAAAATATGGAGATTCAATCATATCACCATTGGGGCCACCATTGTCCTGTGTGGGTTCCGGCTAAAATGCGAGTCAAGCGATCATTCTGCTGATGGAGTTTCTGCGTTTTCTGACATTTTAGTGGGCGACATGTTGGTTTTGTGAAGGGGGAGGGATTTGAGACAGTCCCCATAATGCTTGGACAGGGCCAAGTTTGAGAGATTTTGACTCATGCATGACTTTTTGTGTATTTGGAGATGTATTTTTTCCATAACACGTTATCGTGTGATTCACCTTCTCACAGCAAATCAATGTGTAAAATTGAGCCCCTTAATTTGGTGTCTTGGCTACTTCTCTCATTGGTTCAGTGGGTTTTGATGCTGAGCACATGGACTTCCCCTGCTGAGGCGCCAGTGCCACCATGTGGCCGTCGCTCCATCGTTGGTCTATTTTCACAGTGTCCTGCAAGCAACTGGCCAACCATAACAGGTGCAACAATCGTCGACTTCTTCACATTCAGTGCTGCAATCTTTAACAGAGAGCACAGTCTGGCCCGAATGGAGCGCATACAAGATCGATTTTTTTCTGTAGGGTAAAATGATGCATCACGAAGCGACATCTTATAAGCATGTCTGGAGGGAGGATTATGAATCTATGAGAGTTGCCATAGAAACCTATGACTTCTAAGCAAATCGTTTCCAGTGATTAAATATGCATGATTTAATTAAAGTCACATTTGAAATCTAAACAAGTTCAATTTCCCTACATTTTAATTATTCTAATCAAATTCCCATTGAAGTGCAATGATTACTGGAGCCATTTCATCAGCAAAAGAGGAGCGATTCGAAAATAAACTATTCCCATTTTAGACTGCTTCAGAATATTATAGATTTGTAATCGTTAATCAACTTGTAAAGGAGGAAAAGGCAAATAATGAAAACCAAAAATGTGAGAATGGCTAATATGAATGTGTTTCCCTGCGACAGTGGCACTAAAGCCCTTCTGCATGAAGCGTTTACCGAGGCAATGCAAATCTAAGTCACACAGTGGGTGCTGAATTAGGGTCTATGTCCACTGTACTACATGCAAGGCATTCTTGTGAGTGGGCACAGCGATACAGTGGGAAAAAAAGTGCTGATGCAATTCAGATAAGGACCCGGCAGCTCCTCTAATCACAAAAAATCGTACTTTATTGTTGCCGTGCATTCGAGCACTGTGTGATTGTATGTGTGTTTTTTTGGTAAACAACATAAGCACAGCATGTGATCACTACTTTTTTTTAATAACACAAAAGCAAAAGAAAAGTCAAGGAGGAGAGGAGAGAGGAGAAAATAAGGGCTGGTGTGGGGAGATTTATTGGGAGTGGTGAAGGGGCTTGGCTGTGACCTAAACGAAGGCCCAATAGCTCCAGGGCCATCCATCCCCTCTCCGCTACAAGCAAACACCTCAGGATTCCACCAGCTAATTGAAAGTGCAGCTTTTAAAAACAGAGATTTAATAAACTAAACATCAAAAGCAGGGCCATTTTTCACCAAAGCACCTCCAGGGAGAGGCAGCCATATTCATTAAAGGCTTACTCTGCTTAAGCAGCCCAGATGACAAACTGTTTCACAATGATTTTTTTGTTATGTAGTTGAGAAAGCACTAAATATAACCTGACCTCATCTCTTTGACTTTCTACCCTTTTTTTCTTTCATGCAAGCTTCTTAATCATTTCCCAAGACCCGGGCAGTATCTTTGGTGAAAAATGCCTATCTACTTTTTAATGCAATTTCCATTATTCCATGGCATGCTCTATAGATTAATCCCTTAAACTCTAACAACCAGTCACCTGGTCTGGTCTTTAATTCTTCACTCTTATAACTACATATTTTACATAGTATTTCATAGTAGTTATTGAATAATTTGTAATCATTATTGACTAATGAGCCTTAAGAATATTAAGCAAATAATTAACCTAGATTTAAGGGGTCATTCTTTAATTTTTTTGTGCTGGAATAGAGAGCATCTTAGAAAAGGCTCGTTTACTTCCTCCTAGATGGAGTTGGGGACTTCACACTTCGGTTGGGAGCAGAGGACTTTGGGGCCTGAGATGGGGCTGGAGTTTTGGAAGGGGCAGGGGCAGGGGCAGGGCTAGAGGGCTTGGCGGCAGTAGGGATTACGATGGGTTGGGTTGGAGCCATGATCCTCTTGGGCGTAGGTGAAGGCTTGATGTCTGGGATCTTGTCTCCGTGCTTGTACACGCTGACCACGATGTCCACTGATTCGCCGCCATACTTGTTCAGCACAGACATGGTGAACTTGCCCGAGTCCTCCAGGGTCACACCCTTGATGGTGAGACTGGCAAACTTGCCTGAGTCCAGCGAGATCACGTACTGGTCACCAGGATCCACCTCTCTGTCATTCTTGAACCAGGACACCTGTGGCTTGGGGTCACCGCACACTGTGCAGGTCAGGCTCAGGGTCTGCAGGATGAGAGAGGAGGAGATGTAGGTAGACAACAGATGTGCACTGTTCTCCTGCAAGATGTCCTCAAAGGATAAGGCAGCATTTTCAAACCAAATCATTTTTATTACATCTGTGGCCTGCTGTCGTTCATCCATGCAAACTCATTTCAGATTTGGGTCTGTAGTAAAGTAATTTGCCGCGACAGTGACTTTCCTCACTGTCCCTTAGTGAAGCAACCTCAGACAAACACTGAGCCTTAAAAGATTCCATATTTGTTTTAAACTGCAAAAACACAGAGCCTGGCAATCCATATCTTAAGACAGCCTTCATGTGCAGTGATTTCCCTTAAAAATATCTTCAATTATATAATCTCCATTTTCTGTATGGCACAATAACGGTTTCTAAAATGCAATCGCGATAGCATCACCCTGCACTCATTTCTGACTAAATGGACAGCCTGAAATATTCATAAATATACCTGCATCCTCGAAGCTTAGTAGCCTTTCAAAGGAAATGTAATGTCTGTTTTATCGTATATTGTTATATTCGGCAATTCAGTCCAGAAGTGTGAATCCATCTTCTTGCATTTGCAAGTATGTACTTTATTAGTAATGACCTTGGCCCAATTTGCCAAAACACAAATGCTGTTACTGTGACAGACACAGCTAAAACCTTACAGCAAACTTTCTGCCATGATGGGCAAAGCAAACACACTTCAACTTCAGATATAAAAGGTTACTAATTTTAACTCATAATGGAAATGTAGACATAACACAATAATGCTCTGCAAGTTCGGCCATATAAAAAGTTCCATCTACCGCACTCTTTAGCCTTAAGGGAGCTCTCATTGGAGCATCGCTCAATGTAAAAGCCCCGCAAAGGTCTTAGATGGCCAGCTCCTTGCCTTTTAATGGGACTGAGCCGTGGATCTACCACATTCAATGGATCTGAAAGAGAGGAAAGATGCTTGGCCTTTTCCACTGTTAGGCATTCAGGCAATTCAAAGACCCGCCAATATTCCTCCCACTGCTGAATAGACGACATTCTCGCAGTCGACTCCCTGCTGCTCCCCAACAGTGGATTATGAGGTCGGAGACAATGCAGGGAGGCTTTAGTATTGGAGAGGAGGGATACCAAGCCCTCCAGCACACTCTCTCCATGCAGAAGGAAAGGAGATGATCCTATGCCCTGTCCACAGACCACCGCACACCATTTAAAATCACTCCATAAAGAGGCCCTGTGGCATCTCGGATCACTAATGCAACCGCATCAGTACCACAGGGCCAACTTAATGGGCTGCAGAACACACCCGAACACAGCTGCCCATGCCAAGTAAAAGATTGCATTCATTCCAATGATGTTTTTTTCCAAAACCTAAATGAGGGTTTGTACATTTCTGTGATGTTTACATTACGCTGCAGAGCCCATGCAGAGGCGAATCAGACCTTCTTTTCCATGATGGTCACAACATCCGGCAGGCCACCGACCACTTTGCCGCGATCTGCAAAAGAAAACATCACACCCCAGTCAGGCTGAAGGATATAATTATATCAATAAAAGACCCCACCAAGCGCCCAGGACTTGAATGAGTGTACTCACTCTTTTCAGCATATGCTTCTGCTCTGAAAGGCAAGAGAAGAATGGTGTTGTTAGTGGGCTCATTAGCACACGCTAATATTTTACCCACACGCTGACATGCGGCACACATGCTCTGCATTGCTAAACATTTGGGAGAAAGCAGAGAACCAAGCAGCCTCCAAAACAACGATTAGCTTACTTGAGTCTCTGGAACTCCGCATAGGCATTTTCATAGACTAAAGAGGGGAGAGACAGAGAGAAGATAAAAGTTAAGCTCAGTCAAAACGAGGTGCAAGAACGAAGCTAGCTCTAGTCCCTGCTTTCTTTTCTCTGGTCCTGAAGGGACGGCATATAAAAAAAACAGTTCATATCTCATTATTTTAATAGCTTTGTTTTCCTGTGTTTCGGGGGCATGGCTCTTTTTCCTCCCACTAATTACTGTCTCTGCTCCACAGACCACATAACCTGTCAGACACCACACAGTCTTTTGGTTATGTTTGCTATCAAACAGTCTGTTGACTAACTGCTGCCAAAGCCAGGATCTGCACCTTTTGATACTTTGTTGCCGCTATTTCATCCCCGGATTTGCCCGATTATGTTGCCTGTGTGCGCAGCTGCGGCACTGGCCTTTCTTTTCAACTGCAAATCCGAGCAAGGCCCATTGCAGGGACAACCATAGAAGACATTCTGCGGAGGCGAAAATGCTCGTAGCCCAACAGATGTAGGAGATTTAAAAAGCGAGGGGTTCCTGAGAGGAGAAGATCTGCTGTCACAAAGTGACAGATCCGTGAGGAAAACAACTCACAAAAATCCCTCTCATGTGGAGCTTAGAGCTGTGACTGCTGAATTAGTTTGATGTTGTGGTTGGAAGATATTTGGAACACTGTTTGAAGGGTGAAGGTGATGATTATGCAGAGGTCAAACAGTGTGTCCAATTACAATCTTTCACTCGAGTTTTTGTTTTAATTGAACTTTTGTCTTTGCTTAGGAGACTTTACACTGAAAGGGACAGGTAAATGTTTGTTTGTTTTTTTGCAAATCATCTGAAAACTCGATATGTAAAGGATTAAGAAACAAAGGATTAAAGAAGAACAATCTGTTCAGAATGATCTGTGCTTACCTTGCCCAGAGAGTTCAAGGGTGCGAGTGTATGTCTTTTCAGCATCGGCAAGTTCAAAGGTGTACACACCCTTGTCCTTTTCAGTGGGCTCCACTATCTCCAGCTTGGCCATGGATGGATTTCCACCCACGCGCATTCTTTCGGAAGCTGTGATTTTGGTATCCCTGTTAAATATGGTTTATATTAATGGCTCATATTTTGATTTATATTAATAATGACAGAAAAGTCCTAAAAAAGGCATTATCAGGTATGTATTATCCTTAACACGTTTATAATAACAGATAGTAGTGTGTAACTGTGCAAAGTATACTGTGCGTCTACTGAGCACTTTGCTTCCCAAATCAAAAGGAGTAATTTGCCCGGAATCTTATATGCTGCAGTCAGTGGGTGCGTAAGTAATTGTCAAAAAATAGCACACGGAATCCTCGCAATATTAATGCCTTGTCTGTGCACATTTCTCAGTGTGTATCAGAGGGGCGAGGAAACCCGGAACAGCCACTTCAAAATGTTAATGCAGGGATTAAAAGTGGCCTGCGTGAGCCTACCTATGAGGAGACAAGCTAAAACAACTGCTGTGCCAGTTAGCATGCTACCCAGTCTCCCTCAGGCCGGAGCATTAGGTAACTGTACATCTGATAGATTTGTTTTGTATTGACAGTGGTGCAGAAAGCGCGACCATCCCTTGTCACTCGGCCTGGGTAATTTCCCGTAGTTCAATAATCATTTTCTGCCGTCCCACACTAAAGTGACACAATTATAGACAAAAATCTCCAAATCATGTTTACATGCAGCGCCGCTGTCATGCTCAGGAGCATGTGTATTTAATTTCTATGGGTATTTCCACCGTGCCTTTCCTAAGAATTCTCTTCAACAGCGGCAAAAGTGTGCATACTTGTGTATCCAGGTGATCTTCATCTCTTCTGTATAGTATTTCATGTGACACTGGAGCATGATGCCCTCAGCGGTGCACTGGATTGCCAAATCAGCAGCACTGGCTCCTGTTTGAGTCAAAGAAACAGAGAAAGAACGATTTCTAAAACTTGACGATGGGCTGCAGGTCTCCCTGTAACAAAATATATCAGCCCCAGTTTGAAGGCACTGGGGAGGTGTCCAGCAAAGTAACTGGCGATTGGTTTGGGAAAAAGGGGATTAGAGCAGGGATTTGGAAGGAGGAGGTAGACATGTAATACTCCCACAAGACATAAATGCTGCTAATGAGTGGCTCACAGTGACCAAAAATACTGGAAGCAAAACCACGTTCCTTCTCCCTGTAGTGCTATTCTTGACTGATCAGCTCTAATGTATGGGCTATTGAGTTATTGGGACATTGCTATTTATCAGGGGGCCTGAAAGCCAGTAGCGAGTTTCAAATAATTCAAGTCATGAATCATGCATTTCTAAGTATGGAGTGTGAAAGAAGAGAAACTTTAACTTTCAGCTCTTGCGTTAATGTGTTAATGAGTTAAAGAATGATCCTCTATCGCAAGTCGAAGAGTTTGGAGGTTTGACACTCTCTGAAACTACTTCAGGAGCAGAAGTAGTGCTCCATCATGACTCAGCAGTTGGTCTGCAGCAACACTAAAGATGACATATGGGAAATCATAAAAGGCTTAATAATCTCAGTTCTGATTCTGCTTAAGATAGACACCCGGTCTTTGTATTTATTGAAGGGGGGCGAAATCTGGGATCGATCTGAGATCGATCGGTGGTTACACGCTGAATGCTGACTAGCTTTAGAGAGGCAGGCAAAGCACCATAGCATGCAGAATTGCTCATCCAGTACATACCAGCAACACGTGAGAGCTCGTTAATAATGTTGTCGAAGACTGCGGGTGAAAGAAAATAGTGAGAGAGAGTTATGGTCACTGTATTTTAAGGCATGTTTTTGTTTGAGATTCAACAATGGTCATTGTAACATGTGGCAAAAATGTTAATACCTTTGCCAGAAACGTCAACCTGAGACACGTCTTGTCCTCTGTCATCACTAATAGTTGCTTTGTACACGCCCACAGTCTTCTTGGAGAACTGGAGGCAGGAACAAACAAAGACTGTGTTTTGGTGAAACAGTCCAGTTGAGTAGGTTTTCTGTGGGCTGGTGATTCAACGCAGCTCACTTATGGAGTTTTATATTCTGTGCTTTTCAGAAGAACTTTAGGATTTCAGTCGAGTGTTTAGGCAACAGCAGCAGCAGCTGTGGAGGCTGAGACCACCCACTGCCAGAATACAGAGTGTTGGATTTTCCTGAAGCACAAACTCATCCTCTAATATGAGCTTAAGTCTTTGCAAAGCAAGTGAGTTAAGCTTATTTGGAACGACAATATTGTCATTGGTAACATTAATTATGACTTAGGGTAAATTTTCATGATTCCATAATTTGATTACTAGTTAACACTCTTCACTCCTCTCTCAAGATAGCTGGAAGGTAATATCTACGTTAGAAATGTGCTGTATGAAGCTGTTGCAAGATATACTGTCAATTACTGCAGCAGGGAATTATCTGTTACAAGATGCAGACTGCTGCAGTGAAGGTGAAATTTATTTTGTAGTTGTGGGAGGAAAGGAGAGGAGATTAGGCCCAAACATCATCTGTTTCATCCAGCCCATTACTGTTTAAGCCGTAACTATGTGCTAATTTTCCTGTTTTCCTATTCTGTGAGCTTAATTTCTGGTCTTTGACCCTGTCCCACTGCACAAAGAGAGAAAAACATGCCTAGAACATCTAAAACTGTGCAGTGTGACACAGGCTTAAATAAGCAGTTTATGTTTAGACTAGGTTCAAAAGGAATATGCGAACACTACTGATAGATTTTTGGATGAAGACCTTTTAGTTTAGTATAACAAACCTTCAGGTCAGCCAAAGGACTAATATGTGACATCTGAAGATATTATGAAGATATGAATAAAACATTGAGCTGAGTCAAATGTAAAAAAGTGTGGCATACTCATTCAGACACCTACTGCAGCTTAAATGCTGAGCTGAGAAGGGTTTCATCAGTTCACTCTTGTCACTTATGTTTCATTAAAAACTGGCCAGTGTGTAGAGATGTACCTGCACTTAATTATTCGACAGTTGTACTGTAGCAACGTCCCAAATACAGCGATCAGCAATAACATTACCTTTTATCACCAGCAGGTAAAGGGAATAAAACTGATTATATTGCTACAATGGCACGTGTTAGGGGATGGGATCTATTGGGAAGCAAGTTAGCATTTAGTTCTTAAAATTAATGTTTTGGAAGCAGGCAAGCATAAGGAATTAGCGACTTTGGCATGGTCCAAATTATGACAACTAGATGACTGGGTCAGAGCATCTCTAAAACGGGAGGTGTTGTTTGGTGTTCTTAGTGTATAGTAGTTATTACCTACTAGAACTGGTCCAAAGAAGGACAACCAGTGAACTAGCAACAAGGTCATGAGTGCCAAAGGTTCACTGATGCGGTCAGGGAGTGAAAGCTAGCCCACCTGATATCACAGAAGAACTACTGTAACATACATTTCTGAAAAAGTGGTCCAAACAAACAGTAGCCGCCACATGGTCAGAGTACCAACCCTTGTCCACCCCTAAAATCCACCACCATCCTCAATGGGCATGTGAGCATCAGAAGTGGAGAGTGGAACAGTATTGTAAAACAATATTTCTTTTACAATATAGGGAGTAGGGAAGGCGCCAGAAGCAGTGTGATGTTCTGGGCAATGTTCTGCTGGGAAACCTCGGGTCCTAGCATTCATGTTGATGTTACACATATCACCTACCTAAACATTGTTCTACAGCAAGCACACCTATTCACAGCACCAGTATTCCCTAATGGCAGAGGACCTAAAGAGCTTTACGGGTCAGAGCTGTTTTGGCAGCATAAGGGGGACCTACACAATATAAGGCAGGTATTTTTAATGTTATGGGTGAATGGTGTATAATCAGTTATGCAATTTACAAATAATCAATTAAAATGTATGTTATTGGCAAGTCAACCTAGTGATTACACAGCAGTTTGAAATATAAATATGTTTGTCAATTTAAAACCATATTCAGCAGCCTAGGTAGCGTGTGTGTGCATATGTGTGTTGAGAGGACCTATTGGACTCATTTTTGTGAGGATCACTAAAAGAAAGGAAACCCACACTGGCAAGATTGTTTACAATTTAAAATACATTAAGTAAAATTCATTGTTTGCTGTTATACAAGTATTTGATCATTTGACTGTGGAAATATTTGTTAGATATTGACTGCCCTACCCCTCTTTCAGTTCAATCCGTTCGAAGGGTGGCATGGATCAGTACATCCATAGCTGCACTCTCAGTCAGCAGCAACATATCTCTGAATACTATCGTCTGCTCATCTGCAGATATGTGATTAGTTATTATAAATTCAACACTGCTGACTAAGAGACTGGAACACTTCAACAGTCTAGCAGGAATAATGAATCATGCAGCAGCTCTAACAATCTACACCACGGCACAAACGCACTCTAGGTATGTTGGAGTGACATATGATGCTTCAGAATGCTGCAGTGCGATCACCACCAATCACAGCAGCCTCCCCTGCTACCTACTGTTTTACTGGCTAAGCCCAATTACAACAAAGCTATTTTATTTTTATGCTAGCACAGTAGGGAGCGAAGGCATGTTCTCACCAGAGACAGTGGGAGTTTGCAGACTCCAGAGCTGAGGTCGGCAGACACCTCAGGAATTACTTCCACATCATCCTTAAACCAGTGGAGCACCGACTCCTTCTTCAAATTAGCCACCTGAGGGGAGGGGAGGACACACATCAGGTGGTGAGCATGCAATGATGGAGCAAGCAGGAAATATGGCCACGCCGCCAACACCATCTGCCAGCCCTGTTCCTATAGCACCTCTGAACACCGGGCAGCCACAATGATCTCTTTATGACAGAAATGAATGAAGCCTGGCCATTTGTTTAAGTTTGGCAGATCTAAAGGACGTGCATTACTTCACTTGCCTTGCAGATGAGGCTGACGCTGGCATCTTCTCCAACCTGAACTGACAGAAACTGGCTAAAATGTGGTCCTGCAAACAGGGTGATTTTGTTTCACATAAACACATAAATTAAAATGAAAGGGGTTATTCACAGGAAAATGCTAATGTAACTAGCAGCAACTAAAGTGGTATGAAAAAATCAGCATGATCACATCTGTGTAATGCTTAATGGGCCCTAATGCCTTTTACACATTAGCAACTTTAGCATTTTAGGGCGAGAAATTACTTTAAAGGATTTTTATGTTTCAGATTTACAACATCAGGCAGCTTTCCAAAGTACCTCCCTTGACTCATATCATGTCACATTCATAAAAAACCTATAAATGAAACTTAATAATCATTCAGATCATAGCTGAATAAAAAGAAATGCTTTAAGTGCCATTTTGCTGTTGGGTAGATTTTGCTGCAGCTTTAGTTTGATTTAGTTTAGCACACGTGAAAATCAAGAGTCATTTTGTAAAAAAAATCTAATTTGAATTGAAATGATGTTCTAAATGCTTCCTGACAAAATTATGTACCATGGAATTTTGAGACATGGACAAAGAGAGTAACAGAGCATGTGTGTTTATTAACCACAGATCTTTGTTCTAATGCTAGTTGCTTTTTTCAATGTGTATTGGCGTCGGTGTAGAATTCAGTACCCTCTTTCACACGGATGTACTCCCTCCTCTGGTAATCAGCCTCGGCCAGGGCTGCCTTGAAGGCTGAAGCAAAACAAAAAAGGAGGTAGTGTTAAGGGTTAGAGAGCCAAGCCTAGAGGAAGAACATCATATCCCACATGAAGCCGGGATAACCCCTAGCAGTAGCCCTAGATGGCTCACCATCTCCAATCAGCACCAGGGAGGACTGGGCCTTTCCTCTTCCATCCTGGATCTGCACGGCGTACGTACCCTCGCTGTCCTCAGTGAAGTGATCCAGCACCATCTCGATAATGCCTGTGGCTACATCGTGACTCATCTTAGTTTGCTGCAGAACGAGGGGGAAAAAAAGGGAAGAAAGACAAACGGTGAGGTAAGTAGTTCTCTCTGGTGCTTTTGCTAGAGGCAGCTGCAATGGGTGGTATTTTTATTTACTTATTTTATTTTGATGGAATTAAATGTGTTTGGCTGGATCTGTTATTACATTTAGTTGCCAGTCAGTCAGACACATTTAGGGTCAGGCAGCACAAAGTAGCATGCACTAAGGTCAATGCAATATAAAACTCAAAGGAGCCGTCGCAGAGCTCTCGACGATTTACGTCGGTGTCACCAGTATTGCTGCAGCTGTCAGTAACACTTTGTCTGATGTTTGCTGCATTACCTCACAGTTGACAAGTTCCTTGTTATTGGCAAAGAATTTGTAGGTCACGGCGGAGGAGACGGCCTCAGTTTGCAGCCAGAAGCGCACGCGACCTCTCTCCAGAATCTTATACGCCAGCTCAGTCTTCAGAGGGATAACTGAGGCGGAAAGAGAGGTTGCCAAAGTGACAGGGTGAATTTATTTATTTTTTCATGCTGTCATGGTTCACATACATGACCTCAGAAACAGCACAAAACACGAATTCGGCTTGTTGCAAATTCTCACAGGCCCTGACCTCAGAGTGTACTGATAAAATTATGAGACTGAGGAAATGGAAAAGGCTCATTCATAAATCCCTACCCTTAACGCATGAGAGTAGCAAGACAGAACTAGTTTCTGAGATCTTTTACTTACTGGGATTGCGGATGTCGTAACTAAGTGCCAGCATTTTCTCAAGTTCTGAAATGCAGAAGAGAAGCACATTTGCATAGTTTTAAATGATTACCGTACTATACATGGAAAATGATGCCCTAGTATGATTATAAAGTTATATCCAAAAGTTTAAACAAGCAAAAGTATGCACAAGTGTGAGTGTATGTGTGTATTACTTTAAATATGGAATGTTTTTGCAAATTTTAGTTTACAGATTTTGTTGATTTATTTGAGTTGAATTGGAAAAACATAAAAAATGGGGCCTGGCCACATTTTTTTTCTTAACATGTTAATAATTAACAATGTGTGTGCAGTTGTGTGTTCTCTGTATTGAATTTATTTTAACTTATAAATAAACATTATAAATAAAACATTTGACTGCAATTTGACTGTGGCATCCAAATGTTTGACTGTGTATGCACACCAAACTCCTCAACACAATGGAAACAAATGTTTGGTTGATCAAAAGAACTTTAAGATGGCAATCTGGAACTGTGTAGTACTTGTATTTGTAAATTATAGCGGGAGCTAAATTGACTATTAAAGCACACATGAGCACTTAGGAATTTCTTTATAAGAGAGCAATGGAGGCCAAATGAATAATAGTCCCTCAAAGAGCTACAGAATTTTTTCTCATATAAAGATGTCTTTGCTGTATGAGTAAAATACATTTGACAGTGCCTGAGATGCTAAAAAATGTGACATTGCCGATGTCCTTGGTCTTTCACATGATAGAATTTGTACAGGTCAACATTTGTGTAAGTGATGTGTTCAGTATTACTCTGTCAGTAAGTCTGTCTGGACCACATTAATATGTAAGCCCTGGATCATAAGATATTAATGGCACAACAAACTTCATAATACATTACATTTCCTCTATGCTTATTTCATTACCAGGCCTCACCTTCTGCTGTGATCTTGTAACTGGCTGAAACTCCATCGGTGTGTGTGACAGAGACTGAGAAGGTGCCTATATCTTCTTTATCTGGGTTCTTGAACAACAGAGTTGTACTAGACAAACACGCACAAGAAAACATTACAATAAAGTTAATAACACCACAGAAACAAATACATCTTACATCATTTCACGATCAGATGTGATGTTGTGTAGAGCCTAACTGACAGGAAAATGTTCACAGGTTCAAGACTGATTTTTATATAAAAAATCATAAAGCACACAACAAACTCCAATCCATATGATGTTTTACTGACTGATAAGAATGTCATGTCAACTATAAATTTGTCAATTCTTAATTCTTTAAAAAAGAGCAGAAACTTAGCTAAGTAAGGTTTCCATCCAGCTGTCAAATTAAATCCAGGCACATAAAAAAAAAAACTTCTGAAAAATACAGTCTGAGTTTACAGAGAAATTTGAGTAAGCCATATTGCTGTTTTGTATAATTGCATGGCTGTGTTTTATGCTGTAAAGGTGCAAAGGCAGAACACACTGGCAAGCGTAACTGCAAAGGAAAATCAGGTGGCTGACACCTGGTGCTATTTTGTACTCTAATATTAACTTTTTATTGCTTAGTTTTTTGTTTTTGTTTCTTTAATAAGTTAAAGACAGCCCACCCCATCACACACATCACACACATGCGATGGCTAGTATGTGCTTCTTTCATGGCATTTGAAACTCCACAGATGTTCTTAAACTCAAACTGAAACATCAATACACTGCTCAATGCACTTGAAGGAGAATACAATTCTGTTACATTAGCTAAAAGAATCCAGTGCTGGCTAGCATCATGCTTAGTGATGGGGGAGAGGGAGGACCATCCTACCACAGAGATAAAGCGAGTTTTCCACAGCACAGCTGGCCTCAATAGGCCTTGAGTGGCTGTGACATTATTAAGGATGGCAGTCTATTGATGATAGGGCCAAAACACACATATATATATATAAGCATCACTGAAGAGATTTATTCAGTTTTATGTGATATGCTATGTTTTCCTAATACTAAATGTTAGGTCTGGAACTATTTTTTGTTATTTCAACCATGATGGCGTTGATTGTTCAAGTTTATCATTTCAGGCTTTAGCTCGGTAACACAACTGTGACACGACTTCTAGCTTGGCATGAGTTGTATAAGAGCATGACACAATTAAAATCCTCTGAAATTAAAGGTGTCTTTGTTATATAAAGTAAGCTACTTCAGATGGTTACCAAATGATATATCAGTCAGGGGCTGAGTACAAGTTTCTAAGATTGCTTAGTTTTTTCACTTACTGGCTGCCGGATGTTTTAATGGAGATTCCTTTGGAAAAGTCTGTGATTTTTTGGTAGGACTTTTTCCACATAAACTTGGAGATCTCACTCATCTGGCAGCTCTCGAAAGAGAGATAAATGTCACCGGTCTCCTCATCCACTCCACACTTGATTTCCTGGGTGCCTGCAAACACAAGGCAGAAGAGAAAGAGGGCTTACACATAAGCCAGATGAAATCCGACACTATGTAAAAGAGGTATGGAATGGCCATGTTGGATTTATCGTATGGATGCGGTGGGATTATGGGTCACTGCGCTTCCCACATCTGCCTCCAACGCAGCGGCTCATGCAAGGCTCTCCCCATTCTCCCCTGTGAGACGTTCTCGGACAGACAACCCCACAGTGCGCTCTGCTGGCGGAGGGCTGAAGAACCTTTAGGACTATGAATGTTTCAGGGCGGCTCAAGATGAATCATCATCTCGTCTTGTCCGGCAGCTGGTTTTTTCTTATCGGCAGCCAGGCAGACAGCTGCTCCCTGTGCCACTTCAGAGCGCTACCCATAATGGGTCCTACACTATGGAGCACAGCTCTGTCACTCTCTCTCGCTCGCTCCCTCTCTCTCTCGCTCCCCTAGCATGAGCGTCTCTCAATTCAGCAATCTCTTTCACCATGTGCCTTAATCCATCAGTTCACTCATGACAGTTGTCTGTATCAACAGTAGTTAAAATAGAGGGTGGTTGTGTTAGTGTCTGTTTGTGTGTGTGTGTGTGTTACCTGGTAGAGCCTTGGCACGCACAGGGTCAGAAGGAGCTGAAGGCTTGCCAACACCTTGGCCATTCTCTGCTCGTACACGAAACACATAGGACGATCCCGTCTCCAGGCCCTTCATCTGTGGACGTCCCATCATTTATGTTAGTAAAGTCACTCAGCATGCCACAGTCCTGTACATTTGGCTATGCAGTCCAGTGCTGTAGACTCCGGCTGAGTGTTTGCGGGTGTTCTTTTTTTTACAGATGTTTTACCTTAAAGTAGCAGTGGGTCACAGCAGCGCTGTTGGCAGTCGTCCAGGTTTCTGTGCCCTTCTTGCACATATCCACATAGAAACCGGTGACAGCGCTGGCACCTGTGTAGACAGGAGCCTTCCACTCCACCACCACAGAGTCATCTCTGGCCTCAGTAAAGCTGAGGTCATATGGTGGACCTGCACAAAACATTCATATTATAGTGAATGTAGTCAATACTATAAAAACACTATTTATTTGCAATATCCTAAAAGGCCCCTAGAGGTGTTTCATTAGGGTTAATTTTGTTCAGATAATTTTGCTTATTTACAAGAATAGACACCCAAAAGGACTGTCAACATGTCAACAAGTGAATTAAACAATGTTATAATATTCCTATAATAAAATAATAAATATTAAATATGTTGAGTAGAACAAGGGGTACATCACTTGCTGAAGACGGTTTTGTGTAGTAAGAATGATACCTGGCTCAGGCATGGTCCACGCTTCACATTTGAATTGTGGGCTAACAGCAGATACTTCACCCAGCCCCACAATACTGGCACCAGAAACCTTAAATTGATACACTGAGCCAGGAGTCAGATTTGGAACCTACAGGCACAAATCATAATAATCAGGCATCATCCCAAGCTCCCATAATACAATCATTACAACATGCCTTTCTAAGCATCTCAATAACATTTGGAGGCCATGGCAGCAATAGAGAAAACAAAGTTATGACACGGGTGGTGATTTTGCAACAACAGTCATACCTTGTACAGCCTCTCCTTAATGGGTGGCACATTGACCTCCCTCCATGCTTTCTTGGCCACATTGCACTTGTCAATATAATAGTCGGTGACCTCCGCGCCTCCGGAGTGGGCGGGACGCTTCCAGTTGAGCACCATGGATTCCCCATCGCAGTGGAGAAGAGCGATGTCATAGGGAGCGGAGGGGAGCTCTGCGGAGAAGATAGATGACTAGTGCTGCGTCCCCCCATTACTCACTGTCCACAGCAGCAGGGAGCGCTCTGAGGATGGCGGCTATCTCTGGCTTTTAATAAAGCCAATTCGAAGCCATTTATTGTCTGCCGTGGCTCATAATACGAGAATGAATCACGGCACATTTGAAGCATTACATCTGCTGTTTGTTGCTGATTACAAATATGAATTTGAGCTAGAAGCAGAAGTTTAAATCAACATTAGAAAGTTGGTTACCAGAAACTAAGCAAATGTTAGTAACCCCTACACAGGGTTAAAAAAAAAATCCATGCAAGTTTATAAAACCTATTTGAGTAACATCAGCTTTATCTTTATAATATACACATATGGTTATCAGTATTCAGCGTTAATTTGTACACTTCATCAGAAATGTATTCATACTCCTATGATCCATATTATTCCAGAATTGAAGAAATAGTGTGGCAAAAAAATTTTAATAATGGACAAAAGGACCGACAAAACCCAGGCTTTAAGATGGCTGCTATTACTGTTTGTAGCTATGTGACATATATTTGTCCATTTTTAGAAAAATGGATGGAAACCGCATAAGCAAGTCTATTTAATTTCATTTAAGACCAGCGCATTCCTAATTAAAGCATACAATGCTGATCGGAAGGATAAGAGCTTCCATTACTTGTTAGCTACATTAGCCTTTTATCTACAGTGCAAAATTGATGAAGAAGCAAACTCGAAACTTTGAGCATATCTTTCGTGATTGACTACAATTGGAAAAAAAGAGGAAAGTGAGATTTAGACTGAACTATCACTTCAAGCACATTTCAACTGCCTGCTACCAGAAATAGAGTCCCACAGTGTGTTGCAACCAGTGCATTATATTGGTATTGTTTGGGCAGTGAGCGCCTCGCACTCAGCAGTGCTGCTCAAAAAATGCTCTATAAAGAGCGTCCTATGAGGACTCGGTAGACAGCAAGCAAGCATTTGCCCACGGCCTTTACAGAGCCTATAAAGTGCTTTGTTATCCACCATAGTCCATGAAAAACGTGCCATCACATCTCTGTTACACAGTAGTTCGTTCATGAAAAGTATTTGTAAAGGTTTCATGGACTGCTTTATGTAAAGTGTACAGTTCTAGCAAAATGGTCTCTATAGTAGACTGGCAATACTGTGATTCCTTCTGTGTTTAGGGCTAAATGGCACATGTAACAATGACGCTGCAGTTTTTTCATACATTTAAGAACACCTGAACAGGTCCGGGCATCATTTTCCACAATGTTCTTCATGTGCGATACAAGATTAAACACCCAATTTTAACACATGTGGACCTTTTCATCTAAATGGATGTCTGCTGTCAGGGGCTGCGTTTTACACCAACCTGCTCTGGGAATTGTGGACAGAAAAAAGTGCTTCACACTCGCTGAAATAGAAATTTTCTCTGCAGAAACATTTACTCCTACTTCCTACTGCCGTTCAATGAAACCCAAGAACACAGACGGTGCTTCAAATAAAAATGGCTTAAGCATTAAGCATTCTTTCTAAATCACCAATCATCTTGAAAGACACATTTGTGAATGATAACCTGGAAACTGCGATTTCAAGTTCCTTTGTACCTGCTGTTGCTTGTCATGTCTTGATTAAATCACAGCAAATAACTAATACCCACTGCCATAACTAAAAACACACTTTGGGCAAAGCTGTTATGAAATATTTGTTTTTTTGGAAGGACTGCACAAATAATATGATACTTTGAACGGACTTGACTCAAACTGATACATCATCTCCACGTGAATAGAACAAGTTTGTGAGGCAATTTCGAAGACAATTTTGTCTTTGCAGTAATAATTTAGCAAAAAATCTCATTTACATTATTTTCCCCTTCCAGAAGACTTTTGTGTTTTGTGTGTGAATTTAGCATCTTCAGTTTAGAACTGGAGCTCATGTTGCTCCAGAACACACAAAGTAATAGTGACCAAAATACTTATAGAAAAACATCCACATTCTCACGTCCCACTCAAATCATGCCCAGCCCTTTTATGGATGTGGTTTAGGACACAGGACAACTTGCTGTGAGCTATAAAATCAACAAAAGCTTCACTGTTTAGCCACTATAACACTGGGGCAGCTGGTGGCCTAGTGGTTAAGGAGCTGCCCCTGCAAGCAGAAGGTTGTGAGTTTGAATCCCAGCACTGCCAGTGACAGCACTGAGGTACCCATGAGCAAGGTACTATCCCACACACTGGTCCCCAGGTATCCCTCGTTGGTGGCCTTCCACTGCTTCACTTGGTGAATGGGTTAAATTTAGAGGAAAAATTATTCACACTGTGCACTTTAGTACCCATTAATTGGGTCTGTTTTTACAAACCAGCATCTAAATTCAGTCCTCTCCATCCTTGGTTTTGTGTAAAATGAAAAGATTTCTTATATATTTTATAACTTGCATTAAATCATACTTTGTCCTAAGCTACACCTACTAGCCTGTGCCACTTTAATGAAGACCTCAGTGTGGTTTGAGTGGGTTGAAAGTAGTTTTAGGGAACTGTTTTGACTTCTAGTGTTTTTAGCAATGTTAACCTTGTTGCTCTAGTGTTAAATGAAGTGTAAGTGAAAATCAGTTAAGTTTACTTTTGGCAGCTGAGTTAGTCATATATTCACTATATATTCACTATATATATGTTTAGGAATTCACCATGATATCGGATTCAGATCACATTTGTCAGAAAATTATTTTAAAAGATAGATGTTTATACATGACCAGCACGACTGATATTTGCTGGTGTAGTTATTGTATGCTGCAAGAGTAGTGCTTTAGGCTGTGTGGTGTTTCTGGCTAAAATTTCTGTGTGAAGCTAATTCAGATGGATTTCATCCCAGTTTCAACATATTAAAAATGCATATGTATCGGTATCAGCATTGACAGATGTATATGAAGAGTATGCCTAGAATTGAGCATATATTTTATTCATGTGGAAGCTGAATGCATTTCATTTTTCAGTGAGCTGTTCCTCTGTCTATGTGTAAACTGCAGATTGGTACATACTCAAAGCGGCTCTGACGGATAGTGGCGCAGACTCCTGAGACTCATCGCTGAGGCCCAGCTCGTTGATGGCCTGTACACGGAATACATATGTCTCACCCGTGGTCAGGCCGTGGACAACGAACCTGCAGGAACAAAAACAGCTTGTCTGAGATTGTTCTGTTTCTCTACTGGATCCCTGCTGCTTACATAGTCCACTGCAGAGGATAGAGGCACTACCCTAAGTGACAAAAGAAGAAACATTTGGATTCTGGTCTCAGGTCCAGTGAAACACTTTTCCTCAGGTTTAGGCTGATTCATTTTAAAGTGAAAACTCCAAGCAGGATTTCAAAGAGATGTGTTTACATACTTCAGACCATTAACCCTCAACACTTATATCTAAGACAAATTCCTATAAATTGCTAATCGCTAACTCTTAAAACCATTTACAACCACAAAATAAAAACAGATTACCGCTATTTTGCTTGTTCCTTATCTAAAAAGAAAAGCATGAAAAACAAGATCATGGGTCACTAGCAACTTGAAGTATGTACTTAGAAGCTCACCATTACTGAAAGCATTGACAGAAGTGTAGTGCAATTTGCTAAATATTTCTCTCTCCTGTCTCACTTAAACAAGTATTTCTAAGCAGAAGAGGAGATATTTTATAATGGTTTTGTTGAGAAAATGTAGTGCAGACAGTCTTGCTATTGTGGAATGGACAAACAGCCCCCTTTACACTGTTGCCAGTTTGTGTATGTCATTTGCTGATAAGAAAAAATGAAAACTTGTCAACACAGAATTATATCAGTTGTAAATGTAATTTCTTATGTAAGTATTTACTCAAGAAATTGTGTATTTACCTTTAAATAAAACAGCAAAATGATAGTTACAACTCTCAGCTTAAAATACCCATGCAAATAAAGTCCTTGCTCTAATAATGGAACTTAAACACACACCAACTAAATCTGAAAACAAACTTGTAGGCTGAATCTGTTGTTTTGAGCATGGAAGTCACTAAACAGTGCTGGACTCTAGCCCTCCAGCATCAGAGCTAATTAACCCTGTGCTATTAGATGTGGCACTTACTTTGTCTTTTTGTGTGGTTTGTGGTTTGCAGAGGCCCAGTCCTTCGATCCTTTAACGCACGAGTCTATATAATATCCAATCAGGTTGTTGGGCTCCTTTGGTGGAGCCCACTGAATCAGAACAGAAGTGTCAGTTTCTCTGGTGGACACCACCTGACCAGGAGCTGAGGGCACGCCTGGAGAAGAAAAAATAGAACCTTGTTTTAAGGGTGATGTCACCCTACCCAGATCACATTTACCGGTGACTTACAGTTGGGGCAAACCTAGTCAAATAACATTGTGTTGAATTCTAAGTTTAAGCACCCTTATGGTTTATATGATGAATTCAATATATTAAACTGCAATAATGTGGCACATGCAAAAGACATGGTAAAAGTGATACTCTGTTCTGCTTTCTTCTGCAGTGGTGTTGCACAATCCTCTAAAGGAAAGGGAGAACTTTGATCTCATCACAAAAGTCAACTTCTGAGTTGTGTGTTGTGAGCTGCCGTCTGAAATCAAAATTTACATTGGATGACCCTTCCAAATGTAAATCTTTATCCACGATCATATTTGAAGACAAAATTAAAAAAAACATTTAAATACTTTTTTCCTCAAAGTCTCATGTGAACAGTGCGAAATTCTTTCTTTCTGAATTCTTTCAGCCAAACGAATTCTTAGTACTACTGAACTCAAACAACTGTAGTACATGCCACAATTTTTCCCAATATTCATCCAATAAATCATTGTGGGCTAAAATGAGTAGAAATTTGACACATTTAAGTCCATGCAGAAGTCTTTTAACACCAAAATTTCACCAGAGTTTCACAAAAGTTTCACAAAAGTTCACCAGGTTTGCCCAAACCTTCGTATGCACCTTTGAGCTATTGCAATTGCTCAAAGAAGAATCTGCAACTATTTTAGCATCAAAGTCATACTTCAGCTCTTAATAACATTTCTAATCATGTTACAGTTAAGGATATCTGTCCACGTATCCCAGGTATAAAACAAGTCAGTACGTAAACCAATCATGCAGATGTGCATTGCACAAGAGTACAGATAAGGTGGAATATGACTATAACTGCGTGCTGCACATATTTTAATAAAAAGGTGTGACATGCTGTGCAAGATAAAATAAAATACATTTTTATTATTCGTTTTTTTTACTTTTACTTCCTTACCACGGAGTTCCAGAGTTTTGATTGGTTTGGTGGGTTCTGAGTGTTCGCTGGTGCCGTACATGTTGGCAGAAAAAACGCGGAACAGGTACTCCTTCCCTTCATTCAGGTCAAAAACTCCATAGCGTGGAGATCGGATTGGCACTTTGGTATTCACTCTCTGCCAGGATCCACTGCCAACCATAGACTGAGAGGAACCATTGAAAAGCACTCTATTACTTCAAACAGGCATACCGGCTGACAAATAAGAAATGATTATGCTAATTATGTTAAACAGATGGGTAATTGCAGCTGTCCTTCCAGTGTTAACATCCGCAATAAAAGTGATTTGGTGATGCTTCAGTGAGCTTTGCGAAGGGGATAGTAAGTACTGTCTGTTTAATCTCCTAAGGATCTGTGTGGACCTGTTGGTGGGTCCAGGCTTCCATTCTTCCCTCTATAACTACAAGACCTGCTATTAGTTCTACAGTAGTTACTGAAAATTTGTAGCAGTTTTGGTTGAGTCTTATAACCTTTGGATAATAAGCCTAAACACAAAGTACCTCAGTGCAATAACAATAGAAGGATCCAATTTGACAATAATTATTTATCATTCATTGCTCAATGAAATAAGAAACAAAAATTTGAATGGGTAGCACCTTTGTGTTTGAAAACATATTTTAGATGTTTTGCATTTGAACAGTTGAACAGTTCTTGTTATGCATGCAGTCATGTTATCAAAGAGAAAAAATCCTTGTAATGAGTAATACAATGATTAATACTACATAATTACAAAAACAATTTCCTAACAGAACTACATTATTACATAAACATAATTCCTAACGTAACTACATAATTACATAAACGTAATTGCTAACATAACTACGCTATTATGTAAATGTAATTCTTAACATTACTGTGTAAATCTAATCCCTAACTAATGTGTGACTGTGAACGCCTTGACCTCTTGGGTTAATGAGTGTATATTAAGATCAAAGGATTAAAAGGAAACTGGTAGCTTTTCTGTTAGTCTGAGCTTGGCCTAAGAGATGAATTGAGACCAACCTTTTCAATATAATACCACATGGGGGCTTTGCCATGGTAGTCTGGGGCACTCCAACAGAGCACAACATATGTTCGGTCGATCTCTGAGACGCAGACTTTGGAGGGAGCTCCCGGAGCTTTTCCCTCAGCTGCAGCCAGAGCACATCAAACAGAATTATTGTCCTCGCCAAACAGCATGTTTACATCCATTCACTTGCACACAAGCACGTATGCAAACACCTCTAGGGAATGTTTTCCAACGTCACTGGCTCCGCTACTAAAATTGATACTAAAACAGCATAAGGTTGACTGCATCGTATGCACTATTGCTGTACACGCCTGCATACCCTCACACAAACACACACACACACACACACACATTCTCTTGACAGTGGTTGATGTGTTTATTTCAATCTGAAAAGGCGCCACAGATGGTTTGACGTTGCTTTCCTGATGGAATTCTCATCAAAAACTAATCAGCACCTCACAGATGAGAGCCAATTAAAGCCCGTATAATTATTGCTATTTTCAAAAGAAAAAAACAGGGGGAAAAAAATACTGTAAAAATCTATGAACAGAAGGAACCAACACTGCCTGAATTCATGGTACCTGTTTTGTTTGTAGGACTATACAAGAAAAAAGAGAGTGCACACTACCTTCAAGGTCATCGTAATAGGTGACAACATCAAGTTTTCCACCAAGCTTCATGGCTATTTAAAAGACAAGAGAGTAAATTAAACCTCTTAGAGTGAATGGTGAATATGACTCCTTAGGCATTTGGCTGATGTTTACCATGAAGTCTCTCGAACTCGGTTGGGTCCAGTGCGGCAATGGGCTCGGACATTCTGGAGGGCCGGCTGATGCCATGTGAGTTGACAGCCCGCACACGGAAGTAATAAGAGTGTCCCTCGAACAGTCCAGACACAGGATACTTACAGACTTTGATGGGAGAATCGTTACACTGCGCCCAGTTCTCTGTTCCCACCTCACAACTGTCAAAGTTCAATAAAGGCAAAAAACAAAAAGTTATTCTTTCAAAAATCATAAACATCAGACCAAAAAATGAAGCGCTGGACAAGATTTACTCGTGACTGTGGATTTAAGCTTATCTGCACCGTCTGATTTTAAGTTCAGCTCTAGCAGCACAGCCTTAAATTGTATTATATTGATATGTAAGCACAGGATCCAAGGAACAAGGAAATATGATGGTGTAAGCAAAATTCATATGTTTATAAAGTTCCCTCAAAAGAAATCTTATCTCAGGACTTAGTCTTGTAGTCTTGTGGGAAATTAACAATTAGAATTGAAGGACAGTAGAAATCCATTGAACCATATGTTCAAAAACAACAAATGACATTCAGGCAAAGGTTCTTTTATCAGTACTGATAAGGTCCTTCCAATAGAAGTACACAAATCACACACTAGCAGTGAAGGACAGCTAAAATCAGCAGCGATTAGTTGTGATTCACATGATGGTAATCAGACATGATAACTGGATCAATCACCGATCAACAAAGTAACCAATGATGGGACCCTCAGTGGTGGTGTTGGGGGGCTTCCAGGAAACGATAACATAATCTCTATTAGCATCATGGATCCTAAGATCCATAGGGGCTCCAGGGGCCAAAGGAACTGGTGGAGGAACATCTGTAAAAGAAGTTTAAAAACGATCAGTCAGATAATGATTTAAAGGATTTTCCAAATGTAGTCTATCCAAGAGAGTTGTTTATGAAAATACTGTAGACAGACAAAATTCAAGATGGCTTGTTGTGGTAGGGAGTCACATTTCTCCTTCAGACAGGCTCTTAAAAAAGCTCCCAATATGAGCCCTTAAAGCGGACTTCAGTGAAGACTGCATAGATGTAGACTCAGCTGCAGCTTCTCATCCAAAAAATCCTTCAAGGCATTCAGAATGGAGGGCTTTGTTTCCAGCTGTCTGATCAATAGGAAGATGCTCAAGTGCGAGCTAAAACATTTAATTTAATTAATGTGTCATTGAGCGGCAATATGCATTATTTTGCTGGATGCATTCCATCTAGTGTGTCTCCAGTGCACACTTGTAATGTACAAGAGGAATGCTTTGAGTGTCTTTTGTTAACAGTTCGTGATAGTTTTGTCATGTATTTGTAGATACATATTTAGTATATCATACAGTGTAAGATATAAAGTTTACAATCATAAAGTCTATTTGATATTAAAAATGTTTTAAAAACTACTAAAATGGTGTCACGTAGAGCCAAATGAAGGAGGCGCAGATGCAGGAATGCATTTGAATATTTTATTTAAAAAAGCCAAAACCAAAAAAGGCACAAGGGCCTCAACAAACCAGAACTTGCAAGACGGTAACAGATGAGGGGACAATGACGGTGGACTGACACTATTATACGAAACAAAGACCCTTAAATACTAAACTGAACTGAAACAAGAACAAATTAAAACATAGAATCACTTAAACTAAACTACCCACCTGGCCGGAGTACACATGTCAAAATAAAAGTCCCCCATAACAAAAAAGAAAGAGCGGCCTCTAGCGGCTACTGACCATGGACATGGCAAATGGATGCTAAGCAAAACAGCTAAATGACCCTCGTATACTACAGAAAAAAATCGTGATTAAGTCATTTTATTTAATTGTGGAGTAAAATCTGTGCAAACAATATTAATGTTGCAAAGGGTCCTGGAGTGTTTATATGGAGCAGTGTTGTATATGCATATCATTAAAATGCAAATCAAGAGTGGAAAACAGGCTCACACACAACAGCGCAGAATTCTGGAATTCGTAATTCATAATTCATATGCGTACATTCCAGAATTCTGATATTCGGAGACAGCTGTTGGCTCAGTGATGCATGTCTAGGCTCAAAGTTTTTTCCAGATTCAACAGGTTTTTCATCACCCATCTCCTTATTGTAGTTAATCTTACTGGTGTGTTACTTGGCTGATCAACTGCATTTGGAATTAAGGGATAATTTTGTACATTTGATTTCTAGACGAAGTGCAAAAGTACAATGAGGAATTCTTTGTATTCATTTCAGAGAGCCTTACCTTCTACATAGACATAAGCCCGGTGGACTGCGTCCCCTCCTTTGGTCACCATGCGGAGGGTATAAAGACCCTCATCATCCTTAGCGAGATGAGTCAGCGTGAGCTTAGCAACACCTCCGCCAGACTCCATTTTCACCCACTTCGATTCTTTCAAAAGGTGCTCTGGAAATTGGAAAAAACAGCACACATACACACGCACACACACGCACATGCACATACACACAAAAACACCATGTCGTTTTGCGAGTGCAAATGAAAAAAAAACCTTCCTTTAGAATATGCTTGTGATCTGGAACAGAGGTGTAATTTGATCATACTTTTTACAACAACACCCTAGAGGCAACACTGCATGTCACAAAAATGAGAAAAAGCAAAGTTCAGTGCCCTTGTCCTGGACCTGGCTTGTACTTTTTGATGTACAAGGTGTAAAAAAAATTATATCAAATATGTAAATGCTCAAAGGTTTTGAAAACATGAACTGTGAGCCATTAGAACTGAATGGATCTAAAGACAAATTCTTTCCAGTTTTAAATGTGTATGTGTTGATAGTTTATGGCATAACAAAAAAATGTGAAAACAGTCACGTGCAGTCTGTCTCCTACCATCTCTGTACCACCGGGCTTCAGGCTGCAGATTGGCCAGATTGGGGCTTATGGTCATTTTACAGGCCAGAGTGACACAATCTTCCTCTTTACCGAACGTCACGCCAAATGTCTCCAGGAAAGTGATGTTGATCTTTGTGTATTTAATCTCAGGCAAAATCGCATCTGAGAAAGGCAGTAAGAAAACAAATGTAACAATGGGACATGTATTATTGCAATACACAAATTATATTTAAAAAATCTTACAGTACATTTTATGAAACAGTTATAACACAACTAACTGTTATAGCTGTGTATACTAATTAAACATAAGTAATAAACATTAATTTATGTACACAACCACACATCTGTAAAAATGTAGCA
>JBBJLS010000148.1:7345177-7375369 GCA_037577275.1 Bryconaethiops microstoma | reverse complement strand
CCCCCCCCCTCCCCCCCCCCCTCCCCCCCCGCCCTCTCCCCCCCCATCCCCCTCCCCCCCTCTCCCCTCCCTCCCCCCCCCTCCCCCCCTCTTCCATCCCCACTGAATATATAAAAGACACCTATCCCACCACCAACACAACACAAGAAAGGTTCAAAATACAATAAAGGACATAACATATATACTGTAAAGATATCTAAGCTGTTGTTCCTGTATAAATAACGTATTCTTCATAAAAATCATCTAACCAGTATATTAACCAATATAATCCAATATTACAGTATCTTACACTTTTAACCAATCCGAGCCAGTCGGCTCATGAGAAGCAGGTAGAATGACCCACGCTCACATGCTACTTTGGTGAATGACACATCTTTCCAAAATCAGAGTATCAGATCAAAAGTAGTTTTTAGAACTGCGGTGGGGGTGAAAGAAAAGATGTCAGTGTAAACATAATGCAGTATACTGCAAGCTTATATAATGCTATAAAATAACATTTAATTACTGTACATAATTGCAATCACTTATAAACTGAGCTCATCAATAGAATTAAAAGATGAAAGAATATGATCATGTAATTGATCTAACCTGATTTGCTGGATTGGAACATGACAATTAAAGTACAAGCTAAATTAAAAAGATATGTTTTCTACATTTTTTGTCTCAAGTCTAAAAAAGCAGAATTTAATGACACAGTTTAGAAGCATAAAAACAGTAAGAGGCCTTTCCACTTTTTCTGTAATGTACAGACTCTCTGTGAGGTTCCTGAGAGTTTTAAAGCCATTTTGAGCTTTAAAAACAACTTAAAGAGCGTAAAATCAATCCTGAAATAACCGCTGTTGTTCTGTCAGATGAGGGTTTAAATGGGGTGCAAGGTGACCTGGTGGTTAGGGAGTTGCCCCTGTGATCAGAAGGTTGTGGGTTGAAATCCCAGCATGAGTGGCACCACTTGAGCAAGGTACTGTCCCCTGCTTCACTTGGTGAATGGGTTAAATGCAGAGAAAATAGTTCACACTGTGTGCTGTGCTGTGGTTTGTTCATGCATGATTGTAAGGGGCCACATTACTTCCGATTAAGATCCACACTGCTGCATTTTACACAAATGTAGAAAATGTACTGTCTTCTTAGGAGTCCCAGTGAAGAGTGCATTCTAATTATCAATTCCACTTTTGACAGATACATGCATTTGTTTCTCTGCTTCATTTTGGGATAGACAAGGCCTGCCTTTAGCAATATTTCTTAAATGATTAAAAGCTACTTTAGTGTTTACATGCTGGATAAAACATCCCAGAATCTAAAATTTCACGCAGCAAAGGGGCCTAGTTACTCACATAGAGGCTTTCTCTGAATTTAGCATCAAAAATCAGTATTTCAGTATTCTTTTGAGTTGTATCTTGGGCAGCTGGTGGCCTGGTGGTTAGAGAGATACCCATGTGAGCAGAGGGTTGTGGGTTTGAAACCCAGGACTGGCAGTGACGCCACTAAGGTACCCTTGAGCAAGGTACCTTCCCCACACACTGCTCCCTGGGCGCAACACCAGTGGCTCCCACTGCTTCACTTGGGTGAACGGATTAAACGTAGAGAAGGAATTTCACATTGTTCACGCTATAAGGGGCCACTTTACATTCACAGCATTTGGCAGATGTATTTATCTAGAGTAACGTTCACAGCTGCTATGTAGGCTTTGTACAGTGAAGACAAGTCCCTTACACTAGTAAATCCAGACTAGAAACTAATATTTTACTAGAGAAAAAGTTAGTGCTCCACCAGCGCCCTGTCTGATCAAACACGGAAAAGCATTTTTATAAGGTTTTTATTAGTCATGTTAGTTTTAGGTATATATGTGTAGTTGTTATGTGATTCTTTAGTCTTCATTTGAAGACAATGAAGGTCTCAGCAGTTCTAATCACAGGAAATTCCACCACTTAGGTGCCAGAGTCTTAATGGTCTTCGACTTTGGAGAAGGGAGGGTTTATTTGAGATGTGTTCTTAGAGGGCGAACTGTGACCAGTGAGCTGTAGAAAATATCTGAGAAATATCTGATATGCTGACAAACCTGTCAAAGTCTTGATTTTCAGGAGTGGAAATGTAGTTGCTGATCATCAGCATATAGCTATCAATTGTGTTATGTTTCCTGAAGACAGGCCCTAGAGGCAACTTGCGCACAAAGAAAGACCAAAATCAGTGCAAGAAGAACCACCAAGTGAATTGAATGAAACCAAATGAAACCAAAACTGGGCCACACTTTATTTCAACACTCCCCTATAGATTAACTACAGATACAACTGTTAACACACTATCTGGATAATCAACATAATAAGGGTTAAGTTTAGGATTAGGATTAGGTTGAAATTTTGGGTTAAGGTTAGGTTTAGGATTAGAATTGAATTTTGCATTAAGGTTATGGTCAGTGTTAGGTTTATGATTGGAATTAGATTTAAATTTTGAGTTAAGGTTAGGGTAAGTTTTATGTTTAGGATTAGGACAAGATTTAAGTTTTGGGTTAAGGTTAGATTTAGGATTGGGATTGTATTTAAATTTTGGGTTAGGGTTATGATTAGATTTAGGTTTTGAGTTAGGCTTAAGGTTGGGGTTAGTTTTAAGTTTAGGATTAGGATGAGATTTAAATTTTGGGTTAAGGTTGGGTTTAGAACTAGGATTAGATTTAAATCTTGAGTTAAAGTTAAGGTTTGGATTAGTTTTAAATTTAGAATTACGATCAGATTTAAATTATGGTTTGGAGATAGGGTTATGGTTGGGATTAGATTTAAATATTAGGTTAAGGTTAAAGTTAGGATAAGCTTTAAGTTTTGGGTTAAGGTCAAGTTAAGGATAGGGTTAGGATTATGTAGAATTAGGATTAGATTTAAATTCCGAGGTAGGTTTAGGTTTAGGATTAGATTTAATTTTGTGCTAGAGTTAAGGTTAAGGTTAGAGTTAGGTTTAGAGTTAGATTTTGTATTCAATTTAAAGTTCAATATCTTTTAAAAGATATCTACTTGAAAGTTAGTTAGAGGCAAGATGAGCATCTACAAAGCTTCTGCAGTGGACTCTCCGAATCTGTCCATAAATAAGATCTACATCATTCTAAGACTGTGACTGAGAGAACTCACCCTGTCCTCCACGACCATTACACCAACAGGAACTTTAATGACATTATATTCAAATGCATAAATATTAATATAGTTGGTCCCCCTTTGCAGCTCTAACAGTTTCCACTCTTCTTGGAAGGCTTGCCATGTGATTTTGGAGTTTCTGTGGGAATTTGTGCCCATTCATTCTGAAGAGCATTTATGAGGTCAGGCACTGATTTTGGACGAGAAGGCCTGGGTCACAATCTCCATTCCAGTTCATTCCAAAGTTGTTGAATGGGGTTGAGGTCAGGGTTCAATCAAGTTCTTCCACACCAAATTCATCTAAGCACATCTTTATGGAGCTTGCTTTGTGCACTGGAGCACAGTCACACTGGAATAGAAAAGAGCCTTCTCTAAATGGTGTCCACAAAATTGGAAGCATGCCGACGTTCAAAATGTCTTGGTATATTGAAGCATTGAGATTGCCCTTCACTGGAAGTAATGGGCCACCTGAACTCAACTATTAAGAGATGTTTCCCAATTGAACAAGTCGGTGTAATGGATGTAATGCTACCAAAATGTATTGATGGTAATGGGCACGACTGAAACACTTGAGTTCGACAGTGAAGAGGTTTGTCCCAATACTTTTGGCCATGTAGTGTCTCTGAGAGAATGTAATTCAGTTACTACCCACCTTCACTCACCAGCATCAACTCCTGTCCAATCCTGGAAATGGGGGCGGGGCTTGGCGGAAAACGGGCGGGAAAAAAAGGACGCACGCGAGCAGCGTGGCGTAACTGGAACACTGAGGAGATCGAGCGTTTGGACGTTTGGGGAAAGAGAAGAAGGAGGTAAAGGAGCTGAAGAAGGATATAAAGAAAGAAGCTGAAGAAGGTGATAAAGAGGTTCTGTGGGTTCACAGCGACTGCTCACGGGCATGTCAGCCGAGAGCCGTGCTGAGAACAGCTCCTGACTCCACCTGCCCCGCCAAAACGGCTGAGTGCCTGACTCCGCAGGAACAGGGCTCTCACTCCGGGCTCCTCTGGTTCTGGTTCTTCTGGTGTGTTTTTTATTGTCTTGTGTTCACCCTGCTCGCCTGTCCTGTTCATAACTCTGCGTTATGGATTAGTGGAGGGGGGCGCCCAAGAAGACACTGTAAATCCCCCACACCGCTGATCTGGATTTAAGCCCGGGACGGAGGTGAACCCGCCTGCAGGAGAACGGGCCGAGTCCGGGCGGAATGGACACGAACATGAGGAAATTCACCGTGCGGAGGTGGTTCTCCGTGTACCTGCGGAAGAAGTCCCGCTCGAAGAGCTCGAGCCTGTGCAAACTAGAGGTGAGGCTGTGTGTGTGTGTCGTTCACTGGATGTGTAGAGTTTGTATTGTAGCAGGGCCATAATAAAATTACTCTGTGTTCATTCAGGACCCTCTAGCACTGATATGAACACTGATCAGCAATTGGAGTTTCACTGCGTGTGTGTGTCGAAAAGCCTGCCTGAGGTGCATTGTGTGTGTTTATCTGTTTTTCAGTCTGAAACACTGCTGTCAAACCCAAAGGTCTGTTACCTTCCTCCACAAATGTCTAATATAAGTCGTCACTCTTAATTTCGGGTTTATTTTTGGTTATTGTTCTTGTCTTTATTTTTCTCCATCACATGTCTTTACCTCAGATTTAATATTTGTATTTTAAACTATGTGTTTGATTTAAACATATATTGTATATCGAGTGTATATATAGAGTTAATGCTTGTATATAGGGGGTATTATATATGTATTACACAGAGGCTATCTAAAAGTAAAAGAGATCTTAGAAGTGTGTATTTTTGTGCATGATTGCAGGGTCTTTTAACCAAAGGTAATAGGATGGCTCTGTAATATTAATTTTGAACCTTTTTGGTGAAGACAGTTTCTTTTAACTATGGACTTTTAAAAGAAGAGGCTACTTGCTGCTAGACATTGTACAAGTAAGGAGCTTAAAAGTCAGTCTAGGCAAATTGGAACCATGTTGTCTGAGTAAACTGTATGAGTGGATTCTATTTTATCCCAAAAATTTGTTAAAGTGCCCATTTTAATGAGAAACAAAATGTCCTTCCTGGTTTGAAATAAGAGTTTAATTTAGTAGATAAACATTGTTAAAGTTTTTAAAAGTGCCATTTACTCCCCAGTCCATGTGACTCACTTCCCATGTGTGAATTAAGCATGTTTTGATGTCACAAAAACCAGCACATTCATCCTACAGAAGTTTGCCATCATTCAAGTTATAAGAAGTGTTTTAGCCACAACTGCTTTTTGAATGAGGCACAATGCAGTGCAGCGCATTAGAATAGAAGTCATTTATAGAGATTAGCCTTAAAGGCATTGTACCAAGAGACATTCAGAGAGGCTAGAAAATGTGTTTTGTCTTTTTTGGCACATAAAACATACATCATAAGTGGCCCTCAGGAGAAAAAATAAAAACACAAAACTGTAAGATATGAGCCTTTAAGGACAATGTTACATTATGTAGCTGAATAACTGTTGAAGCTATTGTGATTTGCACATTTCACTGTAGAAATGATAATTGTTTAACCATAGCAAACAGTAGAGCACACGTTCCTCTGTTTGTTTTCAAACAACCCTGGACATGCTGACATTGTTTTTTTGCTGAACGCCCAAACGTCTGCCGACTCAGATGATCAACCTTGACATACCTGTCTGGCTGTATCAAAAGTTAACTCGTCAGACTGCTCGAGTTCTCGTTTGATGACTGTGTGTCAGGTGATGAAGAGGGAAATGAAGTGAGACATTTGTATGGGTTCAGTCCACGTATCCTCTTTATTGAGACATACTACAAAAATTAGTTTCGTTCCAAATTTTTCTGATCTCGACTTTGCTCCGCCGTAAGACACATTTATATTGCAGTGTGTCTTTTTTTAGTCAAATGATTCATTTAACCCCTATCCATTTAGTAATTATGTCAGTAGTGGAAAATTGTGCCAGTTGTGGGACTGAAATATTGTCTCTAGTGTCTATATTTTGTTTACCTCAGATGAACATTACATAAAGTCTTAACTGATGTCATCTGTGAATATTTACAGCAAAGCTAGTATATATAATACTGTGAAATATATACAATGTAATAAGTTCAAATGTGAAAATAGTAAATGCACTTTGAGCACAGACCAATAGAAGTTGAAATGGCATCCACAAAACCTTTAAAACTTTTTCTGCAATGTTTGACATATATTGCTTTTGCATTTATGTTTAATGTCTGAATGTGTTGAAAGAGGTCAGACCAGAAGACCTTTAGGGGTAAAATGACTGAACAATATATGTGACCATATGAACATCTTTATTGTAGGGAGATGATGGTAGCATGAAGTATCATATATCCATAACTAGAAGGTAATAGGCTGAAGGCTGAGCAATAAAAGCCTCATTAATGTCAAGGATATGAAGGCTGTGATATCCCGGTACATCTGGAGTTTGTCCTTGAGTAAGAGGGTTATGCCAGCAGTACAGAGCTTATATGGACCGTATATGACTCTCATTTGTTTGCTTTAAATAGGAAAGTTCCTTAATAGTTCCTTAATAATTCTAAATATTAAAAATATTATCTGCAGATAAGAGCGAAAGAACATTAAGGTTCTTTCTCATGAAGCCAAGTCAATATTTGAGTTCACAAAGACTTTCAATATGTGGACTGTTTTTTTTGGTTGAAGGCTCCTGTCTAGACAGTAAAAATAATACATTATACTTTAGGGGCAGTGGTTCCTATAGACCATGTGATTGTAGAGCCTTCAGTCTAGACCACACTATAAGGTTGAACCGCTGTTACTGGAGCTGATGTCAGTGAGCCCCAGGGGCCGCGGTAGGGAGGGGAGCGTAACGGAGCAGATCTGGTACATAGGTTGCTGCACTGGAAGACTCCCTTCCACAGAATAACAATGAGGAATACGAAACTGTACTATGTTCAGTTCTGCCTTTTGGTCTCTTAAAGGACAACAGCAGCATTTTCTTCCCAATGTCTTCGTGTTTCTAGCATGTGCTAAACTTACATGTTTCTCTTGGGAGTGTGTCAGCATGTCTTAGTAAATGGATACTTGCTTTCTTTTTGCACTACATGGACAAAAGTATTGGGACATACATCTGTTTTACAGGGTTTAGGCTAGGCCCCTTACGTTCGGTGAAGGGCAATCATAATGCTTCAGCATGCCAAGGTATTTTGGACAACACCATGCTTCCAAATTTGTGGACACAGTTTGGGGAACAACCTTTTCAATTTCAGCATGACTGTGCCCCAGTGCACAAAGCAAGCTCCATAAAGACATGGCTGGGTGAGTTCAGTGTGGAAGAACTTGACTGGCCCACACAGAGCCCAGACCTCAACGCCATCCAGCTGGAACTGAGATTGTGAGCAAGACCTTTTTGTCCAACATCAGTGCCTGACCTTGTAAATGCTGTTCAGAATGAATGGGCACAAATTCCCACAGAAACACTCCCAAATGCAACGTCATTAAAGTTCCTGTTGGTGTAATAGTCAGGCATCCCTGTCCATATAATGCAATCAGGCGGCTATGTACTGGTTGTTACAGGCCTAGAATTGTGTCGTTATTTTCTGTAGTTGTCAGCTGTATAATACCGAGGCTGCCAACAGGGATTAGGTTAAGAGACAAAGAGTGCTACTTTAATATTTGTTATGAAGCATCACTGTTATTATTTAATCTCCCCCAACAATAGAATAGATTCACTGAAATGATATCTAAGGTAAAACTGACCATTAATTAAAATGATTCGGTATTTTATCTGTATCCTCTTTGGTTGTTAACTGTAGTCCACAGCCAGTACTCATCAGACACAAAGACCTGGCCCATCTACAGCCTTTTCAGTTAAAGGCAGGCAAAAGCTTTTGAAGAGGAATGGGCAGCTGTTAAATCAAGATTAAAATACTGAGCATTTATGCTTGGTGTCGTTAAAATTCACAGGATTGTTTGTCCTGCACAATCCAATATTTTTTGTCCTCTGTTGACTGTAATAGCCCCAAAAAATACTTTGAATACAGTAAATACTTTGAGGTATTGACACTATGAGTACAAGCAGCACAAAAGAACAAAGCTGAGATCTCTTATGGATTATCTGACTGTTTCAGCTTCATCTGATGTTTTTTTCTTCTTTGCTACCTCTGTTTCCATATAAATAAATGCAAAGTTGTGTAGTTCCACGCTGGAGTTATGCACATGCGTACACACGCATACTGGACTTCAGATCATGTTTTGCTAGTAATTACAGATTTATCAAGAGACAAACTGAAAGGAGAATGTCTTTTAATTAGTTCAGTGACTTTAGCTTCGTGTGACTGCTCTGGAGCATCCTATTGTTCTGACAGCACTTTACTGTGGAGATAAGACTAGAAGAAAAATACTCTAGTCTAAGTCTCAGATGCTCCTGACAGACTGATTGTGTCTAAATTGCCAGCAATTGCAAAACATATATAAAGTCCTGAAGCATCTGAAGTGTTCTGTGATTATGCCTAGGTAGTGCATGTAGCACTTGAATGAGTCATATAGCTCCACTAACATAGGTTGCCTACTGTTCTCAGCTATGTTTGGCTGAAACTAAAGGTCAAGGTAAGAAATCTTGGCCAGAGAAAACAGAAAAAAGGATTCAATTGGTGAGCAAATCTACTACATCACTTATTTAACCCACCTAGTAAAACCAATTGGGCAAATTAAGTGTGTATGTAGGGAATCTCTTAGTGGCAGAATTAACCTCAGTGCGCCCTTAAACTCAATTGAGAGTTAAATGGATTGAGACAGAAAGAAGGCTGGGTGGTTTCTGCTCAATTCTCCAGTCTCAGTCTGGCAGCCTCAGCCTCACTGTGCACACAGATAAATGCAGCTGCTGCAAGGTATTACATCAGGCATGCATTACAAGCCACTGCAACAGAGCTTTGTGCTCTGGGTCTGCATTATGATATCCTGGCAGCAGGCGTCATGTCTTGGCGCAGACAATGCAGAGTGAGGCGAGTGATGTAGCTCAGTGCCAGTTAAAGGGAAATGCACTGTTCACTAGAGCAGCACATTGTTATGCAGGTTTTGTGCATCCACTCTATGTATGACTTTGAGGTTGTAAAAATTGATTTCCGTCTGATGGACATTTTTGTCAGAGATGCAGGGGTAATGTACTGTTTGTAAATTTTCTCATTTTCAAAGACAGTTTTGTAAATGATGTTTTTGATAACACTAAAGCCAATCAGTTTATGCGCCCTTTTTCGAGAAGCACCTTAAGCACCTTAAATTAAGAAAAAAATGCTACTGTAAAGCCAGCTTTCTAGTATTTAATTTTTTTTCAGGTGTTTTATGTAGCCTCTGAGGAAAGGGGGTGTTATACAGCACCCAAAAAATATTTTAACAATGGCAGAACTGTTTATAAAAATAATTACATAAAAAAGTTGTTCCATCACAGTGATGAACTAGTGGTGGCTGTTGCATCAGTTTGTGAGGAAATTATTTTGTTGTAATATGTCTACCAGTATGCCACACATAATAAGCACAGATAATAAACCATGCAGTGTAAACAACAGTGTAAACCATGCTTGAATAGCTTGTTTAGTTGAAATGGGTGATGCAATCACATGACTCAGTCAGTCACCTCCACGGTATATTAAGTCTGAGATAGTTCACATTGTTAATAAGAGAGTAATATGGAAGGAAGTGCCAATCTTTTGGGCTTAGCACTGAGCCTGACAAAAATACCTGTTTTCGTCTTGCACTGCTGCCCCATGTGGCCAGATAATCAGAAAAGCAGTTTTTGCTTATACTTCCCAGGACAAAGAAAATAATTTATAATTTTCAATATACGTTAACGTAACAAGCTACTTTAAGTGATTTTGCACCATTTCTGTTTGTCTGTTCATTATTATGGTTTCCTTCAGTAAGATTTTGTTCTTAAATATACTGTATGATAATATGAAAATGTATACTGATAACAGCAGAAATGTAACTAGTCATTTTCTACCTGCATTTTTTAGATAGCACCCATGAAATACTTTAGAGGAGTCTTTAAAATATCGAGATATATATTGCATATTGTGTGAAATAGCCTAAAAATATTGTGATATTATTTAAAACCCTGACCATTATACTATACTATATGTAATGCACACATATATTATTTGCTTTTTCTAAAGAATCCTTGAAAAATCAAGGATTTTTAAGGATGTTCATTAGATTATTATGTGCATTCTTATAGTATTAGGTATTATGAAGTTACAATAAGTTTCCTTAAGTTTGGTGTACTGAAACACCTAGTTTGCACTTGGTTAATAGTCTCTTTCATTAAAATTAAAGATAAACTTTCTGAAAATTCAGTTTTCATAATAGTTTCTACTGAGGTCAAATGCTTTGCAAACTGAGGTAGATTTTTTTCAGTAATGAAAAATGTAAGCAAGAGCAGGTTTGCTTTTAACCTCTTACTGTGTCCTTGGTTATGGAGTTGCTTTGAGAAATGCAGTATTAGAGCTTCAAATATATATATATATATTTTCTTCAAAGTTTTGATCACGTATCACACACACATCACAGACCGGCACATACCGATCCAGCTCTTTAGGGTAGAGAGCCAAGTTTTGAAGCTGTAAAAATGGCAACTTCAGCATCACTGTTTTCAAGCCATTGAGATCTCTGTAGAACTGTAATCGAACTGTGATCTTATAGCTTAGACTGTAATCTCATAAACAAGGTCCAGATCACTGGAGTCGTTTAAAAAAGAATGTGTACTCTCTGATCCAGTGTGGAGTTGTTCTAGAACATTACAATTAGTCACATGGTTCATAAATGATCACAAATGAGATGAAAACAATAATTTCTCATTTACTGTCCAGAGTGTTGCTATCTCTACTTTTCCCTCAAAATCCCATGACCTAATATGAAACCATTCATAACCGTATGCTTAGTCATCTATAGAGCTGGGATCACAGCTATATGGACTATCTTGGGTGTAAGAGTGGGTCATTTTCCTGTTTCCTTGTTGCAATTGGCTATAACAACCCCCACTGCTCTAACACTTAGTTGCCCATGATGTCTGTTAGTCTTTTAAAATTGGAGGGAAATCTGAGCTTCTACTGATGTGCAATAAAGAGGACTAGATGAGTAGACTTCAAAATGAAGAGGGTGACTGAAGGGGAAGACTGAGCACCATCATATTTCATAGTCTTTGTTAAGCTTCTGTTAAAATGACTTCAGAATATAGTCTATTTTCCAGCCTGTTGAAGTTTTAACATAGATTGCAAATTAAGGTATGTGCAATAAAATGTTGTTTATAGTTCCGTTATAAATTATATTTATCAATCATGATAAATTATGTCACAGTGTGTCTCAATGTGCTTTTTTTGAGTATATTGTTTATATGATCAGTGCTTTAAACACACTGTACAGCTGCATGTTTCATTACAGATCAGAATTAGTCTTGTTTGATTCAATGCAATGCATTGTGTAAAACACTATTTTACTTGTAGTTTTCAGTGGTGTTTTTCAAAGGTGGCACTACAGGCCATTTTCTGTCCACTCCAATTCAGCAGTTGTCAGAAAAATATAAATACTGTATCATGACAATTTCTGAAGTATTGTGATCTAACTACATTTAGAGTAAATATTTTTGGATATTCCAGCATTCTTTCAGTCCAGCATTCACCATTCACTGACCTTATTGTAACAATAACCATTATATCTCACAGTGATTTTCAGGAGAGTTCTTCCTTTTAAAGACTCCAACATTGAAACACTAGTCAGATTGTGATTTGCTGACTTTTCCATTTTTTCAGCACCTCCCAGAAAGGGGTGTTATCAGCACAGATATAGAATTGAACTTTCAATTTCTGTTTGTTCTTCACGTCTGGGATTAGCACAAAATATTCAGTGGTTAATTTACAGCGTCACCCTGTTGATCTGAAACAGCTGCTGAACTGTCATGTTCCTGGGTTGTGGGCAATTAATAACTCCTGCTCGGTTCTCGCTGACCCACCTGATTCCAATATTACTGCTCACTTATTGTTTTGTTCTTGTTAATTTTTCAGCACTGTGCCATTACAGCCACAAAGTGTAGTAATTTGATATTATGCTGTATGGTTTATTTTGATCTAAACAGTAGATCCTGCTCTTGGTTCTTTTAGTTCCATTTTCCAGTTGTCTGTTCATGTTTTGCTTGGTCATATCTTAGTCATGCGGTTCACATCAGGTTGTTCTTTGAGATCATTAACAAATTGTGTCTTATTTCTCCTCTCTAACTCCTCAGCTAGATTTGTTCAGAACAAGTCTTTCGGCATTGCTGAAATAAAATGATCTGTTAAATATCAGTAGCCCATTATGTAATATGGCCCGAGTTGTCATATGCTAGATTTGCAGGAATATATCTTTCTTTCCAGCATGTGTGGAGAGACAGGCAGAGACAGTTGGAGTTACTGTTGTATTGTAATGGAGTATGTATATTATTCCATTAAATTGACTTGATGTTATTTAATACAGAGTATGTCAAGTTCTTGAAAGTCTATTAATAAAAATGAATATGTATGTAAATAGATTTATTCAAAATGTGTAGAAGGGCTTTTGCAGTGGTTGCTTAAATGCAATAATCCACACAAGTCAATTCCTGATGCATCCTTTATAAAAACCCACAAATTAAGGACATTTCTAAGTATTTGATCTGCCAAGACCCAATGCAAACTTTGAATTGAAATGGTACCTTCAATGTGACTGATGACTCACTGGTCCATGGTAACATAAGAATAGAGAAGAATCCATATTGGGAAACACCCGTACTCTTTTAATAAACAGTACTGCCTTAGGGGAACTATATTTTTTCCCTGACTCCAGTATTTCTTTTTTTTGTTCTTTTCCCTTTGGAAATCAGTATGTTTTCCTTTTTATAAGCCTTGTTGCTGTAGCGTGTACGAGTGATGCATGACTGCAATCAGCCAGTAATGGAATCTCTAGAGTTTTGATAATAACACATGGATGGCAATCAGACTAATTATTATTTTTATTTTAGCCAATCTGTGTTAAAGGTTAATGTGAGTTAAGTAAGTGCGCTGTATTTGTACCAAAATGTTTTAGCACAATTACGTATGACTTATTGTGCAGAAAGGCCAGCTAACTTTCAGTGAAAAAAAGGCAACTGATTTTTCATTGACTGATTTAAATTGTCTGTTTTAACCATTAAAGAGCAAATAATGTTAATGTTGTGGACTTGGTCATCTGGAAATATGCTAGTGTGTTTCATGTGTTCATTTAGCCCATGCAGTGTGAGCTTCAGATGCAAAATAAATAAATAAAACATACAATAAATTAACTGTATATCTGTGGTTTATTCATATTATGTTTGTCAGTATAAGTTTCACACATTTTCTCGTATTTTAAAAGCATTTATTCTTGCATATACATCCATCATTCAAGTCCCCCCCATGTCAGACTGATGAAAGCTACTGTGTCTAGTGACCGTGTATTGGTTTACTCCATTTGTATGCATTACAGGTTGCAGTTACTGCATGCCCTTGCCTTATGACAACAAATGCAGGTTACCTCTTAAGAAACCATTTCTTTATGTTATTTCCAATAAATCAATAGTTTCAAAAAGAAAAAAACATTAAATACTTTGTAAAGTGTTTAATGCAAAACTATAATAGAAATGAGTAAAAACAGAAAGTGAGATAATAAGCCTGATAGTGTTGTAACCAGAGGCAGCATAGTTAGTGATGTATGTGTGGTTTTTAATCGGTTGTAGGACTGTGCTCAGGACAGTAATACAGAGTGAATGGAGAGAAAGTAATTTTTCTGCATGTCCATGTGTGCGTCTGTATGCCATCTCTCTAAAACGTAATGTGTGGAGGAACAGCTGGCTCTGTTGCCAGTTACACAACATTTGTCTCTGTTTTCTGGAGTGCACTTTGTTCCACAAGCCTCTGTTTCACCGAGGGCATCCAGGGATTCAGTGATACACCATGCAGTTGCATTTGTTGAATAGGAAATCTTCAGCTTTGGCCTAATCTGATTTAGGCATTGAAATGTTCTTATGAGTTACTATGCTGCATTGTTGCTTGTAAGACTCATTCTCAATCTGTCTGGCCTCCTGGATCAGCAGTGATAGCCTTAAGATAGTCTTAATCATCATATATATTTCTACATGTATAGGAATATTTAATATCACTGTCTAATGACATTACAAATAATTATGAATATTTTTTCTAACAATTCTTTCTTGTTATCTACTAAGGAGTTTTTTTTTTTTGTCAAGAAGAAATCTGAAGAAAGTCAATATGAATCAAATGCAATTAGCTTGTAACCTTTTACTGTTACTGATATGTAGTAATTGATTCAGGCATCTTTGTTTATGTTAAGAGTTTGGTCTGGGAACTTTAGATGGATGTAGTTTGTCTGCCGGTAGAGCGACAAGCATATAGGATGTTATTTTCTTGGTCCAGAAATGGTTACTCTTATTCCCTCCAGTGTTACATTAATTAATTCTTATGATAATTAGAAATGTAGCTACAAGCAATAGTGATTATAGGGGTCCAAGCACTTTTCACAGATAGGCCCAAATTTTGTACCTAAAACATTGCCTATTGAACTGTGACCACAAATACTTGCTGGCTGCTTTAACATGAGGCAGAGAGTGAGAGTATATTATATTTTGGCTTGAATCTTTAATAATATGTTTTTCTTGACTTTGTCCGTATCCAAATGTACATAGGCCTGTTCGGATTATGTCCCAAGCGTAGTCATCACTTTGTTTAAATGGCCCCCGTTGGACATCCAGTGTTATGCAACGCTGTTCTATGTTTATTTATTTTTTGCGGGGTGTGAGATAAGCCGGTTTAAGAGGGCTTTTAGCTGTGTCAGCCTCACCATGCCTGCTTCAATCAGCAGTGCTGCTCAGCGTGCTTGCCGCATGCTTGTCCTGGGCACATGTCTGTAGCATGGCAGCGAGGCCCCTCCACGCCCGGCCTCTCTGCAGGCTTCCCAGCTCACTGTCCACCCTGCTCTAGCCAAGGCTGCGGAACTGAATTTCTGCTAACTCAGGCTTCAAGATGGTTGATGCTACTGTTTTTAGCTATGCCTTGTGCCTTTATCCATTTTGTAAAAACATTATGTCATACTTTGTCAGAATCCACATTAGCAAAGTTATTTTAAATTACATAACAACCTTACAACAGTTTATATCGCCAGTACAGTGATCGTCCTTACTTGTGAGGGGTGAAAGACATAGATGCTATATATGATATAGCATATGGTAGAATCAAATGTACTAATAGATATGATTCAGTTATTATGCACACTGGACTCGTTTAGATAAGCCCCTGTTTGTCACAACGAAAATCTCTCTCTTGTACTTATGCGCACATGCATACACACACGCACGCCCACGCACAGGTTTATGGCAGGAGTGTTTGTTTCCCTACAGTCACATGACCTATATCTGTACCATCTGTTGCCTTTGCAGGACGACAGCATCCTGAAAGAGATTGATATAAGCAACCATGTGAAAGAAGGCTTCGAGAAGGCCGACCCCACCCAGTTTGAGCTTCTTAAGGTGTTGGGACAGGGTTCCTATGGAAAGGTAAAGGAAAAATAAGACAACATTGAGAGCCAAATCATACAACCATGCAAATGTATCCTTATTAAAAGCTTAAATCATTAAAAAACTAATTTCCTTTACTTTTTGATTTAAATGACTTTTTGATTTCACGTGCCCATGTGGTAATCCTCTACGCATTGACATTGACTTCAGGGGAAAAAAATACAGGAAAGGATTTAGGAAAGTACACCATAAAACAGTGAATTGCCATTATACAGCATTATATTGGCATATTTACCGGGCCCATAACTCTGCTTCCAGAATATTTGAGGAACTTATTCTATGTTGTACAATACCCTGTGTTGTTTACCCGTAGGTGTTTTTGGTGAGAAAAATCAAAGGCTCCGACACTGGACAGCTCTACGCCATGAAGGTGTTAAAAAAAGCAACTCTGAAAGGTAATGTTTGTGTTCCCATGGAGCACTGAATTTGAAAATTGTAGTTACAGAAAGTGCATGTGTATGTGGCATTTTGACCTTTTAAACGGAGTTTGTACTGCTGTAGCACTGCATATGTTATCTTGTGAGTCATAACCGGAGCACTAAGAGCTTTCTCTCCAGCGGCTTTTTAAAAGGATCTGAATCATTGTGAGATTAGCAAGAGGTAGAAGCTGTGCTCAAGCACCTGGGCCATCGTACAGCATGGACATTTTTCTTGCAGGGCTAAGTCCCCAGTTCCCCTCACTGCTACTGTTAAAAAGAGTACATTCAGATTCAGATGATTTGTTTACCAAAGGCACCTGTGGATGTATTTAAAGATGTGATAAGTAGCGTTTTGTGCTTCGCTTGTTCGGTCAAATATAATTACTTTCCTAAGGATGCTATAAAAAATACAAAGCGTCACTATGGCTAGTTGCGTGTGTGGATCGCCCTGAGCCTGAACTACTTATCTTTTTCGATTACCTACCTGTAACTACACTACTATTTTGGTATATAATTAAATACTTGCCCACTCTTTCAATGTCCTCTAGCTTTAAAATGTTAATTATTGCTCCATTTTAGAACGGTTTAAGAACAATATGATGTTCTGAACAAAATGCTGTCTTTCTGTTCATATCCTTTATTGAATCACACTGTAATCAGAATAAACAATTTGTTTGCATCTGAGGTCATTATGTTGATTCACAGTGTGTGCCTCGCAGGCAGCCTATTCTGCAACCTGTCCACAACCCACGTAACTTACTCTCTTGGTGTAACCATGGTTACTTTTCGTAGTCTTTTTGACTTGGGAGTCATCCTCAGCAGTTGCTTTTATGTGAGTTCTTGTTGTACTTGTGAGTGAAAATGACACCACCAGCGATAGTGACACCTCAGACAGCAAAAGTGCAGCGTTCCAACAGGCACATAAGCAGAATGGTCCCAGAAGTGCTGAGCCAATCCCAGCAGCACCCGTATAACTAGATTACACCAGTTTTCAATCGTGGATAGCTGAGTTAGCAGTTTTGAGTGAAGTGGGTATATTAGTCCCAATTGTATATCTAATTTCAAGGGTTTGTGGGACACTGAGAATGAAATGAAATTCTTACATTTTAGTTACAAAGAATACAAACTAAGCTATTAGTGAGGACCTTCAAGACCGCCATTTGTAACCCCTTCTGTTCTCATTTTTCCTTTCAAGTGCGGGACAGGGTGCGATCCAAAATGGAGAGGGACATCCTCGCTGAAGTGAATCATCCTTTCATAGTGAAACTTCACTATGGTGAGCAACCTTCACTTCTTTTATCAACACACCTTGTTATGAGTCTGTTATGTTATTATTATGTTGATTTTTTCCAACTGTAGCACATTTACAACAAAAAGCAACTAAAGGCAGCATTCACAATACATTTCTGCCACAGGTATAGCTCCCATGTATTCCCGAAAGAACTGCTGTACAAAAGGGAGCTACATGCGTCAGATGGCCACTCTTAGCATTCCAGCCGAGTGCGTGGCAAGAGAACAGTGCTTTGATGTGACGCTTGTATTTGTTGTCTCCTGCAGCCTTTCAGACAGAGGGAAAACTCTATCTCATCCTAGACTTCCTCCGAGGAGGCGATCTCTTCACCCGCCTCTCCAAAGAGGTCAGTTTGTCTGAGGCAAATTAATTGAATTTATGCCAAAATTATGCCAGCCACTGTCTGTTATATTATTAACAATCTATATATATTTTGTGTACACCAGTGTGTCCAAAACTGAAGAAAAAGGACTAGGCTATATGCAAATTATAGTACGTTCACAACTGAAGTGTACTACAATAATAGGTAGGAGTTCAGAGTGTATAATACAATGCACATATCAAAAATGAAGTCATTACACTGCAAATATTAAAGTATCTGGTTGCCAAATCATAATTTATATCAGTCATATTAGTTCACAAGCCAATATTAAACACTATCAAATATTTTGTAGTTTCTTAACTGTTCAATTTTGTTAAAAATGGACAACAGATCAAATCAGCTATTCAGTATAAAATTTTGATCAGATCGAAAGGCAAAAATTATCTGATGAGGCCTAAAGGCAGCAGTCTTGTGGACAAAACCACCCTAAAAAAGAGTGTGCAGTCTCAGTATATGAGCATGCTTTTTTTTTTTCTTTTAAACAGACAATACATATGTCTGACGGTACGATTTATGTGGTGGTGATGGTATAATTTTTGCTTTTCTGGGATCTTTAAAGGCATTGCTTTGATTGTAAAAATTTAGCAGCAGCAGCCACCCCAACATTTAAGTGAAAGTGGTAGTTTGGAGTCACTTATTGGTGGTTACAACTTCACATCCCCATAACCTTGTGACGAGAAGATTGTCTAATGAATTTTCATCTAGACAACAGAGTAATTAAAGGCATATCTGGCAGCTATTCCCTCATGAATTGTCCCACCATGTATAATTGGAACCCAAAGTCCTTTGCTATAATTCCCCCTAGTGGAGTCTTTGGTTCGCCTGATTACATCACTTATCTTTTCTATCTTCTAGATACCACAAAAATGCCATTCTAGGATTTGGGCCTTGTTCCTTCAAAACTTGAATGAGAGATGGATCAGGAAAACAGCAGATTATTGATGTCAAATTTGTAGTTGTCACAGAGAGTAATATGTACTTGTTGGGTTTCATAGTCCAAGTGAAGGACGTTTACCGGTGTCGTAGATGTGAAACACAATAGAATGTCAGACATTTCCAGAAGAGAGCCTTGTTCTTTCAGTAGAACATTGATAGTCTGTGTGCACAGAGGGCTTCATTACGGATAGGTCTGTGTTTGCGGCTCAGCTTTGAGCGGTCTCGGTTTACTGATTTGGAAGTCATTCTGTACTCTCATTGTTTGTGCAAGTCCTTTTCCTTATTGTAGAATTTCCTTATTATAGAACAGTCTTTCTGAATTATACATGAAAATGTCTAAATAAACATTAGACTTTAGAGATGTCCTTCTGATTACATGATGATTATGAAGGCGTAGCTTGTCCCTGTGTTTGTCTGACACAATGTGCAATGATTGTGCGTGCACTAAATTATTGCAGAGGTCATTGAATCTAAGTGAAGTACACAGACTGAGATGGCCAAGAATAACTTGTTGCTTTGGAGATATCATAAGAAAAGTAAAGTTGTTGCTGAAACTCCTGTAACATTAAGCTTTCAGAAGAGATAATGGTTGCTAAGATTAGATGATGTTGCTATCCTCATCTGGGAGCATTGCTGTCTTGTCTTAGTTTTCGTTCAGAATTGAAACAGAAATTCATAATTGCAACAGAAGAACAAAATTAATTTCCTGTAAGTCTTTTTAGACAGTAAAGTTGCAAGAATTAGGACAGTTTTTCCTATATTTTAGCATCTCAACCTTTACATTCTATATTGACCGGTTTGGGTGTACAACATAGCACAAATGTAAAGGATAACAACAATAAATTCTCATCAATGTCAAACCATAATGACACCTCTTAAAAACCTTAATGTTCACCATTTAAAAACACAATTGTGGTGTCTACTGAATGTTTAGCATGCTTTTTCTTTTCTTTTCCTCAGAATATAAACTCATATTTAAGTTCCCCATCACAATGATATAGTTATGAGTATACTAAACCATGATCTAAGGCTGTAGAAATATTACCACTTGAAAAAGTTTACAGAAAGATTACTAGGACATGACAGAACCACAGTGACTGCTATTATATACAACATTTTTCCAAGGGCACAGAGACAAGTAATCTTGGAGGTCACTAAAAAGTTGCAAGAGAACATCTGAAGTTCTGTCAAGCCTTGGCTAACTCCACACAAGTATGAAAGGGACATTGCAAAAGTGTCATTCATGGAAGAGCACCCAGGCAGAAAGCACAGCTAACCAAAAGAAATAACAGTAAAACGTCATAGATCTTGATTACATAGAATTCCTTGGGTAAACTCCTACGTAGCTTGCGTTGCCTGCGTTTTCATAGTCCGAATGGGCCTCAGCAATGCAGCCTTTATTGCATTTTCAGACTAGGCTAAAAATTGCTGAGATTTTCAGCCCCTCTGCTGTAAACAGCTCCCCGCAGAGTTCCTTCAGCCAGAGCTTTTCTCTAGACAGTGATTAATGGGAGCCATTGACCATTCTTATTACCTCAGCTAAAATATCCTCCATATTTACTAGTACCAGCTTCATTGCCAGCATCACTGTCTGTAAGTTAGACTGACTAATTACACTTGGACCAATACATGAATCGTAAATTGAGCTTTATGTGAGGATAATAAGACGATATGTGACCAGACAAGGTGGTCATACATATTTGACTTGTGCTGCCACATTGCTCATCCTACAGCTACTTAAGGAGGAGATTTATACGAATTTGCATATAGCAAGGCCAAGCCACTAAAGAGATTTTGTAGCAAGAGGGGCAGTCCATACATTCAATATGGATAATCCATTATTGACTTGCTGCTGCTACCCAGTAAATAAAGTCCAGTTTATGGTGTTTGAGGTGTCCCGTTAACATCGCTTTTAATACAACCTAATGACATTTGATTGGATGAGCTTAGACCACTTTCTGTGGCGTGAATCTTGATTTAATCGTCATCCTCTGAGCAGAGGTACGCTTCAGGAAGAGAGATGTGAATTAATTACAGCCGGTGGTGGAATCAGTCATCTGCCAGCAGCTGCTGCCATGCTCCTGCCTGGAAATTGTTACAATCTGTGCAAGCCAATTTTGTCTTCTCAATATGCCACTATCTATCCCCTGATGCGTCCTGTGCAGAGGCTAAATAAATCTCTCAGTGGTTAAAATTAGCTGTGAAACAAGCTGAGAGTGGAATCCTTCCAAAAAATAAAAGAATCTTCAGTTTTATACCTGTAAGACAATAGTAATATAAGTGTAGCTTAGCCATGTCTAGCTTCTTCTTATGATGTACAAAGCCATCATTTCTCCCTAAAAGAATGATGTAGGATCTGATGTTCTGGCCCATTATTTTCCCTGTCCTTTTGCTGTTCATGTTTCTGACAGGTGATGTTCACTGAAGAGGATGTGAAGTTTTATCTGGCTGAGCTGGCTTTAGCTCTGGACCATCTTCATAGCCTGGGCATCATTTACCGTGATCTCAAGCCTGAAAAGTGAGTGAAATTGAGGAATGTATCTTGTTCTAAAGCAAAATCAAATTAAAATAATTTTCTCCAAATGTAATCAACCACCCAAAACCTGTTTGTTGCCTGAAGTTTGCTTTTTTACACTGTAAAAAGTGGAACAAGACAGAAGTTAAAACTGTTTTTCGATAATTTTAATTGATGTAAAATATTGCTTTTGTTCATGTAAGTATTTAAATATAAAATAAAAGTATTTATTTAAGATAAATAAAACCACTACCGTTGCTTATTATAAAATTGATCATTTCGGTTTCTAAAATATGATTGACCAAGATGCGTTTGAAGCTGTTGCATAATACTCATTCTTTTCACATATGTGGAATGTATTGTAGTTTTCTCATGAGGTACTACATAGAAAGCAGGGAGCCATTTCAGATTAAGCCACTGTGTGAGAAAAGGATTGTACATTGCTGTTAGCTTATGCTAATATAAGACCGGAAATCTCACAGAGATGGCAGTTAAAAATAGCCCTGTCGATCTGCTGGTAAGTTGATAATCAAAAACTGCCCTGCGTTGTGCCTAATAAAAGCTTTAACCGTCAACTACATTAGCCAGTGCAAGACCATGGAAACTAACTTGGGATATTAAGCATGTCTTGGCTGATCAACTACATATAGACTAAAGTAAAACTACATCAGTTTGTTTCTAAAAACTACTGCTTCAACCCTGTCACTCAAAGACACAATACAACAGATTGTGGACTAAAGGCTCCCAGACAGAGACCTCAGTATAACTTTAATCAGAATCCACCAGTTTAGCTGAGGTGATATAACCACCCAGAGAGCACTGTTTGACTTTGAGTGGGAAAATGCCCCATCCAGGTGCTACGGTGCGATTATTGCAGCAGCTGTGTAGTGCAGGATTTAGGAGCACTGGCAGTACTTTTTCTCCTTACAGACAATTGAAATCCACATCTTTCTTCTGCACCGGCAGGCAGTAACACTCCAAACATGGATTCCTTTTCAGCTGAGCTCTCCAGTTTGCTCCAATAATAATAGAATGCCAAGCTGTATTTTAAATCAGCTCTCAAGAGAGAGGGTCAACGAGAGATAATGAAGTGGTGCTCATTGAGAGTGCAAGGGAGGCATCTTCTGCCCTTCCTTGTTGTCCCTGAAGGACACTTGGTGGGGGGTGTGAGGAGGTGTAGGCAGTGTGGGGCTTAGTGGGGAGCTGAACACGGACACTATTCTAAATCAGGCTTCGAATGATTAATGACCTGTAGCAGAAGGCGGCCCGTAGGAAACCAGACTACTCCAAACACATCTTCAACCGTATCAGCCTGCAAGAGCCTTAAGCAAGGTGCACAATTAGCTGAGAGGGATTCTCCTATGGTTAGTGGATCCACACTTGCTGCAAAAATTGGTCAAATTCTTGTAGTTTTTAACACAAAATAGAAATATGTTATTATGTATTATTAGCAGTGGTGGACAAAAGCATGTTCCTAACTGAAATTAGAAATACCCATTGTAAAATATCACGTGAGTAATGATAAGTTCCCTATCTCAAATTCTACTGAAGTTAAAAAACATTTTGCTTTTAAACATACTTAAATACTAAAGTAAAAGTAATGCAAAGTATTTATATCTTTGATTAACTTTGATTATCTTTGAGGTTGAGGAAACAAGGTCATGTGTTTGTTGTTAATTGGTTGTAAATAATACTTGAGAAATCTCACCTGCAACTTAGATGGAAGCAAAAGCCTTAATTGAAAAAATCTGTCAAGGCTTCTGAGACTGTAAAACATAAAGCAAGCAGTCTGAGAACATTCCTCAGTACAGACAATCTAAGGGCCTAGGTCCTTTCTTTGGAAATTTCTCTTCCATCTCAACCTACAGGCTTTTACTGGGGCTTAGGTCCAAGAACTAGGGCGACCATGTCAAAAGCTTAATGTTGTGGTCATCATGGGATTCTGAGATATGTTTTGGATAATTGTCCTGCTGGAGCATCCAACCATGACCCAGTTTTAGCTTTTTGGCAGAAACAGACAGATTTTCATTAAAAATGTCCTAGTAGTTGATGGTCCTGGTAGAGACTTTAATGCTAACATGATTTGTAGAACTTTTGGAAAACATCTTTAAAATTTCCCTGATACTCCACCATACTTACTTAATAGCAGGGATGAGGTCTTTCTGTGTTACTCACCCTCAGTGCTTGTTATGAAAAAGCTCTGTGTGAGCTCACCTGACCTCAGAACTTGGTTCAAAATCACCTTATGATTTTATTTGATTTCTTATTTATTTTATTCACCAAATTTACTTAAAATACCGTTAGTTTTCTCACATTTTCTGAGAAATTAAACTAATTAACCACAATTAAATATTTGTCATGAAAACATCATTTAAATCCATCTTTATAATTGTGGGACTGAGTGTATGTGTATAGGATATTTAAAAAAAGGTACTTTAAATCAAATAAAAAGTCAGTTTTGCACTTTGTCCAGCACTTTTAACATTATACTTTTAACATTATTTTCAAAAACACTGTGAATTTTGAAATACGTTTTTTTTAATTCTCTTTTTAAAGCATTCTTCTTGATGAGGAAGGCCATATAAAGATCACTGGTAAGAAAAATTCTCTTTATTCCCTTCACTTAGTCAAAAAAGGTTTGCTTTGTTAATGTTTTTATATTTTTTCCCTCAGATTTTGGCCTGAGTAAAGAAGCGATAGATCATGATAAGCGGGCATACTCTTTCTGTGGGACCATTGAATACATGGCCCCAGAGGTGGTCAATAGGAGAGGGCACACGCAGAGTGCTGACTGGTGGTCATTCGGAGTCTTAATGGTATGTCTGAGGCTTCAGCTACAATAAAATATTTCACACAATAAGTGTAAAGTGACCATTTGTCATACGTGAACACACCACAGCACATAGTGTGAACAGTGTGAAATTCTTCCTCTGTATTTAACCCATGCACCAAGTGAACCAGTGGGCAGCCAGGAACACAATGCCTGGGGAGCAGTGTATGGGGACGGTACCTTACTCAAGGGTACCTCAGAGGTGCCACTGGCAGTCCTGGGATTTGAACCTGCAGCCTTCTGATAACAGAGCGAAACAATAGGCCACCAGACACCTAACTATAGAAGCCTTAGGGTGTTTCCTCAGTTAACCTAAGAGGAGCTGCAGACTTTGTGCAACCAAGTGTAATCCTCCAGTCTACTGCAAAATTAGAAAAAAACATACTTAGGACTTTCTTAGTTAATGATTAAGACTGTTAAATGATTTAAACAATTTGTCCAAGACTCAAATTCTCCACTTGCTCTTCTTTCCCTTCCATAATTAATGTCTGACTTCAGTAAAGAGACTTTTAATATGAGTCAGCTGCTTAAAATACAAACCCAGCATTTATATTTTGGGGAGAATGTCACTGCATTTTTTGAGACAAAAATAACCAAATTTTGCAGCTCTGCAAGTCTAAAAAAAGAAGTGTAGACAGTTGTTTTCGCACCTAGCTTGGCTGGAGCTGATTCTGCTGGAGTGAGGATATGCCCTTTGAGAATTCTCATTTCCCGCAGCTTAAACGTCTTGATGACATTTAGTGCAGTGCTTGGCCCCGGCTGAGCAGATAAGACCCAACACTCTCACTTACAACGACAGCAGCTTTTAAAGAATTAAAAGAATTAAATGTCAGAGTGTTAAAACAGCGCTTCTGTGCTCTAACTGCAGGTGAATGCCTGTTCATGCTTTTCGATGCCTCCAGCAATGAATGAGGTGTGCACTGATTGCTAATACCAACAGTTGGTTTATATTAGATACACAGTCGTATTTTGAGCTGTAAACAGAATCTTTCCCACATATTTATTATGTGTGCCACCATCCGTGAATGGGTGATGTCATTCCATTGGTTTCCCCTTTGAAGATGGCACTGAACAGCGAATGGATAAATTTAGCAACAGCTCCATCTAACTGAGTGTTGGCTCTGCTCCAAGTATCCACTGCACAGCGCTGCCCGAAAATGTGCTCACTCACTCACAGGGAAAAATAGATTACATAACTCCAAGCAGAGGGTGAGGACACCAGCTGGGTAGCTCCGAGAGCTGTTGCTGTAAAATACTGCTGAGTTTATACTGTCATTGAACGTGTGTGATGAACCTGATAGCTTCAAAGCCTGACACCGCTTTTACTGTCTTCCCCACAGTTTGAAATGCTGACTGGATCTCTGCCATTTCAAGGCAAAGACCGCAAAGAGACCATGGCACTTATTCTCAAGTAAGATTAGTTTAAACATTTGAGCGGTTCTACCTTTTGTGTGAATATTATGACTTGTGAGGATGATATTTGCTTCTTTTTTTTTTTCCTTTTTTTTTTTTTTTAGAGCAAAGCTTGGCATGCCCCAATTCCTAAGCCCAGAGGTGCAAAGCTTACTGCGTGCGCTCTTTAAAAGGAATCCCACCAACAGATTAGGTACAGTATCTGTCTGAGACGCTCACTGTGATGCAGTAATTCATCATATCGGTGCTCAAGACGAATTACAAGCGACATGCACCAACAGTGTTCATCATGTGTTAATGGTAATTCACGATATATAGGTGGACAGTCGCCTACTGTAGAAAGATCATTTGTTATCATGTGCAAGTTTTCAGCCACGCTCTACCCCATCATTGTTCAGTTTTGGGACAAACATATGTTTCAGAAATATTGCACATCACTGTCACTGCTAGGTTGAGAGTCAGCACCAAAAGTTATTCAATCAAGAGTGACTCTGTGGTCAGAAACTGACCACTGATGATGGACTAGAGAGTAACAGACACAAACTGTACATGGCAACGGTGGACCTAGGTTGATATTTTTCATAAAGTGGCAGTTGAGTGTACATTCATTTTTTCTCATATTCTCCTCAAATCAAGCAATGCATCTTACTCAGACAGACATGGCAGGGATTGATATTTAAGCCGAGGAGATGATCTCCTAGGTGAATGACTGAAGGCAGTCACGGCCATTCTGTTTATCTCAACTGCAGTTGAATTTGAGTTGCGCTCTACATAAGTCATGAAGTAGAGACAAAATGCTGAGGCATCTTGCCGAGCATAGCCAGACATGCGTCATCCTCACATTAGCTACCTACTCATGCACAGGCAACTCCTCTCTCACCTGCTGTTAATATGCCACAGAGAAAGCTGTAGTGCTAGGGGAAAACATATAAACTTCAGCATAGTTGCTTACTAGACAAGCGGGATCATTATCCAAGCTCTTGCTATAGGCAACAAAGAAGAGTCAAAACACAGCACTAGAAAACAGCAGCTAATGGTGAATGAAAGCGATGACTGTTGTTTGAGCTGAAAATTTTTCAGTTGTTTGTTTGTACAAGGTGATAAACTCTTGAAGCACACAACATGCACAATATGTCATTTTTATGATGCTGGCCAAAGTGTTTGTCTATTAGCAGACATAACAGTTAGTGTTCTCTTCCAAGCGTGCTGAATTAGCTTTGAAAAGATGTGGTAGTGCTTCATGTGAGTCTGAGAAAATATGTGCTAGCCTTTACTTTCCCATTGTTGGTGGTATTGTGTGACCTAGCCAGTGGATGGAATTGGGGGAAAATTAAAACACTGGTGAACTTATAATGTGCCATGAATTGTTTACTTAATTCAGTTTAGATTTACTGGGGCAAATGCAATGACTAATTTAGCAGCTTGGCTAATTTTCAACTGTAGTCTCTGGGCATGCATTTTAAAATTGGCCTGAATTATCCTGACCAAAAAAATAATAATCTTGTTGGATTTCATTTTGGCCTTCCTAAAACCATGCACAGACACACCATCTGGGGCTGTAGTCAAAATATTCCCATCATGCTGCAAAGCGTAATGACTGGGGCTCAGAGGGCATGTTTGCATGTTGCAGTCTTCTGAAATAGCAACATTGTTATGGATAATATTGCATTAATTAATAAAATATTGTGCAAACCTAGGAGAGAATTTTAGTATGTCCCTCTGTTTAACCTACAGGAGCTGGACCCGACGGTGTGGAGGAAATCAAAAGACATCATTTTTTCGCAACTATTGACTGGAATGTGAGTGTCCTCTCCTGACTACTGGTACCAGATCTTGGGATAAACTGAGGATCTCTCTCTTTCTCTGCGACATACACATACATGCACAGAGCATAAACCTCTTATATGATGGACCATACTCAGGCTGTACTGTCTTCAGATTGCGAGAGTTGTTTTCTTTTTTTTACATTTTGAGTTGCTATTACCCTGTCCAATCACTGGTCTGAAGTTCTTCCAAAATATTACAGTAACCTGGCAGGAAATTATTATAATAAGATCATGATAACTGAACTTGCATCATTGTAGCTTTGAATCAAACTATGACTTTAAAGACAGTGGAGAGATTTATTTATTTGTTTGTTTGTTTGTTTACAATGTTTGTCTGTCTTGTTGTACAACAGAAATTGTACAGAAAAGAGATCAAACCTCCATTCAAACCAGCAGTGGGCAGACCAGAGGACACCTTCCATTTTGACCCTGAATTTACCTCTCGCACTCCAACAGGTAACTGTTAAGTGAAGGGGCATATTAAAAAATGTATAAGAATGAAGTGAGTTAAGAGTAATTCTTAATTTATTCTTAATGCAAATATCACTTGTCTGTATACAGACATTGATCATAGAAACATGTAAATATTTATACAGCATGTGGAGAACTGTTTTAGACTCACTGAATCCATAGACCTCTGAGGATGTGTCACCAGAGCAGTCTGTTGTAATCACCAGACAGAACTCAAATCAACTCTATAGAGCAGGTGAGCAAGACTTCATCCACCTGGAAAGTACTACCACACCCAGACTGAAAAGTGTTTTTTCACTGGGAAAGAAACAGATGACATGTTTAGAGTTAAAATATAAATATTGTTACATTCAGCTTAATGCTCTTACACTCTGAATTGATGTAAAAAGACTGACAGCCTCACTAAAACATAAACCACATAAACCAGGACGCATTGTTAAATGTGATAGTTTACTATCTGAGTAGCTTTAATAATGTTTATACGGTAGCATATTGTAGTGGTCTTTCATGATGCGTGAATTGAATGTGAAGTAGTGTTCCTTGCTTGTAGCATGTAGCAGTATTCATATTTCCACTCCTTATTGACCTCGTAATTCAGAGCATCTGTTTTTCCGACAGAGAAATACCCACTGCTTAAACCCACAGTCCATATGTGAGCGTGTCACTGATTACAAAATGATGCACAGCCTCAGAGGTCTATAAAACAAACACACCAATGGCCCACTTTACTAGGCACATCTACCTTATACCCACACTCATGATCCATTTTATCGGCTCCACTTGCTATGCAGATACAGACTGTCCTCCATCTGTTTCTCTGCTGGTGTGTGCTGCACAGATTGTATGACAAACAGCAGTACTGTTGGTATCACATGCATAACACTTTTTTTCTTCTTAAAAGCAACAAAACTCTACTTCTTGTAATGTAATACATAATGTAATATATACATATAAAATATATACATATAAAGTGCTGAGCACGTTAACACATTATTATTGCGTTAACGCATTATTTACTTAAAGCCGACAATTGTTTCATCGCACATCAACGATTTGCACTGTAAAGTGCCTTCTAATCAGTTTGGCGGTCAGGCATCCTGTTACTTTTGGGATGGGATGTCTGACCATTACACCAATAGGGACTTTAATGACACTGCATTCAGGTACATAGACTTTCATATCGAGTTGGTCCCCTTTTGCAGCTGCTATACTGGTTCTGCTTCCGCTTCCCATGCTCTGGACGCTGGAGGGAACTTTTTTTATATATATATAACAAACTAGATAAAACGTGAATGTCCTAGCTTTGGTTTTATGTGATTTGATTACATAATGAATTAATTTTATTTTGCGTGTAACAATGCGATTAATCACAGAAAACCATGCAATTAATCGCGATTCAAATTTTTTTATAGTTGCCCAGCATTATATATGTAATATATACTGTATATGTAACACATTTCTGATAAGCATTCTTAATTCTTTCCGAAAGGTTACATAAGATGCAAATTGTCCCATTGAAGCTAAGCTTGTGCTATCAAAAGGTTTTTTTCTCTCTTTTACCAAATGAGTATGTTATAATTGACTGATTACATATGTTTATTCCTTTTTAATTATGTCGTGGACTGCAGAAACCCTTCACATTATGGCTTAAAAAAGTTAAAACTAGTCAAAAAAGGAGAAGGGTAAATATTAAAATCACATTTTTAGCATTCATAAATCATGTTTCATAAACTACCCAAAATGTTTTACATTTTTGCCTGCAAAAGACCCCAGTGACCTCTGATAGATTTCTGCTAACTGCCTCATGATTATATCAAAAATTGTTTGACTGGTTTCTGTAACATAATTACCTAAATTTCCATGACAAAAGCCTTATTTAGAAAGCAAAAATGCACAGAAAGTGGTAGCATACTGAGTAAAATTATCATGATGCCCATGCCAAAATAGAATAATACCTTAATATGTACTTGACACTTTTGATCTTGATGTGAGTGCTGCATCCTTTGAATAATGCATCATTTTAGGGTAGTGCAGCTCTGCAGCTTTGAGCTCTTTTGAGCTCCCAAAAAAATGCACAAGTCCCAGCCAGAGTCTGTTTGAGTTTATCGGAATTTACTGTGATGTAACCGTCTGCCCCTGACAAGTGTTAATAACATGAAAGCACCAATCACGGTTCTGCTTTCAGTACAGAAGCTCAGAGAGGGGCCGCAGGCCAGATCTGTACAGTGACAATGACCTTCTGCAAAGTCAATTCATACCGTACTCACAACAGATCAATTGTGAGTTTCCATCCATAGAGAGTCTGTGTCCTAGTTTCCTTGCTGAGTGTGTGTTTGTGTGTGTGTTTGTGTTTGTGTTTGTGTGTGTGTTTGTGTTTGTGTGTGTGTGTGTGTGTGTGTGTGTGTGTGTGTGTGTGTGTGTGT
>JBBJLS010000148.1:7316694-7340758 GCA_037577275.1 Bryconaethiops microstoma | reverse complement strand
CCAAATACTTATTTTCCACCATAATTTGCAAATAAATTCTTTAAATATCAGACAATGTGATTTTCTGGATTTTTTTTTTCTCGTTTTGTCTGTCATAGTTGAGGTTTACCTATGATAAAAATTACAGGCCTCTCTCATCTTTTTAAGTGGGAGAACTTGCACAATTGGTGGCTGACTAAATACTTTTTTGATCTTAAATGTCTTGACTAAAATGATCTTAAATGTCTTGCACTTCACTCCCACGTAAATAAAACTGATACAAGCATATGTTACATAGTGCATATCCTTTCCTCATTGTTTCAATAATGCAAAATGAACTCCCTTTGATGACAGAAAAACAGAAGTTAATTAATAAAGCACAGCTCCCATCCCATCCATTTATTCTCTGACCAAAACCACTTGAACAAATATCATCCGCATACATCCTTTGTAGAAGGAACTAATTTTATTTGTTAAGAACATTGTGCAAAAAAGCACACCTGAGAATATTGGTTCTGCTTGGAGGGAAAAGTTTTGTTTTTGTTTTTGAACATGGATCAGACATTTAAAAATGTGGTCCGTGGTCGATGCAAGCGAGACATAAAACAATAGTCCAGCAATAGAGAGCTACCTGCTAAAACGAATCTAGTCAGGCTGCAGTTCATGTCAGCCATATTTCATTAAAAATGGTCAGTCTCAAATGTTTTTAAAGTTCTAAGACTTGCTTCACTGCTATGTTAATCTAAACCTCTTTAACCTCTCACTATAGATTTTGTAGATCCACCAGCCTGCTGCCATTTCAGATTTAAGCTTATTATTACTTTTTAAATTTACAGATACAGATATGTCTAATACAAAATAGGCTTTGTTTTCAGTCAGAAAAACATTTTTCTCAATTTCAGCTGTACCACAGAAATATGAAGAAAGCGAAAAACAAAACTAGATAAATGAACATTATTTCTCATTCTGTGGTCTGTGTTTATTCTGTAACACCCCCACCCCCACCCCCACCCCCACTTATGCTCAGTGACACTTTGTCTTCACGGTCAGTTGGTTTGTGGGTGTGCTGATAACAGAGAGCCGATAGTTTGCACCGTCTCAACCACCCTATTGTGTGCACTGAGGAGTACATGCAAAATTCTCTCTCTGTGTTGAGCTGCTCGTGAGACTTTGGACAAAAATGCCATGTTAGCACACAATGCCATGTTAGCAAATAGTTAAATTGTTTTTATAAAGGAGTTCATGAGCAGTCGTGTCTGAAAGAAGTCTGTCGTATGACCTCAAAAGGCCCTCCACTGAGTTGTAGGCTGTCAGGAATATTTTTGTAAGACCACTAGGTGGCAGAATGTTGCTTGCTTGTTCTGTGTCCACTAAACTAATGCTGTATTGTCATGTTTGATTCAAACAGGGAACTGCACTGCTCTTCTTGCCAAAAGGGTTGAAGCTGTTTGCAGTATTCTACACTTTAGGGAACATCGCAGCTCTGGCTAGGTAAGGTGATATAAACACCTCTTCCATCTTAAGCCTCTTGTTACTTCCTCCTGGTATGGAAAAGGCCCAGTCAGATATCTCTCTACAACCAGCAGGCAGTGACAGCTCTGCATACTAACACCGATCGTTGACACCTGCGTGTCATTTTCATGAATTTCACCACACTCTTTGTTAGTGGACTCAGTGTGTCTTATGATGACTGTGTTAGCGTTTCCTGATTGAGGCCTTAATCATTAGTATACACTCTTTCAATGAGTAAACCTGCATGCTTCTCTCTGTCTTTTTATGATAGACTGCTCTTGCTATGGTCGCTGTTGCATAAGAGTCCCAAGGTACACTAGCTCTTCTCCATGGAAATTCTTGTCTTCTGTGTATGTGACTGAATAGTATGTGATCAATGCACTCAGTGACCTGCTCTCTTAGACCCTCTTTATCCTCCACTGAGCATTCCTCTGAGTCATCTGTGTGTGTTCCCTGCATATTTTGGTAATGGCCATATAATCTGAACCCCTGTTGCGTAAATAAATGGCGAGGATTATTGTCCTTAAAAGCATGCGCTTGGTTTCATAACTATCCACATGGACAAAATATAATGTTTCTATTTGATTCTCTCTCAAAGTAGCCTTGGAGGACAAATTTATGTAATGTGTGAAAATCATGGGGTGTTAGTGTCACTTTTCACAAGAAACCAGCAAGAAGAATCACCCACACACTCGCAGAGCAAGTAGTCCCTTGGATGTGCAAAAACACAGACATGGAGATCCGGCGACTGCATGTAAAGTAACTGTTCTCCTCTTCTAATGTTTTTGGGTTGCCACGAGATCTTGAGCCTCTTTGGCTCTGGTCAGACAGGTTTGCCTGGATTTTTTTTTGATTCATAGGAAGGAGACGCTAGCTATAATCACACTGATGCTCTTAGTTCATTTTCTGGCACGTTTTCCAGATGGAAGCACCCGTATTGTCTGGGTGTCTCCTTGCACTTTATTGGCAGCTGGAGAGGACACACCTAAGAAAATGGGTCACCTTTGTTGACGTGCCCTTATTTACCATTCAAAACAGACACAAGTCCAAGTGCTGAGAGGCCAAACAGTTTATCTCCCAAACTCAAACACGAAAACCAATGTGATATACTGTTTCTGGTACTGTAATAAACAAGGGCCTAGCCACTTTCATAAGGGATCGGAGTGTATAGTCTTGTATTGCATTATTGTGCATTAGTATATTAACTTGTGGCTAGTGTGTTACCGGCTTGGGGATAATATAATAGCTTGTGGCTAGAACATTGGACTTGGGGCCGTATATACACTATATGGACAGAAGTATTGGGGCGTCTGACCATTACACCAGCAGGGACTCTTAATTTCATTAAAATACATAAACTTAATATGGAGTTTGTCCCCCCCCCTCTGCAGCTATAACAGCTTCCACTCTTTCCCATTCATTCTGTAGAGCATTCATGAGATTCAGTCTGGCTCACAATCTCTGTTTCAGTTCACCCCAAAGGTGTTGGATGGGGTTGAGGTCAGGGTTCAGTCGAGTTCCTGCTTACCAAACTCATCCAACCATGTTTTTAATGGACCATGCTTTGTGCACTGGGACACAGTCATGCTGGAATTGAAAAGGTTCTTCCCCAAACTGTGTCCACAAAGTTGTTCAAAGTCTCTTGGCATGCTGAAGCATTAAGATTGCCCTTCCCTGGAAGTTAGGGACCACCTGAATTCAACAATACTTTTGTCCATATAGTGTCGCACAACTTTTGTTACTTATATTGTACTTTTGTAATGTGATATCTGAAACTAAATTAAAATCTTTTAATGTTCTGCACATTTTCAGCTATTTTTAGTAATTATATGTACAGAAAAATGTATCAAATCAAGACACCACTGTGTTGAATCAGTGTAATTCCTCTTTTTATATTACAACAGACACCCAAGAAAATTGCTCAATGTGGTGTTCTCATGTTCCTGTGGCACTCGTCAGAGTCTGCTAGTCATCAGTTTGCTCATTGTAAGATTGCTAGGCAGAAGTTGTTCACCTACATTACAGCAAGACATGCTGTACTGGAAAACTTTTATATAAAACATATTAAGCAGTAGAATACAATGCTGTTTGGGAACTTAATGAAGAGAAACAGGCAATTTTCTAACAATTCCGGTAAGCTCCATCCCTGTCAGTGCAATATAGCATTCATTCTATAAGTCTATAAGGTTCTCTACAGCTGAGTATCTTTAGTGTGTTTTTCAAATAACATTTGTTTGTATATTTAGTAAAAAAAAAAAGTATCTATATTTGTTTATAAAAACTGTTAGTCTAGAAATATGATAAAAAAAATAAAAGTGACCCTTATATAATCATGAATTGTGCAGCCTTGTTACAAATTTGACGTCTTCATAACTTATATTTCAAATACAAGGAGCCCGATGACCATAACCACACTTGTGTTGGACCTCAGTACTGGAAAGCAGGACCTGTCCTTTGTGACAGTTCTTTCCAAACAGTTACGAAGGAACAAGGAAGAAGTGTAATCATTAACACTACTTAGAAGATATGAAAATGCCCCAGAATTCCCCTGGCACCCGTTCTCACTGGGCCATGCTCAGCTGAAGCTGAAGCCAGGATGTGATTTAGTTTTATCAGTAACCTACGATTTGCTCTCAGTCACAGGCCTGTCCAGGCAGTGTCGGTCTTTAAAGCTAGGCCACATTCTTTTCAGTTACATTTTTTTTTAAAAAGCCGATTGAGTCTCACCTGATATTCACTGGGGCGGACACTTGCGAAAAGGAAAATGCAGTAAATATGAATCACTACTGTCAGGTCAATGTGAACAAAATACACCACTTTTAAAAACATTTACAATCATTTGTCATGTTCAAAACTTTTCTTAATTCACTTGTGTATTGTGTATTGAAATATGAACTACAGATCAAAGATTTGCAGAGATTAAAAATGTTTGACTAATGTCTTAAAAAAAAAACAACTTTTATTGTTATTGTGACTGGCATCTGCTTGTCAATTTGATCTTGCTATCAAACTCTGAATTGTATCTTTATTTGAACTTCATTCCCAATATCTGTTATTTTAGAATTATTTTAGAAGCATCATTTCTGACCCTGCTAACAGTTCCTCCTTCTTTTTGTTTTTATTATTTTGGGTTCCTACAGATTTATGGAACAAATGAAGTCACACCATCTCATATTAGTGTCGTTTTATTTAAATATCTGAATCAAAATGTACCTTATTTTGATTCTGTACTTTTGAACAGTAGTGTTACAAGGTAGGCCCCTCATAAGGTCTAAATATTTTGCGCCGTTCACAATAAAACAGGACACCTGCTCCATATTGCCTTTTACTGTGGTGTGCTTCATACTTATTGACATTTTTTTATGTGACTTCACAAATGAGTAAAATGTGCGGGAAGGGTGCAGCTTACGTCATTTTCAGAAATGGTGTCTTGCATCAGGTGGTCCGGAAGCCTGTGCTTCTGTGTCACGTGTCTCTTTTGTAGTGGCTCATGCATTAGATCGTCTCTGATCTAATGAAGGGTTCAGTTAGTCTCTCTGACTAACACAGTTGGGGGATTTTCAGCCCTCCAGGGGCCGAGCCTTTGCCCTTCTGCTCCCTATCAGCTGAGGAAAAAGAGCAAGAGACATTCCTGCGTCACTGTGATGCTTTTTGTAATCTTATTCCTCTGCTGGCTTGTAGTTCGTTCTAATCAATCTTTTGTATTAAGTTATGGCTTCTGATTCAGCCTTTATCGTTAGCTTGCCTCAGTCTGTCTGTATTGATAGAATTGTTCAATTCAGATTCAGTTAAGTGCAAACCTCTGCCTCTGCCTACGTAAGGCTGAAATGGCCCATTTTGTTGGTCTACTGGAATCACAATTCAATTTGAAATTTTCTGCATATTGTAAAGTGCAATGTGAAGTTTTATATTGGCAAAACACATTAGATGTGCCATAAACATTATACAAAACACATTTTGTGTAGGGGTATTCAAACATTTGCACTAATATGGTGAGGTGTTTAATTAGACCATGTTCCAGCTATTATTTGGAATGCAAAATATCATTAAGTCCAACCTCAGCTTAATGAACCAATATGATATGGAGAGAACATTTTGTAGCAGCTGTTTACCTATATAGTGTTTAGATTGCTCGTAGGGTGTTGCATTTCACAAAATTCAGAATTCCATCCAGTGTAGTTGTCACAAATAGACACTTTGTTTCCATTTTCAGCTCATTACAGCATTCGGCTTTTTAAAAGCACCTTGTTTTTTTTTTTTAAATGTGCATTTATAGTTTCCTGACTTAACACTCTAGACACAAAATAATGTTAGCCCCTTCTGGTCACAGGGTATAACTCAGATGACGGTGCAGTACACTTTAACCCTTAGAACTCAGAGTGTATTAGTAAATGATTTCAACAAATAAAAACAATGTAAAACAGTCTAAAGCTGGGGTTTGCTCTCTGACACGCTCGACGTTTTCTGCATTTTCGACTGCTCAAAGATCTTATGTTTTTCTTTTTTTTCCCTTTGTTTCTAAGACCTAAAATAAAATAAATTTGGGCACTTTTATTCTTGCATTTGTTATTTAAAAAAAAAAAACCCATCTTTTATTATTACTTATTTTTTTACAATAAAATAAGTTCAGCCCTACGTGACAAACCAAGTTCAGCATGACCTCTGACACCTTCAGCATCAACACAAACCGGGGATCTTCCATATAAGGAGCTGTTGTGCCGTATGACGACAATTTGCCATTTGGTGCGCTTCTGGCATGGATCCGTGCCGTTCATGTTTTAAGGGATAATACAGCTGGTGGCCTAGAGGTTAGGGAGTTCGCCCTGTGACCAGAAGGTTGTCTGTTTGAATCCCAGGACTTGTGGCACCTCCTGAGGTACCCTTGAGCAAGGAACCATCCCTACACACTGCTCCCCGGGTGCTGTGTTCCTGGCTGCCCGCTGCTTTACTTGGTGAATGAGTTAAATGCCGAGAAAGAATTTCACCCTGTTCACACTGTGTGCTGTGGCGTGTTCATATATAACAAATGATCACTTTACACTTAACACTTTACACTTAATATCTACTTGCTCCACATTATGCAGCATATTGCAAACACATTGCTGAATGGTGAGATGGTACATTAGTGCATTTAAGCGGGTTTGTGTGTCGTGTGTTTAAACCTTTTGCTGTGCCTGTTCCCTCCAGCACCTGTTTCCTGATGGGCCCACTGAAACAGCTGAAGCGCATGTTTGAACCGACCAGACTCATAGCTACGTGTGTCATGCTGGTAATGACAAAGCCCCTTTTACTTTCACTGTATCTTTTTCCCATCTGTCCAGCTGCATTCCTGGACAGCCACAGTGCTGCAGAGTTTAGTTCTTTCTAATGTGTTCTTTATTAGTCAATTCAGGTGTGTTTGAGCAGGAAAAATCATAAACCCTGCAGTGCTGCAATTTCAAAATGTATTTAGCAGCAGACCTCACTGCTCCATTAAGAGGGGGGAAAAAAGGGAAAAAAAGAACAAATACAGTCCTGATTACAAATCACTTTTTATATCATTTTTTTTAATGGTAAATTATACAGCACAAATTTAAATAATACTTCTTGGCAAAAAGTTTTTATTATATTTAGTTTGGCTGAAAAAGTACAACTACAGTGTAAATGAGTGGGGCTAAACTGGTTTAGGCTGATTAGGTTGATCTATGTAAGTGCATTGGTTTTCATGACCTCACAGAAACAGTTCATTCCAAACAAGCTGTTATTGCAGATTCTTTTTATACTTGGACTGTAAGGATTGGGAATTGGAGAGTTAATGGTACAATTTTGAAACTTTTAACAGTGTTTACATTAAAACTCTGATAAAAAAACAAAAAGTAACATTTTATTTGGGCATCAGTGGTGTGTTTTGCCTCAAAGTCTATATACTTCAGTGGTAAACACGGCATGGCAGTAGCTGGAGTTCTGTCAAAAGACTAGAGGGCTGCAGCAACATACAGTACTTCAGTTTGGAACTATGGATGAGTTCGTAGCCCATGATAAGGATTTTACCACATCATGGAGAACATGATAAACTGAAAAATGTTAAGCCTTAGTCTTAGGCACCCGTAAGCGACTGCTTCACTTCACTTCAAGGTAGCTTTCTATAAATGTAACATAATTTGATTTAATAATATTGAAAACAATGATTCTGGTCTGGACTAGCATGGCCCCAAAGTACTAGGGGACTCATCCTGATTAAAGCCTTGGCTGTAACTGTAACGAGGCTAAGCTTAGGCAGCCTGTGTCACTGTACTCTTGAATTACAATCTCACACACACACACACACACAGGAGCAAGCGAGGCCATGTGGAGGACTCCTGCAATCAAAGATCAAAGTTCTCAAACTACTTAAGGGCCCTTGGCTGCATCCAGAAGTTCCGTGTTAATCCAGCAACGGAGGCAAATCTAAACTGCACAGCACTTTCCCTGTCTGTCTATTTCAGAGGTCCACTGTGTGTCATGTCAAATGCCGCTTAGGGTTCAAAAGACCATTGTTCCAGCCATTGTGTTTTGTATATTATTATATAGAGATCTTAGCTTGTTCATGAAGTAGTCATTTTTTTAAAATGTTAAATCAGACCATATGGGATAATCCCAGATTTTAAGTCCCTGCCCTAAATGAAGAGCCAGAGTTATAAACGTATCTTGACCAGTTACTCTTTTTAATGGATGCCAGCTGTTAAGCACCATTTTGTGCTATTCTTGAAAAGATTACAGATCATTTAGTAGCATGTTCATGTATACTGGCTTACACATGATCAAAAGGACTCTCTAATAACTTCAGAGATATTTTTTCATGATCTCTCTTAATATGTGTTTTTTCCCTCCCCAGCTGTGCCTTGCCTTGACCTTATGTTCAGTCTTTTGGGTAAACAGCTTTTTATATTATACCACTTTAATAAGCATGTTTTCCTAGAGCTGTTTTTAGCGCTTACGACTGTGGAATTGACAATTTTATAATTACTTGTTTTCCTTTTTCTCCACAGTGGAATAAAAAGCCACTGGCCATCATCTTCTGCATTTTACAATTCTTAGCTATGACGTGGTAAGTTATGTGCTGCTTCTGCCTTGTAAAATTTTTATTTTCAATGATACAATATGGTCCTTGAGGTCCAATTATGTACCTAAAAGTTTTATACTACATTAAAGTAGTGTAGTGTTCACTTTGTCAGAGGAAAGGGGCACATTTGTACCTTCGCATAAAAATAAAAGCAAAATCAAGTCACCTCAATAAAGGCATGAAATACATAGTCTTATAGTCTCCTACCACAGGGGCCTACCACAGTTTGATGTTTGATGTTTGATGTTGATGAGGATGGTGATGATGATGACAACGATGATAAAATTGTAACACAACAGCGTGCCATTAAGCACATTTAGTTCAGATCTTCACACATATTTACAGAAGTGTTATGGCTAACCCTGAAACAGGAAGTCAGGATGTGTATGCGTGGTGTTGTCAAGCGGGTAAGCCTGGACTTACCATGCTAAATCTGGTTAGGGGGTGAAGTCATGAGATGCGGGTTGTGCACGTTCAGCCACGCTGTGCCCAGCGGCCTAAATCGACTTGGCAGCCACTGCCCCTCCACTGTGGACCACGGCCACCTGGAAGCTCCTGCAGCATGCAGGGTCTGATTAGGCCTTAATTAAGCCATGAGGTATGCCATTAACCACGTGCTGCTGTGTTCAGTTCACCAGTTCCAGTCCTTGGCAGTCTGAGCAAAAGGAACTAAAAGTGTCAGCTTGTGTCCCAAGTTGAGTGATAGGATGGGTACAAAATGTGCTGCAAAGTGGTGAAATATGTAACTCCTTAGAAGTAAGCTGGCTATTCCGAAACACAGTGAACTGTAGAAACAATTGATATTACAGTTACTGTAATTTATACATGCATAGTTACACTCATTTGTTAGGTGAATTTTAAGGTAGTATTCTTACAGCTAGTTATATCAGTTGATATTATTTAATGGCGTTATAAGGTCTGAGCCTGATATGAAAACCTGTAATTTGGCCTATGTTAAACACTTTACATTATTTTCATTCATCATTTTAATATTTTATGATGTTATATGTAGATTTTTCACATTATTTTGCATGCACACTTATCTAAAACATTTCACAACAATATGTGAATAGACAGTTTTTAAAAATAAAGAGCAGAGTTGATTGACTGCCTACGATCAATCAGCAATGTTCAAGATCATCTTTACATATCTGGTTAGCCTGATATGGTGCTATATTGAGGGGAAAAAGCTTATCATACCCATGTAGCTCAGAGTCTGAAAGATACGTTTCTGAAAAAATGTTTACATAAAGAATATTTCTCTGCCACTTCATTTTTTGGACACTGGTTTTGACATTCACATTTGTGTGAAATGTCATCTGTATGTAAAACTGTACTAAACAAAGATATTCACTTAATGTACTTAAATCATCACCGTTATGCAGGTCAACATATATTCTGTAACTTTAACTAAACAATCTCAGATGTCTTGGTAATTTTTTTTATAAACATTTCATGAAAAATGTGTAACTGTGCAGCGCTATTTGTTCTAAATCACAGACTGAAATATTTTGAAAACAAAGTTTAAAGCAAATAGTACTTTCTTGACTGGTGTGACTCAGTGGTGATCTGTGAATGTTAAAATGTGGTTTGCTGTTGGGTTGGTTGCTGGTAACTTCATTTTTGTGTTTTTTATTAGTTCTCTCATCACAATATGTTTTATGACATGTTTAGGTTAGGTACATGCATTATTGATGGGGTTTTTCCCCAGATATCAATAAATCCACCGGCAGATGGTGTTATCCCCATCATGTGAATGCATATGTTTGTTTATGGACTTGTGTGAATCTACTACAGGTAGTGGAGGGCAGCTGGTTTTGATTGACAGCAGGAAGGGCCCTCATTTCTTACTACCATACCAGTATTTCTTTCCTGGAGCTGAGAGACAAAGAGAGGACAGGCAGATGGGCAGCATCCCCAGCTCAGTAAAGCAGCTAAGCGTATGTGTTAGGCTGGAGAACAGAGCTAATCTGATCTCTATAAGCACATCTTGACCCTTTTCATTGGCTACAGACACGGCACAGGTGTGCGGCACTTAGAATAGCAGAGCCTACTCTAGAATGAGACAAAAGGCTAACTTTATTGGGATTCCTCACCCTCAGTAAGTGTGTGAGGCCTTCACACACATCAGTGGGCCAGACTTTATTGGCTGTATAATTGCCGTCATTTTCACTGACGGTACGTTCCTGTCTCCTGTGCCGTGACTCACATGGCTCTACCAGGCTGCCGGCCTGATAATTGTCGTCGTGGCAACCGCTTGTCACAGAGACATGCTCTCGCTCGCGCCAGCACTCGGAGGGCAGCCGCTGTTCGACAGCGCAGAAAGTGGGATGTGCGTGCCTTCAACCTGGTCTTGTGTAACTGCAGGATATCATACATCCCTGGACAATACAGTCTATATATCTACTATCTGTCTTACATTCAGACACTTGACGTGTTACTTTTAACCAGCTTTACCAAATGATAGGCCTTTTAAAGTTTTAAAAAGAAAGACTGAAATTGAAAATTTGTATTTTTATTCAGTTCTGTCCACTGGTTTTACTTATTTTTTTTTTTTTTTTTTTTTGCAAAAGGGCTCTAAACTGGAATAAACACAAAGGTTTGATATGAATGTGTTCATCTAACCATCTATGAATCTGTTCTTGAGAAAGCAAAACCTGTGTTCTTCTGACTATTATTATAAGCTTCATATTAATAACTAAAATGTGACATTATAGCTATTGTTTACTTGTATTCTAGTATTATATAGTGTGTTTTCAGGAGAAACACCCTGAAGATAATTTTAACCGTCTAAGACCTTTGCACCATGCAAAATGTGTTATGTACATACACACACTATATATATTTCAGAATACACATTTTTAAAATGAAAAGCGTTCAGCGATCCCAAATAGAAAAGATGTTATATTGATATGAACAGAGACTTTAACCTGGGGTGGCTTTGATTTTTTTTTTCTTTGTTTCTATTTTGGGTTTTAAAATGATTCGTTCTGTAGTCCCTTTAATTATTTTACCAAATTTGGTGGAAGCTGAGGAGCCAAGTCTGTTACATAAGTCTGTTACATTAATGTTTTCCATTTATTTCGAATTCCTCATCAAACTCCTGTGTGTTGGCTTATCTGTGATGTCGTAATGGATTATTTGACTTTAATACCTGTTTTTCCACAAATGCCACCTGTCAGTTTATTTGGACCTGAACTACCTTTTACCCAAATTGAGCACCAAAGTATTGTCAGTCCTGGGCAATGCGTTGGTGGTACTGATGGATTTATTATTTTTTTCCCTATTTTACTTAAAGTCTCCTCTTTCTTTGTCTTTCAGGTACAGTATCTCATACATTCCCTTTGCTCGGTGAGTGAAAACAGAAACCTCATTATTTTTGTTATTTTAATGTATATTCAAATTGTGTGCGAATATTTGACCTGTAATCTTGTCTAAATTCAATTCAACACACACATTTCTCCTTTTGCTATATTTCTCGCATCTTAATGATTGGATTCTCCAGGCAAGTGTGTGTTCCGTTAGCAGTTGCAATGGGCAGATGAGATCAGATTTCAGGGTACTGTTCTAACCTCCAGAGAGAGGAGTGTAGAGATTCTCCAAATGGCAATGTGTAGGCGCTCTGTTGTTTTTAGATAGGGTGGGTGACTGAATGAAAACATGTTGTTATTTACCCATGGCTGTGTGACTGTTGTCCTCCACCATATGGTACTAATCCTCTCCTGGAGCATGCAGAGCTTCCAGTGCTACGCAAATAGCTGCTGCTTTTTTTTTTTTTTTTTTTTTTTTTTTTTTTTTTTTTTTTTTTTTGCCTCTCTCTCTCTCTCCACTCCTCACTTGAGCCCCATAAAGCTATTTGTTTAATTCCTTAATACAGAAGTCAAAAAGCTATCCTTGCTACTGTGGGAGCTCATCCAGCTGCGGACGTCTCTGGCTTCAGTGTTTGGGTGTCTGCCTGTGCTCCTAAGATTAGATTGTGCAAAGCTGATACAAAGCATTGTTGGTGATGGAGATTATTTCACTGAAGATCCCACTCTATTGAAATGTTATTAAAAACATAGGCGGAGGTTGTTGGATGTAAATAAAGCTCCCTGGTTTTCAATGTCTAGTTCATTGGAAAATAAATAAATAAATAATGGTACTAGGGCTGGGCTGCAGCGAATATTGGATAAATTCGAAAACAGTCAAGTTTTTGTCACAAACCCCTTTACTGACAAGAGTAGATTAAAAGGTTTTCATTTTTCAGATGATTGAAAAGACTCTGCTATTGTGCACCAATAACCAAAGCTGTTTCATCACAGCGTGTAGCCTGATCAGGGTCACCAGTCGGACCCCTGACTTGGATTTTTTAAAACGACTTGATATGATTTTTTTTTTTTTTTCTTCAGTTATGTTAATTTTTCATTAGTATTTTAATTTCAGTTAAATAAACCAAATAAATAATAATTAAAATAGTAAATACTTTTGGTATCAGTAGTAGTAATAATAACAGTAACAATATTTTTCTTTTTCCTTACAGAATATTTCAACATCTAATATTTGATAGAATGTTCATTAATTAACAATAGTTGATAGTTGCAACCCTAAATGATGCAGAGCCTTTATTATGTGCTCTTATTATGAGGAGGTTATTCAAATCCTACAGAATCTCATTTACAAAAATGGTTCAATCCAGGTCCTTTGGGAAAGCAGAAGCTTTATTTTGTGTCTTTTGTCTTTATATGCTCATCAGCAGCATTTACAGCAGCCCTGGGTCTGTCTGGCTTTTTTGACCTGTAAAGAGCAGAAGCTTGTCCCCATCTGCAGCCATGTCTGACACCCCCCGCCCAGCCTGGGGTGCTTCAGTGTGTGGGCTCCTAATACAGCCTGACAGCCGTGGAGCCCCTGAACCCCACCCCACCCCACCCCCTCACTGCCTGGCACACTCTTTGGGAGCGATGGAACATAGTGGATGTGTGTTTTGAAAAGACAGACTCTTTTGTCTCATAAACCTGTCACACCTGCTGAATGCGTATTCATAGTAACGTTGATCATATTTGGAGTTTCGCACTGCAACAGTTCGTTGAAGATGATGTCCATTTTCCTTAAAAATGTTTCTATAAAATATAATACACAAATACAGTACACACACATGATGGCAGCTGCTAAGTGGGAGGAAACAACAGAAACCATAAAGATCTGATTAGTCTGATTAATAATAATCAATAGATGTTATTGACTGTGGAAATAATAAGTAGGTGCAGCTCTTTAATTAATCACTTTTAACTTTGAATCATATTGTTTGTCTGCTGTTTTGCCAACAGGGCCCTGTTTTTTTGTTGTTGTTGTTGTTTTTTTTTTTTTGGTCTGTGTTTATTAGAAATGAGACACACCCTCCCTAAAGCATTTTCTGATGCTTGAGTGGCTCAAAAGCCCCTCAGTTAAGACCCTTTTCATTGGGCTGTTATTGGATTAGTGGGCGCTGTGGCTTACGTCATACTCTGTTGTTCAGCTGGCCCAGTGCTTTTGGATGTGGAGCTATTTTCTTAATGAGTGATGCTTCTCTCCAGCCCCCACCCTCCCCCGCCTCAGCAGCATCACTGCCTTCTCTGTGCCATAGCTCCCTCCCTTAACGTATTTCACTCATCCTCTTAATGTGCAGTAATGTGGCCTGACTTCCCTAAATCTACATGAAGGCTTATTCAGCTCCTCACACACAAAGCTGTCCTCAGCGTTCCGCAGCTGAGGAACCCGTTGCCTGCAGATTTCATCAGAGCTACACCAAACTTAATCATCATTTATTCATTAGCTGTTTTTCCAAAGCTAAGCACTAAACCTATAGTCTTATTGTAGCGTCAGAGATGGGGAGGCTGGGATGCAGATGTGTGCTTGACCCCGGGGGGGAGGGTGGGTACCATGTATCGTCTAGAGGTTTGTAGAGATGATGTCACCCGTTGTTTCTTCAAAAGCCCCTCCTTTTTTCTTTTTTTTTTTTTTTTTTTTTTTTAACCTTTACTGTTTTCACACCTCCTCTTCTCAACACTGGGATAGTCTGCATAGCAACACATTTAGTGAGAGAGAGAGAGTGTGAGCTAGAGAGAGAGAGAGAAGAAAGATGTGGGGGGGTATGGATGCTGAGGCAGTGAAGGCACTGTGACCTTGTTCTACTGTTGCCTTGGTGACTGGGAGGGTTGCATCATTCCTCTCCCTCCATACCTGGTGTGATGGGAGGTGCATCGTTCCAAGCTTGGGACATTTTCCCGCCAAAACAGAATAAAATATGCAGCAACTCCGCCCAGCCACAACAAAGAAAGAAGCCGGTCCAAAAGACCGACTGGATTGTAATGGAGCGCTTAAATAAATGAGCAAGTAAAACAGCAGGTTTAAATATTTTTTCCTGATGCTGTCCTTGTGCTTTTGTGATTTCTTGTTTATTTTCTTTCTAGCACTTTTTATGCTCCAATGCTTCCATCTCTTTTGAAAGCAATTTATTATTCATCCTATTATAATTTAGTCTGTATTTAAGCTTTTAGCACTAAATTGTGCTTTATCTTGTTTCCTTACAGGGATGCAGTTATGAAGTGCTTCACCACCTGTTTGAGCTAAAGCTGCTTCTCTCCACCTGAGTGTGACATCCAGTCATATTATGCAAGAGTATATGTGTAAAATATTTTATTCTGAAGATTTTTTTTTTTATTATTTCACTTTACGTAGCATGCTTTCTCCTTTGTTGAAATATCAGTTACGCTAATGATATAAAACCAGCCGATGCATTGTAATATTTGCCTTTAATATAAACAGTGATTTCATTTTTATGTTTTTGTTTGGTGCGTATGGTTTGGTAATGTGTCTTAAAAGGAGACGTATTTAAAAAGAAATATTCAACAGATGTTGAGACTTCTGTGCTTGGTGCCAAGTGCCTTATTTTGCTGTCTTAATTTCCAGATGTGACATTTGTAAATCGAAAGCATTAGTATCCTTCGGTTTTTTTTGTTTTGTTTTTTTTTACATAATATTTGGGTCATTAATAGAGGAAACTCTTTAATAACATACACTTCCAGCTAATAAACTCCATAATTTTTAATCACGCTGACACGACTTCATTTTTCCTTCCTGTCTGTTCTGTTATGCGTCATTTAACACATCGCAGCCTGCAGAATGTGACGGTGTTTTCTGGTCTTTGTTCAGATCGGTGGTGTCTGAGAATGCACCAGACAGGCTGTGTGTCACATATGATGGTATGATATGATGGCAGCTTGGAGGCTGACTGACTCTCACATCACCTGCAGCTCTCTGCAGCCCCCTTGTAAAGGAGATGAGCTCACATCATTCTCCTGTGTGTTTTTCCTCCTTTTCTCTCAGATCACATATAGCCCCCCTCCCTTTTTTTTTTTTTTGATTGTTTTCCATATGATGTCCTCTACCTCACTGATCTGAGCATGACCTAATAACCCAGTGTGGTGGGCTTGTTGAATTGCTTAAAGTGGCAGTCTGTAGGTCCACAGCTGTGGTTGCCATGGTTACAATGAAGCACACTCCTAGTTGAATAACCCTCCTCCACCGGTGAGCGCGGATGTGCACATTGTTGACTACATGCCTGCTATTATGCTGACAGAACAGGACATCCAACTGTTGGAGCCTCTTCATTTATCTCAGCTTAACTATTTTTGCTGGAGGTCAAGAAGCTTTTCCTCGTCTTTACACCAGTGCCTTGACAAAAAAAACAGCATTTACAGGGTGGTAAATACTTCAGAGCCTAGTCTCAAACAAAGATGCAGCATACGCTGTGCGGTCTGCATTGTACTTATGATTTTGGTTTGTTTTGCTTACTTGTTTTGGAATTACACTTTGGTATTAGATTTTCAGTTTTCCTCACGTCTGCACATGACATTAACATTGGTATGATAGAAGTAAATGGGTCGGGTATGCACTGATATACGTAACTGTCTCTGCTGGACAGAAGTTTTGTATCTTCAAGGTAATTTTACAGGAGAATGAAAATTCAAAGTTTGTTCATGAAATGAGGCTTTTTCCAAATGATCCAGACCATTTCTATTGGTTTGTTCATCATTACATTTTACACATTGTAAATGGAAGAGGATGTTTTTGGGTAAAAAAAACAAAAAACAAAATGAGGATAAAGGTTTTGTTCTAACTGTGATGATGTAGACCTACATTGTATCAGCTCCACTGAACATATAGTGCTCTTTGCTATTTACAGAGACTGAAGTCCATCTGTTTCTCATTATCATTTGTTAGCCCCATTTACAACTTTAATCTATGGCCAGGATCCCCACAGGCCCACTAGTGAGCAGGTAATATTTGGGGGATGGATCACTCTCACCACTCCAGTGTGTGTGTGTGTGTGTGGTACAGCAGTATTTCTAGAGTTGTTAAATCCTGTCCACTGTATTAGACACATCTCTTATTGGTCCTGCACAGATTGTGTTGTTCATCTTCTAGTTCTTCATCAGTGGTCAGTTTCTGGCCCACTCTTGGAAAGTGATACTGAGGTGTTTAAAGCCTCCAGCAGCACTGCTAGTAACACTAACATAAGACTCTGTCGGTGACTCAGCTGTGCTGAGAACAATCTGCAAATGATGCATGTTCACTGGGGGTCCTGACTGTTAATAAAAAGGGGTAACAAATGAAATACATATATATAATGTGTGTGTAAATTAACCAGTCTGATCATTAGATGATTAATAATGGGAGCATACACTGTTTAATCTAATTTTCACTGTTTAAAGCGTAAGAATAGTTGAGTTTGAGGATGGAATAAAGTACGTAAACAGGAGAGAAACGGCAGAACAGCAGGAGCAGGGAACTTTAACAGTGGATTAAGGCTGCTGTTAGTTCCTTGTGGTTGTGTAATTTGCTTTGCACTTTTTAAAGAAAAAAAACAAACAAAGCTGTATTGATTTTCAGTCAGTTCACGGTGGCTGGGCGACTTCGTGGCTATCGCTGTGAGAGAAAAGCAGTAAAAGATGAGAGTGTCAAATCAATATCACAGTGGAGCCAGACCGTCTTTAACCCTTCAAGGTCACCATTGTCCAACATATGGCTAATGACAGGTACAAAAAATCAAAATAGTCTTTAGATACTGTTACTACATGATAATGGAGAGGGAGAATGAGCTGATGCAGTCTTCACCCTCCGTCTAAGAGTTCTATCTTCTCATATCTGCCACCTGAGGGGGAAATAAAATGCTTGTAAGGCTAAAAATAAAGATAAAAACAGACACGATGCAGGAGTCTCACTAACCGTTCCCGCCCTTTTGGCTTGAGACGTCACTCTGATTGAGCGCTCCTGCTCTCTGATTGAATAAGAGCCACCAGACTCCCCGCCCCTCGACTCCGGGGGTATGAATACAGGCCCCCGCCCCCCACGGCCAGAGCAGCTCAGTGTGGATTAAAGAGAGGAGATCTGTGGAGGCACTGCTGCTGGCATGACGTGAGTGGACGCGTTTTGAAGGTGAACCGAGCGTCACGGGTGTTTATATTGCACATAGTTTCACTGTGAGGTCTTACCGCAGCCTATAGATATGCCTTTTCCACCTATAAACTTGCACTCGCGGATTTCTTCCCCGGGAAAGGAGCTCTTCAGGAAGAAGAAGCCTAGCTCCGGCGCCATGCCTCCCCAGTCTCTGCTGGGCCCCAGACAGAAGGTGGAGAAGGAGGACAGCGAGAGGGACAAGCTGTCCACGTCGTGGCCGTCGAGTAACCTGAAGCAGCTGGGCAGAAAGCAGCAGCAGGGGGGTAAACCTCCTTCAGAGGGTCCTGCTCCACACCCCGAGGCGGAGGGGAAGAGCTGGGGGTCCGTGCCCAAACCCCTGGGCGGCTCGTGTGAGAGCGTGCCCCGCTCGAGCTCCGGGGAGTCTGCAGCCCCCCGCAGCAGCAGACATTCCTCCCGGGCCTCTCTGGGCAGGGAGGAAACGGTGGAGCAGGAGGTCCGCTTCTCCCTCAGCCTCACCCCGGAGGCCGTGCTGGTCATCCAGAAGCGCAGCCTGGAGAAGCAGATGCTGGCCAAGCAGCAGAAGTGCTGCGGCTCCGGAGACTTCAGGCACCGCCGGGTCTTCCCCTCCAGGAGAGCTCAGGGGGTCTCCAAGAGCTCCGCGCCTCCCGCCGCGGCCCGGCCGGATGCCCCCAGCGACATCACCGCCCTTGTGAAGATCTCGCTCCTGAACGACCAGCACAAGTACGACGACGTGGAGTACGAGGAGGAGGACGGGGACGTGGACGAGACGGTCATGAGGAAGTGTAAAGAGTGGCTGAAAGGAGTGGAGAGCGCTGCTGCCTTCAGCAAAGTGGACAAACTGTCGGCCCTGCCGCACCTGAAGAGCTGCTGATCATTAACACGCGCTGCACGGACACTGTGATACTCTTATAATAATAATAATAATAATAATAATAGTACGAGGAACGTTCAAAAGGTTTCTGCCTTTTTTCATTCTATTTATTCAGAATTTCAAAAACAAAATACATTACTTTCCTTGCAGCCGGCAAGGTGCCGTCCTCACACACTGCTCACTGCTTCACTTGGTGAATGGGTTAAATGCAGAGAAAGAATTTTACACAGTTAACACTGTGCTTTAGTGTGGTGTGTTCACGCCTTTGCAATGCAATTTTACCAACACGTTTTTGGTTGGGCCACTGATGCACTTTTGAACGTCCCTCATAAAATAATAACTAAGTTGCTTACGCGGACAAACGCTTCGGTGTAGCGCGCTGGCATCATTCTCTCTTACAGACTGCTTGTATCACTTTCTCCTTCACACACAGTGAGGCTGTTTAGTTTTTGTTTATTTATCTTTTTTATTTCCACTCGCGTCCCTCGACTCAGGTCCGACTTCACACGCGTTTTGAACCGCGGGTCGCGCTCGCCAAATCGATTGGACGATGAAATGAAGTGCGTGAAGCTGATTGGACAATGAAGGGAAAAGCGTGAAGCTGATTGGACGACTGTGGTAGCCCGGCGGCGGCCAATAAGCGTTCACCTTCTTTGTGCCAGAAAAAACAAAGCCTGTCACAGACTGTCTGACTGAGGAGAACAACAAACACCACTCCTAGGATCTGTGCTAAATGTGCACGGAAAAATGTGTTCAAAGAAACCAGCTTTATACAGTATTTATTTTGAAAATGGTTCAGTTGTAGTTGTGTTAAATATCTTGCCATTTTTAAAGGTTTTTCAAAATAAAAGGTAATTTTTTTTTGCCTGAGCTTTTTGTTTTTGTTTTTCCCCATCCGTAACATGCGTTTCCATGGAAACGGTTAAACAAGTGCAATGTGGTTGAGTGGAGAGGAAAGAAAACAAGTTTGTCTGGTCTTTTTTCTTATATGATAACACAAATCCCACTGTCTCAGCACTTTAAGCAGATGCAGTGAGGCTGAAAACACAAGTTTCATCGGTCGGGATAATTTTTGAATGGTGTTGGTTAGTTAAATTGATTTTGGGTCCGAGTTTGGCAGATTTTTTTCTCTGTTTTGCTCTTCAGGTTAAGTGCTCATCATACAAAATTAAGGATGCTCAGTGAAGTTCGTTAGCCTGCGTCAAAACATCTAAATAAAACGAAGATATGTGAAGTGAATCAAAAGAAACATAAAAGAGGACCACAGAGGCTCGATTTGGCGTCTCCATGGCAACGGCTTCCTCAACACACGCACACACACACACGAACTCTAGGTGTAGGAGGCTGAGAGCAGCAGCCGTGTCGATGATTTATTGAACTTACGTCCACCGTTTTGATCAAATATACTGTCTGAGGTAAGAGTATTGTGAGCTTTGCTTCACATATCGATCGGAGCTGGAAGGATTTACCATCTATTGTTGTAAATCATTGTATTATTTGTATAGTACATTTTTTTTGTTATACTGTTGTGTTGTATAGTTTTTATTCTATTGGTTATGCTGCTTCTATTTTCTTCTCTTGTTCTACCCACTTCGCTGCTATTACAATGCAAATTTCTCACTTGTGGGACTAATACAGGGTTATCTTACCTCATCATCTCTTATTGTGATGGGGCCAGTTGGTTTGCATTTGTGGGCTAAAGGTCTAATGCAATATCACACTTTAAGTATCAACTTGTCATCATAGATCATTGTTCTGTTACAACATGACACAGAAGGTCCGAGATGTTCTTCACACCAGCTCTTTTTCCTCCATCCTGGACTCGTACGTGCCCTCTGATCGCTTTGGAAAGGTAAGTGTTAAAGTGTGCAGATCTATCGTGTGTGCAGTGATTCATTCTTCCTCATGAATTGAGTGAATTCAGTGATTCATTCTATCATTTCTCACACACTGATTATTTTGTATGTACGCTATATGGACAAAAGTATTGGGACGCCTGACCATTACACCAACAGGAACTTCAGTGACACTGTATTCAAATGCATATATTTTAATATGGAGTTGGTCCCCCTTTGCAGCTATAACAGTTTCCACTCTTCTTGGAAGACTTTTCCACAAGAATTTGTGTCCATTCATTCTGTAGAGCATTTACTGAGAAGGCCTTAAAAAGTAAATGCTTTCTTTCTATGATAGAAAGGTGTCTGAACATACAGGGCATCCATTTGCTGTGTACAGGGCTGTAAAAACAAGTTTTTTTCAATATTGTTTTCGAAAAAAAACAAAATCAAAAAACGAATAACGAGCCGTATTCCATATTGGGTTTTCATTGGGTTTCATAAGCTGTGTGGGTAGGAGAGAGGAGAAATTGGCCTGGTAGCTCAGCCCACCATGACACGTCACTACGAAACCCAATGAAAACCCAAAATGGAATATGAGCGCTCGTTCTCCGTTTTTTTTCATTTTGGATTTGAACCCAAAATGGGAAATCAGAAAACGGCTCGTTTTTGAAACCAGTATTGAAAAAACCCTCGTTTTTGTTTTTCGTTTTTTGTTTTTGAATAAAAAACGAATGAACGAATCATACACGGATTGTGTAGCAGCAGACAGGTCAGGGTGCCCATGCTGGCCCCTGTCCATCAATGAAAGAGTGGTGATACATGAGTATCAGAACTGGACCACGGAGGCTGTGGCAGATTTAGGTATGGATGATGCACAAAAACTGAAATGGGGACGTTTACGAGATGGGTTTGTATTCCTCATTTGCATGTGACATCAGTGATCCTCTGTCACCGTGTGGGTCCATTAACCTTGTCAGAGTTTGTGGTATTGGGAGAGTCCTCAGGTAGGGGGAGCAGGGGAATCTATCATATATGTGAATGTATAGTTTCACTGACATATTGTTGCATTATTTTTGTAATATAAATGTTATTTTAGTTATATAAATGTTAAATATAAAGATTTAATAATATAAACATAACACAATTTTAAAACATACATGTAAGAATACTATTAAACCGGTCTGCACAGCACAAAAGTAAACTGGTACAGCATTATGGGGTAACATTGTAATAATTTAGCTCTTTTTCATTTGTATTTATATACTTTATTTTTGCTATTTATTTAGTTTTAAATGTTATCAGTGACAGCATTGGGTGAGAGAGAGAAAAAAAAAATGCAGCAGTAGCTCATACACTCTATAGGGGAGCATTTGAAAGCCTCTTCAAATCATTACTAAAGGACTCTGTTTAGAGTTTAGTCAGTTAGTCAATTTTCAAACTAAAAATACCCGAATGCCTTCTAGTCACAGACAAATCAGTCTTTTTAAGGGAGGGGTTTAAGTAATTCCCTTTTGAAAAATACCAAACCATAATGAACTTCCTGCATTTTTACATTAACTGTATGTAAATATCAGGGTTTAATGAAAAATGTGGTGTTGACTTCAGATTTTTAGCACCTGTTAAACACATTTTAATACGCTATGAAACAACAAGACACCACTAACACCTCAAATGTGCAGTATTTTCTGCTGCCCTAACTCCGTGTTTGTCTTCCATTATCACTTATTTAAGATCAAACAGATTATGCAGCAAGCTAAGTCTTTTTCATTTTAAGTCCACTTACATGATTTGGGAAAGGAGTCTGTCTTCTTTTATTTATCCTATTTATCTTGTATAAGGAAAAGACAATGGTTGCTTGAAAGAGAATGAGAAAAAGAAACTACCTCTACCGACTGTACCAACTCTGTCCGCCGTAGATCACCAATCTGTCAAACAGTGATTAAGCTGTATACTAAGGCCTTACATTGTTAGTTTTTCTGATAGAGACTCTTTTTCTGGCTCTCGGTTTCGACCAGAGTAGGATTCCCCTTTTAAGTCTTGATTCCTCCAGAGGGTTCTTCCTCCAGCTCTTGGGAGTTTTTCTTGCCTCTGTCACCCTTGGCCTTCTCACTAGGGACTCAGACCTGGAGTTTGTAAAGCTGCTTTGCAACAACATTGGTTGGTAAAACTGAATTGAATGGTGCAAGAGATGGTCCAGAAACAAGGAGTTACTCACACTTAACTTTTTTGCTAGTTGAGACGATGCAATCTAAATAAATACATCCAAATTCTGTTGGCCGCTGTTAACATTGGCTGTCTAGCTGTTTCATATTAAGGATGATTGATCTAGCCAGCCACCTCATCTAGGATATTTTATTTTAGGCAAACATTTCCATGGATAATGTTAGAAGTACAATGTTGTAGCAGTAAATTCTACATTAATAACTTTCTACAACCTTTTGAAGTGTTGCTTTTTGAAGCCCCTTTCTCACACACATAACACTGTGTACATCTGAAACTTGAAATTTGTGTTTTACATCACATGGAAATTTCATAATGAATGGGCCAATAGAAATGGTTCAAAAGTAGGAATATAAAAAAATCTTTTTTTTAATTAAAAGTTCAATGTTTTGTCTTTCACCTGAGAAGTATCTGTTTTCAAGAATTAAATGTTTGTTCCAACAACAACAGTATACAGTTAAATGTATTGTTATACAGACAAATTAGAAAGAGATTTTATGAAAAGACTGTCAGAAAATGTTAGAAATGAATACCGACACACCTGTTGAGCTGAATAAAATGTATACATTTTTGCACATCGGCCATTATAATGTTCATTCAGAATCATTTTATATATATCGTCCTCCAATACTCTGCTTTAAAGACAATGGACTCAGTTAAAATACTGTTTTTTGTTCAGCTATTTAATTGCACACCTACACATGTAACAGTGTTACCTTAGATAATTCATTGACTGCTGTAGTAGATTTGCTGGCAGGAGATCAGTGATCACCATAGCAATGCAAGCAAACAGTGATGAAGAAAAATGTTGTCGTAGTGAGAGGTCACAGTCATGTTTGTGTCCAGGCCCCCATCCCCAGTTCTTGGGACCCCATGCGCATTTAATTGGAACTCTTGCATAACCGTTCTTCTGTGGGGACCCTCATTTAGTGTTTTGTTGCCTGCACAACTAGTCCACACATTTTCCTTGTTGATATAATTCATTTTCTGTTCATGAGCCGTCACCTCTCACTACAGAGCCTTTCATAGACATCCTGTGTGTGTGTGTGTGTGTGTGTGTGTGTGTGTGTGTGTGTGTGTGTGTGTGTGTGTGTGTGTGTGTGTGTG
>JBBJLS010000148.1:7293547-7309444 GCA_037577275.1 Bryconaethiops microstoma | reverse complement strand
TTCTATCTTTTATTTAAAGTTATTTTTTCAATTTTCCATTTGATGTGCTATCTGTCACTGTTAAAATAAACCTACCAGTAAAATAATACTGTTCTGAGACTTTCCATTTCTTTGTCATTGGACAAACTTACAAAATCAGCGAGGGGTCAAATAATTATTTGTGTGTGTGGCTAGCTTTGGAGGGGTGGATGGGTCACTTACAGTATTGGAGAAATAGTGTAAAGGGGTGTTTTTCTGTTATTACTTCTGGGTTATAATTGTGGCATGTGATGCCTTGTATGCATGGTTGCTGGAATCGTTATATTAGGGGGACATGTGTCCCTGAACCCCCTGAGAGCTTGTAATTACATTTTTTTTTTTTTAATTGCTTGACACCCCAATATATATATTTGTACACAGCGGCTTTACATGTATGTAGACACTGGAGAATCCTCAGGTGCCTGGTAGCAGCAGACATTAAATGAAACATTACACTGGCGAGCTCTCTTGACCATCATGTCCGTGTGGAGTGACCAGAAGAGATGTGCACATTTAGGAACATGAACCTCAGCATCACCAGTGTGGATGGGCCGCATCCATTAGTCTTACTGAAGTACTGAAGAGGTTGTTGACCTGGCGCTAGCTGGTGAATGTCTTAGGCCGTCTCATTGTTGACCGTGATAAGACCCAAGACGGTTGTGTTGACAGCAAACTTAATGATGACGTCCGAGCTATCCTTGGCCGGACAGTCATTAATCATAAGTGAATAGGCAGTATAGGGTGCTGAGCACCAAGCTATATGTTAAGGAGGAAGTGTGACTGCCAATTCTCACCACCAGTTAATCTGTTGAAACCATAGACCATTGTTTTTACCAGAAAAATAATCACAAACTAAAAGGGCAAAGTTTGTGAACAATCTTTAAGTTGGTTTGACAATGCCAGCTAGTAATGTTGAAAAGTTAAAGCAGGTTTTTTTTTTTATAGTTTCCCATCTGTGTGGAATATTCAATTTTTTACTCGAATGTGCGCTGACACAAAAAAGCCTTTTTGCACAAATATGAATTTAAAATCTATTTCAGGACAACATAGAGAAAATGTTGAGTGTATGCAATGTACATCTTGTAAATAGCTTAGAAAAAATGCTAGGTATTTCAGATGGTTAATGCGCAGTTGACATAGTATTCCAGGTTGTTGCTAGGGTTTTGCTAATTCAGTTGCTATGGTATGTTCTATGGTGATTGTTAAGATAGTTTGCTATCCTGCTGTTATATGGTTGTTATGGTTTTCCAACTACTTGCAAGGGCATTGTTAAGTGCTAGTTAGATGTTTGCTAGTTCATTGCTAAGGTATTCCTTGGGATTTGCTGTGGTGATACTGAGTGGTTGTAACAGTGTTTCAGATGTTTGCTATGGCGTTGTTAAGTGCTTTCTACATTATACCAGGAAGTTGCTACGGTATCATAGATGTTGGTAGGGTGTTGCCAGGTTGGTGGTAGGTGGTAGGTGGTTGCTATGCTGTTTCTAAGCAGTTAATCTGTTGCTAAGGTGTTTCCATGGGATTAGTACTTTAGTGCTGGAGGTGGTTGCAATGCTCTCTGGTGGTTGCTAGATAGCTGCTAGTTTGTCATGATAGTGTTACAGTGACTAGTAGGATGTTCCTAGGTGTTGTAAAGTGTAAGGTGCCCATTTGTCATATGTGAACATGCCACAGCACGCAGTATGAACAACATAAAATTGTTCTCTGCATTTAACCCATTCACCAAGTGATGCGACAGACGTAATACCTGGGAAACAGTGTGCAGGGACAGTACTTTGCACAAAGGTACCACTGGGTTCCACTGGCAGTCCTGAGATTCGAAGCAACAACCCTCCGACTGCAGGGGCAGATCCCTAACCACCAGGTCACCAGCTACCCCAACTATGTTGCTATGTGGTTCTGGTAGTACTCAGTTTAATGTTGGTTATCACAAATGTCTGTTAACTGTTATAACAGAAATGACAGTTAGTGTTCTCTTTCAAGTGTGTTGTGGTGTTTGAAAAAAATGGGCCATTTTGGTGTTATATAGAACCATTTTAAACGGCTCTTTATTCGTTCTCCATTATGAAGAATCATTTAACTATCCAAAAATATTGAAATGTCATTGTTCTATATATAACCACTGTCTTCACTTAAGAGGTTTAAAGGTGCTTTACAACTGTTTGCATTAAACTGAGTAGAGAAAGAAAAACTATTTAATAAGAAACAGAAAAATAAGCACTTGGTGAAAATACATAAATGAATCAGAAAATGGCATAAAGGGCTACCCTCTTATCACTTAGCAGTTTACAGTTATTATATGCTTGATGCTGTTTACAGGTTCTTTATTTATTTGTTTTAATCTGTGTGTTTTTATATTGCTTTTTATTAATAAGTATAATTAATAAAGGAATTAATAAGTAATTCAGTGTTCTGGTACAGACGATACCTGCGATATTTTTTGATAAAATTATTGCAATGTATCCTCATTATGGGAACATTTTGTCCTTTTTCACAACCCTATTTGTTCCTTATTTGAATCTGACACCAAGTTAATTATCTTTTCTCCTAAACATCTCAGTGTTGGTATTGTTGATGTCCGGGTCAAATTGCGGCGTAATTATACCCCTGAACATCAGACTGACACTGATAGATCGACAAAACTTACCTCAGAACAAAGGTCCCTGGTAACTCGCGTTAAAAGGCATCAGGTGTTACCTGGTCTGGGACAGTAAGCACAGCACAGTACAGATGTAAAATGAAAGCCTTTAAAAGTATTTTGAAGGAAAAAGTCAAATAAGCAATAGTGGATAGCGGAAGCTTTTAGTGTAAACTCTTTTATATTGTAAGAGTCTAATGGCTGTAATAGTTTTATATTACAGTAAGATTTTCTAAGCTTAATACTGAAGAACTGAGGAAAATCAGCTCGTGCTTCAAAAAAGTAACTGAGCTTCAATAACAAAATCATGTTAAAATCCGATTATTGCTTATATGGCTATTTTTGCAGTTTATTATTGTATTTGTACCTCATACGTCTTTGTATTTTTGCACATTCAATGACTCAGCTCCTTGAAAACAGTGCCAGACACAATACTGTATTCATTCACACTAGTGGTGTTTCTGCTTTTGTTGGCTGCACTGTATGCAGTCCGGCACTATTCTATTGTATGCTTGTGTTTTTAAGTCTTCCACTTCTTGTCTGTATAGTTCTATCCTGTCTATATAGTCTTGTGTGGTTTTATGTTGCACCGTAGTCCTGGAGGAACGTTGTTTTGTAGATGGTTAAAATGACATAAAATCCTACTTGACTTGACTTACAAATACACTATATGAACAAAGGTATTGGGACACTACTGTTTTTACAGGTTTGATCTAGGCCCCTTACTTCCAGATAAGGGCAATCTTAATTCTTCAGCATAGATGTTTTGGACAACTCCATGCTTTTAATTTTGTGGACACAGTTTGGGGAAGAACCTTTTCTATTCCAGCATGACTGTGCCCCAGTGTACAAAGAAAGGCGCATGAAGACATGGCTGGATGAGTTTGGTGTGGAAGAACTTTACCAGCCCGCAGAGATTCCTGACCTCAACCTCATCCAACACCTTTGGGGTGAACTGGAACGGAGATTGCGAGCCAGACCTCTCATCCAACATCATTGCGTGACCTTATAAATGCTCTACAGACTGCATGGGCACAAATTCCCACAGAAACATTTCAACATCTTGTGGAAAGCCTTCCAAGAAGAGTGGAAGCTGTTATATCTCAAACGGGGGACCAAGTCCGTATTAAAGTCTATGTATTTGAATGCAATGTCATTAAAGTCCCTGTTAGTGTAATGGCCGGATGTCCCAATACTTTTGTCCATATAGTGTAGCCAGAATACATTATGAATAAACACTTTTTTAAATAGTTCCAATTATTTACATCTCGTTCAATAATTTAAGCATACGCTGTCAGTTATTCGTCTCTATTGTATCTCTATTACTTTCCAACTACTTTTCTCATTTTTACGGCCATACTGTTTTGTATGCGCATTTCTTACACTTCAGCGCCATCTGGAGACCTACTACAGGATTCACCGCCTGAAGGACAGACTGTCCCGACACTACACTGAGTTACTGAGGGACAAGGTCAAAAAACAGCGAGAGGAGATTAAACTACGGGACTTAGCCATTTTGAAAAAAAGAGCAAGGCACAATGAACAGGTATCTATATCTACACACTAATTCAGGTTTATTCCATTGTATTTTCCACCACCACCATTATTACTAAAAAGGAGGTCTGCTCGTCCATCTGTACTCTTGATTAAAGTAAAGCCGCCCCTTGTAGTCACGCATTAACACACCACAGCACGCAGTGTTAAATTCTTTCTCTGCTTTTAATCCATTCACTAAGTAAAGCAGGGGGGCAGCAAGCGCTGCAGCGACCGGGGAGCAGTATGTGGAGACGGTACCTTGCTCAAGGGGACCTCAGTGGTGCCACTAGCAGTCCTGGGATTCAAACCCACAGGCTTCCAATCACAGGGGCAACTCCTTAACCACCAGACCACCAGCTGCCCCACATTTAAAAATGTGATGCTATTAAAAAAAACAAAACACTTTAGTTCACTAAAGGAACATTTTTTTTTAAGAAATATAAGAGTCTGAAGAACCTTTATATATAAAAGTATAAACAACCTTCACATACCTGGTTGTAATCTTTACATAATGTGGAGGTTCTTAAAACTTCACAAAAGTCCTTCCCACTCGCACCTCACCTTTACAAAATTGGGTTATTTTATGTTATCTGATGAAAGTTCTTTTAGGAACCAAAAATGGTTCATTTATTGCATCACATAAATTTTTATCATAGAAGAGATTGGTTTAAATGATAGAAATTCACTGGATGGACCCATTTCTGTGGTCACACTTCATTGTGTTTCCCATATTTCAGAAACCAAGTCAAATCTACACCTGATTAGCTGTTTATCAAGAGTTTACATGTGTGTGTTAGAGCAGGAGAACTTACTCCTACTCCTGTTCAAGGCCTTCAGGGTCAGCAACCACTGCAATAGAGGAATTCCCTCACACTTTCTGAGCAATTGCAGGGTCTCGCCTGTAGGTGGGAGTAATCTAAGTATTTCTCAGACACTAGGCTCACATCACCGTCTTCATAAAAAGAGCTTTTGGTGTGGTGGTTAGGGAGTTTCCCCTCTGATTAGAATGCCAGTGGCACCCTTGAGCAAGGTACCCTCCCCAAATACTGCTCCCCATGTGCTGCATCTCTGGCTGCCCACTTCTTCACTTGGTGAAGGGGTTATTAAAGAATTTCACATGTGCTGTGGAGTGTTCAAGCGTGACTGCACAGGCCACTTACCTAGTAATATTGAGTGAAAACTAAAAGCTCTGAGATTGACTTCCAGATCAACTGAAAGCATTTTGTCATTTTGTTTAAAATGGTTAATGCATGGGCCAAAAAGACTTCTTTGGAGTAATGTCATTGAATGTGGTGCCCAGTCCTGGTCCTGGAGAATTTATTTAATATAATTTCTCATTAAGCCTGGAGGGAAGATGCCTGGCTTGTTTATGGCCTAAAAACTTTTCAATGGATGGTTCTTTAAAGAGTATTTTTGTGAATTACTGTGAAAAAATGAGTAGAAATGTAGAGGACTTCCACAAAATGTAAAGGTTTTATAATAATTAAAGCCAATAAACATTTAGGACCAAAAGAAAGTACTTCAAAACATTTAGTCCTAATATTCAGCATTACACCAGTAAAGTGGTTCTAAAATATTTTGCATCCACTTAAACTCAGAGATTAAACTCTTAATCGGTGTCCAGGAAACCAGCCCAACTAGTTTCCTGTCCTTTATTCTTAAACCTTTCGGCCAACTTCAGTTTTTTCAGAGCAGTTGTGTATGGTAATGAAATCTTCAATGATCTGACGCCTTCCCCCTCTGAGTCTGAGCTTCAATACACAACTGGGAGAATCAAAGCATTTCGGCCATCTAAAGCCCCCCCACCTCACTCCATACACACACACACACACACACACACACACACACACAAACCCAAGCTGCAGAACAAAGTATCCATCAGTCTCCATTTCCACATATTCATTTCCTTTTGTCTCACCTTGTCTCAGGATCTGGTGGAAAATTATAGCTTTTTAATTTCTTTATCTATAACAAATATGAATGTATTACTACAGTTGGAGTACCTGTTCTCCAACAGACTTAGTTTTATTTGACACTCAAGAATGTCACAAGTATAAATGAAATTCTTAGCGAGTAAATACGGTGATAAATAAAGCTGGATGCAAAGGTTTGGTCACCCTTGGTCAAATTATGTGTTTTGTTAGTTTTGCCCAACTAAATGGAAATTTTACTTTTAAAAACACATTTAAATTTGTTTCATGTAGAGGATGTTTACTGATTTTCATGTGAAAAATCATCAAAACGTAATTGACTGAGGGTGATCACGTTTTGCGTAACTGCAAAAAATAAAGTTCAATATTATAAAGTGTCTAACATTGTTTGAAGCGTTACAAATGTGTTCAATGATGATGAATAGAAAGCGAGTGGCCAGATTAGATTTTATGCCATATTTTAACTTCAATAAATCACCTGTGTGGTTTAGACTGCTGCATCGTAGCTTCCTGGGAGAACAACAGTCCATGTCTGTACCTACATGCAGCTTTGAAATGCAGGTAAGATGCTGTTTAGGTTGAGAAGATTGAGGAAGCCCCTCATTTTAATATGGGGGCCAGGGGTTGTTGGTGTAGACTTGCGATTGACTTTGATTTTGGCCGTCTGGTCAGAGGACAATGAGAGTGAGAGAGTGGGGGGTGGGGGTGGGGTGGGGGGGTTAAGGTAAGGAGTCGGGGGGGTTGGCAGCTTTAGACAGATCCTGTCTTATCAATCTCCTCCTATAAAAGCTGGGCTCCTTCAGTAGGCTGTAATTGTCTTCCCTAATGACCCGCACTGGAGAGCAGGACAAAGGCAGTGCTATAAAGCACTTTATGAGCCTGCCAGTAGGAAACCTTTGGTGGAAAAAAAGAAGAAAAAACTGTTGAGCAAATGAAACTGCCCCGTTGTTTCCTCGGTCCAGGCCAGAAAATGCCCCCCAATCGAGACTACACGATGGGGCAGGACCAAAGGAGGCCGAGCCAAGGCCACCTGCTGAGGCCTAATTGGTCCCTGCTGCAGTTAATGGCTTCCTGTGGCTGCATGTTTACTTCTCATTTGCTTTGGGTGCTGGGTTTCCCAGCCTTGCTGCAAGACGAAGCTCCTCCAGAAGTCTTCTCACCTCGCTGCGCTTTTTTTATATCTCTTTTGATGCAGAGAACAAGAAAGCTGACCATCCGGAAGCTCCCTGTTTCGTCACTTCAGCACGATGATGCTTTCCTGAGGGCTTTACCTAAAACACGCCATTACCTGGTGAATCTCCTATATGATGTCTTATAATGCCATTTTGACATCCAGAAGCTATAACACATAGAGGCATACGCAAAAGTTAGTGTACCCAAAATGTAGAAAATTTGTATGTTCAATAAGTATGTGTCATCTATAGAGAACACACTTTTTGTCCTCTATAGAGAACTTGTTAATATACAAATAAAAACTGTTTTAACAAATTCACAGAAACTGTGCACCAAAAATTCCATATTTTAGTTTGTTCCCTGCAGATTAGATTTTCACTTAGAAAATCTACAAAATATGTCATTTGTTCAAAGAAATTTAAATGTGTGCATATGACCGCACATATGAAATTTATTCATGACTCTTCTAAGTTCTTTTCCTGTCATTGTCACTGCCATTGTCATGTGGTCACCTCCACTGAGAGATCCTGGAACTTCAGAGGCTCTTGGGCCAGCATGGGTGTCTGCAAAGTCCCAAAGAGCAGGAGGGGTTCCTGTATTGGGTGAACCATCAGAGAACCGCCCAACTTGAGAAACAAATTCAGCAAATGGGTGAGAGGAATCTGACAAGAGTTTTATCCTTTAGGAGCCAGGATTCAGTCCCTCACTCAAATAGCTACACAACTTACATAGTACTTTAAATGAACAATACATCTTATTAAGTGACTGAATAACTAATTCATTTGAAAATAATATATGAAACAATAAAAGCTAGCTTATACAGAAGGATTATATTTACAAACACTGTATTTACTGGACTATAAAGCACAGAATTATATGAAATATGAAGTCAAGTCTTCACCTTCAAATTGCAGCAAAAACCTTTAGCAATAATGACCTCTGAGAAGAAGATTAGTTTTGGAGGGATTCCCTATGATGAATGAGTTACAACATTAGAGTTAAAGTGGCGACATTACACTGTAGTTTTATCAGTCATTTCATGTTGCCAGTGCTTTGCAGTAAACCTGCGAAAGAGCTGAAGATGGACTTCCTGAAGAAGAAGCCAGAAGCTCTGCCAAAGGTACAGGTCTCAACTGATGAAAGCCTAACTCAACAGGAGCAGGTGAGGATCTAGTTATACCTTTTGCTTTGTCCAAAGACTAATGCCTTCGTTTGTTTTCAGTAACCCTATCAGATAGGAGATAGTTTAAACAAAAACACGTTTAAAGGAGAAGAAATTTTCAGCTTTAGTTACTTACATTTTTTACTTACATATGGATTGGCTCATTTGTCATGACATTTTGACACAGTCTAAATAACAGCTGACATAAAAAAGACTAAAATTAGTATACAAGATTATATATACTTTATATTTAACTATTATATATATACATTATACATTGTTGCTGACTGCAGCATTGTGGTTAATTTTGTCCAATTTTGGTTGGAAAATTATCGTCAATTCTCCAAAGTAACTCTGACACACTCAGTTTTAAAATCAGGAGATTACTTATGCCATACAAACACGTTCAACTTTTTAGAAACTAATCAAAACATGTAGTTTAATGAGATATATATATATATATAAAGTTTAGAATACACCATTGCTTTTGCCACATGCTAAAGTTTGAACTGTTTATTCTGCCCTTGCCTTGTTGGCCATGCACAAACACACCTTCTGTTGGAAGCTTGTTTAGCCTCAGTCCCATGAGAAGAGATGGTGAAGAGCTCACGCAGCAGTGAGATGACCAAACAGTCCCCCCCCACCCACTCAACAATCCTCTCTTGGTTCACCACAGCACGGGCAAACATCACCCAGGGGTGAATGTCTAATTCATTTCACATACAAAAGAGACAGACCAATTTGGCCTGGGATGTCACATCATGCCAGGGTTTAGGACCAGCAGTTTACAAAACTTTTCTAAAGAGACAGGACCCCTTTAAAAAGAAAACCTTAATCTGAATTAGAAATAAAATCTGTTACACAGAATTATTATTAATAGTGTGATGGTTTAGTCCTGCTGTTTACACACTTCTGATTGGTGGACTTAAGCTTCCGCTGTTTGTTACATTAGCTTTGCTACTACAGTGTAAAACTCAAGGAGCAAAGTTTAGTCTTGGCTTATTCATTCTGGGTCATCAGAATCGCACATTTTTGGCTGAGTATGTGAGCGAACACATACAAGGAATCTTGAACACGTAGATTGAACACGTACAATCTACAACATGAGTATGCAATATAGATTTATATTTTTAAATCTAAAGATAAATGTTAATAAGTGTATATAAGTATTATTTGTACACATAATGTGTCAGTTAGGGCCTTCTGCCATTTTCAGGTCATTTTAGACCGTCACTCTTACCAGTGGTTGGTCTTTGTTAAACAGACCCTGATAGATTTCCATGCACAAAAATACTGTTTGCATATTTTTCTTATAAGAAGATTTCCCTCTGCCTGATGGTCTAAACTGTTTTGTGGCTTGTTGTCTCCAGTGACATACAAATGTAAAGTGCACAGTTATTCCGGTGGACACCAATCAGTTAAAACATGTCCACTAAATGCCCAGCGATGTTTGTGAGGTAGTGTTAGCCTGCTTCCTGAAGGCTCTGAATGTTTAGAGCACTAGGAAGAGCCAAGAGGCAGAGCTGACCACTCGTCTGCAGGCTTTCTGCGCCATCCACCCCTCCTCTATAGTACATTCCTCACTGCGGTGGGAAAAAATAATGTTGCTTAGAGGACGGGCACATCCGAGCTTCTATAAGTTATATCTAAGAACCAACAGCCAACCAATGTGTGTCTATTTATTCATTATGGTGTGTTTCTTTTCCATGAAAGACCATGAGTCACGATGTCTCTTCGACCTGTTGAATTTCGCATGTATTTATTTTCGGGATGGACGGGCAAATATGACTGCTCCTAACATCAGTCAGTGGGCTGAGTGGAACATAATACGTTTCTTTAAATCATGTGATGGAGCTGCACAAAACAAACACCAACACAAACTGCAGATGCCCAAGCAAACCACTTGTTGATGAAGATAAAGGACACCTTTAAAAATGATCTCTACCTGTCACTCTTTTTTAACATTCATACTTGCATCCTACAGTGGTTCTGCGGAAGTCTGCAGAATGAAATATTGTGATTTATTTGAGATTTTTGGTGGAACTTCGGACAACTACGTCTTTGTGGTGGATTTTTGGACGTGGGCTCTTTTGATTGTCAGCTAGTAAATACAGAAGACGATAAATATATGATATTTAACCGCGATAACTGTCTTAAAATCATCATTGCAATGGAGAGAATGGACTACTCAAATGGCAGAAATAACTAAACGCTCAAGTTAGCAAGCCTACCTGACTATCTACACACTTCATCTGAGTTTGACTCTATTTCTCCTGGCCAAATGGACAAAAAAATTGTCTCTAACATGTTTTGCTGAATAAAGACAGTTTTCTTTACGGTTTTGTTTGATGAGTGAGGTTAAGAGTTACACCAGTACTTGCTTGGTTGTATTTATTAGCCTGTAGATCATCAGGTTGGTGGATTCATTAGCCTGTAGATCACAACTGGTGGACACCACAGGGATTCTTAATGTTGTATGATGTGTTTGTTTAATGCATTCTGAATGAATGTTGATGAATAAGAACATGAAAACATTAAACAATCATGAATTCTGTAAAAACCATGAAGCTGAGGAATATAATGCTGAATATTACCCAGCAAAAACAACATTGTGCACATTATGATAACTGTAGTTTTAGGCCAAAATGCCCATCTAATTCGATCCTTTTCCCAAGCAAAGTGACAGTACTGCCCCTGAATCTCAGTATATCTTTATCTTTGACCTCCTATCTCCCTCTATGTGTGGATATGCTTGATACAGGCCTGCTAGTTGCTACATGCTGATGTGAGTAAACTATACTCTGCTCCAACGCATTCTGGAGGGCCAGTTTGCACCCAGCAGACAAAGTGTGTCCTCACCCGGGTGTGCAGTGTTATCGGGCGTGAGCAGGGCTGTGCCGAGGCTACTCTTGAGAAATAGCACATCATTAGGAATATATTAACATCCTAATGCTCACTCGCAGCCTGCACCCAACAACTGGGAGGGAGCAGATAGTAAGGGAGGACCCTATGTGTGGAGAATCGGTGACCTTAATCAAGGGACCTTGGAGTGGATTAGCAAGAATTAGGCTCTGTAATAAAGACACAAGGCACAAATCCTGTGTGCTGCAGTAATTTTATCACTTTATTTTTATTATGATTTTTAGGGTTGATATGAACCCATGTGCCTAAATACCCGTTACACAGAGTAAAATAATTATAACGTCTGGCCTTGGATTACAGGGTTACAATATAAAAGATGGTAATACACACATTTACAATAAATTATTTAAGTCATCGTAAATAATAACTAAGGACTGTTAAAGAGAGGAAAGAACTTTTAGATAACCCTTCATTAGTCCCAGCAGCAAAGTGGACAGTACACAAGAAGAAAGTAGACAAAGCATAACCAATAGAATAAATGCTATACAATATAACAGTATAATATAAACTATACACTATATAAAATTTATTGAAATAAATACAAAATATTATATACATGTAAATATATGTTAGTATGTATATATGTGCATGAATCTCCCACACACACTCATATATATATATATATGTGTGTGTGTGTGTGTGTGTGTGTGTGTGTGTGTGTACACAGTAAACTTTTTGTCATAATAATTCAAATACAATAATATAACAAATAATACTCACAATGCAGCAACAGTAACTTTATCAGTTGTTTTGTTCCACATTAACCATAATAACCCAAAGTTATGCTAGCACGAAACCAGATGTCTCTTTTTGATTTGAATATTTTTCAAATATTTTATACATTTTTGACTAAATATTTTACCTCATAGGTAAAGCAAAACGCTGTTTTTCAGACTAACCTGTTAGTACATGTTAATATCACCTGTCTTACACTTTCACTGTGAAAGAAGGATAAGAAAAATTTGGTCATTTTTGTATGATTTTAAAGTCGTCTTTCACAGTGAGAACTGTGGTGTGTGTTCTTTTGAATGATATCTCTGTGTCTCCTGTGTTGTCTAGCAGACTGCAGTCTCAGAGAGTGGAGATGGAGTTCAGGCCGACTCTCCTCGTCTCCATGGCAAACAGAGTCAGGAACAGGAGCACACCAAGCTAAAGTTTCCCAGTGTTAGTGTCAAAACCACATGAGCCTTGATCACACTGAGCGGGGGCGCAGGGAGGCAAACACACCTGCAGGGGTCAACTCCGATCACCCCTCTCTCTCATGCACATACACACTTCGACAGAGTTTTCAGCTTTTCCAGAATCACACTTTGCTGATTAGCATTAGCAAGTTACTGTTAGGCATGTTTTAAAGATGTTCTTCCTCTTCGCCTTCCATTTTTGTTCTGTGGTGTAGTGGTCGTTATCAGATAAGAAAGATCCTGACTGGACACTATATTTTCTAGTAAAAAATTTTCTAGTGCAAGTAGTGTTTATTTGAATTGAAGGAAGCCCAATTTAATTGCTTGTTACCACTTGAAGAAACTGTTTAGGTTGAACAGATGAGCTGTGAATCTTTCGCAGTGTGTGAATAACTCCTGTGAACTTTTATTCCAGTGAAATTGTATGAATTTTATGAATAATTACGTTAATTCATGTGTGCATTAGTTTACTGAAACTCTAATATATCCTGTTGTGAGTGAACTGAGAGTGGAAAAGTCCACCGAGACTGAGAAAGCCGTCTTTTGCCACGCACACCTGCGGAGAGCCTGAGTGAGAGAGGAGGGCAGAAGGGTGAGAGACAGGATGGAGGGGTGCTGGAAGCCTCTACAGACACTTGCGTGGCGTTCATTTTTCTCACACCTCCTCGCCAGGGTGGATGTGGGCAAACAGAGCAGGACCCGAGCGGAGGGGGAGAGAAAAGACAAACAGTGGGTAGACTGGATGAGAGCTGGACAGGACCAGAGGGTTAGGGGGCAGACAGCCTGCTCACTCAAGAACTGAAAAAATTGACCTCAGATGTGTATTATCAAAAAAATTAACCAGAAAAATCTTGTTCGCATTAGAGACCTATGCCTCATTTAACTTAGGGACAGGGTAAATCACATGGATATAAATATGATTGTGTCTGTGTGTGTGTGTGTGTGTGTGTGTGTGTGTGTGTGTGTGTGTGTGTATAGGCACTTACATATGATTGTCAAAAGTGTCTACATTTGTGTGATTTATTATTTTGTACATAATTTTTAGCAGCAGGCCAGCTGCTGTTTACAGTGTCAGAATTTCATCCATGATGATCTGATCAATAGAAATGGTCCAAAATAACCTTAAAAGTAATTAAATAATAAAATAAATTGCAATTAAGTTTGTGTATTAATGAAAGTTAAGAGCTTTTGTATTTGTACTGTTCTTTTTATTCTGAGCAGTTTTTCATCATCAAATGTGTGTTTTAATTTTCTATTCTTTATTTCTCACCTATAGTTTGCTAGTCTAAGAGGTAGAAGAGGAAATATTTTGTTGGGATTTAAATTTGATGTTTGATTGTTTTGTGGAAAGAAAAACCATTGTTTACGTTGCAGGCTTGGTTTTGTTATTTTATGTTTGACGAAAGTCTAAAGGGCAGACTTGAGCCAGACGATACAGAATATAAAACTAATGTAAGAATAACTTGCGATGTAATATTCTAATTGAATTGTGTATTAACTGTAATTACAAAATTATAATTTTGTAATAGCAAAATGATACCAAAAACTCCAGCTTTCTAAAGCAGAGGTTGATACTGTGTAACCCAGCGGTAACAGTCAATGTGGCGTCCTCTCTGCTCTGGCGGTGTGTGTGTGGACTGTAGGTGTGTGAGTATTCACTTACATTTTCAACAGCTCTCTTCCTCACTCCCCCCCCCCAACCCCCACCCCACGGCCGTCACACACTGTGCTGTATGCAGGGGCAGTGTGTGTGGTGGAGGGTCAGGTGCTGAGGCTAACACCCCAAAACTGTGAGAAGTGACATTCTCTTCATCACCTCTGATCTCTGAACTAATACCCGTTACCATATCAACCCCTCCGCACAGCAACGGTGCAAAGATTAGCATGGAATGCTGCAGAGAACAGGAGAAAAGCACTTAAAGTGCCCTTTCAAATCAACTTTTATCTCAACAGATCTTCTCACAGGAGCTCCAGGTCCCCAGGTTTTCCACCCTACAGCCCAACTTTTTGGAGATGTTCAAGACCAACGTTCTACTTTTGGTATTGCTGGCCTCCTATTTCTTACTTAATAATGGAGTATATTTGCATTCATTGACAAACCAAGCATCTGCTTACACAGTCGTTTGCAAAAGTTTGGGATCCGTGGTCAAATGACATGATGATGTTAAGATAAGATATGACGGAACTTTATTTATCCTGAAGGGAATTCTTGCGCCCCTAGCATGCTCAGAGCAACAAGAAAGAATAAAAGATAATAAGATGATAGAAACAAATGCAATAAAAAGATAGACAATAAACCATAATGCAACACCATGACAGGAACATTAGTCTAACAAATAATTCAATAACATTCAATCAATTCACATATTATACAGTTGAGTTGTATATTGCACAAATCCAATTCAGAACAGTGTTCTAAGTGAAATTAAGCTCAAACCCCCTACAGATATACACTTCTGCACATTTTAATGCTCAGTTACACTTTTCATTGCTTAAGTGATAATATTGATGTAGCTTGCGCAAAGATTATGATGCTAAATAGAAATAATGCACTAACGTTTGTGGAAAATGCCAAAAGTTTGATTTATTTGTTGTAGAGGATGTAGATATTTTGACTTGGGATGTTGCTCAAACTTTTGCACGTGCCTGTAGTAGTGTAACCACGTTTAAATCATTTTTCACTTAAATTACACCTATTGTTTGGATTCCCATGTCATGCCTTGCATTGCCTGATGACCAAACAGAAAGTGAAGGAGTCGCTTAGCAAATCGAATGTTGCAGCCATGACCCAGCACAAGCTTCGCCTCATGCACAGCCTCTCCCTCTCCCACATGGCTTACACACGCAGGTCAGTCGACAGAGGACAGTGGGTGTGAAACAAATAGTCGTGAAGAGTTATTAATACTTTTGTTACAACTGCTTCTGCATCATTTTTTTCGTATTAACTTTAGCATTTCAATTATGCAGTCAATCTTTTTTTCTTCTCTGTGAGCAGACTGCTGGACAAAAATGGACTCACCCTGCAGTACGATAACAGTGACAGCATCAGTGACCTGGTTAGTTCCACACAAAACATACACTATATGGAAAAGTATTGGGACACACCTGTTTTTCAGGGTTTGGGCTAGACCCCTTACTTCTTTGGACAACGCCATGCTTCCAACTTTGTAGACCCAGTTTGGGGAAGAACCTTTTCTATTCCAGCATGACTGTGCCCCACTGCATAAACCAAGCTCTATAAAGACATGGTTAGATGAGTTCGGTGTGGAAGAACTTGACTGGCCACACAGAGCCCTGACCTCAACCTCATCCAACACCTTTGGGATGAACTGGAACGGA
>JBBJLS010000148.1:7274557-7293447 GCA_037577275.1 Bryconaethiops microstoma | reverse complement strand
ACCTTTGGGATGAACTGGAACGGAGATTGTGAGCCAGACCTTCTCATCCAACATCAGTGTCTGACCTCATAAATGCTCCGCAGAATGAATGGACACACATTTCCACAGAAACTCCTAAATCTTGTGGAAACCCTTCCAAGATGCAATGTCATTAAATTTACTGTTGGTGTAATGGTCAGACATCCCAATACTTCTGTCCATGTAGTGCAACACGACACTGAAATATATAAATCAAGAAATTTGGAATATATGGAGGTTTTCTTGATTTACCAATTTACATTTTGACTTTAAATTATTTTCACCTCACTGAACAGCTGGAGCGCATGTGTTTGAGCAAAACTAAAGAATCGAAATGTCTTGGAGGTCCTCCACTCCCACCACTATCTCTGAGAGAGAACCCAAAACAATTCATGGAGAAACCAATTACACCATCTGGCCAGGTGACCAGGTAAGAACCAGTAATCATCAACACACAATTCAGACATTGTATGACAAGATACTAACATCACTCATTTCTGCAGTGCTTGGCAGTCTGAAGACTCAGAGATTGGCTACTATGAAGCCTCTAACCCAGACGTGCCTTTGTCCATGGAAGACATTTACCCTCATAGTATTTCACTGGTAAGAAGTCGTATGTTGTCAATTGGTCATCGGTCCAATTCTTATTCATAGACTACTCAGTTTTAGTTACCTACCTTCTCTTTCAGGGTAAAGACTTCACTGAGAAGACATGGACCAATTATGTCTCATGAAGTAAAGTCTATGATGTCAGCACTTCAGCACTACAGTTCTGTTGAATTAGTTCAGTATGCTGAAAGATGAATTTTTATTTAATTACCTTGTCAGGTTTGATTTATCAGAACATTATATAATCATTTTGTTTCTCATTTTACTTTACTTTAAAGGTCCCATAAAATACTTCTGAAGAAATGTCATATCTGACAGTATGCATTTGTCGCTATACTGGCTGACCCAGACAGACCGTTTTTTAAAAATACAAAAAACAGTAGTTGTTTATAAAGAATTAAAAACTTTAATGAATACATAATAAAACCCTGTTATATGATATCCATCTGTTTTGTGTGCTTCATCAACCTTATAGCATGATTCCTTCTTATATACTTTTAGTAGACAACACACACACACACACACACACACACACACACACACACACACACACACACATCACTTTAAAAAGTTGGTTTTATATATATATATATATATATATATGTGTGTGTGTGTGTGTGTGTGTGTGTGTGTGGGTGTGTGTGGGCGTGTGTGTGTGTGTGTGTTACATAAGGACTGAAGAAGTGATTTAAATTCAGTTTAGAAGACAAAAAGATGTTTTTGATTAAAACAGTAAATCAAGTTAAACTAAATTCAAGTTCACATCCACACAATGGTGTGTAAACAGTACACAGCATTAGAAACGCTTTCAGTAATTCAGTATAAAGTATAGTATGTTGTAAAGTAGTAGATGGTATTGGTGTAAAGTATGGTCGGATTATTCCATGTGTGGTGCTGGGTGCTATATTCTTTGAAAAATGTGTTTAAAACAACATCTTATTTATTTCTCAATTAATTAATAACAAAGGCCATTTTCTTACATATACTGAGTTTTTAGGCAAATTTGCCAACCTGATACAACCCAGAGAATACAGTATTGTGTTTGCTGCGCTTCCTTATGTTTTCCTTAGAATACTAGGTTTTCAAGCTCCTTGTAAGCAGTATACTCTACAGAGTGATATTTTATTGAATGGTGTTAACATAAAAGATGTTAACACACTCGACAAAAAAATTTTTTATTTTTTTTTAAAAAGATGTCTTTTGTAAAGAAAATATATTCATGATAAATCTTTTTATTGTTTTGGGGAAGTTTCATAATTTTAACAGTTTAAACAGCCGCAAAGCAGACAGAACTCTTTGCTTACTAGCAAAACTGCATTCCTCTTTATAATTATTTGTTGTATGGTTGTACCCCTTCTATGTTAATGTATGTACTGTACAATTTTTTTGACTTGATCTAATAAAATACAATTTAAAAAAAAACCTTGATTGGCCCGGCTCGTTTGTGGTGCTGGGTGCGAGTTCATTGGTTAAGCTGATCGGCTCTTAACCAATAGTAATTGAGCCGGCACAAACGAGCCTAGCCAATCAGCCCCGCCCCGGCAGAGCCGCGATACTGGGGGGCTTTTTATACAGAACTAGAAACTTTGAGGGCCCAACAGAGTTCACTCTGACTTTAGTACAGGGAGTGTCTCTTTCTCTCTCTCTCTCTCTCTCTCTCTCTCTCTCTCTCTCACACACACACACACACACGCGCACAGAGGAGACTTAAACACAGTCTGGATTAAGGAGTCCTGCACTACTGAACTATGGCTTCAGCTGTCACTGAGGGTCCGGGGAAGGCTCGGGTGGACCACCTCCTGAGTGCTGTGGAGAGTGATCTGCAGGCCGGCAGCGAGAAGGGAGACCCCACCGAGAGAGAGCTGAAAGTCAGTCTGGACGAGGTGGAGCTGTGGCAGAAGTTCAGAGAGCTGACCAACGAGATGATAGTGACCAAAAACGGCAGGTACACACAGCACTTTTACACACTGTTACATACACACAAACTCCTATATTTATATGTTTGTATTATTTGTGTAGTGTACCCTTTATACTATACTGTTGTGTTGTATAGCTTTAATTCTATTGGTTATGCTGCTTCTACTTTCTTCTCTTGTTCTGTCCGCTGCCACAACTATGACAATTTCCAACTTGTGGGACTAATAAAGGGTTGTCTTGTCTTATATTATTACATCACCAGAGTACTGGCAAAAGTGAGTAAACTGACAATACTTTGTTGATTAAAAATGTTTTATTAATGTGTAATCTACACAGTCTTGAATACATCACTTCAGTGCATTCCTACAAAAACATGCTCATCTGCAAAAAAATGTATTACATATTTACCATTAACATCTGCTTAAGCCCATTTTAGTGTGAGATTGAATATACTGTAAAAAAATGAAACATACATGTCATCATTCATTTTCTTATTTTATCAAGTCAGTTTAGAGCCATAAAATGTTCACATAACATGATAATGTGTGATTTTGTTGGGTTTTGTTGCAGTATTATATTTTTTATTATATTTTTACTTCTTTGATTTATATGAATGTATTTGAGCATGCTCTAATCTGGGACAGGTTTCATTAAATGCTGTTAATACTGTAATGGGCATAAACATTTACATATATTAAATGTACAACAAACATTTTCATTTACTTTGTGCTTAATGTGTTTCCAGTGATCTCACAGTTTCGAATGATCAGACAAATTATATGTAAATCCGACCCAAAAATGGCACTGGGCTTCTTTTTTTTAAACTGTAGGCAATATTCAGCTTCAGTCTGTCCACTTACTCACACCCTCCTCTATAAACATTAGCACCAGAGTTTGTGGGTGTGTGTGTGTGGGTGCTGCACTAAACTTTATTGCAGTCCTGAAGTTGTGTGTTCCTCTCTCCCGGGCTGAAGGCGCATGTTCCCCGTACTGAAGGCGAGTGTTTGTGGCCTGGATCCCGGCGCCATGTACACCGTCCTGCTGGACTTTGTGGCAGCAGACAGTCACCGGTGGAAGTACGTGAACGGAGAGTGGGTGGCCGGCGGCAGGCCGGAGCCTCAGGGACCCAGCTGTGTGTACATGCACCCAGACTCGCCCAACTTTGGAGCGCACTGGATGAAGGCCCCGGTCTCCTTCAGCAAAGTCAAACTCACCAACAAACTGAACGGAGGTGGACAGGTGGGCAACACGCATAAACACACTGCACTGAAAAGATAGGCCACTTCATTCTACAGAATATACACATAACACATAGACTTGCACACTGTCCTGATCAATCATACAGTGAAAGAGAGTCTACATCACTAATTAGAATCAGAAAACTTTATTGATCCTGAAGGAAACTGCTTATGCACAGACTGCAAAGACACACGGAGACACAGAGACAAGAACAATATAAAATACAAAGTCTAAATAAATCCAAAATAAAAATCTGTAGCAAATGCTCAATATGAGATAATTAATAATTATACAGACATACACACAGTATACACACACAGGCACTATACTGACCACTCATACAGAGTAAAGCTAAATCAGATATGTTTGTGCATATGAAAGAAATAAATTCAAAGAGGCCTTTATGTTAAAACTGCACCAGGTAACCCTCACTGTTTTGCGACTCTATGATTCTATATATTGTGTGTTATGCATGGCTTTAGTCTACAGACTGTGCTGACTGTAAATCTCTTGTTGTCTTGCAGATCATGTTAAACTCTTTGCACAAGTATGAACCACGGATCCACATCGTGCGGGTCGGAGAGCCGAAGAGAATGGTCACCAGTCACTCCTTCCCTGAAACCCAGTTCATTGCAGTTACTGCGTACCAGAACGAAGAAGTGAGTCATTTCAAGTCTCAGAATTCCGCTTAACCCCCTAAACTGTAGGCTTGTTTTTAAGTTATTTGTCTTTAGGCTTATATCCATGAAATCACTTATTGAAATCATCAGTTAGTACTAATGAAAATACTACATAAATTCTAAGAGTCGATTATATTCTAGACCTGCGGATGGATCCTTAAAGTTTAAAGGGTTAAAGCATCATCTTACACCATAGAGACGAATGTTGTCTTTATTTTTCAGATCACCGCTCTCAAAATAAAATACAACCCCTTCGCCAAAGCTTTCCTTGACGCCAAAGAAAGGTATGGGCTTTTACAGTTCTCACGCTTATTTCTTTCCTTATGGGGCTGTAGTCGTCTTGCTTGTTTGTTGAGAAAAAGATCCATGACTCTTTTAATTCTTTCATTGTTGCATTACAGAAGTGATCATAAGGAAATAATGGATGACGCAGGTCACAGTCAACAGTCGGGCTACTCTCAGTGTAAGTGAGCGCTATAATAATATGGCTTATTTGATAGGATTATTCTCGTGATTGTGTTCCACCACATGTGTTAAATTCTGTCTCGTCTGCTTTGTGTGTGTAGTGAGTAGCTGGTTTTTACCGGGATCAGGGTCAGTCTGCCCTCCTGCAAGCGCTCACCCTCAGTTCAGCGGCGCTCTGTCCATGTCTTCCTCTAATGGCTGTGACCGCTATTCTACTTTGAGGAGTCACCGAGCTTCACCCTACCCCAACCCTTATCCCCACAGAACAGCCTCCCCCAGTAAGAACACACACACTAAAGGGCTTGTTATTTTATCAAATGTCAGCCCATAAGATCATACGTATGTGTCATATGTGTTATATTTGTAAGTATCTTTAGTTTGACACCCCAGGTCAAATGACATATTTTGTTCCAATTTTAAGAGAAATTATGTACACACCATCTACAGAGACCACACATTTTGATGTACAAATACTGTTGCTTAATTTAATATTTAAAAACTAATATGTGGAATGTAAACTTTGCAAAAGCTGTAGCACTTCACATTACATTTTTATATTCGTCCCTTATGTTTAGTGAACAAAATGTGCACAAAATTTTGTCATATGTAAAGTTGTGTGTTAAATAAATGTTTCATGTCATTTGACCAGGAGTTTTCAAACATGGAATAAGAATTTTCTAAACCTGATCCTAATCCTGCCAAAACTGTTTTTATTTGATGTTCGTAACAACTACGGGCCTGTAGTAACAGTCACACATGCTCACACTCTTGAGCTTTCTTACTGGCTTCCCTGACTCCATGCCCTTAATGAGAAACTCAAACAAGTGCCACAGAGCAAAGAATGTCCTGCATTCTTCCTGCTTTTGTGCATGTTAGAGGTCACAGTCGTAAACAAGAGCAACACCGTCACGGAATGCCTGGACATCCATGTTTGGTTTTGTGGGGTTTTTCTGGTAATTGGCCTCTGCATGAAAGAAGAAAAGCTTAATATGTTCTTGTGTCGTGCCATGCCATATCTTTATTGTCTCCTTGATTCTTTTTCAGCCAGCTACACAGATAACCCTTCAGCATGTCTCTCCATGCTGCCGTCCCATGATAACTGGTCCAGTCTACAGATGTCCTCTCACTCCAGTATGGTCCCAATGGGCCAGCACTCTCCTCCCAGCTCCAACTGCAGGTCAGCACGTACCTCTCACACAAAAAGGGCCAAGGGGGTTCTTTAATGCTTTATCTCCTCAGGACTTAGTTATGATGTGAGTCTTTCAGCAGCAGTCATGAATATGAATTATTGTGGGTTTCTGTTAGAGCTTTAACTAGGTTTGAAATTTACATTCAAACCTAAATGTAGTCTGACAAAATTGATCTGCAATTGACTGAAGATCAAATTAAACTCCTAATAATGGCTTATTATTAGGCTGTTATGTGGCATTGACGACTGCCATGAAATTTAAAAGTCCAAATTCATTAATCGGTGTTTTGAGTAATGTCCCAAATCCTAGATAAACTTAAAGTCTAGATAAACTTTACTTAATGTGTTGTTTTCACGCCAGTGTAACCAGTTAATATCAGTAATGCTCAAAGGTGATAAACAGGAGGAACCTTAATAATGACCATAATGCTGGTCAGTTATGTGCTATAGGTGAGAAATGAACCTGAGAAATAATGTGCAAACCTGACAAATAAGTACATCCCTTATATTTTCAGTAGTTTTAATTCATAATATTGTCCCAAATAGGGGGGTGGTGGCCTAGTGGGTAGGATACTTGCCTCTGGACCAAGAGGTCATGGGTTTGAATCTTCCCTTCAGCACACCACCACTGGGTCCCTGAACAAGACCCTTAAGTCCAAGTTGCTCCAGGAGATTGTCCCCTTTAGTTAGGAAATGGAAGTTGCTTTGGATAAAAGCGTCTGCTAAATGCCATAAATGTAAATCATACAGTACGTTCAGTCTTGCTCTTTGTCTCCAATGTCACCGTATTGCTTGCGTCTGTATTTTGCAAATCTATGCGGGGCAGACTTCTAACATGCCTTGCACATGCCTGTGTCTTTCCTGCAGTCAGTACACTAGTCTGTGGACTGTGGGGAATACCCCCCTGACTCCAGTCTCTCAGTCAGGGGGGATGGTCAGCAGTCTGAGTGCCGGATTCCTCCGTGGCCCTGGCAGCCACTACAGTAGCCTGTCTCACCCTGGCACAGTGCCGTCTGCTGGATCCCCTCTGTATGACAGCACTCCTGCCCACGAGGTGCATGAGGTCTCCCCTTACGACAGCTCCACACACGTCCGGCTACCCGCGACTTGGACACCCATCACACCTCCCTCAATATAGACCATAGAGCTCCATGCACTCATTCTACAGTGACGCCCCGGGCTTCTGAACTAGCACTCAATCTATGCAATGGCACCAAAGAAACAGCGTCTGGATTTATATGGTTATTCGCATCAAATTAGGCAATGATATGAAATAGACGGTCAAAGCAGATGTAGGCCTTCAATAGAAGCACATCCTCTTTGTCACAGACCTTCTAATATCTTCAAAATAATAATTTGTGCATTATGTTTTAAATGTTATACATGTGGGATTATTTATAGTTTTCTAATGCGAGTCATTTTTGTGTCATGTATTGACAATCATTTGTACAAAGTGTAAATGTCATTAATTTTAAAACTGAGGTATTTTTGCCTCAGGATTGGTGATTTCAGCATAAATACTTCACACACGTGTTTTTATTTGTAGTATCAATTTAGTCACTGCTGCACCACTGCGACAGAGCTAATGAATTCTCATTAAAAAACACTCAGTCAGGTGGTGTTCAACGGTCTTTTGTGTTTAAGCTATGATCAGGATGTTGCAATACTGAATTAAACAAAAAATGCCATTATTATTTATGTGAAAACAAAAAAAAGGTTTTTGCTTCTCCTGTAAAACTGGCATGTTGAAGATCCATTTTTTTACAACATTGATGAATCACAAAGACTTGTTCTCTGATTCTAGAACACCAACAGTCACTCCATGTAGTTGTATTTGCTGTTATACTGAAAGAACACAGTACTAATACAGTTATCTCACACAAACACTAAATCTGACTGATCTCTTTACATTTGAATTGATGGCCACAGTGTAAAGTAGCAGTATATCATGTTTTTTAGGAGTTTAAAAATCATTAAGGTAATCAAAACATAACCTCTATTTCTACACAGGCACGTTTATAAAAAAACTCCTAATGTGTCAGTTTGAAAGTCTCAGCACCAGTTCCTTCTCAGGAAGCCCATAGCTCACTCTGCCCAGTGCAATTCGGCTCTGTTTACTCTTCTCTTATGAGTGAATTCCACTCACTTAAGTGAGGAATTGCATCAATCTGCAGGAGCTGTGGAAAGACTAGACTAGAAGCAGAGCTATGAAGAGACATGAGGGAGCGTCAGAGCCACATTGATGCAAGAAAGGATCATGAAACTGTCACATTGCTTTTAATTCTCATCTCGCTGAGAGGAGCATAAATCTGTTTAATTATTGGTGCATCCAGAGGGTAAAACGTTTATTAAACTACTGCCACAATATTAGGCAAAAGTGGAACAAAGCATATGACAGTGCTTGAAAGGTTTTGTGCTGTTCACTACTCAAATTACCCACAAGGTGGCACTGCAAATGAGTTTAGAGGATTTTAGAGCAATAAAATCCACACTTGACACAAAAGGAAGCTGCAGATGTGTGGTAGGGTTTGTAGTTGATTAAACGTAGTTTTTGACTGGATTTTGTTCCAGTTTGAGAAAGCTTTATGTGCCTTTCACTGTTATCAAACATGTTACTGCTTTTGTATTCTATTCCATCATGAGGACTTTTTTTAATGGGCCCATACTCTTCATATGTCTTGTATGGCATGTTTTCCCAGAGGTCCGTTTTTAACACTTGTGAGTGTTTACCTTGCAAAATCAGTCATCGTGTGTTTTACATGAACATTTTCCAGACTCTTTTTATCCATTTATGTTTACACTTAGAGCATTTGGCAGGCTCTTATCTGGAGGGTGCGCTCTAGCCCACAAGAAAACATGTCCCTCACTATAAAAGGCCTAGGCTTAAAATGAAGAGGTTTGTAGATTAAGATTCTATCAGAGGTGAAGTTAGTACTCCACCAGGGCCCTGACAGATAACACAAAGGTTTTTTTTGCAAAGTTTGTGATAGTTAAGTTAGTTTATGAAATGAACATATAGATGATCAGTGAAGAGGTGACTTCAGTCACTGTTTGAAGACAGTGAGGGTCTCTGGTCTCTATTTCATGTTTCCAACCTTCGAGAAGATGTGGGTGAAGTCAGGCTGTGCTATATTAGCAACTACAGGAACCCAGTGAAGTGTTTACACTAGTGGAATGTTGTGTGAGAATTTTGGTGTATGGAAGACCAGACATGCTGCTGCATTCAGGATCACATCTTGTGGTCTTCAGAGGAAGGCCAGCCAGGAGTGAGTTACAGCAGGCCAGTCTAGAGATGATACGTGACTGGACAAGTATCTGAGTCATAACAGTGGTTTGAGAAACCATGTAAAGATATATCATCAGTAGAGCAAGTATATAAGAAAAATAGAAGGGGGCCTAGCACTGAGCCTTGGGGAACACCAGTGGTAAATCTTAGTGGGGCAAAGATCCCTTCCATGACCCTTTTTTTTATTTTTATTTTTTCACTATCGCTCTCTGTTTTTGTTACTGCACCTTTAAGACTGTTGTATGTAAATGTGCTCTGTTTTGATTGGCTGCCATGTATTGTGTCTGAAAGCCCTTAGGGCTGAAACACACCTCCTGCTGTAAGCTTAAATTGGTGAAGGAACCGATCAGCCATGACATAAAAGCTACTGTCTAATATTGTGTAGGTCCCCCTTAAGCTGGCAAAACAGTTCTGACCTGTTGGGATTCCACAAGATCTCTGAAGGTGTGCTGTGGTTTCTGCATCAAGACATTAGCAGCAGATCCTTAAAATCCTGTAAATTGTGAAGTGGGGTCTCCATGGATTGGACTAGTTTACCCATACCACGCATACCACAGATGCTCTGTTGGATTGAGATCTGAAGAATTTTTAGGCCAAGCCAACAGTAATTTTTGTCATGTCCCTCAAATCATTCCTGAACAATTTTCGCAGTGTGGCACGGCATACTATGCTTCCGAACAAGGTCACTGCCATTAAGGAATGCTGTTGCTGTGAAGGGGTGTACTTGGTCTCAACGATGTTTAGATAGTTGAGACGTGATGAAGTAAAATAAACATGAATGCCAGGACCCAGGGCTTCCTAGCAGAACAGTGCCTCTACTGGTTTGGCTTCTTCTCACCCTGGTGTCATAATTTCCCCAGGTAAGTGATACATATGCATGCAGCCATCCACATGATGTAAAAGAAAATGTGATTCATCAGACCAGTCCACCATTTGCTATTGCTCCATGGTCCAGTTCTGATGCTTATGTGTCCAGTGTAGGCTCTTGAGACAGTGGACAGGAGTCAGCATGGGCACTCTGGCCGATTTGCGGCTACGTAACCCCACACACAGCAAGGTGTGATGCACTGTGTGTTTTGACACCTTTCTGTCATAGCTAGCAATTATTTTTAGCAGTTTGTGCTACAGTAGCTCTTCTATGCGGTCGGACCATACAGGCTAGCCTTCGCTTCATGCACATCAGTGAAACCCTGTCGCCTGTTTACCGGTTATCCTTCCTTAGACCACTTTTGGAGGTACTGGCCACTGGGTGGGGTGGGGTGGGGTGGGGTAGGATACTGGACCAAGAGGTCATGGGTTCGAATCCTACCTTCAGCATACTACCACTGCGTTCCTGAGCAAGAGTTTTGGTGTTAGTCGAAACACAAACTAGCCAAAGTCACTTACCTATCCTAACACAGTTATTAAATAATAAAAACACAGAAAAGGGAAAAGGAAAACTCCCTCACTCTTACGCTGCGATACTGCGCATTCTTCCACCGCGTAACCAAACTAGTTCTCCCACGTGGTCCGTAAATACGAGGCTAATGGTGTAAGCCGAGTGGGAGTGAGCGTCGTAAGCTCTAAACGTCGTATGTCAAGATTGTTGTAACTCGAGGACTCCCTGTACCTAGCTTCCTAATACCCATTTTTATTGCTACTATATTTTGAGTTGCAGCAACAAAAATGCCAAAATGAGTTCATTACAGCACATAAATGCTATTTTTAAGGCTCATTTGAGAACAAGTATTCGAGTACTGTTTGGAAATACCAACAATTACTCAAAGACTAAAAAACGTTTGAAATTTTTCTTTTCCATGGATATGGATATGTAAGTGCCAATATAAAAAACATCAATATATAAATTACATTAACGCAACTATTCCCTAAGTAAGGTAAACCAAAGGATAAGATTGTTTTATTTAATTTACATGGAAATGAGCTAAAGTCCATTCATCACAGTGTGTGTGTGTATGGGTGTGTATTTATCTCTTTATGTAGCCCAAATGTCCTCATGATGACAGGAATACAGGACAAGGATATTTTTCTAGTTTTTACAAGGAAACATAGCGTTTTCGCCTCAAATTCAAAGTTGTAGGTAAAACTGAGTGGATAATATGTATTTTGGTGAAGGTTAGAGTTAGGTTAAGGGGTGGGTGTTTTATATTGCAGACATTCAGTATTACACAAGTCATAATACCAATGTGATTGCGTGTGTGTGTGTGTGTTTGTGTGTGTGCATACTTTTAATGCAGGAGGAGTTAGCAGCACGCATAGTGTCACCATAGTGGTACATGCTGAAATCTGTCGAAGGTGTGTGTGTATCTGGAGACAGAGGCGAGTGCTGGGCAGAAACCCTCACTACATTTTTCATTTTACTTTTCCTTCTTCTTTCTCCTCTGCACATAAATCACCAAATGTGCAGCAGAAAGACAGAAAAAAAACGGCTGGCGTTTAAAAAAATTACTTTGTTTTTTTTTTTGGTAATAATCCCATTAGGATCCTCTGAGAACTCCCCCCCCTCCTCCTCCTACTGTCAAAAGCGAGCATTGACGCAAGCAGCTTTGACGTCAGCAGCTGCAGTGAGCGTGTGTATGAGTGGAGGGGGGGCGAACTGCGTGCACAAACACACACACACACACACACACACACACACACACACACACACACACACACACACTTTACCAGGGCATTAAAGTAAAGCGCTGGGGGTGTCGGGGGATTAGAATCTGTCCAATTCCCCACATATGAGCAAACGCTGCACTAAAGCTCCCTACAAAACAGACCGGGTCTCACTGGCGTGCCTCAAATCCCGGATTAGAGAGGGAATCCTAAACAGCTCCACACACAGCTGTGGTGAACCAGCGGCCTGCACGCCATCCAGCAGCCTGCTCACACCAATCCTCACCTCCACAACCTGGACCTCATTTCAGAGGATCTGCTGGGAAAAGAGCAGTGCCTCAGTACCAGTCCTCCATTTCCCTCTCAGTCTCTCTCTTTCTCTTTTCTTGTTTCTTTCTCACTCACCCTCTCTCTCTCTCTCTCTCTATCTCTCTGCCTCTCCTCTCTCTCAGTCAACAGGTGCGCGCGCTCAAACTGGACAAACTAGAAGGAGGATCCCATTCTAATCATTAAAAATAGCACCTTTATCCCTTCTGTCCCTCCCTGCACGCTGCAGCATATTATTTTTCTTTTGACTCTCTGATCAGACGTGGGCTGCATGTGAAGGCTGCGTAAAACAACCAGGCTACCAGAACTAATGTGGAAGAAGAGCTTGTGTGCGTGTGTGTGCGTGTGTGTGTGTGTGAATGATCTGTAAACACTGACATTGCCATGTGTAACGAGAAAGGTCTAAAAAAAGTATCATCCCTGTACTCCTTTTCTTTCTTTTGTCCTTTATTGGAGTCCCTGTCGCTTACACTACCTGGAAGATTTCGTGGAAAAGATAATGCACCTTTGTGCACGTTGTATTGTTTTTTATTTGTTTTTTCTTTCTTTCCTTCTTTCTTTCTTCATCTCTCTCTCTATCTCGCTCTCTCTCTTTATTGACGTTTGCCTGCAGACGTGTGCAGCGCGTGCAGACTCTCACTGCTTGCGTAAACTCCTCTCTGATCCTCTGATCTCTCTCTCTCTCTCACTCTCCCCTTCTCTCTCTCCTTCTCTCTCTCACTCTCTCTCCCCTTCTCTCTCCCCCTCTCTTTCTCTCTCTCTCTCTCACTCTCTCTCTCTCCCCGTCTGGCTCCGCGTGCGGAGGAGGCTTGCTGACGTCACGCGCGCTCGTGAAGGGAAAAGCCGCTCGTGCTGCTGACTGAGAGCCGCGACGGGAAGAAAATAAAGTCCGGATTCCGCCTCGCTCGCTTTAAACTAGTTTATAATAATAATAATAACAACAACAATAATAGTAGTAATAAACAACCACGCCGCGTTGTCCAGCTGGGGAAAAAAAGGCCAAAGAAACAAAACAAGACAAGAAACAAACAAACAGAACTCCCCGGAGGGGCGCGCGGGGGGAGTCAGAATGCCGGTGCGCGCAAGCTGCCGCCGAGGCCGCGAGACGGGTGGAGAGCGCGATACTGGCGCGAGGGGCGAGGAGCTGCGGCGCGAGCGCGAGAAGAGGGAGTCAGAGGTGGGCGCGCGGTGGCGCGCGGGGCTGAAGCGGAGCGCTCGGCGCGTGGAGGGATGAGCCCACCCTGCAGGTGCTACAGGTGCTTCCAGCGGTGGAGCGAGACAGTGTCTCGCCTGAGTCCGAGCCCCAGCCTACTGGACACAGTCAGGAGTCTAGAGTCAGAACTCAGGAGTCAGTGGTCGGGAGATGTCCAGCACGACGCCCCCAATTTCTCCCGTGTGAGAGCAGGATTCCCCCACTGTAATCCCGGACCCACGTGACCTCGCGTCTTGCGACCACAGCCTGAGCTCTCCGCGCGCTCCCCCGTGGCCAGATCCCCCTTTTCTGCTGTTTTTTTGTCTTGGAGAGAGAGGGGGTGCGTGTTATTTTCTTCTCCATCCCAGCAGCAGCAGTAGCAGTAACTCCTCACATCGCTCCAGCACCCGCACACCTGTCCGCGCGCACTCCCGCCTTCCGCTTTTTCCCGCCACCCGGGCCAAGAGAGAGAGAGAGAGAGAGACAGACAGAGAGACAGAGAGTGAGAGAGAGAGACAGAGAGTGAGACAGAGAGAGAGAGCAAAAGAGTCGCACGAGACTGAAGCATCCCGTGTCGAGTCGCTCATGTCGAAGAAACGCAAAACTCCAGACGACGGAGGAGGAGGAAGAGGAGGAGGAGAAGAAGGAGGAGAGAAAGGAGGAGACCTCGCGAGCGTGGAGGATTCCTGCGATGACCAAGGTATGAACTCACTCACTCCCGGGACTGAGGAGCCTTTGTTTTGGTGGGTGTTCATGTTGGGCTCGTGAATTCACCGGTATTATTATAAACAAACCCTATAAATCAAATAATAAAATAATAAAAGACCAAAGGGCGTGGGGTGAGGTGGGCTGGGGAGGAGAGAGTGAGGTCAACGCTTTGGGTTTTCCTCTTCTTAATTACGTCATTCAGAGAAGTCAGTCCAGGAGTACTGAGTGCTAAGAAAGGAAAAAAAGCTCACAACGTCAGGAGGCCTGAGAGGCTTCACAGAAGATGTCATACCTGACACGACCACTTTAGAACTCCATGGATAGCAATACATTTGTGGTCCTCTTTCATCCCCCATACTGCCACATGGGATTGAGCCCTGTTAGTCGTGAAATATGTTTGGTCAGTTCCACTCAGTTGTGGCAGACTCAATGATCTCAGCGCTGTGGTCCTGGACCCTCACTGAGGAAGCTCTGTTAATGTGTTGGGTCTAAATGCGAAAAATGACGCACCATATTTCTCTTCCAGTGTGCTGATCCCCCCCTCCTTGTTCCCCAGACTGGCCCCTGTGTTGCTATGTGGAATACCCCTCACAGGCCGGGCTGCTCAGGTCTGGCATGGGCAGGCCTCGCTCTGGGTGTATGTGTGTGTAGGGGTCCGGTTATGCTGTTTACATACATTGTGTAACCCAGCAGCAGGGCTCCGTTGGCTGGGCTCTTTGATGCCGAGCCAGAACGTGAGTTTCCCTTGGCCGCCATGGACAGGGGAAGTGGGCACTTCCTTTAGCCTGTAGAGCGTGGCATCTGCGTCCAAAGCATCACAGGGTGGACATGTCGCAAAAGGCGCGCTTGCAGCCAAAAAAGGTTTCTTTAGGAGAAAGCATGCAAAAAACTGTTGTTCTCTGGACTGACACGATCAGACAAAGACAAAAGAATGTAATACAGCCTGGTATCAGAGATCAGTTCTCCCCCTTTCCATTTTTTTACAGCACCGTGGAAGATCTGGCTCGCACCAAGCAAACGCCATCACACAAAGCAGCCTTGCAAGCGCTAAAACTACTGATGCCCCTCTGTTTTCGGGTTTCCTTTTTTTTCCCTTCTCATCGGCCCCTTCTTCTCTGCAATTTTTGTGGCCTGGGTAAGGAGAGGAGGCTTAGAAAGAGGGGCATTGAGATTCATATCAGGGACCACAAAGGCCTTTTTGTCTCTGCTGCTGGAGTGAAGGCTTGACCTGTCCATGAGGGGAATTCTCCCCAGGTTGTAACCCAGAGCAAGCCATTCTGTTTCCCACGAAAGCCGAGAGGCCGCAGCATCTCTTTAGCAAAATGAACCTGAGTCCTTACACAGCCAAAAGAGGTCAATTTATTCCAAAATAGTGAACACAGCAACCAATCTTTTCCATGCAACTGTGGTGTTTATAAACTAGAAGGAAGAGTAATGAAGTGTTGTAGATTACTGTAGCATTTTTAGCCACTAGTCACAAATCTTGTGCCAGTGAGAAAGGACAGCACTGAAAGCTGTGAGCACTGAAACAAAGACATCAGAAGCACAAAGCTTGCATTGATGTATATCAGGTTTCAGTTGCTTCAATTTTCTGCACTCTTAAAAATAAACAGTCCTGAATAGTTCTTGGCTTGGTTTTATACTAATTTGCTTTTAAAAGTGTACTATAGCAAATTGCCCAAAAGATGGAGGCAGTATTGTGCCAAATCTTCAGTCCTGTGCAGGCAAAAGCATAAACAAAGATTTTTTTTGCTTAAAAAAATGTAAATAAGTAAATAGTAAAAAAACCTCCTCTGTGCTTTCCCCAATAGAGGTCAAAAGGTCCACGAAAGAGGTGAAGGGGAATTTATAAGGACTTTATAAGAAAAAAAGACAATGCCAGGATCTGACTGCACTCTGGGCTACGTAATTACGTGGCAGTTACTGACACGAGTCCGCTGTAGTGAAACTACTGGTGCATCAATTTAAATGTTGCTGCTGAAAAAAATGGTGGGAGGGTCTTGGCCTTATGTTCTTCTCATGATGGCATAGGTTTCCTCCGGGGCCTCTGGTTTCTCCCACAGTCCAAAGACGTGTGCGTCAGGTGAATTGGAGATTCTAAATTGACCGTAGGTGTGGATGTGTGAGTGGATGGTGTGTGTGTGCCCTGCAGTGGGCTGGTGCCCCACCCAGGGTGAGTCCCTGCCTCGCGCAGGCACCCGCGACCCTAGTAAGGAATAAGTAGTTACAGAAAATGAATGTAAAGGATGGTCTGGTGTACCCTATGCAGAACCAAAGCATCTTTCCCCTGCACTTTCCTTAGAGAATCTGACCAGCTCTTATCATGGCTGCCAATTACATACTTCCAGGTCATTTCACTCAGTTAGGAACCTTCCTGAGCAAAAAATACTATTCAGCCGCAGGTCTCATGTTTCTAATTTAGAATCGACTTCTTTAAAGTAAAAGCTTGGGTCTCTAGAACTGTCAATGGAGTGCTACTATAAGTTAAACTGATGGGCAAACTACATTACATTACATTATTTGAGTCTTTATTGCTGATATTTTGACATTATTATTCAATAACTGGCTCCAAATCTTTAAAACAACAGTACCATGCTCGACACACACCATAGTCTAGTGTATATGAAGTAGGGAAAGGAGACTTATGTTAACTAGATGCATTTCCACAAGAAAATGCCAAGTGTGATTACGTGGTTACTATAAAACCTGTGTTTGGAAACACCCAAACATTGGTTTTATGTGCTAAAAAAGTTTGTGGTAAAAAAACAAGAAACAAACTCGCACTATACAATCAAACCAGCGATCTTCTGAGTCAGTGCCTGGTGCTCTATCACTGCACCACTGGGAGGGGTGCGAACTCATGGGCTCTTAACAAGCCATTTATGGGTAAGGATGCGTAGTTGCATTTATGGGTAAGGACGGGTAGCTGCATTCACAGGCTGATTACTTTCAATTTAACCACAATAAACTATGACAGATCTTTTTTACAACAGTCTTGAAGTCTGTTTATGAATCTGCAGTGTATTTTGCTCCGTGTTTGTTTCTCTGAGTTTTGTTGCTCAGTGACATCATCGACTCTCTCTGTGTCACACATTTTGAAGGCAACTCGACCGCCGGCTCTCTCTAGTTCAGCGCTGGAGTTAAGAGGCTAACGTTGCTAACAAACACTAGAATTCATGGTCATCCAAATCGTTCCTCTAAACACATCTCCAAAAGGTGGTGCAGACTTGTCACTGCAGGCAGCAGTTTTAGAAAACAGGCCTTGTTTTCATAAACCACTTTAGGAGCAGAAGTGCTGATCTTGAACCTTTTTTTTTCTGGCAGTGACCCTCAGAATCTGATCCAAGTCCTCCTTTTAACTGCTTAGTGATTACCATCCCTGGGGTTGTCTGAAATCGGGCTCTGTGGCACTTTTGTAGCTCACAGCAAGTCATACTATAATGTAACCTATGCCACTGGCTGCACCAGGCTGCTGGTTCAAGCAGGGTGCAGTGGGAAGCTACAGTATATTGGCATACAAAGGGCTGTAAGGTCCACAGAGTCTAGTACTGTGTTCTTCCATTCAAGACACTTGAGTCCAGTAACACGTCATCATCACGCTTTATTTGTCTCCCTGAATGACCTTAGTTAAAGTAGAATTTCTTCAAACCAGCTAATGTTTCCAGCATGCATGGAGCAAGCATGTTATTATGGCTTTGGCCTGAGGCATTATGACCAAGTAGCTCCAGATGAGGCCGAGGGACACCAGCGTTATACAATGTAAGCTTGGCAGGAGAAAGCCAGAATAGTGTCTGGAACACATGCTCGTATAGACACAAGTGAAACCACAGTCTGTTGCTCTGATCCAGAGTTAGTGCACTGTCAGATGATCATGTGGATATTAAATTATTGGCCAGCTCGAAGAAAGGATTTGTCTTTTGGCAGGTGGATGAAATACAAAATGACTGATCTGTGATAAGAGCACTTTGATAACTATACTGTATGGCCATGCTTGTTCCTATTACTTACGCACAAAGTGCATCCCAAAAGAATTAATTAATGGGTGACATTAGATTTAAAGGGCTGTCCCCTCTGAATAGATCATGCAGAACACCAGATAGGCTTAGCCTACAGCAGTCTGTCAGGCCAACCCTACTGTTTACTCTTTATCACGCCAAGAAGTGCATGCTGACGTGGGCTTGAAAGGACAGCTGGGTTTAAGAAAACCGGAGGAAATCTGCTGTTGGATTAAGGCGTTTGGTTTTGAAGGCAGTTTTATTAGAGAAAGTGGAAACAGGGCTGAGGGCGTGTTGTGTGAGAGCACAGACAGATTGCATTGTGGTTGCCACAGTTTTGACGTCACAGCGTTGGCACGGAGCTCAGCAGTGTGAACGGAGTGACTGTGTGTGTGTGTGCGCGCGAGCCTCATCAGACAACCACTTATCAGACTGAAGAAAAGCAAAACAGTGTTCCTCAGTCTTAAATCTTCCAAAGTAGCCCCTGACAGGGAAAAAAAATCAGTTCGCTCATGATACATTTACGGCATTTAGCAGACGCTCTTATCCAGAAAATACTAGTAATCTTTTTGTATTATGAAAATAAAAGTGCTACAGGGAGCTCTCTCTCTCTCTCTCTCTCTCTTTCTCTCTCTCTCTCTCTCTCTCTCTCTCTCTCTCTCTC
>JBBJLS010000148.1:7258607-7274457 GCA_037577275.1 Bryconaethiops microstoma | reverse complement strand
TGTGTGTGTGTATATATATATATATATATATTAGTTAACCATTACTGACATTACATATAATATTATTATTGGATTTCAGGGGGGAAATAAAATGCTGAAAAAATGCAGAAAGGCTTCTTTAACTTGAACTAATGGATACATTGTCTTTCTTTTAAGAGAAGCTCTTTGAGAGAAAAAGACATTTGTTTCTCACCAGTAAAAACTAATTAGCGATGGAAGTTTTTTTTTGTAAGAGTAGTGAAGTGTTCTTAAAGATTCACACATGAAGGAAATCATTTAGATAAAGGAGTTCAATAGATTTATTTAATAGATTTATTATGGACCTGTTTAGATAGATTTTAACAGGTCCATAATGAATGCTGGACCTGTTTAGATGCGTTGCTGGTAGTACAAAAAAATAATGGAAAAATTTGAGTTAAGAATGGCGTGAACGTGCTATCCACCTCAGGCTGACTGGTCGAGTAGACGGCTTGCACAGCTTGTCTTTTTGGCATCTTTGTGCATTTACAAAGTAAGCAGCATCAGTCAGGAATGTCATGTGACATCACTGGCACATAAGACTGGGATGCTGGAACGTTGGTGTACGTAGTTTGTGCGTCTTGAGACGGCTGCTTTCAGGCTGGACACGCCGTCCTCACTGCTGAACGCTAAAGTCAAATTCCTCTCCGGGAAGATTTGTTACAAAAGCGCCTTCTGATTAAACTAAACTGCCACAGGTGAAACATATCAGCACGGTTTAGTGATAAAACCCCACTGCAAAACACCTGGTGAGAGAGATGAGATGAGACAGAAAACAAAGACACAAACACAATGAGAGCGACAGAGACAAGGAGACGGGTTGTATTTATAGGCCTCACTGTTAGTGAGTGTGTGTGTGTTAGTACAGAGAGAGCAAAGATTATGTTGTTAAAGGTTTTGAGAATGGATGTTAATTTGATTTATTTCATGAATTTTATGTTTTTGTCATCTTTTTTTTTTTTTTTGTCAGCCTTGTTTTTGTTTTTTTGGGGCAGATTTTCTGCATCTCCAGACACATCTACTTTACTCTATTTGCTAAGTGCTACTCAATATACTATTCTGCTTTATTTATTAATGTCTAAAATAAAAATATAGTTGCATAATAGTTTTGCCATTTGCACTCTAATTCTATATGGAAATAGCCAATAGTATCAGACCGCCTTATCAAATGATTAAATTATGATTAAGTTTTTGATTAAGTATTCTCATTTATTTAGCATCATATGTATCATGTCAAATCAGTACATCGCTGACAAGAAAACTGTCTGACCAAAGCTGTGCTGATAAAACCCTTCTTTTTTCCTAAATAAGCCTATTCATTTTTCTATTACAAGATTTATCAACAAATGGTAAAGGAGATATAATATAAAATGATGCATCTTATTATTCGTTTAAGGTAGTTGTAAAAAATTGATGAAATATTGTATTGTATATCATATATGGCTGGCTGAAATGTTTGTTACATGTTTTCCTATTAATTTTAAACTCTACTTAAAATTAACTGCCTGCCTTTATTCCTAATCCTAATGCAATAATAATTCTAAAAAAGACTGTACTTATGCTGTTTTTAATTTTAGTATGTAAAGAAGAGAAAAGGAGATGGAAGATGGTGGTAGTCCAGATTTACTGAAGCAGACATGACCACGATCACTGAACGAATCCTCCATTTGCTGGTTGTGCGAAACATACTTGCAAATGATGTTCTGTTTTTTTTTTTTTTAACTTGTAACAAACATATATTTTATCTTGTAAGTAGCATTTCCAGAATGATTGTAGCAGTAAAGAGCTGTTTACACTCTGACAGCAACCCGCTGGATGGGCTGCCACTTATTTTCCTAATTATGCTGATGGTAATCTGATACGTTAGGACTTCAATCCAGTTTGTGGAGTCCTAACCAATAAAAGAGTTCCCTCAGTTATTTCTAGTCAAATAAAATCTCAATATGTCATGAGATGGGATGATATCATTGTAAAATGCTAAAATGCTAGGCTGATTATCAGAAGATAAAAAGAACAAACAGCATACTTTAACAATTCTAGTCTGAAACTATTACAGAATTACTTGCAAATGTATATTGATACAACTGTTACAAGATATGCATTATGAACACTTTGACTAAATATGCAATTAAAGCATATATGTGTGCATATATATATATATATATGTATGTATATATATATGTATATATATATACATATATATATATATGTATATGTATATGTATATATATATATATATATATATATATATATATGCATGCTGTGTACAAACATATAAATATATTAATCTTGGGCAACACTTAACATTTTTAATCACGATTAATCGCATGGTTTACAGCGATTAATCGCGATTAATCACATTGTTATATGCAAAATAAAATAAATAAATAAATAGTGTTTTGCGCACTTTTATTTTTAAAGTACTGGTATATGAACAAAAGTGCAAGACCATTTGATTTGCAAATACTTAAGGAGCTTTTTAACAGCCGTGTTAAATAAAGAGCTGTTTAACAGCAGTGTTCCCTTTAACACAGTTACATTTCAACTTAAACATTAATGTAATAAAATTAAATATATATAAAAGCTATTTGACACTTCAGGGCATTCACATTTGATCTAGTTTGTTAGAAAAAAAACGTTGCCCTCAGAGTCCAGAGCATGGGGAGCAGAACCATTATAGCAGCTGCAAAGACAGACCAACTCCATATGAAAGTCTATGTACCTCCAGTGTCATTAAAGTCCTTTTTGGTGTATGGTCAGGTGTCCCATTACTTGGGATATTCTTCAATGGCAAAGTCAATCACCAAATCTCAACCCAACAGAGCAGCTTTACAGTTATGGACAAAAGTAATGGGACGCCTGACACGCGCGAAAACCAGCCCAGACATTTAGCGCTGTGTGCTGCCTGCACCCTGAGCAAAAAAAGCAGCGAACATTCAAAATAAAAGGAATTTTTTTAAAACGTGTTAACGCGTGATAAAACAATTGTATGCGGTAAGTCAATAATGCGTTGACATGATAATAAAGCGTTAATGTGCCCAACGTATATATTAGGGCTGGGCACAATGGATGGAAAATGGATGGATGGATGGATGGATATATATATATAATTTTTTGTAATATTTGTGGTGTACTATACTGGTGTATAATTCTATTGGTTTTGCTGCTTCTACTTTCTTCTTTTGTTCTGTCCACTTTGCTGCCATAACAAATGCAAATGGGACTAATAAAGGGTTATCTTATCTTATATATAATTAAAGTAAGAATACACTTTACAAACTTATACACAAAAACATTAGAATCCTTAAAATAGTTAAAATAGTTTGCACCGTGATGTTGTGTTTATAATTCGTGTTGTTGGCCAACATAGGCACTCTAAAATCTTTACTGAGCCACTCATCTAAATACTAAAAACCACACACCAATGAGTCACAGAAAGATCCAGCTTCTTAATAACATACCTTAACTTCCATCAACAATTAACACAACTCTGACATTTATTTATCTCCCTTTCATTCATGATGCAGTTCATCCTTGCTAACTTTTCTCAAACACACTCTTCACAACCTGCAAAATGATGAATTCATAATTTCTGAGTTTAAAATATCAAATAAAATCTATAATAAAAACTGTAGGTTAGCATTAGATGGTGGTGGGTGGAATGTTAAGACTTAAGAGCTCTCTGAGACATAAGAATAGTGAGTAAACAAACAAATTCCATTATTCATAACTGTAAGAAAAATAATTTTCATATAGAAATTATATCGCTGGGTCCCATAATATCCTTAGTTTATTGCTGAATTTGACCACATGAAGTGGGTGATTTTATTGAAAACAGCTTATTTTAAAGCTTAGAAGCTATAAAAGTACATAAAAAAATTTCAGCTAAATTTCAGACAGTAAAGGCTTCTGTATCGGAGCGGAAAGTGACTTTGTGCCAAGGCTCAAAGAGAAGAATAAATAACAGTAGAGATCATTGTGTGTCTACGTGCATGGTTGAAGTGTGTGTTTGGCAGTAATAATTGCAGGGACTTCGATGTGACTCTGCACGGTGAGCCCTTTAAGACGTCCCTCACAGACGTAAGCAGAGACCAACGTGAAATACACTCGAGTTTATACCCACTGTTTGTTTTTCTTGCTCGTTCTCACTCACTCTTTCTCTCGTTCCCTGCCCTCCGGGAGGTTGCTGACGTGTGTCACACTCATCATCATAATCAGCTCTCGGAGTTAATGAGGGCAAAGATTGAGGTTGGGAGCGGCCTCTGTGTGAAAAAATTCCAGGTCACTGGTCTCGGTGGATGCCATATGTGTGTGTGAATGTGTGAGTGTGTATGTATGTGCGAATATACATCCTGTGCAGTGTCCTGAGAGGGTGCCACAGTGATGTGGAAAGCAAACATGAAGGGAAACTTGTGTTAGGTGCTTTGGGATTGCCGTGACGTTGGATTAGATGATACAACAGATGGGATTAAAGAGTGATGTTTTGCATTCTGTCCAGTTATAGACCCCACTGTAATAGGTCCTAATCAGGTCCTAAACAAGTCCACCCTGATTAGTGTTATATCGGCACGGGCACTGCATCAAAAGCAAGCATTTCTGATCACAATCGGCTTCATCCAAACTGTGGAGCCTGATGTTAATACTCAAATCAAATCAAATACTCCTGACGTTCTGCGAGTTTTTCCACAAATCACAAGTATTCCAAAGGCTGAAATGTCATTTGCACTCGTAAAGAGTGTGTTATTACTGTTTTGAAGAGTATTAGTCTTGTTAAAGGGCAGCTGCAAATAACTGTGTGTTTTGCTACTTTGACAAGGAGCTACAATTAGGTTCAGAATGAATGGATCTTTCAGTGAAGCCGTATTTCACAGCCAAGGGCAATAATGGCCCCCAAAAAAGAAGCATAAAGCTTTCACTACAGAGGTCGAGAGTGTACTCGAGTTATGCATCTACAGACTTTCTTTTCTGGTCGTATTATTTTCGTTGTTCATTTTGTGCAGAAAGTTGCACTTATCAGCTGGCGCCAGTCAGTACTGTCTTTCCCTATAAAATATTCTTATCGGCCTAAAACGCTTGTGTTTAAAGGTGTTTTTATTGTACAGCAGACGTGTGAAATGAGAGGTGCTCTGCCAAAATGAAAGAACTGTACATTAATCACAATTGACATTATTTTACTAAGGCCTGTGCACATGTCTCTGCTCTGATGCCGTTCTGTTTCATTCTTCATTACATGTGGAAAATGTGCTGCTCAAATAGAAAACATTTAGACTGAAATATTTTCAGACTCCAGTTTATTTAAAAGTATTTGCGATAACATTTTTTAACATATCATCATGACAGTATGTTTCTAGTTAAGGCATTTTCGGGATTACAACATGTTTGTTTCTTTCTTTCTTACTGCTATTGTTTTAATAAATCTTGTTTGTTAATCTTATTTTAGCATTCCTTTCACATAATCTATATGAACATTTTTAATGTCACTTTTTAGGAGCTACATTTTTAGTTTTAGATTAATTTCATATAAGGTTCATTTCTTGCATTTCATGCATTATTTTTAAATACCGTCTTCAAAGTACAGCAAATAGAAATATGGCATCTGTGCCAGTAAAAGAAGATGCTATCTTCAGAGGCTCATACCTTTAGTATTTTTACATTTGTATACTACTAGCATGCTGGTGGTCATTAAACTGATATTGTGTTATAAATATAACATTTACTAATATAGCGCTCTTTGTACGTCAGTTTTACTAGAAAGATCTGCTGACTCGTCTGATGTACGCACAGGAATAATTCCAGCATGGTTATGGCACCATTAAAGGAATAGTTTGGAAAAAACACAGACTCCAAATGGCTGATGAGCCAGGATAAGACAATGATGTCTGAATTTTGTTTCTTTAGCTCAGTACTAGACCTATGAGGCTACCTAACAAGCTTCTGTTTGTTAGCTACATTAAGCTCAACACCAAATGTGCATTGGTGTTAATGTAGGCATATTCCACAAGTTACCTTTAAGGTTCAGTAGCCCTGTAGCTTAAGTACAAATCTACACAAGCAAAGTTCAGACACCAAGCATGCACTGGAGCTACAAGGCTAATGTAGCTATCAGTGAATTTCAGAAAATATCTCTCTACTTGCTAATTACATGAACCTTGTAGCTCCAGTGATATAAATAAAGAAACAAACTTTATTTATACCTAAACACTCACAGAGCTATAAGGCTAATGAGGCAAGCAAGAACGTCCAAACAAAAAATTCCTGTTAGCTTCATTAGCATCAAAGTGCTCCAGTGCAAAAAGCACATTTTAATGTCTCGGCTGTTTTTTACATTTGAGAAAAATGGTGTAAATGTGTTCATTGCTGAACTATGCCATCAATTGTTTTTCATGAACACTGATCTGAAAATGTGCATGTCTGTATGTTGTGGAGGAGCCTGTGTGTGTGGTGTGTTCTAGCAGTAGTGCTGCAGCAGCGTGTGCCAGTTCCCTGTAGTGTAGGGACAGGAGGCCCTGGCTGAGTGGCAGTAACAGCGTCTCTCGTTCCAGCCTGCCCCATCTCTCACTGCATTGGCTGCAGCTCTGACGCAGATAGCCCCCCTCTCTCTCTCCCTCCATTCCTCCATCCCTCCCTCCCCCGCTCCCTTTTTTCATCCTTTTTTTTTCTCCCTCACTGGCTTAGATGGGTTTTTGATTCATGTGCTTTCTGCAGTTCCTCCTACTGCAACGTTCACCTCGGCTCGTTTTGTGCCTCTTCTCTTTTTCCTGTTTTTTCCTTTTATCTTTTTCTCTTTCATTCACCCATTTGTTTCTTTTCAGGTTCTAAACCTCTCTCTTAAAGGTGGTGCACAGATCTTTCTCTCTCATCCTCCATCAACAAACGCAACAATAATTGTGATTTTGCTTAAGAGTTTTGAGCTAATTACAGGGCTTGCAAACTAAACGTACTTCTCTTTTATTCGTAAGCTTTGAAACTCCATCTACTTTTAACAACAGTAGAGCAACTGTAGAGATTAACATTGAGAGTTGACCCCCCCAGCTCTCTCATTATGGCACCTTCCGCTCATATGCTCTTTACAGCACACGCACACGCAGCACTTTAACGTTGACTCAGCGTCACTCTAATCTCCATATGCATCAGCAGTACGTCAGGCCCATTTACCCACTCACTATATTACAGCATTTCAAAAGGCTCGGTTTTTATTATGGGCCTTTTTTCTTCACAATAAAAAAAAAACCCAGCTTGGCCTGTGTGTCCCTGTGGCTATGCAGTAATAGAAGCACATCTAATATGGTCAAAAATGACAGTAAATATCATCCTAAAATACAACTGAATCAAGGGAAAATAACAGAATGGAAGACGTTTGCACTCTGCTTACAAAGGCAATCTCTGCAAGGAGAATTGGTCAGTATGTTGATTTTTTTTTCAATTTATGTCATGCTTTGGTATTTATTCTTTTTTTTTGAGGGGGGGGTTTGCTTCTTTTGTGTTTTCCTAGGCTGTGTAAAAAGAAAAAGACTGAGCGCTTGACTCCGAACAGGGCATCGTCGTAGTTGAAATAGTTGCTATCGGAGCTGTGAACATGAGCATAACTTCTCCGAGCCCCAAGGGACCCGTTTTTTCATAGGCCTGTCTCTGACGTCAATGCTCCGGCTGTCCTGTGGATCGTCACAGCAGACGTTCGGAGAGAAAGAGGGAGTGTGTGTGTGTGCGCGTGCGTGTGTGTGTTCTGAGTGCACACACAAAGACTGCAGACTGCAGTGCAAGTCTGTAACCTGCTGCAGTGCACTGTAGGGAGGACTTCACAAAAAGATGCATTAGGGTAAAGCTGTGTGTGGGGTGTGGGGCATCCAGGTCTAAATGCACTGAATTTACTTGCTTTAAACGTGTGTATTATTTCTACATTCCTAGAAATATCACGTTAACACAATTCATACTTAATGTGAGAAAAACTGAAACCCAACGGTGCTGATGTGGTGTACTGATGTGCGCGTTTCAAGTGAAAATTACGTATGTGTTTTTAAAAAGTACATGCTTTTCTATTTTTTTCGGTGAGAAATCTCATGATCTGACTCCTGTTGCTTTCCAGACCAAACACCACAAAGAATTCTCTAATGACCACTGAGACAGTTCAAATAATCTGCATTCATCAGAACTGTAAGCTGTAGTAGCAGTGATGGCTTGCATTGCATCTTTGCAGCTGGACAAGGAGAGCCATCATTTATCACAGGCCTTCTCTATTGTTGTCCGGTGCCTCTACATTAATCTACACGATTTATTTCTCCACCAATTTACAGCAGTTACATTGTTCCAGCTCCTAAACAGTATCTTAAAGGTAACACAACTCTAAATCATTTAGAAAAGAAACTTTTGGCATTGAAAGTACCCTTAAGGCTTTTTGCATTGCAAAATTCAATCATGTTTTCTCTTTGGGAATCAGGTCCAAACCTCACAATGGAGTTAAATATTCAACATATTCATGTTTTCATTTTATCTTTAAAAGGATTGCATAAACCTAATACTGTTTTGTACCACACTGTATTTAACTGCAGCATAATCAGCTGTTGTTTCGAAAGCTGTTGTCAGCAAAGATATTCTAAATGCAATTTTCCAGAACGTATTTCTTAATGTTATTGTAGAGATTTGAACCAACAGCCTTAGGCTTCCTTCATACTATGATTCTCAGCTGTCAGGCTGCCAATAGCTTTGTTCAGTGATGTTCAGTGATATCACAATTACATGCTGTATCATGTTGTCACTCTCCAAACAAAAATACTCAATGATCTTGATACCATACAGTTTTACTCTTTGTCCATAATAATTAAGAGATGGCTTTGATGGGTGAAAACAGCATTTTATGTGCAGAATTGTATTCATTTCAGAAATACTCAACTCAGTCCATCAAGGGATCCAATAATGATAGATGTGCCCTACCCAGCATGCTGTAGTGTGATTTCATCTATTGACAAAGAAGAAAATCTAATTAGTGAATCAGATAATGGTGTGTGGGGTCCTTGATGAACTGTAACAACACTGCATGCATTGTCTGTCATTATTAGGATTCATTTAATATTAAGGAGAACACTAATGTGCCTGAATAATCATAATGAAAATAATAATAATAATGAAAAATACATTTTTTTTTTTCGTGACATTCCCTACAGGACCAGGATCAGTCTTGCCTGCTCAGCCATCCACTTCCTTTCTTTTTTTTCCAGCAAATAAAGATTACTAATGCTTACTTCACTGCTAACACAAGCACACAGGCAAAGTGATAGTTATTGCATTATAAATGACTTCCATATGTTTCTGCTTTTCATCCCTCAACTCAGCTCTATTCTACGCTCCTGCAGGGCAGAGTTACTGCCCTGTTCCTGCACACCTGATTCAGGTTGTATTTACAAGATTCTACATATTAGAATATAGGCTTAAGGCTAAAGTGTAACATTACCTGTTTTAACCCTTTAATGCTAGACATCCAGACACATGGACAGTTATATTAAAAATGATATATTATTAAGGCAAAAAATCTTATTGTTAGAAAACTGTTTTTCCTGGATGAGTATATTTAAATAGACTATCATTTGACATTTATCATTGACCATCACTGTGAAAATGTAAAAATCTAGGCTGCTGAAATCAAAGGCTACTGTTTAAGTGGACAGTTTGTGTTACAGGAAGTCTTCTGAAATTGTGTTTGGTGATTTGCGTATCATGGCTTTTCTGTTTTGTGAAGGAAGAATTCTGTTTAAGAGGTACAGAAATTTAAATGACTTACAGGTGCATCATTATGGAATGTCCTACAGCACATTTGTGGTTAGTGACCCAATCCCAATGGTGCCCGTTACAAAATCAGTTTTCAGATATTCCTTCAGGCTTTGGTTAGGCTTGCTTTATTTGTAGTGTGTAATTTTTTAAGGAGTAGATTTCATAGACTTTCATGCGTTCTCTGTGTTGGATGAAATGGTGTTTCACTTGTTTGTTTGATCTTGCCCAAAATATGTTAAGCATTTTATGTACTGGCAGCAGAAGTGAGAGGAACTTTAGTGCAGCAGGGCTAACAGTTGGAGTGTAGATACTGCTGTCTCTTTCAAGTCTGTATTGATAAACACTGAGTGTAAAACAGACGTGTCAAATTTATATTAATACGTTCAGAGGAGGGAGGTCTGCCCTGAGTGTGTTGTTTAATTTTTATCATACTTCCAAATAAATATTAGTTCTTCATTGGGTCCCGTTTGTTGAATGAACTGTTTGCAAACTGCCAAGGATTTTTCTTGTCTTGCCACTCACGTCATTTCATTTAACTTCTTACCTTGCTCAAGTTAATTACTGAATTACATTTATAGCATTTAACAGATTCTCTTATCCAGAGCAGCGTACATCAGTGCTTAAGTAGTCCACATCTGTTCTTCATACCTATAAAGCTAGACTCAAATCAACATCTGCTTTTAACCAAGTTACTGCCAGCTACGTTACAAACCTTAACAAACCCTGTCAAAAAAAAAAGTCAGAAGTTGATACACAAGTAAGGAAATGAGGGTCAGTGCTCTAGGGTTTATATATATATATATATAGGAAAAGATGAGAGATAAGTGAGAGGACTGGTTAGTCACCAAAGTGCTCTTTGATGAGGTGGGTCTTCAGACGCCGCTTTAAGACAGCGAGGGACTCTGCAGATCTGATTGCAAGAGGAAGTTTGTTCTACCACTGGAGGGTCAAGACTGGAAAGAGTCTAGATGCATGTCTTCTTCTTCTTTTGAGCAATGAAGGTCCAAGACGAGCAGTGCTTGAAGCTCTGAGAGGACGAGAAGTGACACTCTGCTTCATCAGTGCAGTAAGGAGGTGCCAGTCCGTTCTCAGCCTTGAAGGCAAGTGTTAAGGTTTTGAACTTTGAGCGGCTACAGGGAGCAGGTAAAGGTTCCGTAATGTGGGTGTGGTGTGTGAGAATTTAGGAACATTGAAGACTAACCTCGCAGCTGCATTCTGAATCAGCTGACGTGTTTCGTTACCTGCAGTAGTCCAGTCCAGAGATGACCAGAGACTGGACGAGTAACTGTGTGGCATCAGTGGTGAGAAAGGGTTGGATTCTTCTGATGTTGTAGAGAAGGTATCTGCATGTCCAGGAGAGGGGGTCAGCGTGTGATGAGAATGACATTTCTTCATCTAGCATGACACCAAGATTTCTTACCTTCTTTTAAGGGACCATAACCGAATTCTCAAAAGAAACTGTGAGGTCGTGGCTTGGTGATGGACTCCTTTTGATGAAAAATAACTCAGACATTCGGGAGGAGCTCCGAGTAGAGCTGCTGCTTCTCCGCATTGAATGGAGCCAGTTAAGGTGATTTGGGCATCTGGGTGTTTCCCTGTGAGTAATTGGGAGCAGAACATGGAGCAGAGTCAGGACATACTGAGAGGACTTCTTTGACTTGCCAGGGAACTCTGTGCAATCTCCCAGGATGAGCTGGTAGTCTTGGTTGCACTCCTCAGGCCGCAACCGTTGTAACCTGGTCCCAGATAAGCAACAGAAAATGACTGAATGAAAGGTCTGGCTCCATTAACCCCTGATCTGATAACGTCGTAGGTAAAATTATGTTGTTGGTGCTGACAGAATGATCATCCTCTCAGCAAATGGCGTTTGTTTATTCTGTTATTTCAAACAGTGAGAAAACTTTGAGAAACTCTGCTTGCAAGGATGACTGCTGTGGCTCCAGTGATTCAGCAGCTATCTGCATTTTAATCTCTACTCACATAACAGCCCACTGCATTACTGGGACAAGAGTGAAATATATAAATATTGATAGAGGACTACAGTTACTACACAAGTGAGGACAGATCAATTTTTAGTATAAGTGAGGACAGATCGATATTTTAGCATAATCACTTTTAAAACTCCCAAAAGTGATTATACTAGAATTTTTAAAAAGAAATAAGCAAACACAAATATGCAGAAAGCAAAAGGGACTTAGCTAAAAGTAAAGGAAGCAAATAAACAAAAGGTCAGTAACTTACTTGTGGAGGTGCTGTGCGAATCCAACAAATAATACAGCATCTCTGGGAAATGATTATTTGAGGATTGATCTGCTCAGAAATGCCTTAATGTCTTCAACCTTGTGAACTGTGTTTCTGCAGTTGTCTTAGATACAGAAAACCCAGCAGCACAGGTTAGACCGAACAGCCTCTTGTGAAATAAGCAGGTGTAATTCAGTTCAGTATGAAATAATTTCAGGGGACTAAAGAAATGCTTTGTTTGTAGAATCTGGCCATGATTAGAGATCTCGGCAGCTGCCACATCCTAATGCACGTTACTCCATTTTCTTCACTGGTCAGAACCTGGCATTTCACCGGTGTTTAGAGGAGTAAGGTTTGGTCATAATAGGCACATGGCTTTGTGAAGCCTAAACAGTGGAAGATGACATCATAACCACCGCCTTGCCAGCGTATCCTCATTACGAAGCTCCACACAGGGTGCTGAATAACAGGAGAAGGAGGGATATGACATAAAAGGGGAAAATGACATAAATGGCTCTTTTATGTCACACTCAACAAAGGCTCGGCTGACATTTTCTGTTTTACATTTTCTTAATGCATCAGTGCCGAGTGGTGGTGAGTTCCCACCCACATCACTCCTGCTCCGCTCTGATGTGGTGGCTCAGTTTGTTATAGAGAAGTTTCCTCCACACATGATTATTACCCTGTCATTCTCTTTGCAGCAACACTGCAGTACATGTGTATTGACAGTGTGGTTATGTGGCAGAGGCAATGAGGTGCTGAAATAAAGACACTGATTTGGCTCGAGTTTACTTTATTTGCAAATTAGCATCCAACCTGCTAGGAAGAATTTGTTGAGAGCATATTGGTGCAGGACTTTGAAGGATGCATGACCCATATCTCTACCTCTCCTTTACCAACTCCTTTAATCCTCTCTCATGGTATTTCAGTGGGTGTCAGTAGGATACTAAAATCGCTATATATATGCAGTTTTATTTGCTATTTTTCTATTGCCATGTTTGACACAACTTTTTCACTCATCATTTTTATTTTGATATTTATATTTTAAGGTATTTTGTTTTAGGAAAGCTCATTTGACATCAACAAAATAGAACTGTACTAAATTAAATTCTGGTTTAGTCATATAGATTGTATTTAAGAAAAGATAAATATGATAAGATAACCATTTTAGGTTAGTCCCATAAATCTGAATTTGGCATTGTTACAGCAGCAAAGTGGACAATGCAAAAGAAGAAAGCAGACACAGCACAACCAATGGAATAATAGTATAATATAAAAAGTACACTATGAAAGTACACTACATTTCTATTATATAAATATAAATTTTGTTTGATTATTATTTGTTCAATTTTTAGAAAAATCCATTTTGACGTCATCAAACTATATTGCATTAAATGTGTTTGCATCAATTACTTTTTACCACTGTCACAGCTCGCCTCATGGTCTATTACAATGAACCCTACCTGTGAGGTAACATTACCGCTTTCAACTGAATTTGTTTGCAAATTGTATGTGCTTGAAACAAAGCCGTTTACTCATTATATGAATGCCGTTTTTGCTTTTAATAATTTTATTGAGCAGGAAAACAAATTGGGTTAGGTTGTGCCCTGCCCTCTCATAAATATGGGAAGTAATCTTACAGAGAGCAGTAAGCAAAGAGCAAAAAAACCCCACAAAATATTTCTCATGTGTAAAAGCTCAGACTATCTGGGGAAATAAATACACAGAGTGCATTTAATAATAAAGGAAAAGTATATCAAGATAAAGACAAAGATAAATAGCTTAAATATCACAGGCTTATTTTTTCACAGGCTGTAAGTTTCAGTTTTACTCTTGTCATCCAGGCAAGAGAAGAATAAACTGAGGATAAAGCAAAATGTATATTTTGAGCATAGTTACTTATTAAAACTGGTAAAATATCCAGCTTCCTTCTTATCCACAACATATTTAGTATACGTATGATTGTGAAACAAAAGATGTAAGGACTTTATGAGTTGATTTGATGTGGCTTTTCCACAGAAGAGACATCTGCTATCCAAAGACTGTCGCCTTAATCTTTCTGTAATTCAGTTCTGAAGGACACTTCCTGAGCTTGAATCACTTCTGCTAAAAAATGAATAACAGATTTCCTTGTTCCACACCAACTGGGTTTAAGTGAACTTTCTGATCCGTTTTAATTAATCAACTTGAATGTTTTTAGTCTCATGTCTCTTTAGCACTTACAAACTGACAAAAAAGAATAACACACACACACACAGACCGAGCTCGCCTTCCAGGACTGAACTTTTCGTTAAGTGCCTCTCCGATGGGTGGATAGTTCCACACAATGAAGAAACACTTTGCAGTCGATGCATTTATCCACTGACTCCGGACTCTAAGTGTTCAGATGTGCCTACCAGTCGAAGAAATATTTCAGCGTTTTGGAAACTGTGTGGGGCCCCAAAGACGTCAATGGGACGTCAAAATGATACAGGAAATCCTTTGAATAAACCTCAGAGTTAAAAAAGACCCGTGGAACAGAAACCAAACCCCTGTGATAATTACAAAGGACTGCATGGCAAACTGCTTCATGTTTAAACAACCAACTGAAAGACCTAGCGCAAGCAGAAGCAGATTAATAACACCACATGAGTCTGCAAGTTCATGAGCCGCATGGGCGAACCACAGTTTACACACGGTTTACTTAATCAGTCTGTGATCACCAACTGCATGAAAATTATCTTAATTCAGCTCAAACAAATTAACTTACCAGTGCTAAATGGATATTTGCTGTATATATGTATACACACACACACCTATAAGTGATAACATTAAAACCCTGCCTAATATTGTGTAGGACCTCATTGAGCCACTAAAACAGCTCTGAACAGCAAAACAGGTATGAACTCCACAAGTCCTCTGAATGTGTACTGTGGTATCTTGAACCAAAACATTAACTGCAGATCCTTTTAAGTCCTGTAAGTCGGGAGGTGGGTCCTCCATGGATTGGGTAAGTTTGTCCAGCACATCCCACAGAGGCTCGATTGAATTGAGATCTGGAGAATCCGGAGGCCGGATCAACACTTTAAACTCTCTGACCTGTTCCTCAAACTATTCCTGCACAATTTTTGCAGTGTGGCAGGACGCTTTATTCTGCAGAAAGAGCACACCGGCATTACAGAATACTGTTACCATGAAGGGGTGAACTTGGTCTGCAACAATATGTCCCAGCAGAACATTGCCCAGAGCATCACACTGCCCCTCGCCTACCTTCTTCTTATAGCGCATCCTGATGACATCACAATTACACTTCCCCAAGTAAGGTACACATACTCGGCCGTCCACGTGATGAAAAAGAAATGTGATTCATAAGAGCAGTCCACCTAATTCCATTGCTGCATTGTCCAGTTCCCCTCTAGGTGCTTTCAGTGGTGGACAGAGGTCAGCATGGGCACTCTGACCAGTGTGTGGCTACGCAGTCCCATATTCATTAAACTTAAAAAAATAAACAAAATAAACTTGTGAAAATAAATAAATAAATAAACATGTGGAAAAAACAGATTATTGTTCTAACCTGCAAATTTGTGATGTGGTAAAAAAAAAAAAAAACCTAAAAATGACTATTTTTATAGTCTAAACCCTAAATATGCCTCTAAATATGCCCCCAAAACACTTTAATTTCATTTTAAACTCAGCTTAATACATTACTCTTATAAAATGTAAAGGTAAACCGATATACGTACTTTACAGTTTACACTGAACTGCTGTCTTTAGGGCAGGTGGTGGCCTAGTGGTTAGGGCGTTCGCCCTGCGATCAAGAAGTCGTGGGTTCGATTCCCAAGACTGCTAA
>JBBJLS010000148.1:7241410-7258507 GCA_037577275.1 Bryconaethiops microstoma | reverse complement strand
GACTGTCCCCTGTAGTTAGGGAATGGAAGTCGCTTTGGATAAAAGCGTCTGATAAATGCCGTAAATGTAAATGTTAAAGCTGTGTCCTTTATTAACTTTGGAGGAAGTATAAAATTAGATTGAATTTTAATAAGTTTTTTTTGTCATAGTACACAGTGTGAATACTGATATCAATATAAATCATTTGTAATGCTTAATAACAATGGGCGTACCAATAATACTTTTTATTTTGCCAGGAACCATGAAATTTCAGAATGTTTTTGTTATCTGGTGAGATCACATTTTAGGTGATCCACCCTAGTGATGCACAACATAAAAGTATTGAACTGATAAAGATAATCAGTAATGAATTGGCATTTATTGTTGGAATGCCAATTAGCTGTGGGTGTTAAAAATTTCAGCATAACATCTCTGCATAATTAAAACATTCTGACAGTTTTATTGTGTGTTTTATTGTGCTGTCTAGAAAACAAAGGTACTGTCCTCCAAGGTACAGTCAACGTAAATTACAGCAAAGATTCTTTACAGCAAAGTTCTTTAATATACTTTAATTATAATTACACCAAAAATACACCACATCTAATATTTATCCGTTTGTGTGTGTGTGTGTATGTGTGTATACACATTTTCAGTTACAAACATTCAGCTCCGCCCACCAAGATTGTAAGGATTTGTCCATTTTTTTCGAAGAGAATGCATGATGTATTAACAGGGTGTTTTATTAGTATCACAATGTCACAGTTATTCAACACCTATATATATTGCTGCTAAAACTTTTGGCTAATTTTTATGGCCTAAACTGGAGCTGAAACACAGTTAAGCCTTTGGGAGTTCTATAATGAGCCTTAATTGGCTTCAACTGTGATACATGCAAATTTCACCCATCAAGGTGTTAAAGTTGAGTTGCAATCATGGGTATGACTAATTAGCTTTCACAGGAAATTATTTAATTGCAACTGAAGGGCACTAGGTATAAGAAGATCTCCCAAAATTTAACAATGCACCATTGGGAGCATTATAAGGAATTTGATTATGGCACATCTGCAAACCTGCCTAGTTGAGGGGAAAAGGTCAAAATTTAACGACTTCTTAACTATATTCTTAACTATGAAAACCCGCTATGTTATTCGAGGATGACCTGATGAAGGCTGGGATAAGTACAACTACAAGATGAGCACTGAATAAACAAGAGTTTCACTCTTGACCTCAAAGGTTGACTAAAGTATTTCAGGAGAAATTTGGATAGGCTTTCAGAGGTTTGGAAAGCAGTTCACTGGACTGATGAAACTAAATTGGTACTGTTTGGACACGTGGGCCAGCAGAATGTCTGGTGCCAAAAATGCCAGGCTTATGACCATAAGAATACCATCCTCACAGTGAAGCATGGATGTGGGTCATTGATGATGTGGGGATGCCAGTTACAGGCAGATTGACCATGTAACTGGCATCATGGATTCTCATTTTAAAGAGCAACGTGATGCCTTCTGCTCAGAAATTGAATCTTGATGATCCTTGGATGATCCAGCAAGAAAATGATCTCAAGCACAACTCAACCAGTGCTTGGTTGAGAAATAGATCCTGGAATGTCCTGCATGGCCCTCTCAGTCCCCAGATTTAAATTTTATTGAAACTCCTTGGTGGAATTTAAAGAAGGCAATTATCGAACATCAGGATTTTGTATGTGAAGAATGGGCAAAGATTCCAACAGAGAAGTGTAAGAAGCTTGTCAGCACACACCAAAAATGATTAATAGAACTTATAAAGGCTGAAGGATGCTCCAAAGTACTGAATGATTTGTTACATTTTTACATTTTTCATTTTAACTCAAACTGATATTCTCAAAATAACTTAAATGTCCCAATTATTAGTTTTTATTATTTAATCAGGGTTTTTGTCATATATTTTCATTAATCTCAATATCACTTTAATGTCTTTTTAGGTGACAGGGTTGAATATTTCTGTGTGTGTGTGTGTGTGTGTGTGTGTGTGTGTGTGTGTGTGTGTGTGTGTGTGTGTGTGTGTGTGTGTGTGTGTTCGCGCAAATGTACGTGCCAACATTAGAACCACTGACAGGTGATGTGATTATCTTGTGATCGCACATGTCATGGTGTGTGATATATTAGGCAGCAAGTGAACTGTCAGTTCTTTTAGCTGAGGTGTTGTAAGCAGGAAAAATAAGCAAGCGTGAGAAATTGGGCCAAATTATGATGGCCAGACGCCTTGGTCAGAACATCTCCAAAATGGTGTGTCCTGTCAGGGTTTCCTAGTTTGCAAGTGGTTAGTACATACAGAAAGTGCATGAAGGTAGGATGTGTGACCCTTTGGGAAATGTTCTGCTAGGAGACGTTGATTCCTGCCATTCATGGGGATGTTACTTTGACACGGTCCACCTACCTAAACATTCTTGCAGACCAAGTGCAGACCTTCATGGCAGTGATATTTTCTAACAGCAGTGGCCTCTTCCTGCAGGGTGATCATCCTGCTACACTGCACAGGAGTGGTTTGAGGAGCATAACAAAGAGTACAAGGTGTTGACTTAACTTCCAAGTTCCCCGGATCTCAATGCGATCATGCTTCAGATGGATGTGCTTGACAAGCTAGTTTAGGCCCCACCTTACAACTTACAGGATCTGTTGCTAACGTATTGCCGCAGAAACCACAGCACACCTTCAGAGGTCTTGTAGGGTCCGTGCCTTGATGGGTCACAGCTGTTTTGGCAGGTGACCTACACATTGTTAGGCAGGTGGTTTTAATATTATGCTGGATTGATGATTGATGTGAGTACGTTAAATGGACATGTAATGTGTTACTACAAACACACATGAGATCCTGACTACCTGACTAATTTATATTACATTCCATTAAGTGAGAATAAAGGACTGTGCGTTTTCATTCTGACTAAACAGATTAACATTAGTATTAGTATTACTTTCCTCTGCTAGTACCAGTACCAACTGATGTTTTTTTTTTGTTGAGTCTTTTTTTGTTGAGTCTTTTTTTGTTGAGTCTTTTTTTTGTTGAGTCTGCATACTGGTGTATGCAGTGTGCAGGTGTGTTTACTCTTATCTGTCGAGCAGTGGCATTCCTACTTGGATGGGGAGCTGACCCTTCAGTTTGTGGAGCAGTGATGTTATGCACTGTACTTTATTTACGTGAGATTTAAAAAAAAAAAAAAAAAGGAAATGCTCAGTACTAGTGACTACATGTGCATCAGTTCTTGCTTGAGCTAAAAACAGAATGTTACATAATTGTTCATTATTCCAGTTTAAACATCAAACTGATAATAATAATTCAGTTCTTCCCTTCATTGGTCAATAATATATGGAATGCGGATTTAAAAAGTATTTGTTACTCAATGACACTTTTATGGCATGTTCCCCATTTTATGCCTTTTATGGTTCATTTGGGCCCACTTCCACAAAAGTCCTTTTTAATGACCAGCAGATCAGCAGTGTTGGTAGTTGCTGGAGTGGGCTGCACTGTAACTTTGATGGGGAAGTTAAAATGCAGCATGTCCTGGAACTCCCCACACTTAGGGGACTGCACGTCACGCCACATCGTAGCCAGAGATTAGAGGCAGATATAGTCTGACAGCTTATCATTTTGTTGGCTTTAAGTTGGCTGTAGTTTTAAAAAGGGCAAGGCCTTCTTTTAGTGGTCTCTGATCGTGGCCTTGGCGGCAAGGACTCTGGAGAGAGGAGCAGCGTGTGCTTGTGAACAGCCCTGCCTTATCTCCATACAAGCTCGCCTTTTATAGCCTGTTCCCTTTCCTCTTAATGAGCGCAGCCATGAGAGTGGAAATAATGCAAATTACCTTTCCATGGAAATCGGCGTGTGTTTGTGTGTTTCCCTGCAAGTGTGCCGTTTGCACATTTTTTGCACATTTGTTCACATATGTGTTGGAGTGTGTGTTTGTGTGTAGGAGGATGTGCGATCGAAAGAAAGTAAACTTTGCATCTGTAACCCACAAGATTTTCTATTCACTTTGATAAGGAAACCACTCCACGTCAGAAAGTGGCGCCTCGGGGGGTGATAGGTCAGAATGTACTGATATGAAAATTCAGGACTCACGCTGACCTGCAGAATTTCTGTGGTTCTCAGGGTAGATACTGATTGAGTCAGTCATATTTACATTCCCTAAACGTGAACATATTTTAAAGAGCGGTGTTTACAGAGAGTCTGGTTCTCATGTACAAGTTAAATTTGCATCATTTATTAACTTTGAAGCGAATATAAAATTTGATTTGAAAAATAAAAAAAATGATATATTTTGATGTCATAACTATTGTTGGGAAAATGGGAAGATTGTGATGAATTTTATGTAATACTTGAAGAGCTTATGAAATGTAGATAGATAGAAAGAAAAAACAGATGCACCAATAACCTTTAGATGAACCAAATTACCTGGTATTAATTGATTGAGGATAATTAATGATATTTCAGTTCTTTCATTTTGTTAGTACTATTGTTAATATTAACTTAATGTTTTTGCGCTCTGGTGAGATCCGACGTTTTGCACTCTGGTGAGATCCGACTAACACTAGTGATGCCCGATATAAAATTTTAATAACTGATAATTGTGACCAGTAATTACACTTTATTCTGGCAATGGCAATTAGCCATGGGTGTTAAAAATGTTATATCACGGTATAATAAATTCTGACAGTTTTATTGTATGTTGCATGATGTCCTGAAAACAAAGGTTCTGTTCAGGTGAATTTTAGTCCTCCAAGGTACAGTCAGTGTACCCTCAAACATACCCTCAAAGGTACAGCATGATCCTTAAGGTTCTTTAATGAACTTTTTAATTCCATCAAAGATACACCACATCTACTTTCCCAGGAAAATGTACATATATTTTTGCATATTTGCATTTTTATTACTTTTTACTGCAGTGGAATATGGTACAGTTATGTTCCCTAGAGCATACCACCCCTGTAAGGTATCCATATGGGTCGTCATGATTACTTGATTATAATCAATTGCACAATTAAAAAAAAAAAAATTGCTTCAAATTTTCCTTTGCAATCCGCTGGCAAAATTTCATAAGGGCATACACTCTCTGTTTTTATAGTTTGTTTTCTGGCAGTTTTTGTAAATATATGTTTGAACATTTTTTCCTGCCCTTTATCCATTTCCAATAAAACAATATATCTTTTTTTTTTATTGCTGACTTTTAGGAAAAATTGACATCTGACGAGTTTCTGCAGACCGTTACACATACTGTGGTACAAGTTTCATATATTTGAATATCCATTAATATCTGCCGAGTGCTGATATTGCAAGGGTTACCAATATGGTGATTTCAAGAGGTGCTTAGTTTATAGTGCCGTTAGAGGAGGAAGTCGCTAGGGTCACCTCCTAATAATTGACCAAACTATCTTGGTCAGTTGGTCGAGTAATCACAGAAAAAAAACTTTAATCTCACAGCCTGCCAGCTCCATACATTCACCACGCACATTATGCAAGGGCTCCATGACCATGAGAGGATGAAGCAGAACTACCTTTCTGGTCATGAAAAAAGGGAAAAAAACACTGAGTAACAACTTGTGTTCATTTCAGAAAAGATAACAATGTTGATGCGTTCATGTGCACAAAATGAAACTCTTAAAAGAGAGAATTGCAGTGTGAGCACAGCAGGGTCAGGTATGACTGTGTGAAATGGTCATTATCCTTGCAGTATTTTCTGACGCATATAGAATCATTACTGTTTTTGACATTAGCGTCATGGTTAACAGGTGGCTCGCTTCGTGCAGGCACTCAGGATCTTGGTTCTCTATTCCTCTATGATGTAAATCAGTGTTAACAATGTTACTTTTAACGTTCTTTCTAAGCCCTGGAACTCCATTTTCTGATACCCCCAAAAATATTTAAACAAGTTATCATAAAGATGCCATGGCAAGTTAAATAATGGCTTGAATTTATTAGTGGTTGTTCTTAATTATTTTGCACAAAACAGAACAAAATGCAAAAAGATGTCAATGAAAATGTATATTCACAAAATTATTAAAGAATTTGGTTTGGTTGTGTTTCGTAGTGTGAATTCTTTTTTTTTTTTTTAAATGACTGAATCAGTACTTATTCATTTACTCTACTTTTCAATTTAAATTTTAATAAAACAATAATGGTTAGAGCCCAGCTATTTGATAGATTCCTCTGCCCCCTCCTATCTCAGGCTTCCAGGGGGAATATCTGAGGTCAGCCTAACCACCTTCTACCCTAACTAGAATCAGGACGCCCGGTCCGACAAGCTTAACTGACCCACACAGTGACATGATGTCATTGACGTGACGTGCAAATGTGCCATAGAAAACCGATCGTGCAGATGTCACCATTACAGATTTTTTCCAGTCCCAGTGGTGCCCTAACAAGGTAACTCATAATACGTAGACTTGCCACCTACGAGTAGACTTAATCTACCATTGAGCTTGATAAATGTTCATAAATAATAAAATATATATATACATAGACTTGTGTATCAATTACTTGATAAAAACATATATTTAAAAACTGATATCTTACATTGTTTACCATACAAATTATTCCTACGCATCCCAGTGTAATAATAAGCCCAAACCAAGGTGTTAAGATTAGGCTGTGTTGCACCCGTTTTGTTTTTTTTTTAAATTTGTTTACATGCGTCATTAACATATTGGCCAAAAAGCTGTTAATAAACTTCCCAGGGGGAAGTCCTGTAACACCTCTCCTCCTTTTTCAGTGTTCCTGATTTGGGGTGCAGAGGTAACTGTCCTCCACCCTTCTCCTCACGGTCTTTCCTTTTGGTTTCACGTGGGCCTGTAGCAACGCGGCCCTCCTGTAGATAAGATAAGAAACACATGCTCTTCCCACCTCCTGGCAAGGGAGTCCCAGGCGGACCTGCTGACGCACGCAGCCACTCAGCCCCCCCGCTTACACACCCACCAGCCTAACTCACTCTCATGTCAGGCAAGTGAAAAGTAGTACCTTGGCAGACTGCCCCTGACACCATGCCAGGAAGAGAGTCGTTCAGAAAAAGCCGCCTTCTCTCTCTCTTTCTCTGGCTTCTCTCTCTCTCTCTCTCTCTCTCTCTCTCTCTCTCTCTCTCTGTCTCGCTGGCTGCTCTCTCTGTTCCTCTCTCTCGTCTGGTTTTATTTATTACTGTAAAGCTTTAAAGCAAACCCACTCCCCCAGACATCAGTGATGTGAATCTGACCCCACACAAACTGCTCGGCGCTCACCTCATCAATTTCACCTACTCTCTAAAAGGGAAAAACACGAAGGCCGTGATGAAGGACCTCTGTTATTGCACTCCTTGTCAGCATATCCCAATCTAATTGACAGAGTAGACCATATTTACAGCTTGGTATGAATTATGCAGGGTTGCAGGGGAGGGCCGTGTTTACTTTCGGGACCAGAGTTTACCCTTCCAACCGTTTCTTGTTCTTCCACGTTTTGAAAAAGAGGGAGGAGGCTGAGGACATTCCGTCAGAAAATGGTAGCACAGCTCTTTCAAAGTCCGTCTTCACTGGATTGAGATTTATTTATTGTTCAGCATACGTGTTATTGTGTTGTAAATAAATGTCTGAATTCTTCAGCAATAAAGGCATTTCTTCCTTCTTTGTGGATGAAGTCATGTGCTGCTTTTGTAAGTCTTCCAGTAGAGTCTGACTTTAAGGTCTGTGGTTAAGCGGTGTCCCATGGTGGTTTTTAAGGGATGTGGCACCCTCTGATCTGCAGATAAAGCTGTCCTTATGAGAACTGGCATTTATTTAGGATTGTAATATAAAACTAAGCTTCAATAAATTGCTCCTGATTTTATTGTAAATCATGTTTAGTGGTTGTCACAGTGCTACAGCTTGAGAGATGGATCTTGACCTGTTTAACAGCCCAGTGGGCTACTGATTATTCTCAAGTTCTGAGCACAGTGTTATGACATTGTCACGGAAGGCCACGAGTCACAGCGAAACGCTGACGTCCGAGTTCTCCCTCTCGAGAGCCGTTGCTCTTTTACTCAAAGCAGAACTAAAAAAAAATTGAGTGACGCAATCCAAATGTCCAGGGGGATGTTCTGAACTGATCTAAAAAAGTAAAAAGGAGCAGCATTGTAGAATAAGGACGAGCGCATGAGTTGGGATGGAAATGAGGCCTGCTCAGTTTGGGATTTGTAATGGGAGGTGCTGGCGTTTTGAGACAGGATATCATTACAATTAATAGCACCTGTGATTCCTCTGTTTGGCACACTGGTGCCGTGCTGTGGGTTGTCCCACTTACTGGATGATGAGTGAATATTGAGTAATTTACAGTGAGGCTCTCTTCACTACGAAATGCTATGAAGTAGCCTGACCCATGTGAAGAGTGGCGTTTCAGTCAGGGGACTGTAATAGTCTTGTAGTCATTGAGCCATTTTGTACGGTTCTGGATGTATGTTTTGTCGTTGTTCTGCTGGAAGATCCAGCCATGACCCAGTTTAAGCTTACAGGCAGAGGCAGGCGGATTTTCATTAAAAATCTCTAGGTCATGAGTCCATCAGTCCATGATGCCATGTATTTAACCAAGGTTACAAGGCATTTGGAGAAATAACAGCCCGAAAGAAAGGATCACAGACCTTGCACAACACCTAAAAGTGGAGATGTAATTTCTTCTTGCTTTAAATCACCTTGAGAATTTGTTACTGAAAAGTTCTGTTTTTCTTTTATTTGACCATTGGATCCAGTTCAGGTCAAAGTTCCAGTAGCATCCAATGAACTCCAGGCTCTTGTTTGTGGTTAGATTAACGAGATTCTCTTCTCTCTCGCCTTCCAAAAAATGTCGTGACCTCAACCCCACTGTAGTCTGCAAATATAACATTTTAGCCCTTTAACAAGGGTTCTGATGATTATGGACTTTACTGTATAACTGTATATTTGTAAAAGACTGAATATATGATAAGACAAAGCAAACCAAGGGCAACGCTGGAAAGAAAAATTATCCTTAAGCAATAGCATTCTGCAAGACATATTTTCTTCACACTACATTCTAATACTTGTAGCTTTGTAAGTACTGCATAAAATACTGCATAAGAACAAAGAAAAACCCATTGAGCAGTTACTATTAAAACTACTAAGCATTTATTTCAAGCTCAACCACAGGCTATTGGGCAGTTCAGTGCTTGCTCCAGCTCCCATAGCTGACTTAAATGTGATGATGTGATTCTGACAGAACTACGTAAACTGCCTGTCTTATCTAACTCCCTTACCTTTCACTGTTTTGTAGGAGTAAGTTAAGACTGGTGTGCAGGTCGTTTATGCCGTGCTTTATCAATGATGCTGTTAGCATTCTTATTGGCCAAGCTAAGGTTAGTATGAGAAGCAGTCAAGACTTTCTTATAACCCCTGGTTACCTTGCCCTAGATAGTGAGCCACTACTGCATTTGTTTAAAACAAAAATGCATTTTTAAGAACTTATAGCAGGGTAACACACCACCTGGTGGTTTGGTCACTTACTCCTGTTCCAATTGAAACATTTACATTTTCACACTTGGTCGCAGCGGAATATCAAACTTTTGATCCTGTGATCCTGAAACAGCAACGAAACCATATCTAACCAAAATTCTCTCAGTAGGTAACGAGAGAAAATGGCACATAAAGAGTGAGCCAGCACAAGCTTTTACTTTTAGCTTGTGAATGAAAAGCAATTGTTTTAAAGTAGCTTTGTCACAGTTCAGCGAACATGCTGCAATTAGGGCTGGCCTAATCTGGTATTCACTATCAGTACTGGTCCTATATACAGTCGACCCCCGAAATTTATGGGGGTTATGTTCCAAAAGCACCCACAAATTGTGAAAAGATGTGAAATTGTGATGTGGTAAAAGATATGCCTATAAATGCCTATTTTTATTGTCTAAACCCTAAATATGCCCCCAGATATGCTCCCAAAACACTTTAATTTCTCAGCTTAATACGTTGTCCTTAAAAAGTGTAAAAGTAAACTCAATATATCTCCACACGGGAAACTGTTATGATGTGGAAATGCTGGACTGCATCGGCCAGAGATGCATCACAGGGCAGCAGCCAATCAGCAGCAAGGAGAAATGAATAACGCTCTTGGATTGGCTACTTACAAACCTTCCGCCACTGAATACAGCGTTTTCGTATATGGTTGTTTTGTGCTCTCTCAACAGTACCAAAACATGTATAGTTTATTTTATATGTGAATTTAGCAGAATTTACATTGTTACAAAATTAGTAAATTATATTTTTCTTAATAATTTAGCACTAAAATGCATGAAAAATTATATATTGCCACAGAAAAAAAATGCGGAGGATATTTACAGTTTTCGTGGATTTGCGGTGGTTTTTGCGAACAATAATTAGTTACGTTCTAAGAAAAAATCAGCGAATGACTTAGGCCGCAAACTCAGAACCACGACTTTTCGGGAGTCGACTGTATGCCTAAAATCTCTGGATCAGATGTTGGAAAACACCTGAACTAAATGCTACTGCAAATAAACTTTGAGCAACATGCCGTAAAGGGAAATGTGGCAAGACAAGAGTAACACAGGTAAGCAGCAAGCCTGTGTCTCAAATAGAACCACAATAGTGCTATGTATGAACAAAAATACATGTTCCTGCACCCGAATAATTTAATATGTCTAACAAAGAGTCATTGGAAATTCCATTATGGACGCTTATCTCGTTCCACATATTGACCGATTTCATTAAAGTAGCAATCCTAAACTGTACAGTCTGTTGTTAAATTTGCAGTAGATTAGAGGTCGATACAGCCATGTCCCTACTAAGCTGAAGCAGTGCAAATGAGCTCTGGGGGTAATCAGGCATTATAGGTTATGTAATAAATGTGCATGTTATGTAATAAAACTGTTCAGTATCTCTAGATATACACTTTAAAATGTCTTGATTTTTGTTTTGAGTGTTCAGGCCTGGGTCGTGGCTCAGGAGTATTTGACAGAGTGACTGATCCCTTTTACCGACTGACAACGTTAATGTTGTTAAAACATTATGTTTAGTGCTTGCAGGGCCACTTACTATCCACAAACAGCCTTAGACTATGAAAGTTTGAGAACAGCTGGTCTAAAACACCTAGCAATTACTGCAAACTACTACAGACATATCTAGGCTATGAGAAAATTCAAGCGGCTCATGTTGTCACCATCTGTGATAGAAAAAGATGAATTTGTGGAGGAGAGTTGTCCAACTGAAGCAGTAGGGACAGCATGAGGAAGGACAGTGTGGTTTGAGAGGTCTCTGGGAAAAAAAGCACATGAGATCCTGCTCATCCCCCAGCCTTGCATGTGCGAAGAAACGAAAGGGCCGTGGTGACGATAGCTCTCGGATAAATGTGCGGAAGAAGGAATGTTAGTAATGTCTGATGGAAAAAGCTTGTGTTTATTTATACATTTATGTGTTTATTTGTTGAAATTTAAGCAGGATGGAGCACTTGATGTGCAAAACCTCATTCGGCGGAGCCCCAATGCCTTTATGGTTCAGTGTAAGACTTTCAATGCCCCATGTCAAAATATTTTTTCGTGTGGTAATCCACATCATAACCCTTATGATGTAACTGGTCTTAAATCTAATCTTAAAGGAACATATCACACAACATATTTATAACTTACAATGACAGCAGGTGTCAAATGACAATTGAAAATACTCTTTCCATAACATTAAAAGCTTTGGTGATGAACAGTGATGTATTCTTATTATTTGACATGCAACAAATATACATGTGTGTTTCCCTATTATTTACATAAAAAGTACTATTTTCATAAAGAAGCACGGTCTGGGTCTTCTGAACAGGAAGTGCTTTTGCGTCCTCAGGTTGTGTGAAGACGCTACAGAAGTGAGTTGCTAGAGTTCTCCCGAAAAGCGCAGCTTGCGGACTATAACACACTTGGCTGTTCTTTTTGAAGCTGTCGTGTGTGTCCAGGCTCATGTCGTGTGTGATCGCTTCGCTTCTCCCTCCTGCCCAAATCTATCAGGAGGACTTCACACAACAGCAAGTGTGAAAACGGCAAGCCTCCCAAGACAAGCGTGTCTGCTTATTGAATGAATAAGTAATAGGAGCATGTCTGGAGAGGCCTGTGCCATGCCTGCTTGTGGCAGAGACATAGAAGTGGGCAGTGTGGAGTTTCGATGGAGATTTGCAATATAGTGCAATCTCGTACACACTGAGGCTATAAAGCTTGTTTTGAACATTTACACTGTTTCCTAGGAGTGTAATAGCTCCTAGTAAACAGTGTCTATATCACAAAAAACTGAATGTGGAATGGTTCACAAAAATCTAATTAACACAAAATGTAGGACTAATCTCCCTATCATGCGATATCTCCAACACTGGCCATATCGTCAGGAGATTATAAATTCAATTCCCTGTCAGTGAAGGCTAACACATGCTTCCTGTGGTGGCTAGTCATGCAATGTCAGCCACCACAGCTATTTGAACTTCTGCTTGGAGGAGAGCGCTAACTACCAATTCTGTTGTATCAGCTAATAGATGATTACCTGCCTAGCATGAAGCTGAGTGATTGGGGAGAGGGAGGACCCACATCACTGACCCAAAGAGAGTGAAGCCGACTGTTTCTTGGACTTATGGTCCACGCATAACAGCGGGGATCAAACTGCGTAATCTCCCAATGAAAGCACCAACACTTAAACAGTTGCACAGTTTGGGAGCCAAGAACGTTGTTTCCTGAGTTCTGCAGTTCAGTTAATGTAGCTGACAAGTTAAGATTATCTATGCGATCCAAAATGGATCACTTACTGGAAATTGGGGCTGGATATCTAAATTCAATAGTTTTATAGTAGTGACCGATTAACTCCAGTTCGACTTAATATGGAAAAAATTGACAAATTTTAGTAAATTAATATTAGCACTTCTTGATTAGCCTGCATGCCATTGTGGTCTGTAAATTCATGAGTGGTTTAAGCCACACCCATGTCCTGCATTTCTGTTTTGTATTTTAAAAGAATAAATTGGATAAAAGAATACAGGGGGTCCTCAGGCTACAACACCCTTGACATACGACGTTACAAGTTTACGACGCTCACTCCTGTAACTGGTTTGGTTGCGCAAGGTAGAAGAATATGCAGTAACGTGGTATATGAGTGAGGAAGTTGGCGTCCCCCAGTATGCTTTCCTATGGAATTTTGTACTGTAAAAGTGCAAGTGTTTTTACACTAATTTTTTGTCGTTCTGTTTCTACAGTACAGTGTGCAAGTACAGTATATGTATCTCCTTTTCCTTTTTCTGTGGCTTAGTTTTTATGATCTAGAATATGATTTTACAACTGTGTTATGGTAGTTAAGTGACTGGCTAGGGTGTGTTTCAAAATTCGCGTTACATCACTGTTGTAGGAACGGATCTGTGTCGTACCTCGAGCACAGCATGTCTATTGGCATAAGGAATGTATGATTGTAAGGGAATCCTATTGTATCAACAGAATTTTACCTGAAAGAATCCTATTGGCATTAGACAAATGTTTAGATTTGACTAATATTTAAATTGATATTTGTTGTTGCATTTATTTATTTCATGCTTAAATGATTTTTGTTTAAATTATTTTTGCTTATTTTTAATCTTAAAAAAATAAGTGGTTTATTCTTCTAATTCAGGTATATGCAGGTACAATTTCTACATTTTAAAATATGTATATGCAGCATCAACAGATGTATACATTAAAATTAGTGACATACAAATCCCACATGGGTTCATCCCTAATTACTGTCGGTATTAAGAAATATTGACTAATACCCAGCCCTAGCTGTAGCTACAGTACAAAACTGCAGAAGGGAACATTTTAGCCCTGTGACTGGTTTTGAAGTTTAATAAGCATGGTGTACAATTCCAGTTTGACGTAGGAATGCTAAAGCCGGTGAGTTAGTGTGTGTCTATTCCTGTAGGAGAATAGAAACACAACAGAGTGATATGCATTTATCATTTTTATAGACTTACAACAGGACCCTTTATCAGAACTGGACATTGTACTTAAAATGTTTTGTTCTGTGTATTTGTGTGCTGTTAAAAATAGCAGGGCTGAAGTGGGAACAGCGGGAATGCAGAAAGAAAAGCAGTGAAGGGCCTTGGCTCGTGTTGTGATCTCTGTCGTCATGTGATGCACCAGGGAGCTTTGATGATGTTACATGTGATTTAACCACTAATATATTCTTTGAGCTATTTTTCTTAGTAAAATACAAAGAACAAAGGAAAAATGCGGCCTGAACTATGAAGGACTCTGGGGTCGAGCTGCAAACTCATGGAAAGGTTGGAGCTAGGTGCCCTATTTTTTTTTTTTTTGCTGTAAAGGGGACAGAGGCTTGAGTTGTCAGGAGGAAGCACTTGAAAGGTTGATGCTCAGGGCCTGGATGGAAAATGCAGAGATGATTTTGTTGTGTTTAATCAAAACCTGATCAGAACAAAAGCTGTGTCAGCCTGGGTGGCTGTGAGTAAGGCAGTGTGTTGGACAACTGCTCTTCAAACCTGAATGTGATTTATACATGTCAGAGGAATAAGAAGTCTGTTCAAGACCTATATAGTATATTGGCCTACTAATACATACTCTGAAAATGTAGTTATTTTATGATCAGCCCATTATTTGAATTATAGCTGATTGTGTAACACACTAAATATCACTACAGCGCTACACATGTAACACTGGACTCCTCATTGATTCCCATCCAGGCAAGAATAATACTGCAATGAAAATAAGAATAAGAAGAATAATACTGCAATACCAAACAGTCGACAGTTCCATTCCAAGAGCACTAGCGAATTGTGAAAAAATGCCAATTTGTGATGTGGTAACAAAATGCCTATAAATGCCTATTTTTATGGTATAAACCCTAAATATGCCCCCAATTATGCTCCCAAAACACTTTAATTTCATTTTAAACTCAGCTTAATACATTACCTTTAAAAAAATGTAAAAGTAAACTCGAGATGGGAAACTGTTCTGATGCGGGAATCCTGGACTGCATCTGCCAGAGATGCGTCACAGGGCAGCAGCCAATCAGCAGCAAGGAGAAATGAATAATGCTCCCAAATTGGCTACTTTCAAACCTCCTGCCTCTGAGTACCGGGGTATTTCACCCTAACCGTTTTTTTGTATACAGTTGCTTTTTGTTCTCTCAACAGTACTAAAAAAATATTATATTTTATATGGAAATGTAGCTGAATTTATGTTAAGATTTATGTTACAAAATTATTAAATTATATTTTTCTTAATCATTTACCACAAAAATGCTTGAAAAACAATATATTGCCAAGAAAAAAGCAAAAACAAATGTGGGGATTTTTGTGGTTTCCGCAAATTTACGTGAGGTTCCGCGAACAATTATTAGTTGGGTTCTAAAAAAAATTCATGAACGAATGAGGCCGCGATATCTGAACCATGACTTTGCAGGGGTACACTGTATATACCAGGGGTATACTGCTCTTGCCCTGGAGTTCTGGTGTCCAGCCCACTTTGATTTACCTCAGACATACCTGGTTCAGCTCATCTGTTAATATCCAGATTTAGTGAACATGTTTGTGACCTGTAACCACCAAACTGTGCTGGACTCCACACTCACATACTTCAATACTGATAATAGTCCCCGGAACTCCTGAAGTTACATTTTACCAGCTGTTGTAAGAGTCCCTGGATAAGAAATCCTAACCATTGTCCTGTAAAGAACTCTTGAAGAGCCCCTTTTAAGGGTCACATCTAGTCATATGCAAACCTCTGGACACCCCTTGGATGCATGATGTTTTGTTGATTTGTTTTCTTTTTTGGTCATAATAAGTTCATACGTTCACTACAAAACACAATGTACTTAATGTGCTTAACCCCACCTTAATTTACCCCTGAAAATACACCAAACCTCTTCATTTGAATTAAGCGACTGTTAATTTGTGACACGGACCCCTTAAGATTTAGATTTAAGGCATGAGTGTGAAACCCCTTAATCTTAAATTTAAGGCGTTAATTCAGGAGGTTCTGTTATTTAGGTTGCATTCAGTATTCAGTAGATTTACCCCTTAGTCGGCCTTAATCTGTGCAACTTTCCCCTTAATTTTCCTTACTTTCCTATATGGGAAATTAAGGTAAAAATGAAGGAACACAATTAGTATTCATTTGTTGAATTTAGGAAAATGGGAAAAATAAAAACAAATGTGGCTTTATTTGCATACTTATGTGTCCTGTTTATATTTCTAACTCAGCAAATAAACAGTGATTGTACACTAAAGGTATTGGCGTAAATGTAAATGTATTACAATGATTATACACTAAATGGATTGGTCACAGCAAGGTGCTCATTAATCGATTATTGTTATCAGCCCAGGAATTCTATATCAGTGCATCCCTAGTCTCGTCTCTTTTCTAATGAAAAAGAAGGAGGAGGCGAGTGACTTCTTCTGCACTAGTCTCCTTTGTGTGTGTCTCTGCATCATCCCCTCCGGTTTCTGATTTATTAAGCACCGTACTCTGCCCATGTGCGTCAGCACTGGCTCGGGGAGTCTCGTGAGGCGCTCTCTGCTGCTGAAGAGCACTGTCTCGTGTCTGGACAGCGTCAGGCGACGGCACCCCCCTAAACACACACACACACACACACACACACACACACACACACCGTATGAGTGCTTCTATACAAGAACCAAAAGAACACACACAACCTTTATGCAAGAACCAAAAGACACATGCACACAAAGCTCCTAGCTGGCTGCAGCCTATCGAAGGCAATGACTCTGGGTCGGCACTGCAAGGCAGAGTCGGATTTAATATTTTGCTTATTTTTCCAAGACCCGCTCTCAAGGCTGTGAGTGAAGATGTCTTTGGCGCATCTGGTTCAACTTTACTGTTCAAAGCCTCTGCCGTCCTCATCTGTTTAGCTTTTGTTGTTGTGCACTAAAACAGTCTGTAGCCCCTTGCTACCCTCGTCTGCACGCTGTAACTCCACAAATGTCCTGACAAAAGACGTGGCTTGGGCCTTACAATCTCTGCCCCTGTGTGTGTGGTGTCTGGTTTTTAGGGTGTGTGTGTGTGTGTGTGTGTGTGTGTGTGTGTGTGTGTGTGTGTGGGTGTGTGTGTGTGTGTGTGGGTGTGTGTGTGTGTGTGTGTGTGTGTGTGTGTGTGTGTGTGTG
>JBBJLS010000148.1:7228480-7241310 GCA_037577275.1 Bryconaethiops microstoma | reverse complement strand
GTGTGTGTTTGTGTGTGTTTGTGTGTGTGTGTGTGTGTGTGTGTGTGTGTGTGTGCGTGTGCGCGCGCGCGTGTTTGTGTCTATCTGCTGAGGTGTTTGAAACTGGTGAGGTGTGATCTGGCATGATCTGTGTGAGTGTGTGTATAGTTTGGATATGACTAATGAGCACCCCCAGGTCCTGCTGACGTCAGTGCCCCCGCACTGGACTAGCCCTGTGGACCACACACACACACGTGTACGGTAATTGATAAATCCCAAACTCTCTGTTGCATGCCAACAACCTCTAACACTCAATCCTCCATAACACACATGCTTCTCTCTCTCTCTCTCTCTCTGGCTGCCTGTCTGTCTGTATCTCTGGCTCTATTTCTGTCTGTCTCTTTCTGTGTCTCACACCCACACCCTTTTTCTCATACATTCTCTTTCAGTCTGTGTTTTTCTTTTCTCTCTCTCACACGCACACACAAACACACAGACAAACACACACAGTGAATCATGACCCAGTCATGTCAGACCCATGACAGTCTATCTGTGGCTCTGAGACCCTAATGACCTCGGCAACAAAAATGAGAGTTATAAATGAGAAAAATATGCAAAATTTACAAACAGAGGATCTCAGCTTCAGTGTTCTGCCTTTTTCCATTGTCTCCTTTGGGAAAGCTGGCACTGCAGAGCAATTTCAATGCGTATGACACACACACACATTTCTAACAGACTTACTCTTGACTAACCGTATATGCAGCCTTTTCTGTTTCCAACTTGTTTGAGCAAACAGGGGCAGCAGTTCTCACATGTTGGGTGAAGGTAATGGGAAGCTACCTGTGCATTACTGACTCTATCTTCTCTTGCTGGAACTGTTCTGTCAGTAATTTCAGCTCCACTGAACTGAGGTGATTTATTTGAACCTGGGGAGAAATTAGACAGTCATTAACTGTGTGTTAGGACGTACCCCTCATCTGGAATGAGGCAATGACTGTTACTGTGTTTCTTAAATCTCCACAGGTTTGTGTGGAAGTTATGTATGATATGTACAATGAATTCACAAACTGGAACAAATGCAGCTGGAAAGGCGGAAAAGGACTATCTGAGAAAAAAAACGGAGAGAAAGAAATAATAACAAAAGGAAGAATGGAAAAGATCAGAGAAGTGAGATGAAACAGGAAAATAAAGAAAAAAAACAGTGAAGATGGAAAGGAAAGGGCAGGACAGATAAAAGAAAGAAAAAAGAAAATGGGTAGGGAGGAAAGAAAGGAAAGTGCATTGACGAAAGAAAGGAAAAAGCAGGAGAGATAATAAGAAAGAAAGAACGAAAGGAAAGAGAAAGGAATGATACAAAGGAAAGCGCAATGAAGATAAAGGAAAGAACAAGAGAATTAAAGAGCGAGAGAAAACGAATGATGGCCAGGAAAAAAAACATAGAAAAGACCAGAGAAAAAGAAAGGAATTGAGTCGTACAGGGGAGAAGAACGCCAGGAAAAAGTTTTGAGTGGCCTGTTAGAGGTCAGAGGTCATTGTGGACCTGCTGTGAGCGTCTCTGTTCTATCTGTTTCAACTGAAGATCAAAACCAGTTTTATATTAGCAGTTTTAATGGTCCTCCTGAGGGCATAACCTAAAAATACAAGTACCAAAGAGATAAAACACTCATGAGCTCAGTCACAGGAAAACCTCAGCAGGCCTGCAGTTTCAGAACACGCAGACGTTGCCTGATTGACTTTTTAAGGACTAATTTCAGATTAGGAAGAAAAACGGATTACTTAGAACACAATTAATGATACACCTCAGCAAAACGAAAGTTGTTGACATTGGGATTGTAAACCAATATTATATTTTTCATAATTCAGTAGCATTGTCCATTTATTCACATCATGTCATATTTTGTCACAATCAATGAAAGGAAAAGGCTGGTGTGTCTCTGTAACCAAGCTGTTTGCAATATTGGTGTGTTTAACAAATACTACAAATGCGTCAAAAATAACATTTCAACAGCTTTTCATCATCCGTATCATTTGAGAGGCCATTTTGTGGATTTGTGCTGGTATACGGTGGGGTTCAAAAGTCAGAGAGCTTTTTTTTTTTTAATTTTGGAGTTTAATTTTGGAAATAAACCAAAAATTTTATGATATTGAAATTTGAAAAAAGAAACTAACAGTGTTACAAGTAAAATAAAGAAATGGTCTTATTAACAAAAAATTATTAAGTGCAATAACTTACTCCAAACGACCATTTATGTCAGTAGGTTTTCACTCAACTGTGTTGCTTATCTATAGTATTTATATCCAGCATTTCTATATGTATCATCGTGTCTTTTCATATCAAGGTTTTTTTTCTACAGATTTTTTATTTAAATTTTATATAGACTTTATATTTTATATTGTTCTTGTCTCTGTGTCTCTTTGTCTTGCAGTCATTAAATAATCAATTTTCCTCAATAAAGTTTTCTGATTCTGAAGATACTGAAAAAAAATTCTGTCAGTATTTACATTTAAATATATTTATGACATTAACAATGCTAAGGCCTACTTAAAAAAAAATCATATATGCTGAGTCTTATCTCTTCTGCCGAAGTGCATGGTAAGACAGTGATCAGGTGAAACAGAGCAATATGATTGATATTCATCAGTATCAGGGTAAGTAACGTCGCAGTGTGTCTCTATAAGATAATGAATAAATAGTGAACAGTTGCATGATCAGAGCACTATTAGTCTGTTTAATTGGGCTCAGTGTAATACACTGTGTAGAACACTGAATATAAATCACTGTTTTGATTTTATGATGTGCATTTAATATATATGGCATAACAGGTTCTTTTTTCTTATCTGTTCCAGCTTTTCAAGTATCATGATGTTTTAGCCTAATCACTCACAACTTGTTTAAGTTCTGCTAATCAGAACATCGCAAAACTGTGGGGTCCCAAATAAGAAACTGTGAAATCAGTATAAATGTTTCAAAGATTCTACATTTTATGTAAAGTCACAATTTACACAATTGAAAATGAATACTTTTCATGAATTATACTATATATATATATATGTGTATATATATGTATGTATGAATTATACTATATATTTAAAAAAAAAAATATATATATATATATACATATAAATATGTATGTATATACGTATATTTAATAATTTATATATATATGTATATATATGTGTGTGCATATATATAAATACACACACACACACGCGCGCGCACACACAGTTCTTTCACTTTTCAATTTTTCAATTTCAGATTAGTGTAATACAATGTTGGTACACCCTTAAAAAAGATTTCAAATGGTTCTTGGCCTAGATGTATGGTTCAACAAATTCTTTGAAGGGTTTGAAAGAACAAGTGTTTGTAAGTATTTACATGTTCAAACTATGGCACAGTTTCAATCCAATCCAACTTTATTTATGTAGCCCATTTTACCAGTTTCCAAAGTGTTGCACAAAAAGATAAAAATAAGATGCCACATCACTAGTCATCATTAAAGCAAAATAAAAGTAAATAAAAAATAAATAAAATAACTAAAATGGATAAAAACACAGTTTCTTTTCTTTCCAAGTGATTCTCTCTATTCTAGTCTGTAGTGATGTTCTCACCGTGTTCCCTGGCTTTCTGCTTACATTTCCACAGGGCTGGGCACGCACGCACTCGCTCAGACAGAACAGTAGGGCCTTCCGTCCGAGCACGGGGCCTACCAGCTCCCGCCACCCAGCCGTGACAAGGTGGACAAGAGAGAGAGTGAGACAGAGAAAGAGCGTATTGGGTGGTGCTTTAGGCCTGGAAGGCAGCTGATGCTGTTTATCAGCTGTGTTTGAACAGCAGCCACGGGTGCACAAAGATGGGCTTGTGCGGTGGAATCTTTTAGCAGGAGGAGATAAAGCAGCCTGGTTTTACCTGCAGCAGCAAAGGGGTGTGTGGCACACACTCGACTGCTACCAGGGGACAAGCACACGGTTTTTACCCCCACTCCTGTTGCACAAATGCAGTTGATGTTTTTTTTTTTTAGCTCCATAGGTAAAAATGTAGCTAACAAAGGCAGGAAACTTATTGCCTCCAAGTTAGCAACATGCAAATGTCTTGTCTGATGTCATCACACATTTGACTTACTCCTTCAGAGCTAAAAACCAAAGTTGCTAGCATCTTGGAACCTGAATTTTGTATTTTCTACACAGCAGTGTGTCATTGTTAGACAGCTGCAGTAGTAAACTAACTACTGAGGGCAACTTGATTTTTCATTGAACTACCACTTTAACGCTGACATTGAAGAGGTTACTGGTGGGCCTGCTCTGAACACGACCGTATCTGTATCCAACCAGTGATCGATTGGTAGCTTGTTGAATATCGGGCATATTTAACCGAGCTGACACAAGGACTTTGAAAACCCTTGTGACAGGTCTGTCTGTCTGTCTGTCTGTCTGTCTGTCTGTCTGTCTGTCTGTCTGTCTGTCTGTCTGTCTGTCTGTATGTCTGTATGTCTGTCTGTTCTCTGCAGGGCAGTGTTGACACCATGCGCATGTTTGTCTTCATCAGCTATCACCGTGTCATATCACATGACCCTCAGTGAGAGTGAGAGAGAGAGACTTCTGTGGAAAACTGAACAGTCAGGCTTGGACAGGCCTGCTGTTTTACATTTTCATTCAGATGAACAAGGACAGATTTCCCTACACCCTCAGTGACAGCGTCACAGCACAAAAACAGAGTTATTATTCAGTAACTACACATGTCACCACTGAGCAAAATCTATTTCACATTGAATATTTCATTGACGTTTTGTCAAAATATGATCTGATGTTAGTTTAAGCCTTTAAAGATGTAAATGACCAACACAGATACTAAGTTGGTTAATAGTAGAAGAGATGCTACATGCCTCATTTCTGAATAAAGAACTCATAATAAATAAAGATAAGGCATTTATAATTGGCTTAAAAGAAGCTCAGAATCATACAAATACTCATGAGGTCATCTTGAAAAAAAAAAAAACAGCACAGTGTCTGAAGTTTGGCTTATCAGTTTAGTCAGAATGAATTGCAATTTTCATACTTGTATTATTTTGTTAGTCACACATCATTGATGTTCATATAAATCATTTTGTAAATCTCTGTTACTATACTTTAATTTTAAATTCTGTATGGAATTTAATAAAATCTCTTATTCGTGGTATGTTCAGATGGACCCCAGGAATAGTTGCTGTTGCCTTCCACACAGCGGGAATCCAATAAAAAACTATAGTTTTGCAACAAAATATTATTTACTCAGTTTTCTTCTTGGGCCTACCACAAGTGTCGATCTTCAGAGACATGGTTGTTGCTTGCAGTATTGTGGTGTGCACTGTAATTAGTATGTATTTTTTATTTTTTTTTTAATAATAACAAGGCTGACTCAAAAAGTACGTCGCATTACATTGCCATCATTTGGTGGACCCCTTTTATCCAAAGCAACTAACAATATGAGTACTCACTCAAGACAGTGTGAGAACCAGAGGAGAGTACTAAGTGCTAAATATTTTTGTAAGAGAAGTGTGAAGAGTAGTACATGTATTGTCCTCTACCTGTGCAAATTGTAGTAATAAAAATCTAATCGAATTTGTATAGATACTAGTATATCACACAGTGTCTGAAACATAAAAACATATCTGTTTGAGATTACTGGAAAACTACTGCTAATGCAGCAGCATCATCAGTTCAATATGCTTGGAGGAGAACATTAACTGTTGATTCAAGTACAGTGGTATGGATTGCTTGCAGTGGCTAGGCTTGAGCTGTGTGATGGTAGAGGGGTCCTTTATGCTCTTTTGAGCTTACAGAGGGCTGTGGCATCATCTGGGATTGAGCTCCCAATGATGAGGCCAACACTGAGGCAGTTGTCCCTGTCAGGTGCCCATCCTGATATTAACTAAAGAAGTCTGAGGCAAGTGTGGTGAAATCTAATATGTCTGTGTTTTTGTGAGAGAAGGAAGGTGGTCAACTGGTTAAAAACAAAAGCAGTAGGGCACATTTGCTATGGAGTGGACCGACTAAGTAGCATCCAGTTATTCTCAATGATAACAGGAGTACCTGATGGGGTAAATCAAAGCTAATGTACAAAACTACACATAAAGGTTTGTGCTGCAACAAAAATAGCTCTGAACAGGCTCCCTTTATGTATTTATGGACACTGGGGGTGGGTTTTATTTATAGCTAGACTATATTCTGCTTTCATTAAATTAGGTAAAAGAATATTTAGAGAAAGGATTTAGTTTTATATTACATTTATTTAATTAATTAAACATGGCAACTAAGTTAAAAGATGTTATTTTAATGTTTGTTAAAAAATATGTTGAAGCCAGAGCATAAATTCTAATTCTATCTTGTTAGCATGGTGTTAACATAACATATACAAAGTATATGGATATACAAAAATAATGAAAATAAATATTCTAATAATTAAATATTTAATAAAATACGAATAAAATATTCTAAAATAAATATTTGTGTTGGCATGTACTGTCATGTGCTAAAAATTGGGCACCCCTGGCCATTTTGCATGTTTTGTTGATTTTCTAAGTGATAATAAGTACACATCCATTACAGAAAACACATTTGCACATTTAAATGAACAGTTACTGTTTTTTTTAAAATATATTTTAAAACAAAAAATATTTGTTCTAAAATTAGCAGAAAACATGATATTTACTTTCTCCTTTTCCCTTTTTAAAGTTTATTCAGACCTGTATCCATTACCAGCCTCTTTTACATATTCAGTTTGTATTTATATCCGCTGAGTGTGTGTGAGTGTGTGTGAGTGTGTGTGTGTGTGTGTGTGTGTAAATATAAAAAATCATATACAAAATAACATTGAACCTGTTTTGCTTCTGTATTATTTTGGACTTTCTTGAAATCATTGCCACATTATTTTCATTTCTGCAAAACCACTTTTAGCTTTTGTAGCACAATCTTTGATGTACAGCCCCGCTATTATTATGTCAACTATGTAACAACCTCATACTTCAGGTGGCATAGTGATGTTAGGGGGAAATGTACAAAGGCCAAAATATGTAGACTTTGGAATTCTGAGTGTAAAAATCGTGTGTGATGGGTGTGAAAAGCTTAGGCGTAGGGCATGTGTGGATGCCAGTAGCAAATTGCAAAATGACAGAAAATCCTCAGAGGTATGTCTAAAACATTAGTTTTATTGCTCAGACCAACACAGTAAACCTCAGACAACAAACGTGTCAACTTGTGAATGGGCGACAGCTAAACTGCTGTAGGCTAATACAGAATGTAAATGAAGCAGTTTTTGAGATCACAAAACAGTGAATTCTGAAAGGACTGATTTTGCTGTTTATTTTCATACATGTACAATAATATGGACTGGGGTTGAGGTGAATGGTATGTTTTGAACCTTTAATGGTGTTTATGTACTGCATTAAACATTTTTTTATGTGATATGGGTTCTTTAAAAGTTTAGAATATGAAACACTGCCCACTATACTCAGTAAAACAAAAGGCCAACACTGTCATTTATCTTATTAAACACTAAAACCATCCATAAAGTTATCAATGCCAATTATTGCAGCATGTAGAACGCAGTAACTTAACTCAGGCCTTCTTGTTTTGTTTCCACACAGATGACCCCTCAGCTAAAGAAGTCAGCAGGGTAAGTCGGGCATCATTTTTGAATGGCATTTTTTGCTGTACATGTGTGTTCTTAGTAGCCTGGTGTTGTGGAAGTTCACCAAAATTAGAGTAAATGTATATGGAGGACATCAAGTTCGAAATAATGTGCCTGATAATGTTAGGGATCTGGTACAGTTGTTTAGGCCAGTGTAACTTTTGTCCTCATTACCCCAAACACATCCCAAAAAACTTTGAGGACAAGCACAGTGGACGTGTTGGGAGAGCCCAAGAGGATGACTTAGAACTAAAAATTAATGTATATGTATATGTACACTGCACTCCAGTATTGCACTACGGCAAAAATAATAAAAACTTTTAGCATAGAGGGTTCTTTGAGCGATGCCATAAATGGGGAACTGTATTTGTGAGTATAACAGATTTTAAAGGTTTAAAGGTCCTTTATATAATGTAAAGGATCTATACTAATTTAGGCATTTAAATGCAACCCTATAAATAATGTGAAAGTTGCTAAACTCAAATAAACAGAAATTCTTTGCTATGATTTTTTCACTTCAACAAGAGAGAACTTTCACGTGCCAGTTACAGTACTACAGTACTAAAGTCTGACTAAGCTGTTGTAAAATTAGGCCCTAGAACATGAGAGGGACTGTGGATTAGAACACTTATTATTTTTAGAGCAACATGACATTAAATGATAATGTAATTAGTCATTTAATAACTCCATATAATTAATCATTTAATAGCTTTTTGCAATGATGCAAATGGATGTCACCAGGTTATCTGCCTTGAGATTTAATCTTGACTTTAATATGAATGAAATGCAAGGTGTTATGAATATTAATTTTATTGCATTCATTCTCAGTGTTATACATTTTTAAATCATGTACAACTTTCCTTCTGGACATTTTTATACCTTCCAAACTTATTCCTCATTATTGGAAGCTTGTGAAGTTTCACAGTAGTCGCATGTGAAGATCATTTTATACATTTATCTGCAAAAAAAAAAGTTGGGTTTGTTGTTTGAGATGGTGCGGGTGGAGTATTTGTCCCTCTTGCATCACTCATACATCCACACAAAGGGTGCTGGCCAAACTGAGCATCCACACTGGCCCCCGAATGCCTAGGCCTAGCACGACATAACCTCTGTACAGGTCTGCTCCATCAAAGACACCTAGCAGGAGCAGGAGATTTATGCATCCACAGAAGGAAGTTGGGCTTGAAAGTATGCAAATATATTTTCAAATATATGTGACGGAATAAAGAAATGCCATTGATGCTGGATACAATCATGTGACTAAACTACAGCTAGGTCCACCCTTGCAATCTGATTTCTTGAGAGACATTCTGCCACTGGCAATATCTTCCTAAGCACAACTTTTTAAGCATCATTGCATTTTTTTTTTTAACCTGTAGCTTAGCAATAACCGTCATATCAATAGTGTAATGGAAGTATTTTTTTGACAGTCAAAGTGTTTGTCATTGTTGTCTCTAAATTGTATCTGTGGCAATATCTTACAGTATAGTCTAACCTTCATGATATTATTAAGTAACTGAATGTGAGGAAGGACTGTTTATCCGTGGATTGCAGTGTGCATTTGGAGGTCATGTTTCACATATGAGTAAACGGAGGCCGGGTGCCATATTTGAGCAGCACTTGTCGTTTGTGTGTATGTGTGGGACGGCTAGTTGCATGGTGTGTGTCTCTTGTGTCCAGCAGTACCAGGACACTAACATGCAGGGCGTGGTTTATGAGCTCAACAGCTACATGGAACAGCGGCTGGACACAGGCGGAGACAACAAACTCCTGCTGTACGAGTTGTGCAACATCATCAAAACAGGTCAGGCCCCCTTAGCCACACACACACACACACACACACACACACACATCAGCTCAAGCCACATCGCTTCGATAACATGTCAGATCCATACCGGTTAGAGTATAGTATGGCTGTTGACCATATATTCTAAAAAATCTGTACCGCTGATGAACAGCTGTCAGTCTTCAAAAGTTTGAGCAATTAGGGATTTTTTTATCTTTTAATAACCACACTTTTTTCCTTTTGTCAGTTTGCAACATGCTATCATTTTGAATATTTTAGTTGGCTGACAATAGTGGTGAAATTACTGGAGTTTTTGTTTGGGGAACAAACGTGCCGTCTCCTGGTGAGTGGGCGAAACCTCAGATGGTTGTACCTTCAGTGTGGGTCACCCCCTGGTTAAACATAATTTAAATTGTAATTTCAATCACAAAAAAGTCACATGTAGCCACACTTAATTTTGAGACGTTAGTGATGGCCAAAATCGAGTTTTAGGACAAATTGTACTAAAAATTGAAAAAAGCTAATCAGTTAAATGCAATCAGTTTTCATAAATAAACTAGACTGGTTTCTAATGAACTGAAATGATTAGAGTGTGTAGGCTACAGTACGTATATACAGTACTGTTCCCCCAGGTCAAAATGTTTTAAATCATTCCACACTGTCAGTTTCTGATGTGACTTTAAAGACAGGGACTGACTCATGGCTGTCGTTAACGCACTGTTTAACTAAAACTATTCTGGTCTAAAAAAAAAAAACAAATGTAAAAGTATATCACCCAACCTGTTTTTTTCTGTTTCGTCCACATATGATTTAAATGCTTAAATTGGACCACTACTGCCGGCCCATTCATCAAACTATCTTCACAGAATGTAAAGGACAGATGGGCTCTGTGTCCAAAATTCTGTTTAAAAAGAAAAAAACAACAACCTGGAGCTATGAGGTTTTCTCCAACAGCGACAATGATGTTAAATTATTGCTTTACTAAACTTTACTAAAAACAGTATGAAAAGCGTCTCCATTAGACCACAGTATGTTCTCCTGGAGCAGCAGTCCAGTGGGTTTATGGGTTAATGATGCAGCACGAGAGGGAGAATGCTGGGTGGTGGTGTGGGTGACCCAGGTTAGCGGGCTCTGCCCTGATGTGTGTTCCTCTCTCTCTCTCTCTCGTTCTCACTCTCTCTCACTCACTCTCGTTGGGTGAGCAGTGCAAAGGCTGTCACATCTCATCCACCCACGCCTCGTCAGCACACTGCAGCACTGCAGAGCTCGGAGAAGCAGCCCTGCCCCCTACACACACACACACACACACACACACACACACACAGACCTATAAACACAGATGTCTCCTCTTGCAGATATGCACACACATGCATGCATATATACACTGAAACACCACTCAGTACCACCCCTACGCAAGCAACTGCGCTGACCCCCAGAGTCCATAAATACATGAACACTGGTCAGACCTCTTCCCTTATTTGACCTCCACTCTCTCTCTCATGGTGCACCAAAGCAAATTTCAAAAGCAGTAACATCAAATCTCTCACAAGAGCGTCAGACATGTGGGTTAGCAGATTGCTCATTCTTGCCCACGGTTACTCACTCACTGCGAGTCTGTTCTTTTAACAAAAAAAAAAAAAAAAGCTAATGTCCATTTCAAATGACTGACCAGCCAATCTGTAATGTTTTAAATGATTTTAATTCTCCCCCACCCCACAGCCACAAAAGCTGATGGTTTTGCACTTTACTTCCTTGGAGAATGCAACAATGTAAGTGACTCTGCTTGTTATGTATGTTTTCTGTTTTACTGTCTTAATTTGCCTGTGAACCATAGTCTGCTACTGTTTTATTTTGTGTTGTTTTCTTCTGTTGGATTGCCTCTTACAGGTCTTTAAGTCTTGTGCCAGTTTTATAAGTGTTTTTTTTTTCTTTTTTTTTATTTTTTATTAAACGACGTAGAGATTGGTAGAGGCATTATATAGATTTCTTATTATTATTGTCGTTGCTGTAGTTTATTATTAGATAATTGTATACGAATGCTGTAAATGAGGCTTATCTCAATGTGTTTTGAAGAGTCAGCACTGTTGCATGGATTTTAAAACTGAATCCTTGTTACTTTATAATGCCTTGATTTCTCCAAAATTTGTGAGGAATTTCCATAACATCAAATGAAGCGCTTTATATCATCATGCGCCCTACTTAATAAATCTTCTTGAGTTAAAGCTCTTTGATGGTATTGTGTGCAGTAAGAAAAAAGTAATGAATAGGCCTCTCTCTTCCCTGCTCTTCACTAATCAGAAGGAACATCAAGTTCAAGCAAACACATGGATTCGCAGCATCAAGACTGGGCACCATTAATTCACTGCCGCCGAGTCGCTGTGTCATCATTGTGTACTTATCTACATATTCTTCTTCGGAAGGCTTCAGCTAGCTGTTCATAAACTGCTATTGCACTCACATATTTAAAAATGTCCCAGAAGAGCAGAGGGAGCAGTCGCTGAGTTATGGATAATAGTGTAATCGTAATCTAACGTGCTGAGGGAATAAGTGTTTTAAATGACATGATGATGTAACCAGTTTTATGTATTTTTATTTTTCAGAGCCTCTGTTTGTTCACGCCGACAGGGGCGAAGGAGGGGCTTCCTGGGCTCATCCCCTCCGGTCCCATCGCGTTTGGGACCACCATCGCTGCTCACGTCGCCAAGACGCGCAAGACACTACTCGTAGAAGACATCATGGGGGTGAGTCAGTTACTTACTGTGTCTTGCAGTATCAGTTCTTAAAGGAATAATTTGCCAAAATGTGTCATTTGTATAATTTCCCCATCAATACAAGTATAGTCAGTCAGCTAAGATATGTAGACTAATATAGCAACATCCTGAACCCCGAGTAGCAACATCCTGAACCCCACCAATTTACATTGGCTAGACTGAATCCCACCAATTTACACTGGCTAGAAATCATCACAAATTTACCTCAAACTGTATTGAGTTGTTAAGTAATCTCATACAGGCTTGCTGGTTCTGATTTCTAAAATTAAAATTGACAAAAGCATATTGCAGGTCTAAAACCACAGCCGTTAGCTTGAAGAAATACTAACATTAAAACTAAAGAAAAACTTTAGGGGAAACAAAGATATATACATTAGAAATAACGGTCAAAAAAGGCATTACACTTTAGTCACAGGTTACAAGAAAATAAGTCTTGCAAATAGTTTAGTATCATGAATTGTGCTTAATGCGACCAGTTATACGAGCTGCCAAGATAAATTTTGAATCTGACTATGAAATAATAGTGACATGCACATTTTACACAGACACACTCCCACAAATTGCAAAAGTAATAACTAGTAATATATATATATATATATATATATATATATATATATATATATAGCCATAG
>JBBJLS010000148.1:7177418-7192707 GCA_037577275.1 Bryconaethiops microstoma | reverse complement strand
GTTAAATGCAGAGGAAGAATTTTGTGCTGTTCACACTGTGTGCTGTGGTGTGTTCACGTATGACCGAATGATCACTTACACTTTTCTGTTTCTGTTCTTGTGTTGGAAAATGGTCCTGGAGGAACGTTGTTATATTTCATGTACTGTGTGTATGGTTTAAATAACAATAAAACCTACTTAATTTGACTTGACTAAACTTATACATTTGGGCTATTTGTTGTGTTTCCCTGTTGTACCAGACTCGTACTGTACCATGATGTCCAAACCTTAGCGTTGACTGAACTGAGACTCCTGTGTACCATTACACTCCTGCTAGACTGATATCAGCTTCCTCTTTTAGACCATGTACTTTTGGAGCCAACCGATGACTAATATCAAATGTAGACGAGGACGTGCCCATTGTTCTTCATGAGGTCTATTTTATTGCAGCTGATAGTGCTGTCCTTTGGCCATTTGCTGGTTTTCATCATCTTGTATTTAACTGAATATTATTTTATAGCAGTTGTTTTAAATTATTCAAATATGCTACCCTGTAACTGCAATGAATGAACTGCTTGGGGTTTATATATTTTTCTGGCTCATATTTCATTTATGCTTTTGCAGCATATGCAGGTTCAGTTAGATTTTTTTCAGTTTTTTTTTGTCTACAGAGCTTTTTTTTATATATTCCACAAATCAGTTTGCTAAGAGACATTGCAAATGTATTTTTAACATATTTACAAGTTAGCATGTGTCTTTAAAAATAATGTTTTAAATTAAAAAAAATTTGATTTATGAAAAATACAAAGACATAAAAAACACCCAGATGCCTATTTATAAAAGATGACAGCAGATTTATAAAATATGACAGGCCACCAGAGGAGACTGAGGGTGAGGGAGTGAAGTTTCTTCTGGAATCAATTCTGTTAGTATGGGGTATTTTCCACTTTGCTGCAGTAACAGGCTCTGCTCTTCTAAGAAGGTGTTAAACTGGAGGCTGTGGGAATTTGGTTGCATTCAGCAACAAGTGCATTAGTGATGCTGTATGATTAGTTTTAGATAGCAAACAACCACCGCTTGTCTTTAAGATACAAGTTGAGCAAAAATCTAATTGCGATTTTTATGACTAGTATTGTGACTGCAATTTAAATCGTAATTATATTCTTTAAATTGTGTCGGCCTGTTATGTCGGCCAAGAAAATCAGGCCATCAGCTTGAGGCTTTAAAGCTAAACGTTCCTGATGTCAAGTTTGGTTTCATAAGCTTTGTGTTATTCGGTTCTATTTCCCCTCTTAGAATTACAGCTTTTGCGATTTAGAAACGTAAGTCTTTAAATTGTGATTTCAGTATAAAAACAATTCCTTTCAGCCTCACCTAAAGGTACTGGAGGGAGATCGATCGCTGCATCACTCCTGTTCCACTTTTCCACAGCCCAGCGCTAAGGGGTCTTATATCGCTCTAGCTGGTGCTTAGCACTGGAAATGGTGACCTTTGGTTCATTTATGGCTCTAGAGCATCCCATTCTAACTACTTTAATGTCCAAATGCTTTTCTATTGATATAAAAGCCAAGTGAGTGTAACTGAACAGCCTTGCCAGCAATTGGACATTAAAGTAGTTAGAAGAGCTGGATTGTAAGTCTATTAAGATATATATGATTATAGACTAGTTATAATAACATTGAGGACCTCCGGGAACCCATTGGAGTTCAGCTCATTTTTTTTGCATCACAGGCCATCTCTTTTTTATTTCCTTTAATAAATGTGAAACGGCTTCTTTTAGAGACTAAATAAGCGTAGTTTTAGTGTTAGCATGGTGGGGGTTTAGCTTGAGTGGAGATGATGAAGATAATGGGATTATGGAATTTTAGAGAAAGCAGGTTACTGTAGCATTAAAGAGAAAGGTAAGAAAGTGCGATAACAAAAGAGAAGAGCGGATTTGCTCTGTAGTGCTAACGATGTCTCAATTTCTCCCACCCTTAGTGAGAGATATGGCATGTTGGCCTTTGACCTTAGCACCAGTCAGTGCCTCGCTGTCTGCTTGATCTAATCAGAGGTCAAAGTCCCGTCCACGAGGTGCTATCAGCAGCAGACTTGTTTGTGCTGCTCGCTGTGTCGTCCTTTCACTCCGCAGACGCTCTTTCTTCTCTCACGATCTTTGGGACTTTCACCAGCGCCCCAAAGATGTTCCCCCGCTGCGCTCTCCTGGTCCTGTTCTGCCTCTCCACAGGCCTGGCTGCCACCCTCATGCCCTCAGCCTCAGCTGAAGAGGTGCCAGCCGCGGACCCCGCAGCCTCCGAGCCTTTAGCAGCCGAAGTGCCAAACATGGAACAGGTTGTGGACAACATGGGGACCAACACAGTACAAGTTGACCCACCTGTGGAGGATGGCCAGGCCCAGGCCCAGGCCCAGGCTAAGGCTCAGGAACTCACCGAGGCTGAAGAGGACGACTTCAACTGGGGCTTCGGCAGCGTCCGTAACAGTTTCGAGGCCGTTAACAGCTACTTTGACTCTGTGGTGGAACTGATGGGAGGCCGCAATGGCGTGTGCCAGTACCGATGCAGATTTGGTAAGAACAGAGCTGGAACTTTTTACTTTATCCACAAGCTTTGCAGAAGTCCTAATATGAGAGTTATACTGTCTATCTTGGCCGCAAAGTTATAACAGTACAATAATTACAAATAAACCTTAATAAAACTCTTGTTTTTTTTAAATGCAAAGTTAGATGGCTCAAAGAACATGGGTTTTGCTTCTCTTCTGCAGCCCAGCCATTGCATAATGGCTGATTCCTTAGAACTTAATAAAGAATTAGTCATCCTAGGCACATTTTAAGGAGCGTCCTGAGGTTTATAAAGGGTTAAACTATGTTAATGTTTATTTGTAATTGCTTAACTATGAATGGCTTTCACAGCAAATATACAGCCTGTGTAAGTAGCATTAAATATAATTTTTTCAGGTGGCCTCATGCGTTTGCACAGTACAGTAGTTTTTGTACTGAAAGCACAAACAACAGATCGCAGATTACTGACATTCATATGCATTATTCATATCCATAAAAATCCAGAGAGATCACTTTTCTCCCAGTGCTGTTGCCTCACCAAGCCAAACTGAAACATGATGTTGACAGACCCATCACATGTTCCACTGGGTGGTTTGATTTTGCTTTCTGTCGATCACACCACTCTTCCCTGAACACAAACAAATTTGAAGCCTGCTTTTGGGCATCTGCAAACAGCTGTTTTGAAAGCTGACAGATCTGCTCTCTTCAGCTCTTCTCGAATGAATCAGTGTTCTCCTGCTGGACCGTTAACTGTTTCATAAGACTCAAACCACTGCTGCTCCAGTACACAGTCTTCAGGTTCATATGGACGGTAATGCTGATTGAATTTTGAGCAGCTACTTCACGTCTTCAACCTATGACTGATACTTACTGTTCATAGGATGTATCTTAGGATACATCTAAAGCTACCAAAGACACACAAGCAAGTTCCTTTGCTGTCCACTAAGTCTATGAAGTCAATATGAAAATAACATCCACCCTTGACGTATGTGTTCACCCTTTTTTCAGGTAAAGCTCCTCAGACTCGCCCAGGGTACCAGGTCCCTGAACCCAATGGCTGCACATCTTCCCTGCTTGGTTTCCAGGTACCGGAAAGTGTATGTGTCTCATAAACTTCACTAACACAAACTAACAACCTGTGTATGCTTATATTTTCACTGTGTACACTGTCAAAAAAAAAACGTACTGTCCATGTATATTTTTGCATTCACTTTCTTGGGAATATTTGTGCACAGTTTAACTATTTAAAATAACAAAATTAAATAAGGATGATGCAACATTTATGTAACCATGTAAATAAACTGTAAAATCCTGGATATTTATATTATTGGAATTTAGAATTAGTATGTTTGGTACCTAACTACCCTTAATCTCCACCCCCCAACCCCATTTTTGTACCCTGAAAAGTACATTCATTTGACAGTGTAGTTCAGTAAAATTATTAAAAGCATACATTTCAACATAAATTACATGCATGTGTTATTTATATTCATCTGCATGCAAGAACATGTTATCAGTGACAAAGAACTGACTGGAAATGGTTTATTTACATTGTTTGTTTGTTTTTTTTTAATGAATTTAAATCATGTGTATTCATTTTCTTTCCCTTAAATTGCAAGCTTATTCATTTGTTTCTTCGTATCTTAAGACTTACTACTGTGCATGAATAAATTAGGAGATTGCATTGGTTACCAGAATGATTATAATTAGGTACTGGTGGTTATGAAAATTCCAATCTGATTCTCTAACAAATCTGGCCTGAAATGATAAAAAAAAAAAGCTGTGGTTTTGAATAGGTACTTGTTGGTAATACTCTTTTTCCTCTAAGGTAGGAGTTTTTGAGTACTTTGGGCATATTAACTGCTCTTTTCAAAGCTTAATTATAAACAAAAAGTAGGATTATAGAATCAGATTTGGAAAAGAAGGTGATGGCAGTATCAGCATTTAATTGCATGTGAGGTCCTGCATGCCGTGATCTTAGAGAATTATGGCAATACATCACTAAATCCACACACTGATCCTTCAGTTTGACATGGGCATCCCGGCCATGACCAAGTGCTGTAACCAGCTGGACATGTGTTACGACACCTGTGGCTCCAACAAGTACCGCTGCGACACCAAGTTCCGCTGGTGCCTCCACGGCATCTGCGCCGACCTGAAGAAGAGCCTGGGCTTTGTGTCAAAAGTTGAAGGTGAGAAATGCTCTCATACACACCCACAGCTCACTTAAGGTACACGAGGAAGGACTCATATAACTCATCTGATAACACATTGCAATAACAACCTATCAGAATTTTACTCCATTTTACTGGTCTTCAGTACGTTCTCCCTGTGCATGAGCACTTAGCTGCAAACATCCGTTCTTTCTTGAAGGTTCAAGTTTAAAGACACATTTTTAACACATATACGTTAACCAGAGTGCCAAATGGTTTCCCTGATGGATCCATTTTCTTTATGCTCAGATAATATTAGCAAGGCTAAAGATGTCATAAGTACAAAGTAATTGCAGAATATGAGACTGATGAGACAACCATGTAGACATTTAGCTAAAATGGGCAAACTGACCTCCCTCAAATGGCCCTTTCTATCACTCTTCTCAGCCAAAACTAAAACCAGGATTACAGTGACAGTTTACGTATAATCCTGATTTTCTGTATTAATAGATCAACTTTGATTTAATCTATGCTTAAGCTTAACCCCTGTTGGTGAAACCCAGCTCTAGACAGTATCAATGGAGAACAGGCTTACTGAACAAAACACAAGATTAGAAAAATATCACCCAAAGATTTAATTTAGATCGCATAATTAAATTTAGTTGCATAATGTGTGGCACGAGTTGCCAACTAATGTGTTCGTCTACACTGTGTATACCATGACTGGCCATTTTATCAGAAACACCAATCATATATGTGCAATTTGAAGATTACTGACTGTCGCCCATCTTTTGATGCAAACCTTAACCCAACATAAATTATGTCAATCAGTGGAAATGGACCATGACTGACCACATATTATGTGGGTGGTAGAGTGCAGCAATGACACATCTTTTGCATCAGCCTTCTACAGTATTTCTTCTTTTCTTCTGCTGCCGTTTTGTGAAGCCGCACACTTTGTGATAAGACTGTATCAGCCACAATTATTTTCAGCAATGAATAAGTACTCAAAATCAGACCTTGAATTCACATGGCACGTATAAGGCTGAAACTGGACCGAGTTTGGATGTGCTATCATGCACACAAAAGAAAAGCAAAAAAACACAAAGTGAATGAGTATGTGGTCATTCTGCTGATGTCATTCATTCATGCAGAAGGAGCAGGAGAATCATTTTACAGTACACTGGCTGGCTTAAAATTGTAACATTAATACCTTGAAGTTGCTATTCCACACATTTTAAACATTAAAGGCATTCAAGCGTTCCACAAGCATCTCTGTGCTCCATTGCATTTGAATACATGCCCCTTTATCCTTTCTCCTAGATTTTCTTTCATTGGCTACTGTATCATTGGCTACTGAATCATCTGTTTAGTTGAAACATCTGAAAAGGACCCCAGTAACTCCAGGGCTTAATCAAAAGGCCGATTGACTCATTTCCCCTCTCACACTACCAGATTATACACACTTATAGGTGTAGAGTTAGTAGTTATGACTCCTCTTTATAAACAATTTGTGTTGGAACAGTTTGCGTCATCCTCGAGTGAGTGTAGGTACAACGTAGGTGCACCTTATACACTGGCAAATCAATGTTTTTGAACTACATTACAGAATAAATAGCCTTTTCTGTCTCTTTCTCAGCTTGTGAGGCATTCGCAGACACCATGTACAACACGGTATGGACTCTGGGCTGTAGACCCTTCATGAACAGCCAGAGAACAGCGTGTATCTGTGAGGGAGAGGAGAAGGACGAACTGTAATAACCAGGGCTGTTCCTGCAAACCATAACGACACACCACCTTAAAACATCTGCAGACTGATCCAGAAAAAAATGCCTTATTGGACTCCAGAGAATCAGTTTGTGAACTCATGCTAAAGACTCACTTTGAATAAGAACAAAATGCTCAAACCAGCTCTGGACATTCCTCTTTTTTATATATGTAGTTAAAACTTTACTTACAGGGTAACTTGGGTAGGTATAATTCTGTGCGACTTTAAATAGAACTGGTCTGCTGTTATGTAAGGGGTCAGTGTAAGTTTTCCAGTCACCTGGTGGAAGAACCAGTTGCTGTGTACAGTTTTAGTATTTCACTTAAGAAAGATAAGACTGTTTCACTCTCAACCAGAGAATTCATGGAGTTTCAGACATTTCCCCCAGTAGACAATCATGAAAACAACATTCTAAGAATGGAATGATGATTCTGAAGGAAATAAACAGCAATAGGACAGGCAATGAGTTTACCTGTGGCTGCAAGTCAAAATTGCCTAACCTTTTTTTTTTTGTGTCAGTGTATGTTCTGACTCTAATATATTCATAATTTATTAAAACACTGTCTTCCATATTACACTTGTGTTTGCTTCATTTCACACTAATTAATCAACATGATCAAGACACCGATCATCGGTATGTCTTTGGGAAACTGCTCTAAATATTAGTAATTTTGTCCTTTATTTACTTTTAGTGTCCTATATTCTGCTAAATAAATATCAGGCTCCAAATGGCCCTTTGCATTATTTTGAGAAAAAGAAAACAATTTACTTGTGTTTTAGCTTTGGCACATAATTTAGTAGAGCGAGGACAATAAGCATAATTAAAAATCAATAAATCAGGACAAAATCAGTAAATATAAAGTGTCCTCTTACAGTCATGTGTGAACACACCACAGCTCACAGTGTGAAACTCTTTCTCTGTATTTAACCCATTCACCAAGTGAAGCAGGGAGCAGGCAGCGTCACAGAGCCTGGGGAGCAGGGTGTGGGGACTTTACCTTCCTCAAGGGTACATCAGTGGTGCGCCCCCGCAGTCCTGGGATTCGAACCCACAACCTTCTGACCACAGGGGCAACTCCCTAACCACCAGGCCACCAGCTGCCCCTCCCAATATTGATATTGTGTAAAACCATAGGTATTCACCGTATATTCAGTCTAAGACGTGTCTAAGACAGTTTCCATTTGTGCTAGTAGGGACAACAAAGCCTTAGTATTAGTAAAAGCGTATACAAGTTTTTATTGTGGCTGTGAGTGTGTTTTTGCAAGTAAATTGTAACAAGAATTTTTCCTCAAAACATTAGTAATATCTTTGTTAGAACAAGAGAGGTTTGGTTCCTGATTTCTCGGTGCACTCGAGACATTGCACAGATTTGTTCAGTTCCATCAGCAGCAGCTTATTTATTCTACTGAAGGACTGATTAGATGAAGTAAATGTAAATGCATCGACTGGCTGTTCTCAAGGAGCAGTTCGGAAGTGGTTAACACACACACATTAAATCACAAAGTATTGTGTCTATTCGTATTTATTCTACCATTATTGTTTACTGGTGGAATACATACCACCACAAAGAATTGATTTACACATGATGAAGGACTTCTGCACAGTAATCAAAGCACAGCACTCAGTGAGGTTTAAATCGGTTGCATTTGCTGCTGTGCCATTATTTAATTTTTATCTCCTCAAACCACTCCCTCACTGAGGAATGTGGCTTTTTGCCTTGTTTCTGGAATTCTCAGTCATTCTTTATGATTTTCCTCACCATACCTAAATCATATCCAACATATCATCTACAAAGGCATTTAGAGACTTCTACTTTGTCCTTTTGCACTCATTAAATCTGCCCCAGAGTATGTTGAGATGTGTGTATGTTCACACTGGTCATAATAAGATGTATCAGCATGTGGAAATGTAGCTTTCTGTGTACTACTGTATGTTATTTCACTCTGTTGAAAAAAGAAGTGCATTGCGCCCTTTAAGATTGTGCTGTTACAGTGACTTTTTTGCTTGCACACAAGGAAGTATGGAGTTTATTTCAATTCCTACATACTTGTTTGGTTTGCAGGATAAAAATCTATTTGACTTTGTTGGATACATACTATACTATACACTACATGGACAAAAGTATTGGGACACACCTGTTTCTCAGGGTTTGGGCTAGGCACCTTACTTCCAATGAAGAGCTTAATCTTAATGATTCATCATACAAAGACATTTTGGACAACTCCATGCTTCCAACTTTGTGGGGTATAGTTTGGGGAAGAAGCTTTTCTATTCCAGCTTGACTGTGCCCCAGTGCACAAAGCGAGGTTCATAAAGACATAGTTACAGGATGGTGTTGAATGAGTCTGGTGTTCCACACAGAGCCCTGACCTCAACCACATCCAACACCTTTGGGATGAACTGGAACGGAGACTGTGAGCCAAACCTGACTTCATAAATGCTCCACAAAATGAATGGACACAAATTCCCACAGAAACTCCAAAATCTTGTGGAAAGCCTTCCAAGGAAATCGGAAGCTATAAGAGCTGCAAAGGGGGGACAAACTTCATATTAAAGTCTATGTAGTCTATGTATTTGAATGCAATGTCATCACACTGTTGGTGTAATGGTCAGGTGTCCCAATACTTTTGTCACAGCAGGAGAAGGATACAGTTTGAACAGCCCTAGTCAGACCATCTGGTTTTCATCTTCAGTTTAACATCTTTTTAAAAGGAAATATCAAAATGTGTCATAATGTTTTCCAGTATCAGCAAAAAAACAGCAATTATGCATTAAAAATGTGCAGAGGTTTGTACTCATTTCCGAAACATAATTAGGATGGGGTGCCCAAAGTAGCGTTTCACGGCGCATTAAGAGTCAGACATATCCACATTTTTACTTCATCATTAAAGAGCAAAGTCACAAGTGAACAAAAGAGACAGACTCATTCAAACACAGCAAAACAGGCGCTAAATATCAGTTCATGAAATACGTGCACCTGAAGAGTTTGCTATGACTGCCAGAGAATATAGGCTTGTAGTACTGCATGGTACATTTCAGAACATGAACTAACTCATTACTTAATACATTAATTAATAGGTTATTAGCTGGGATTACTTAGCCTGAGGCCTGAGAAATGTAGGATGAAGGTCACTGCATCATTTCTTCTAATACTTGGTTAACGTCACCCTTATTAACAGGATCGCTCCTGTCAGGTAAGTATCACATCAATCTCTGTGCCTGTGCCTGTCAATTTTAGCCCGCCTTTCTACAAAACGAGGACTACTTGGACACTCACTTTCCAGGATGATAACTGTAGGGTGTCTGTGTGGGATTGATTCAACAGACAAGGTGGAAAACTGGGACACTTTGAGTAATGAGCAAAATCACCAGACCGAAACTGCAATTCTCAAAGTGGAACAGCAGGTGAAATGACGAAATACACACACAGGAACTGAAATGTGCACCCAGTTTGCATAATGGTGGGTCAAATGGACAGGAAATCCCTAGATACTGCAGCAGTCCTTGCCTGTTCTTAAGTATTAGAAATGATGCATGCAGCTAATTGTTTTAGGTGAGCTCCTCTAAGTGATGTTTAAATGTGATGTAATGTGAGGGTGTGTGATGATGAGTGTATTGTGACAGAAATCACTCAGCACCTTTAGATGGGATTACACAGCTGGAGAGTGTGTAACATCATTGTGTGTGTGTGTGTGTGTGTGTGTGTGTGTGTGTGTGTGTGTGTGTGTGTGTGTGTGTGTGTGTGTGTGTGTGTTTAACTGAGCACCTGTGTGAGCCACCTTAAAGTAGTTGAAGGGGTCTCTACAAGCCTTTGGAACCACAGTGTAGGTTCTGTAGATTTTCTACTGTTTTATTGTGTACCTTTAATAAAGTAGTGACACCCTGTCAGGCCTTTGCTGCAGCTGTGGTCAGACTGCAACCAGATCCTTGTGTTAAACGGTTTCCCTTTTCTCCTGAAAAACATTGTTTCTGTGTTTTGATTCATGATCTCTCATGTTTTCAGTCATTCGATTTCGTATATATTTTCATGCGGTATTTTGCTTTTGAGTAACAAACAGTTCCCATTTTCTCCTTCTTTACAGGATGAATTAAGGTTCGTTCATTATTTTAAAGCAGGGTACGTCCACACTATCTGTTTCTCTAACGGTTTGCAAGGTGTGGGGGTTCTTCAGTGCAGCTTGTTGTGATTTCCACTGGTGCATCTCGCGAGAGTAAAAAGGCATGTGTTGGAGAACAGGATATTGGTGTATCTTGATATGCAGGGTTGCAGAATGTATATGCGACCATTTATTGAGAATGCGTGAGTGAAAATTGAATGATTTCGCATTTATGCGTGTGCATGATGATCATAGCGCTGTTTGGGTGCCGCTCTGGCACCGGGACTGTGGTAGTGTAATGTGTGAAATGATCCATTTAGCTGTTCTTGTATTCCAAAGATGAAATGGACTATAGCTGTTTATTTTATACAGCAAAATAAGAAGAGAGAGAGAGAGAGAGAGAGAGAGAGAGAGAGAGAGACAGAGAGACAGAGAGACAGAGAGAGAGGTGAATTGAGCCACTGAAGAATAAACGGTATGGATATTTCAGATATGGTTTTTCTAATCAGGTAAAAAAAATCTTGATATTTTCACTGCATTCTTGTTTGTCTGCATTTACTCTAATGCTGATACTTGGGCCGGTGGTCATTATTTTTTATAACCTTTGCTTTAAGCCAAAGTTTAATGACCTTTATACACACTGGCACTGTTCCAGTACTTTGTGTCAGCCAAAGTGGTACCATGATTAACATTGTTAGCTCTTTTAATAAGCATTTTAAATTTAGAAATCAAAAAGGTTACCATTTTAAATAACCTGGATGAAATTAAGTGCTACATTAAAACAAGAGGCTACTTGCTATTTAATTCAATATGTCGTAAACACGCTACAGTGCATGAGTGCTCTTACCTGCCTCACATAATTTATCTAATTTAACTTACAAAAGACTGCCTAAAGTAAAGTGTCCCCTTATAGTCACGCGTGAACACACCACAGTGCACAGTGTGAACAGTGTGAAATTCTTTCTCTGTGTTTAACCCATTCACCAAGTGAAGCAGGGAGCTGCCACCAATGAAGGCCCCCCAGGGGGGCCGGATGTGTGTTTTTAGCAAAACCCCATCACTTCCAGTCTTGACTGATTCGTTGTGCATCTCTGATTAAATATTGGTGGACTGATCGGATGTTTTTTGCTAATGATACAACAGCCTCACAATAGACAGCTTTACCTGCACTGAGACAGACAGGCACCTATTTCAGACTCCAGTGCGGAAAAAGCCCATGTGTGGACGTACAGGAATAAACCGATACAAACATTACAGGTTAAACAGCTTTGGAGCTCATCACAACTGTGCCTTTAGGTCATATATTTTGCCTGTGTTTTGTTTTAAATGTTATTATTAGCTTTCAAACCTTCACAGTGTTGGGACTTAGTAGCCAGAGCTACAGTAGAAACCTCATGGATCATAGGACAAAATAATAAAAATGCGTATCAGAAGAATCCGACCCTTTCTCACCACTGAAGCTACGCAGTAACTTGTCCAGTCTCTGGTCTCTAAACTGGACTACTGCAACTCTCTGCTAGCTGGACTTCCACTGAAGGTAACGAGACCACATCAGCTGATTCAGAATGCACCTGTGAGGTTAGTCTTCAATGTTCCTACACTCTCACACACCAAGCCTCTACTACAGAACCTTCACTGGCTTCCTGTGGCCACCCGCATTAAATTCAGAACTTCAACACTTGCCTTCAAGGCCAAGAATGGACTTGCACCTCCTTACTTGTCTGCACTGATCAAGCAGGATCACTTCTCTTCCTCTCAGAGCTTCGAGCACTGCTCGTCTGGAACCTTCGCCGCTCAAAAGAAGAGAAGGACATGCATCAAGACTCTTTTCAGTCTTGGACCCCCCAGTGGTGGAACGAACTCCCTCTTGCAATCAGATCTGTGGAGTCCCTCACTGTTTTCAAGCATCGTCTGAAGACCCACCTCTTTAAGGAGCATCTTGGTGACTAACCAGTCCTCTCGTTGATCTCTTATACATCATTTTCTTTATGTTTAACCCTTTTAACTGTGTATTAACCTTTGAAGTTTTTCTTTTGACAGGAGTTGTTAAGGTGTGTAACTTAGCTGGCAGTAACTTGGTAAAAAGCAGGTGTTGATTTTAGTGTAGCTTTACAGGTATGAAGAACAGATGTAGACTACTTAAGCACTGATGTACATCTGCTTAATGCTGTAAACATAAACCTAACGCACGCACGCACGCACGCACGCACGCACGCACGCACACCTTTTTGGGATCCATGTTGAATTTCTTTCGACCCATGGCCACCTGTTTATTCCTCTGCATGTTTTTCCTGTAAACATAAAGACATGAGGGCAGTGTCAGTGATACATTTCTTGAATTCACTGTAAGTCATAGAGTTACGGAAACCACTGTATCATGAACCAAATAATCTTCGCCTCTATCATCTCACTGTCAAAGCTTCATTAAAAACCTCAAGAGTGCAACGTGTGCAAGGAGTGTGCAGAAACAATAATAAAAGGATGCAGGGAGATAAAGTGAGCTTTATTCTCTAAAAGGTACATTTCCAGAGCTGGCCTAGATGTGAACTTCATACAGCAAACAAACAAGTCCTTGAATAACAGCAAATGGACCCCTCTTCAGTAGACTGTGTTAAAAACGGGAAATAAAGGCACTAGTATAAAGTAAAATATTACAATGATATATGATTTAACTTCTTGGTTATTCACAGAAGTATGACTGAATTAACTGTACACAAAAATCCACCAAAGAATATTACACTTTCTACCTAGAGGTTGTAGAGGATCATAAGCCATCCTTTAATTTGCAATTGATATACAATATCTTTTTGGGAAATCCACACTTAATTTATTTGAACATCGCCACAATCTAAGCTCCACATCATATTGGACAACAAAATTGCATCTGGAATATGTATATGGGTCTAATGTAGTGCTGTCCCAATACTAATATTGATGTTGTGTAGTATCACAATGCCTAATACCAAACAAAAGGGACAAATTTACTGAAGTTATTAAAAAAAGCACAGAACTTTCAATATTTGTGCAACTCTAGTATAATGTACAAGCAATATGGGACAACTGTAATTTCTATAGCAATATGAATTCGCAATCTTATTTTAACTACACAGTTAAGAGTTTATAAAACACTTCCAAGATGATTAGACAGATTAATATGTTTCTTGTAGAGTCTTAGAAGCTGAATTAGGAGAGTATAGGTAGTAAAGGCATGTCCTCATCAGACAGTCCATCACACACACACACACACACACACACACACACACACACACCCAATTGCTCCCCTTCTCTTCAAAACAGCCTTTTATAATTCAGCAGCGTCCCGTCACATAGGGGTAACGACATTAAACATTTATGCAGGGGTGTGAGTGGGTATTTGTCTGTGATCTCTGTATGAGTGTGTCTCCAAGCGTGCGTGTGTGTATGCATGAGAGACAGACAGCAGACAGTAGCTTCAGCTGGTCATTACTGTTTAATGGAGAGAGAAAGTTAATGGATCGTGTCTGTCTGTGCTAAGATTCCACAACAGTGTCACTGGATGCCACATAAAAAAAATGTCTCTATATACACTCACTCACACACACAAACACACACTGACCTTTCTTCAGTGGAGCCCAGGTTCTCAATCTCATTTGTCACCTCTGCTATCTCATTCCTCAGCCGCTAAAAAAAAAAAAATGGACAAAAGTGGATAAGTGAACCAAAATGAGGAATAGCAAACATGGGGCTATGTGAAGCCAGGATATTCTTCAAAATGTGATAAAGACCATTAAAGAATAATAAAAAGCAACTCTGTCATCATTGTGTTGATTGAAGATAGACAATCACAGTTATTTAGACACTGAAAAGGAGAAAGGGTGGTGGAAGGAAGGAAAAAGAAAAACAAGAATAGAAAACAATAATAGAAGGACACATATTTTGTGATGGCCACAGAGATACTGAGATTTCAAAAAATCCTTTCATCTGATGGTGAGACAGTAGCTGACAGTAAAAAAGGGGGGGCGGGTGGAGAGGGGGGCTTCCCTCCCATCATCTGCCAGTCATCTTCTAGTCCCACTAGGTCAACAAGTCAGCCTTTGATTTGACGCACAAATGCACACACAGTCTGGGGAAAGAATTGAATTATGTATAACTGCGTCTAGTTTGGGCTGCTGCATGTTCTGGATTGTTCCTGTGATAGATATGATACTATAATGTTATAGTGGTGCTGTGGCAGGGACAAAGTGAGTAGAAATGTTATAAGGCATAATGGTAATTATGTATAATTAGTAAAACTAGTTCATACATTAATTGATTATATAAATGATCTAAAATTAGCATTTCGGCTGCCCTGCCAGCTCTATGGAATTATTAACGCATGCAGCTCCAGATGCAATGTGTGTCTGGGTACACTATTTGCCCCATAATTACACTGCCTATATTAGAAATCCATCATCTTCCAGCAGCTGAGGCCCAGATCAATGCTGCTCATATTACGAATCCATCGAGAATATACACACATACACCCCCACACACAATTCCAGTGTCTCATTCATTAGGAGTTCGTTTCTCTTGAGCATTACACCTAGTGAGGTCAAACCAGCACCCTCTTAACACATGACCTGACCCAGTTATAGCCAAGATCTTCCCCTTTTCCAGTGTGAGTTTGTTTGTGTGTGTGAGTGTGTGTGTGTGTGTGTGTGTGTGAGTGTGTGTGTGTGTGTGTGTGTGTGTGTGTGTGTGTGTGTGTGTGTGTGT
>JBBJLS010000148.1:7156600-7168959 GCA_037577275.1 Bryconaethiops microstoma | reverse complement strand
GGAGAGAGAGAGAGAGAGAGAAAGAGAGAGACAGAAAGGGAGAGAGAGAGAGAAAGAGAGAGAAAAAGATAATGAAGAGGAAGAGGAGAGAAAAAGAGAGAGAGAGATAGATAGAGAGAGAGAGAAAAATAATGGAGAGAGAGAGAGAGAAATAATGAAGAGGAGAGAGAGAAAGAGAGAGAGAGAGAGAGAGAGAAAGAGAGAGAGACAGCAAGGATGGAAAGGCAGTGGAGGGAAAGACAACAAAAGATTATGTAGAAAGAGAAGGAGAGAGAGGATGAAAGAGAGAGGGAGAGGGGTGGTGTGAAAGAGAGAGAGAGAAAGAGAGCGAGAGAGAGGCCGTTGCCAAGCTTTTCCAGTTTTTATTGACTGTAACGGCTGTGCGCGCCCGCAGGTCCAGATGAATAAAACAGTTAAATGGGTCCTGCAATCTGTCAGGGAATGAAAAGTTGGAGCGAGTGAAATGAAGTAATGGAGAAATGGAAAACGGCAGCGAGCTGGCAGTGATGCATCAGCCCTGATAACGACAATCACCTTGAAAGAGCGAGGGAGAGGAATAGAGAGAGGGAGAGATGCGCTCAGATCCGCTCTGCTCTCCGCTTGCATTCTCGGCGGCCCTCAGAATGAGCTTTGGCCCCGCAAGGGATGGAGATAAGAAACAAAATGTGTTTGGGTCTGTGTAAATTGGGCCTTCTTTGAGCAGACAGGGACGCTGGGATAAATGAGTACGAGGGACTGCAAAACGGAAGAGGAGGCCACCTTGGCCATACTGCGACCTGCATTTATTTATATATTTTTTAGTTAACACAGGCCAGTGAACTTCACTGCTTTTAAGAGAGAGAGAGAGAGAGAGAGAAATAATGAAGGGTATTGACTGAATATTACACAAGAATGGAAGAATGGTCAGATTGAGGAGAAGTGAAAAAAGACCCCAAAAGAACAGAGGGCAGAGTAGAGAGGATTCAGTTTGATAAAATGGGCAATAATTACATAATGACAGGGTTTTCAAAGAATGATTCACTTTCCCAATGAGAAGAGAGTCAGTGTGTAATATTCCTGCAATCTTTCTGAATATGTGACGTACCCCTCTGCTCTGACCTCTTGTCTATGTGAATATCTGCTATAGTCAGTCAGTGGACGAATGTTTCTACACCTATCCCTGTATAGTTTAAGTAAACAAAGATTAGACTTCTGATTTCCAGAATATGCCCCCAAGTCTTACCATCTGGGTTAAACCATTAGAGCTGCATTCACCAACACCAGGACCGTATTAGGCCACCTTGAGGCTTTGGCCAATACCTTCAGTCCCTTATCACACCGTAGTGCAGAGGCTGAAGGGTTAAACAACTCTCCTAGAGTTGTAGCCTTTTGTGTGGTTGACAGAAGCCTGAAAGTGTTGCAGTATCAAGTGGTTTTGGTCCAGCAAGGCTGTAAAGCATTTCATATCTTTTTTTTTGCTAAACTGTGTTCTGTTTCTTTCTGCCTAACTCCATCCTTCACAGATGCCAACAGCTTGCTTAGAGGCAGTAACAGGGATCTGATGTAGGCCTGCTATCACACTGTTCTTCAAAATATGGACCAAACAGATTAAAGCTCAAATATTATCTAATGTATTCACTTGTGTTTTTAAATAAGCTGAAGTAAGATGCAGTGTAAACTATTTCGTTATGTAGCATCAAGTACCCTGTGAAATGAAAAAAACAGGTTACATTGTGTTTTATCTTTGTGTACAAATGATCAAATTTGTCCTTTTTAAACTTACATTTTTAAACAGATTTTTGAAATGTACCTACCTTCTTAATTTATACATTGTTTTGTCTTTTTGGCACTTTTTAGCCACCCCTGATCTAGAAGTATGAATCTCCATCAATGTCATTTTATATACAGTACATATTATGAATATTCTCCTGTTGCTTTCACTCTTATACTGTTTGCAGATTGGTGCCCTGAGCAGCAGCCCCTAAAGCCCAATAACAGCTAATACAGTGTCGGCGTGCACAAATGGCAAAGACTGCTGGCAGGAAGGTAATCCATGAGTATGTGGTGTTTTTTCAGCTTTGCTTAGTAAACGGCTTTACGTAAAATGTTCTGTGTGTTCACACATACCCATCCTGAAGCTTACCCAAGCAAGTCTGGGCATCTGGCCCCAGCATGGTCCCAGCAGGGCAGTGACATTCTGGATTCTGGGGACAGTCAGGACCGCTGCATTCCACTTCGTCACAGATGTCGTAGAAATCTTTACATATGCACAAAAGCACAGTGCCACTTACGTTATTACATCACAGAGGCAGACACAGAAATGTAGATCTAGATCTGTGACCAGGTACACAGACAGACAGACTTACGACCGCAGTACACGTGAAAGCACACGCTGGGTCGCGGCAGGCGGTACACGTAGTAACCCTTGGGACAGGCCTTCACCTCCACCATCCCTTGCCAGTGGCAGCAGTCATCATTGAAGCTGGCACACGTGGGCAACGTGACAATGCCGTCAGCCGGCAGTGGGTGGCTCCCGTTCAGCCAGATAGGCGCATGGGTGCCACAGTGGTTCTCCTCGATGCAGAAAGTGGGCATGGCATCTCCGGCCATACCAGTGAAGCGGTACCATTCACCAGCCACATGGCGGTCACACAGTGGTACGCCTGCTGAGTTGTTGACGTGATATTCACTGTTGCGCCAGGGTTCATTCAGACTGATGTAGGCCGAGCAGGGGTCTGGAGCTGGACAGGAGGTGAGGCAGAGTCAAGGTAATGGATAGAGCGGTAGGGATGTGTCACTGGCAAAATAATAGCAGATTTAAGTGATTCCCCACCCTGGTCTTGAAATGCTCTTTTCCTAGATACTTTAGTACACCTGATGTAATGCACCTGATCCCACTAATAAGCTAATTAACAAGATTGTCCTCAGTTTGCGTGAGTGCATTGTAGCAGAAAGTCTACTGTAATGTAGGGCTACTCCAGAACCAGGGTCGGGACCCATTCATGTGGGAATATGCATATAACGGATCATTTTATCATTATATATTTGGACACCCATTCTAGTAAGAAAGTTCAGCTGTTAACTCACATTCATTGCTAACAGGTGCATTAAATGTAAAATATAAAGACAAATACTGCCTTCCAAAAGCTAGGCTGCAGTTCAAGTGGGCAGAGTGATTAGTCATCAGAAGGATAGCCGAAGCTCAGCTGTATGACAGATGTGGCCAAATTAATATCGCACTAATTCAAGAAGCGTTTATAATATAAAATGTGTTACAATATCACAAGGTTTTTTTTTTTTAATTAGATGGAACAGATAAGATGAAAAAGAGCCAACAGTGCCACATTTTAAAAGTACTATCAAAAACTATGACTACATTGCATTTTTCATTTCAAACACTGTGTGCACTAAATCAAATTAACCAGGATTAACTATGCTCTCTTCATCCTGAAACATGCTAAGAAAAGCACATTGTCATGATATCATGTTATTATTTTGTCCAGCTCTGTGATAAAAGAAGCCCACATTCTGACCATTTCTAAGGACGTTACACAGTCTTCTGTTGTGCATGCTTTGCACATGCATATGACCTCTAAAAATATCAGCCAATAAAGTGAGTAAAGTCTCAGGATTATGATTCAAAAGTCTGGCCACAGGGACATTTTCTCATGGTTACATCCACCAACTTCCACTGGTTTTAGTTTATTAGCAGCCTCAGCATTACTGGATGAAATCTGTTAATGCCAAATTTTATGTGACTCAGTGTACAGTAAAGTATGGCTCAAGTCCAAAACATCACACAGGCACTGGAGATCCTTATAGAGATCCTGACAGACTCCTCATTAGGAGTGTGCCATCAAACAGAAATGGATGAATGAACTGTCCAGAGGATGACAAACGGCCTATGAGAGAGCATGAAAAAATCTGACTCTTGTTGGGTCAGATTTGTCAATGTAGAATCACTTCAGTCAGTTGAGCAGATTTCAGAGACAGGCTCAACTCACAAAGCAAACAAACAGAACTTGCCAGTTGATATCCGTCTCTCGCCAAACTAATTAAGAAGGCAAAGGGAGAGTTCTGCAGGAATGGACGTGAAGAACGGTGCTGCAATGGACTGGACTGGGCAGTAATCACATGCTCTCGCAGACTCTTTTTACAGACTCTCTCTCCCTCTCTCTCTCATGGGCTAATGCAGTAGACACAAATCCATCTCTATGATTTGTCTCAATTGCAAAATTAAAAACTCGCAAATAGTGTCTAAAGCTCCGTCGTTTTAACACCACAGATAGGTTTATCTCTTCAGGATGTTCAGCTAATACAGGAAGTGTTAGAAGCCAAGGATCACCGGGGGACACAGGTCAAGGCGACATGTTGTAAACAGAAGATTCCTGAACACTGCCAGCATAAATCATCTCCTTCCTCCCCATCTGCTGCATAAGCTCCTTTTCCCCTTTGAACCAGCAAAGACTCTCAAAAATTTCTTTGTTTCTTCAATGGCCAGTGTGTACTCTAGCTAACCCGATGCAATCCGAGTGTTATAATAACACAAATAAAACTACATTCAAAGCTGACGAAGTACACCGACATCAGTGGCATTCCTTGACTCTTAGAGCTAGGCCTTTAGTTCAAGCCATAAATGTCAAAACACGAAGGAAAAACTAACTGGGGCGCTAATGCTAATTTCTTATTGGGTCCCTGTGGGTGTTCAGGTGGTATTTTTAGCATCTAATGGCTTTGCACATTAATATTCTTGGCTGTTTGAGATTAAACAGAAACAGCTGAAGCTTAAAAGACTATGTTGTAGCTCAAGATTATAACAGACATGTCAACATATATTTTACTCTTTATGTATCATTTCTGGAGTGATTCCATCAGTAAAGAAGTTCTAAATGATCCACATATTTACTCATTCTCTTTTCACTACATAGTGGACTGACTGGAGAAGGGAGCTTGAATGGTTGAGTGACAAGGTCTGAATTACAACAGCACTACAATATGACTGACACACTATTTAACACACTACTTCTGTAACAGGGAATGATTTGCACCAGATGGCCACTAATGTGTCCCTCATGGAATTCCAACCCATTTGGAAATCAAAATGTGATTGCTTGATTCCACTCTTGCTTCCTAATTGTTATTTTTTCAGAGGTTGGTCTGTGTTTTTTTTTGGCACATTCACGCCAAGTTCAAGTTTCAAGCAGATTTTGTGTTCATGCAAACTATATTTAAAGGAATTGAAATGTGTATAGGTTTCTCTCACTGTAACACTGGATTGTGAGTGATCTGTATTTGTAGAATGCATGTTCTTTATGTTTATGATCTATACACTAAACAAAACAGTATCTAAAACTGATTTCATTATAAAATTGGAATACTTCCTTCTAGCACCTTGATTTTTACTGAGATGCCAATATAAACAGACTCCAACAACAAACAACACACAAACTGGACACATCCTCAAAAAGATCATTTGCTTTACATCACCAGCAACTGCGATTTTACCTGACACTATGTGTTGCTAGCCCAAAACAAGTAACTTCACACGATCACAGTGGTCGCCTTTAGAGCTGTAATACATGATCTCTTGCACATCTAAAATACTGTTTATCACAATACCTCAATACTCTTTTAATATCAGAAGGATTTTACAAAGTTTGTGTCCAAATGACACTGTGACATCACTGTTTAAATGTTCACCAAGCACAGAAAAAATTAACACTTTTACTGATATTAATTTTTTAATATTATTTGAATCAGTTCTTTTATCAATGCAAAACTTCTCCAGACTGCACTACTGAAGTGCTGAACTTTTTATATTTTGTGCAACTTCAGAGAAAATCAATGCATGTTAGATGCCTTACCTATGACCTGAGCCACAGACTCAGACTGGAGGGCAGCAAGAGCCAGAAACAGATCAGCTAGCAAAAACAGCCCCATGGTTTTAGATCCAAACAAGGTTTCAGAGCATCTAATCAGCTTCAGGCTCCTATAAGGTATGTAGGGAAAAGGGTAGGTCTTTAATACTGAAGCCTGTTATCTCAATGCTTGGAGAGCACAGTATGAGTTATGGCTTGGGTTACTGTGTTTGTGTGTGTTGTGGAACAGCGGACAGAACATCTGTCTCCCCTTGACCTCTTGTCCTGTCCCCTCATCCCTGTCTGCAACACACACCCCTCCGGCCAGTGACAAGACCATCCTCTCATTGTTCCTGGACCCAAGCTTATCCTACAGAGCCTGCAGTTTCTCCCAAACATACCATATACATCTCTTGGCAGTAGCCCAGAATTCCATTAAGATCCTATTTCAGCCAATCAGGACTCTCTATCCAGTAACTTGTCTCCGGAAACTGCTTTCAAGTCCCCCGTCTAATTTTTTTTTTTTTTGAAGACTGCACTCGTCCCTTTTGTTCTTTCGCTAAGTGGATAGGAAAACCGGAACGTCAGGCAATTCAGTGCACGTGGTTAAGGGTCATCCCAGCAAGTGGCAGAACCAATCCTTAAGAAACTTCCAGTGATCACTAACAGTGGGCTCAGCCCACACTGTGGTTTCACATGGAATGCTGCTATCAGGAAGGACTTAATGCCAGCAAGTTTAGTCTAATTAAATGAATTGCTTTTTTAATCAAAGAGGCTATTAAGAGACATGAGCTGGAACGTGTCAAGCTTCTTAAGAGATTACAGCACACCGTCCAATAGGACCATCCGATCTTTTGCACTAAAGAGTGGGCATTAAAGAAAGCACCCAGTCAGGACAGATCATGAAGACAGGTCACTTTGGAATGACCAATTTACTGAAAGGCATTTATTTGATGATACACAAAAATCTAGAAATACTTATAGTGTTAGAACCTGCTGACATGTACTGTAAACATTTTTATCATGTAGGAAGCAGATGACAGGAAGGACAAGAGCTAAGAATACAGATTTGAGAAGGTCAAGGCTGTTGTCTTGACACAAACAAGTGAATCATGCATTATAAATGAGTTTACTTTGTCACTGGACCAGGTTTATCAATCAAAGCCATAAATTGTAGCCTCGTCAAGTCTCTTTTTGTGCCATTATGTGTGTACGTATACATCTGAGTAACACTCAAAGGGTCAGATGTATATGTACATACATAATGGCACAAAATATGACTTGACGAAGCTACAATTTGTGCTCCAGTTTAGTAAGGCTGGAACTAATCATGTAAACCACACAAAAAACTGGCAAATATATGACACCTCTGAGACGCAGCAAGATGGTACATACCAACAAAAAGCTTGAGACTGATGGATGTAGTGGTGTTAGGATATTACGTTCTTTCTCACCAATACATCCTACAAGGAAGTCAAACAGAAGAGAAACAGTGATATTTTGTTGGTTTTTTGTACAGTAGACTACAGTCTTTGTTAAAAAAAAAAAAGTCCAACATGCTTTTGAGACACTACTATCAGTTTAAACCCGGCTTTATTGAAAGAATTTCAACATAAAACTGGCTGGTCCTAGTTGTCCAACCTTAAATTGTTTTATTTGCAAATAGAAAGTAATTTGCTCGTTATCAATCGTCATCATTACTGCCTTACCAATATCTCCAACTTTTTTGTGTAATTCACCCATAAATGTACATTTATGCATGTTCTATTTATGCTGTGTTGAACAAACCGCGTGATCATATGAAATATAATTACATATGTAATTACTATATAAATGTATTACTATATCAATATTACTATATATTTCTGCACATGAGTGTCTCTGACCTAAACTAACCTTAAGATTTTGCACCACTGCAATGAATAAACACATACAATTACTACTACGTAACAAATACATCATAATTACGTTAAACTCCAAACCACATACTTTACTTCCAACAACGAAACAGTCTCAGACTCTCAGTTCCAAAATTGGATAAGTATTTATTGATAACTGAATTACATTTTCTCTTTTATACACATTTCATAAATGATACAGGAGTTTACATTTTCATTTTTTATAATCTTCCAACATTACAGCATCCAATGCCAATGAAACAAAGAAAACAAAAAACAAAAACATGAAATGAAGAAAAGATCTGGATGGGGAAACAATGGGATCCTGCTGACGTTTCGTTTTTTAAAACGTAGTCTTCATCTCAGGTGCACGTTAAAAATGTAAAATATCTAAAACGTAATCCATGTGATAGGGGAGATCATGTGAAGATATGGAGATCTGATATGCACAGGAGAGTAAGAGAAGACAGAGAGAGAGAGAGAGAGAGAGAGAGAGAGAGAGAGAGAGGGATGTAGAGAGAGGGGTGGCTGGACATTGGCTGCCCTCATATCAGGCAGGGCAGTCTCGAAGGACGTGGAAGGAGGAAAAAACTGCACCAAGCCCTCGACAACCAAAAGTCAATCTCTGTGATTTTTTTGGGTCATTTTTATATAATTTCCCCATGTAAACATACATTCATGCAACACCCGCTTTAGAATAAGTTCCATATATTAGATATACTCTCGTAGAAAACAAACAGAAAAAGAAAACAACAAAGGAAAAGCGTTTAAAAAACAAAAGATGATCGATGGCGATCAGGACTGAGGAAACTGAAAGGAGCAAGTGAGGATGAATTTGGTATCAGCTTATCAGGTGGTTCCAGGCAATGAAAGAGTGTTTCTGGACGCCAAAGCACATCTTTGCCCTCATTGCACTCAAGTATGCACCCGCATACGAGGATTTATGTCTACTTACGATATGAGAAGCATAGGGGGGCAAGGGGCGCAGGAAGGGATTGATTTACACTAATTGATCTAGCATGGATGAGGATCGCTCTCAAATGAACCTATTGATTTGCACTTTGCCTTCACAGAGATGTATACAATCACACAGTTACATTTTCTCAGCCTGAGTCTATCGACAAAACCACATATCTGTGTTATTGTGACCGATCCCCCATCCGAACCTCTACTCATAGATTCCAATAAAACCTGTTCACCTCTAGCCAATCATGGAAGACAGAATCATCACCAACAAATGCACAAGCCTTGATGAGTATCCACCAGTAATATCCTCCCTTGATGTCACAGAAGAACTACTAAAGAATATTTTAATTGAGGGTGGTTAGGGTGGTCCTTTTTGTCACCAAAATATAGCTTCAAATTTATCCCAAGCCTGGATCAATAGTCGACTGCAGCAGAAAACGGTCTTTCATGGTCTTTCCTTATCAAACTCAACACAAATACTTACACCCAGACAGTCTACTAACCGACCACACTAACACTCAGCTGTGGCTTGTTTATTCACCCATAGCTGTTATAACTGTGCAAGTGTTAGGAATTGCTGGGTACAGTCATACGCAAATGTTTTGTCGATTTTCTAAATAAGCACAAATTCTCTACAGAGAACACACTTATGCATACATAAAATGTGGTCTTTGTTATGTTCATCCTTTGTGCGTTATGTTTTAGTTTTGTCCAATATGTTAAGTTCAACAAAACATGTTTTAACTGAAGGTGTTAAAACCTTTGCACAAGACTATATATGATTTCAGAAGAAGACCACATTTCTACACCTGAACATCCCTTTCTTTAATATCCATTCTTTAGGTAGTGAAGAGTACAGTGAATTAAGCAAGGTATTTGGAGAGCAGCCAGTGCTGCCTCCTTAAGTGTCTCAAACATGAAGCCCACCACGGTTACTTTACTTACTTCGGCGTCTGCTCAGATGCTTACTAGCTCTGATTGACCATGGATATGACTTGTGCATGGCAAACTGGCCTCACTGCAGATGATGGGAGAATGTGGTATTTCCAAGACTTCAAAAAGATAATGACTCTGTCATGTCCAGCATTGAAGATGTGACGCAGAAGATGACAAGTGCAAGTCGTGTATTACAAAGTGAACTTGAGCAATTATTGAATGATGACGAAGCCCAGAAGTACCTGGGGTGTCCAGCTCAAGGCGACCCTTCCTCCCTGCTCAAATACACTAATTCAACTCTGCAGTTGACCAAGTGTGTTAGAGCAGGACAATCACCATTCCACAGCCCTCCAGGACCAGAAGAAGACACCCCACTGACACTCTGAAAGCACAGTAATTATTTGCTTCAGACAGGTACATTCTATGCACACAGTTTGGCAAAAGAGGGCAAGTTCAGAAACTAAAAACTGAAAAGATTGATTCGAGTGCCATGTCCTGGACAAGCGTGTTTCGGCTGGGGTATGAAAGAAAAACAAAAAAGCGGTGTGCGTGTTTAAGCAAAGTCTCTTGTCCATCCCACAGTTTCTACTGCTTCAAAATAGGTGTCTGCTCTAAGGCCTGTCCACTAAAAGACGCCACGTTTATATACGGGAGGGTGCAACGGTCACGCGCTACAGCATGCTGCAAAAGTATGCGAAAAACCCACTAATCCTAGGATCTAATATATTACACGTCGCTCTCTCCACGTACCACTATATTCTTGGCATACAGAGGAGGATATGTGCAGCTGAAAAACGCCACGAGAAATGGACGTGTTCACTGACGCTTTTTTCCTAATTTTTTTTTTTCTTTTAAGTAGTCGTATCTTACACATCAGCAGCCCTTAGTCCAGAAGGGTGGACGCATCTGTCTCATAAGGGGGGACCCAGAGACAGAGCAGCAGGTGTGGCCGTGCAGGAGTACAGCAGAGCCCTGACCAGCACGCTGCACAGGGTGATGTGAGGCACTGTGGGTAACGTAGCTGTTTTCTGACGCTTGAAAAAAAGAAGACAAGAGTCAAGCTTCTGAATACGTATCCTCTGCTAAAATCGCCACGCGGATTCCCAAGTAACTACATACACGTCTGTGGACTTGGAAGTTCATTTGGGATTTACGTCACCATTCGTAGACTGCGACAAGTAAACAGCGCATGCGTGTAGGGGTGGTAATTACGTCAGTAGCCGTATGTATGAGGACATGGATCTGACCTGGTGCGGCGACGGGCATCTTTAAGATACTAAAGATACAGGTCTTGATGTTAGTATGTGATGTCTGACAAGATGATAAAAAGATCAATTCCTCCACCAGTAATAAACAAAAAAGTAGATTCTAGTCATTCTTTGATTTTTTTTTCACCCATAACAAATATAATATGGCTTTTAAAATAAAAAGTGCCAAAACTGATTTTCTGTTTTTCTTTTTCTTTCTTTTTTTTTTTTTTTTGGAATAATAGAACACACAGTGATGTTTAGCCGGTATATCTCTGGTCTGCAGCCTGGAAAAGGTCCGTACAGGACCATACAGGGCTGTACAAGGTCTGTACAGAAAATGACCCCATTCTCCTTTCACGCATGTAGCAGCAGTGTGGTTTAACTCCTGGTACAGCTCTTTGTTCGCACGTCACACAGCAGGCAGCCGCGAGAGGGGTCCAGACTGGGCTGAATCAGACGGCACGGCCAGCACCAGAAAAGAGTGCGGCAGCCCGAAATCTTTTCTGCACCCAACAGGCGTGTGCGACTTCTCTGTAAAAAGAAAAAGTTCACCCAAAGAGCTGAGTAGAGTTCTTAGGCTTTAGAAGTGCTGAGCCACAGAGCTTGTGTGCGCATTTGTCTTTGTTTTTGTTTTTCTTTATCTATGTCCCATGCAGGGAGTGGGGGGTCACTGTCCATTGGAGATTATAGTGTCCAAATTCAGGTGTTGCTTCCTGTTAGGCAGCAGGGACTTCCTACAGGCTGCTGTTGTTCTCTATGTGGTCCTGTAAGCGTTATCAGAGCACACAGGGCTGCAGGCAAAACTAGCATCCTCACCCTCCAGCACCAGAGAGGTTTCAGTTTCCTTTCATTCTTTCGGCTGATTTCACTCCATCCCCTCCTCCTCTGCTTTGACTTGCCGTGTTTACCCAGAGTTTTCAAAGAGCAGAAAAAAAAGAAGACAAAAACAGTAATTAAAAACCTCCGATGCTTTATGTGGAGATGGTTCTGTCAGAGGTCAGAGAGAGAAAAACAGAAAGAGAGAGTCGAAAAGTGGCGGGGAAAACATTGAGAACAAGTAAACAAAAAAAAGAAATGAAAAAAAGGTGGACAGAGGGAAGGAGAGAGAGGAAGAGAGAGAGAGGGAGACAGAAAGAGGGAGAGAGAAAGAGAGAAAAGGAAGAAGGGAAGGAGGAAGGGAGGCTTTCATTCTTCCCGTCAATCCTTGCTGGTGCTGATCTGGTGGATGGGGAGATGTAGCTGGAGAGGATCTCTCAGACGCTTCAGATCTAACTCCGCCTGAGAAAGAGAGAGAGAGGGAGAAAAATATCAGAGAGATGGGGAGGGACAGGTGAAGAGAGGGAGAGAGAGAGAAAAGGGTTTTGGATTCAGGGTAGTGTTATTTCAACAGTAATTTGTGTGTGTGTGTGTGTGTGTGTGTGTGTGTGTGTGTGTGTGTGTGTGTGTGTATATGTGTGTGTGTGTGTGTGTGT
>JBBJLS010000148.1:7128978-7141471 GCA_037577275.1 Bryconaethiops microstoma | reverse complement strand
CTATACACTCCTCTCTCTATGTACTCTCTATACACTCCTCTCTCTATGTACTCTGTATACACTCCTCTCTCTCTGTACTCTCTATACACTCCTCTCTCTATGTACGCTCTATACACTCCTCTCTCTATCTACTCTCTATACACTCCTCTCTCTATCTACTCTCTATACACTCCTCTCTCTATCTACTCTCTATACACTCCTCTCTCTATATACACTCCTCTCTATATACACTCCTCTGTCTATACAGTGGTGCCCCGCATAATGAAAGCAATCCGTTCAGCGGCGCGTTCGTTATGCGGGGAATTCGTTATGCGAAACACAAAAAAAACAGTAAACACCAAAAACACATCAAAACAGGAAAAAAATTACACTTATGGGGAGAAACAACACAACATGATGCTTTGTCTTCATTTGAGACATATTTCGCTGGATTCAACCATTTTTTTAATGTAAAACTTGATTTTTCACGTGCGACGTGCGGTTCGTTGTGTGAAACGTGTTCGTTCTGCGAGTCACACGCACACTCGGGGCGGCATTCGCTATACAGAACGTTTGTTCTGTGAGGCGTTCGTTAAGCGGAGCACTACTGTATATATAAATTATACCTATATATACGTCTGGTGGGAACGCTGAACATTCTAGAATGCTGAAACAAGGGGCGGGGCCGTGAAGTCGAGGGGGCAGGGAGGGGCGTGCAGTGACAGAAGCGTTGAGAAGTGAGGCTCCACGAACTGGCAGGAACCCTCTCACAGACTGGCGCCGGTCCGCGGCCCATAGTATGCTGGCATTTATTTAATGTAAACGTTCTTTTTTGTCAAGGAGGTGCAACCTTGAAAGTCATACTCTCTATGTTTCCAAATACCAGTTAAAACTGATATATGGACATATATGGACTGTCAGAATATTGTGATGTATACGGTATATTGTAAAAATGTATCATGATATTTTTTCCACATTGCCAGCACTGGCTTGAAGTAATTACTTGACAGTGTGATTTTTCAGTCATGTGCAGTGTGTGTTTCTGAAGTCATTTTTTTGCCAGCTAAGAAAGGACAGGCTCCTGCAATTTCCGCTGCCTCAGCCCATTAACAGGAGAGCAGTGCAGGGATGACAGTCATCAAGAGGGTGATGGTGTGTTTGGTAATGAAATGATTACCTTTTTCTTCTTTTGCCTCTGGGCTTCTTGTGCTCATTATTGGTTGTTATTTAGCCCGGCGTAGTCTTGAGGGTTTAAAAAGAGAGATGATTGGTTCTGTTAGAGATATTCTATAGTTTAGGATTATTTCTGAATGGACATGAGCTATGATCTGGTAGCCTTTGGCTTTGGGCATAGATCAGAAAGGAAACTGTTTTTGGCCATAAGCTGGGATATGTGCCATATTCGTTTAAAAACACTTGTAGTGAATGAAGCTGAGCAGCCCACTTCTGTACAAACTTTGCTCTTAAAAGCTCATTTCAGATCTGTACTTTTCTCAGTTAATGATTCAGAAATGAATTTGGGCATGGAAAGTGAATTCCACAGTGTTAAAGCCATAAATCTGATCTTTAAAAGTTACATCTTGAAAAAACTTAACCAGTGTTCTTGTTTTACTCATTTAAATCTGCTTAGTTTCCTAATTTTGTGAAATTCTTCTAAAACCCAGTTCATAGTAATTGCAGTAATCATGCTGTTTATAAAGTCTATGTAAATGATATTAAAAGTGGTTCTATAGGAACATTTGAGATCAGTGCACTCACAGCGCAATTAAAATCGTGTGATGTCATAAGGAATCCCCAGTCATTTGCTCCCCATACAACTGACCACAAAAGCTTCTGTGGCCCATATGATCATCTAAAATGTGAACGAATATTAAACAATGTATTGAATTTTGCTTGGCCATGAACTCTCACAACATGATAAACACAAAAAAATATCTAATGCCTACATTTTTTAAAGTGACGAGTGAAATGAATGATTGATATTAAAAGATTCATTCAATTTACTGAATGAGTTTCAAAAATCTGAGTCAGTATCTGAAAACATCATGCGTGGTATCAGACTTAAAACCTTAAAACACTTGTTCTCAAGTGACTAATTGGCTTTTACTGTTATCACATGTCACCCATGCATGATCATATTTGTTCTCCTCTCTGGTTTTCTGATTTACGCTCTGATTTGTACTGACCAGTCAATGAGCTAAACCTAAATATGTTGTATTTTTGGCAACTATTTCTACAACATTTGTCACATTTTAAAATTACAATTGGTTAAATGTCAATGAAATGTAGCACATTTTGCAGTTAAAAATACCCAGCAGTCTTTTAGCAGTACAAGTGCAGTCATTTCTGCATTATAAAATCTCAGCATTTTAGCATATAATCAATAGAGCTGTTTGTAGCTGGAACTGTGTTGCGGCACAGTTGCTTCTACACCTGGTGCATTAATGCCCTTTTGTGTGTAGTTGGAGAGGCTGAAAGTGGACTAATGTCCCGTTCACTCTCAAATCCTGGACATTATCAGGGTCCTTTTAATGGGAATGTTCAAGCTTCAATGGCATTTTCCTGGGCTGCATGTGCTCATATGTGCCATGAATATCCTGGTAAACAGCAGGTAATGTTCTCAGCATCGATTGCCAAAAAAAGCCGTGTACAAAATACATCTCTCCAACACCCCTGACGTTTCCCTTCAGAAAATTTTTCATCTATAAAAAACATGCTTAGTGTTAAGGGATGTAATCTTTGTATTTCCAAAAGCTGTATTGTCTTCTGTTGCACTGACAATGTTACTGAGATTTTGTACTCACACGTAACATCTTCCTGTTTTAATTCCCATTGCATTCCTGTGTAAAAGTACTTATCGTCAATGAGTTATTATTTTTTACACATGATTTTTTAGGCTAAATTGTGTGAAATTTTCTCGATGATTGAATAGAAATGGAAGGGGCCCACAATTACTCCTTTAATTTACACTGGATGTATGAATGTTTTTCCTTCTCATGTAAAGTTACCCTTTTGGTGATATTATGCAAATGTAAAAGTTTGTTACCGTTACGATACTAAATTACACCAAAATAATGCACCATTAATTACACTATTCGTGCGTTAACTAGCCTGTTTCACGCTAATATTCATTAATTACATTATACGATATCTAGTCTATTATTACACTAATATTCATGAATTGCATTATTTGTTCGTTAACTAGTCTATTTTTACACTAATATTCACTAAATACAGTGCCAGTTTTCTGTAAATAGAGTGTAATCTTGGACTAAATTTCAGTGTAAATAATAATAATAATAATCTTTATTTATATAGCACTTTTCAAAAACAAGTTACAAAGTGCTGTACAAAATGAACAAAATTAAGATGTAAAGGTCATTAAGTAATAGACCAGGTTATACAAAGTAATTAAGGAGAAAATAATAATATAACAATCAAAATATATTGATACACAGTTATTCAAACTAATAAAATAAAAAATGAACTTAACACTGAAATAAAACTTAACTCTGAAGTAAAACTTATCAAAAATAAAAAAATGGAGAATTACCATTGCATTTAGGGTTAATCTTTTTCTGGGAAACTGGGGGAGGGAGTGAGGGGGAAGGACCTGGAAGACCACTCTATTCTCAATCCTACTGACTGCACCTACTAATCTAATTCTGCAATTTATGGCTCAAATGTGTCATTTTTATCTAAAATGTCACTGACCAGCTGACCAGCCTCAACTGCTTCAGTGGTCAACTGGATGTTGTTTCACTGGATATTGTTTTCCCATCAGATATTGTTTTTCTTTGGTCAGTTTGATTTCATAGCCACTCTGAAGAGAACAGTTTCCACAAAGTAGCCATGTTCAAGAAACCCAAGTGCGCTTCCCTGACACTTTTTGGACTGAGTGCATCTGGCAGGATGTCTGAAGGGAGTGAAAATCTGCCCACTGTTCATGTGGAACTATAAATTTGAGCAACGTGATCTTTCCTTTTTGTGCAGGTGATATATCAATGTCTACCAGTCGCCTGGTGCCTGTCAGTACTAACCTGGCTGAATCCAGTTATGCCTCCGCACTGTTGTTCATTTTAATGCCGGTTGTCAGATATGTATTCGCAAGTTAGTTTAACTGTTTCAACAAAATCACATCAGAGAATAGAGCCTGTTAGACCATCTTTTTGGTCTATGGTGTGTAGGCTGTGGCTTTTGAGACATTGCTGTACTTTTTTTCTGGTGTGACTAGGGGTGTCTAGGATTTTCATATTGATAACCAACACCAAGTTTAGCATCACAGTGCACCAAACTATGTCATGAAAGAAAATGTAAGTCTTTTATTTGTCTGAACAGCAAATGTTGATTGGATTCAACACAGAAAAATATTTAGATTTTTGCAGATTCATTAAAATGTCTGATTTTTTAAATTTTGTTTTGCTGCTGGGTGTGTTTCTGCCAGTTGAATGAGCATGTGCAGTTTCATTTTATTAGAGAGTTATGCTCTTTTCGACACCTGGCCAATAATGGCTGACGCCATCATTGCCAGAATCGAGCTCACAAGTTCCTGATAATAGAGCTAAAAATCACTTTAGAACAAAAATGTTTTGGTTGCTTAAAAACTATAAGGTTTTTTTTATTTGTCTGTCATTCTGACAGTGTTTCTTTTTTTCCCAGCTGTACTAGGTGTGTGTCTACAGTCTTCAGAACACAGATGCTTCTGACCAAAAGTTTGTTTTAACTTGCAATTTTATAGAGATTCAGTCACACATTTCTATGCACTTACTGTGCCTTCCTACTCTTTAACTACCCAGGTGTCGCATTATCATAGCAATGGTGCTCATTCTTCTCCAGTAGATAAAAGAGTAAATTAGCATTGTATGATTTTTTGCATTTTAATTCTCCCACACGTGTTTCATGTGAGGCACCACTGTTTTTTTTTATAGCTCAAAAGAACAACATGCGAATAGTAAATAGAGAACTAAATACTAGTGTAACAATAGAATTCTAGTGTGTTTAAATAATTTGGGCCAGCCCAATCTGTTTGATTTTTTTTCTTCTGTGATATTGATCAAATTTTAAATGAGTTGTAGCAGGAGTTACATTAAGTAACCCGAGTGAAAATTAGTTTTGTGCATGTTTCAAAGAACCGAAGTTGGAGAGTAAGTGAAAGTTTCAGCATACAAAGCCAGCTTTAGCCACCTAACCAGCTCCCTGGCCAGCCCATTCCACAGAGTTTGCCAAAGTCTTTTCTCCTCCAGAGAGTAACTCCATCATCCTTCGTAGTCACGCACTGCCGCTCGCCCCAATTAGCATAGTGTCCTCTACCCATTCCCTCCTGCTGAATCAGGAGTTCCGATCCGGGCGAGGCTATCGGTAATGGAGTATCGACAGGTGGCCGTTCCAGCCTCCATGGACCCGCAGCCTGCTGTAAGGGAGGGGCATCTGAATCCCCCCCATTCCTTTAATTACTTTTACACATCCCATGACACACTGCTGACTTCAGTGACTCTGCAAATGAAGCTCAGAGATTAGCCGCAATAATAAAATAAGATGGAGCATCTGTGGGTTTTCATTATTGCTAGGTTTTAGAAAAGCAAAACTAAACAAAATCATGTATATGTTTATTTAGAGTATTACTCACTCGGAGCACTTTCTTACTCTGAATCGATGGATTGACTACAAAGTGTACGTTTATGGAAGTAGAAAAACATCAATCGTTTAAAGAGGGTGAGTGTTTTTTTTTTTCCGGTTGTTAATCATTTTATGGTACAGGGTAGCTAAATCATGGACCGTGGGTACAGTGTTGGGACCGGGGGACTCACGCTACAGTGCAGTCACTCTGGATTAATCCACATGGTGCTTTGGAGCGATTCCATTTGCACTATTTGCAGCCCTCATTTTCAGTCTGAGTTTGACTATAATGTGTCATCTGAGACCTTTCCCAGTCTCATCGATGATTCTAAGTGTGTGTGGGGGTGCTGTATGACTCTGAAGGATGCCATGATGAGATAAAGTAGCCCTGTCCTGTGTACTGGTGTCTAAACAGGTATTAGCTAGATAATGAGTTTTCGTTTATTATTGTGTGATCACACCATACGTATAATATACATTTATTATAGCGGCAGTGAAGGTTATTACAATGTCAATGATAGTAAATTATATTGACACAGATATCCATGTTTCTCTCTGTCTCTCTTTGTATCGCTCTCTTTCTCTGTATCACTTTCTTTCTCTTTCTCTCTCTGTATCTTTCTCTTTCTTTCTTTGTATTTCTCTCTTTCTCTTTTTCTCTCTCCCTTTCTCTCTCTCTGTATCTCTATCTCTCTGTTTCTCTCTCTTTTGCTTTCTCTCTATCTCTGTATCTCTCTCTCTTTCTTTCTGTCTCTCTGTCTCTCTCTCTCTCTCTGGCAGCATGTACCGCTTGCGGGTGTTGACGGCAGCCACGGTTGGGATGGTTCGACGCTTTCACAGCAGTGCTGCCCACACTCCTCACCGACGCAGGCTGCTGTTGGCCACGCTGACGGGAGTGACAGGCATATCTGCCACGACAGGACTGCTCTGGACGAGGTACAGCAACAGCACTGGACCATTTCACACTTTGTAAATTTACCCTGCCTCACACTTCCCTTACCTGGATACTTGATAACAGACAGACTGTTCGGAAGATGAATAAATCACATTTAGTGTTTTGTGCAGGGCTGTCAATTAATAAAAAAATAAAATCCCTCAAAAAGCCAATTATATGTTCCACTTCTCACCACCTGAAAATCCTTTGTTCCAAATATCACCACCATTTACGTTTTCCTTGAAAAATGTTTTTAATTACAATAATGAAACCTTTTTTGGTGCCATTTTGAACCATTTTTTAAAGGTTGTGAAATAGGTTCCTTGAAGATTCTCTAAAAATCCTCTGAAGAACTCTATACTGAACTGTTCTATTTTCCACTTTCACATGCAAAAGACTTTCATTTATAAACGGCATTGACAGCATCCATCATTGTTAAGTGTAAACACACATTTAAGCGTTTAGTTTTCTTCATCCTCCTGAGCGACTTTGTCTTTAAGCATGATGAATGAGAGAGCGAGAGAGAGAGAGAGACAACGTTACTAATCAATACGGTCTTTAATAATTTTGCCCCGTGGCTGATGGTTTCCATATTAAATGCTTGCTGCCTGTAAACTACTGTGTTAGCGGTAAGGTAGTGTCAGTGCCTGATCTGTGCCGACTGCCCGATCGGTTCCGTGCATGCGCAGCCGCCATCTTGCTGCCCTATCGGTCCCAACTCTGCTGTTCAAGACTTTTTATTAACTTTTTAAATTTTATTTAAAGATATCATTTTTAAATAATAATGTAAAAAAAAAAAAAAAAATATATATATAATGTCTGCTATATATATACACACACAAGTACATACACAAGTTTCAAGTTTCAAGTTTTATTGTCATATACAGATAACAATGTAGCATCATTACCTGTAATGAAATTCTTACAGTGTAAAAACAAACTATTATTACAAAAAAAGAACTTAAACTAAATAAACATAAATCAGAAACAGAATCGCATTTATTGGCCAAGTATGTGAGCAGGCACAAGTGTATAAATGAACAGTACAAGATGATAAACAATCTAGATTTATGTACAGAATATAAATCACTATAATTACTAAAATAACAGGATGAAATTACATCCATGCAAAATATTTGGCTTCCACACTATATGTATTATTCTGTGTTTAAAGGAAGCCTTATACTCAGGGGTTGACATAAGTGGTACGCAAGCACGTATAGACGTAACCACCGCTGACTGTAAGCTGCTGTGTTAGCAGTAAGCTAACCTCAGGTGCCGGTAGAGGGGGTGTCGCATGTGTTCCACAGCAGCAACACGGGGCTGCCCATAAATGTGCCGACATTAGCCGATGCCGATTATGTAAAAATGGCCAAAAATCGGCCCTGTTAATCGGCCAAGCCGATAATCAGTAGACCTCTACACTTCATGTTCTCCATTATGGAGAACCATTGCTGCTGACAGATACAGTTGCATGAACATATTGTCGCACATCATAGTAGTCATTAATTTGTTGATATTATTTAGAGTCTGAGCAGTCTGGCAGAGAAATAGCCTAATGAGTAGAGTAACTCCAGAAACCAAACACACAGCCGGTAAAGTGACAGCTGCTTTTACTTATAGTTTGTCCTGGCACTCTTCGGGAATTTTGAGCTGCTGCTCTACTTTTAATTGAATTCTATTGTTGCCGTCTTACACACTATCTAGTGTCATAATAAAACAAGAAGGTATTACATTATGTCCCATCATGAAAAGTATTCATTTCAGGCATTTTATTATATGTTCCATTATGTTCATTGCCAGTTTAGTTCTCATTAATAAATATGCTGATAATCAAAAGCTAAAACATTTTTCAGATGTGATCTACCACATTAAGACCTCCAGATGATTAATTTAATATGTCTTGTCATATCCAAACCTCTTTACTCTTATTTTTGCATCATTTGAAAATGCTAGCTGTCCATTACACTGTGTTAACTTTCTATGATGAATGGGCCAATAAAAATGGTCCAAAATCTAGAAATGGAAATGGTCCAAAAATACATCCATTAAAGATATTATTCTTTTTATATATTTTTTATTATATATTAATTTGGAAAAATAAGGTTTGGCGTAACACCAACAGTTTAATTTCATTACTTATAACCAGCGATGTCTACCATTTCTCATCATTTTATCTGAGAGTGCAGAATTAATTTGGCAAATTTATTAAAATGTATGCAGATTAAAGGATTTGGCAAATGAAGCATTTTAAAATGTTTAATCTCTGGGAGACAGTGCAAGTACTCCATAAATTTAATAAAAACACAAATGGCTTTGGAAGTCCATGATGGTTTTCAACACCAAATATTCGGTGTGTGTTTGCACTGAAACCACATAAGTTGGCAGTAGACAAAACATGTGTTACCAACAACATGAGATACAGGAAACGTAACAAAGCAAATTCTGTGCAAACAGCAGTAGCACAGATATCTGCATCTGTCAACACACCGAATACCACGAGTTCTGTTTCAGTGCAATCAATTGTAACTGATATTTTTGCGTGTTCTCATTTACTGCTGTTTTGAGACTGTTACTGATGTGGGTTTATGTCTGATTGGCAGGGCCCAGGCAGAGGCGGGCTCGTCTGTCAAACATGAGGAGGAGCTGCGAGAGGATCCTCTGAAGGACGTGGCATCAGAGGCAGAGTCAGACAGCGTGGTGGACCCCAGCAGTAGTGACGAAGAGGAGGAGATGAGCGCTGAGGGGAAGAAGAAGAAACAGAGAATCGGCTTCCGTGACCGCAAGGTGATCGATGAAGTGTCATCTAGCCAATCACTTCTCAACTGTGTGACCATTACCCATGAGTCCGCGCTAGGGTTAGGCGATAGGGCCAGGAAGTCAGATATTGGTGCTGACTCCCTGACAGCTGAAATTAAGTAATATAATGCCACAGCAATCTGTAGTGCCTGCTGTATGTTGTTAGATTTTTTTGCAAAGCATTTTAATACCCATATTCACTGTCTCTTGTTTGTTTGCCTTCCTTACTTTTGCCTTAACTTCTGACTTTTCTTTCAATCAGAATCAGAATCAGGAAACTTTATTTATCCCGGAGGAAATTGCTTAAGGTGTTGTTTATGTGTACTTAGTCTTCAGTGACTTGGTTGAATAGTGGACGATGATTTAAGTTTTGCTTTACAGGTTTGAGGAACAAATGTGGACTACTTGAGCACTGATGTATGTCGCTCTGGATATTAGAAGCTTTTATGTGTGTCACTGAAAAGGAAAAAGTGACACTAACATGTATGGTCAAATAGGTGGAGATGTATACAATAGTCTAGAATGTTTACCAAAAAAATTTAATGATAATTATTTTTGCCACCACAGCCTTGCTGTACAGTTACACATGACATACAGCTGAAATGGGGTCCCTACGTTTAATTTGTATCCACATAGAGTTTATTACTTATGTTTATATCCAGTGAAAAGGCGAGTGGGATTAATGGGGTTAATGACCTAAAAAGACCATTACAAGCTTATTTAAAATATACTTGATATGTTGTGTCTTGTTCTAAGTGGAAGTATCACCAATTACAGATTAGTGCATAATTTTGAGAAGTTGCCAGCGTGGGCCTCTCACATGCCACTTCTCTTGCTCTATACAGTGTCTCTCTCCCTCCTGCAGTAAGGCCTCATCCACACGGATGTCCAAATCTTGGATAAACGAACACGCTTTGAACGGCATACATGTTTTTGTTGTTTTTTTAGCTGCACTTGATTGATTTCGGTGATGCGTTACATTGGCGTTCATTTGATGCTGTTTAACGCCAGCCTGTAGCCCAATTTGTTTAGTGTATTTACCTGTGAGGGTAGTAATTTTTCTGTCCAAATTGTTTACATGTGGGTCGTCTTTGTGGCTAGTCCTGCACTGAAACATGGATCCAGCTGTAGTCAACATTATAAGGCACAATAGAAGGGCTGAGGTGCTGCTGGATTAACAGCATCAACTGCAGGAGCCAGTGGTTCAGAGGAGATATTGGAAGAGCTGTATGTGAGGCTTTTAATGGCAGGAGAAGAAAAATTAGTGCAGGGTAAAATGATTGGGAAGGAGTAGGTGGGTAGAATATGGATCTGGGATATAAAAAGGGTGCAGGAAAGGCTGGTAACTGCAGCTGTGATGTTGAGTATTCATGAGACATATTCATGAGACATATTCGTTCCTCTAGAATGTCAACTGAACGGCATGTCAACGCAATAACGATGTTTTCATAACGTTTGTCAGGATTTCGGCAGAAATTGACACCAAGAAAACGTGTCCGGCGTTTATTTGATGTCATCCGAACATGCAGACAACGGAGCGCAGGTGATGAACGCCCGTGTGGACGCTTTGATTTGCTTCATTGAGCAGAAAAATGGTCGACGCTCAGTCGACCTGATGCCAGGAACGCCAGAAAAACGCCTGATTCAGACGTCTGCGTGGACAAGGCCTAAGACTGTGTGTCAAACTGCATACTACCACACTGAACAATGTGTGAAAACAGTACACAACCATTAGAAATGCATGTGGTAATGTAGCATGTGACGTACAGGAATGTGTGATTTACAATGCAGCTGAAATCTCTCACACTCCCCTGCTACTCCATACCTCTCTAGCTAAGAAAGTTAAAGAAAATTTTGGCATTCCAGCCCTTGTGGACAGAAGAGTGTAGTGATTTTCTGAAGAACTGTTCTGTGTGTACTTCATGTTTGAATATATTGTTTGCCAAACATACAAACCTTCAAACTTCCAAATATCTGGCTGAACCCATCAGATTTGCATGTGTCCAGTAATGGGAAGCAAGTAAACACCCTTAAAATCTTCACCACTGCTAAAAATGCATCAGACGCTTCGCACTGTGAAACTCAGAAAGATATTCACCGAGGGCAAAAATATATAGGAGGCTTCTCTGTAGCTCAGAGGTTCTGGTTTACCAAACAGAAAGACAATCAAAACAAAAATAAATCATATTCGCATGTTGTGTCTAGTGATATTTACAGTCTTTTTATTGTGAGAGAGAGAAAAAAAGCTTATTTTAAATGTTGTTACTATACATGTAGCCTGTATGATGGAACAAATTTTCAAGTCTGTTTTTTTTTTTTTGATGTGGTGTCAAAATTGAACTTAACATGGATATAGCATACTAATTGACAAGAGCATTTCAAACTGGCCTTTTAAGTCAAAATTGCTTTGGAGGAGATTTAAAAGCATTGAGAAATATATAGGGCATCATGATGTGGCCTAAAAATATTGCAATATTATTTGTGGGCCATATCGCCTAGCCATAATAGTATCTCATACTCTCTGATCAGTTGAATTTCATTTTCCGCACCCTTATCAGAGAGGTGGCCAGTTCAAGCGGACTGGCCAGCAGGGCTTTGTTGCTTTAACACAATAGCCGAGGTAAAAAAATAGAGATTATAATTGACCATATGAGCAATGGAAAATGTGATTTGGAGACAGCGGCCTGAACAAATAGCCCAGCTTGCCTGTGGGCATGAGAAAGGTATCGAGGATGGGGGATATCACAACAACTGCAAGCAGCTCAAGACCGCCTGTGTGGGCTAATGCCTAGGATTTCTCTGTTCTACCCTGTCTTACACATAGAATACAAGAGTTAGTATTGTTTTTCTGTAGTCATTATATTAAGAATGCATGACATGTTGGTAGCCAACATATCATTCAATGAAAATTGAGTTATTGCTGTTAGTGGCTCTGCATTCGAATTTTGTGATAATTTAGTTTATTTGGTAAAAGTGTATAATGCTTCCATCCCATACAGGGTTCAGGGTTCAGTTCTCTTACCCTGAAGGACAGCCCCTGTTATAATAATAAGTGTATCTCATACACACACACACACACACACACACACACACACACACACACACACACACAGTTATACTAAAGACTCTTGGGCATGGCTCCGCGTACTACATTCCCCTACGTGG
>JBBJLS010000148.1:7112304-7128878 GCA_037577275.1 Bryconaethiops microstoma | reverse complement strand
TCCACTTCTCAAGTGTACACCACTTTGTATTGGTCTTTCACGTGGAATTCCAATAAAATAGATTCATGTTTGTGGCTATGATGTGACAAAATGTGGAAAAGTCCAAGGGGGCCGAATACTTTTGCAAGCCACTGTGTGTATATATATATATATATATATATATATATGCATGTGTGTGTATGTGTATGCATCAAAATGCATTTGGAACAAAAAAGACTGCCAACTACAGAAAGACACTGATAAAAATTGCATTTCATGCATTTTGAACTAAATCCTTCATGTATCATACTTTAACAGACCCAAAAAAATCAATTTCATTGTGACTGTTGCAGTGATCACACACTTGTATGCTGCTGCCATTGAATAATAGTTGTGCAGTGGAACGCTGTAAACACAGCATCGCCCTGGTCAACTGGTTCTCCTGACTGTTGGGTTTAAAAGTGTTTTATCTCTCGGGTTTGGTGATTTATTTATTATTTGCCTACCATGGATGCCACTCCAGTGGTCCAAAATATCAAAGTCAGTAGGAGTTTTATAACTTACAGAACTTATCGTGGTTATGGTGTTACAAAATGCATGCATGGATCCTAACTCTGCATTTTAGAGAAGGTTTTTAAATTTTAATGTAAGCTGAATAGAAGATTATCTACTTACATGGCATGTCAGATCGTGTTAAGTGTGTTGTATTATCTAATGGTGCTTCATCACCGCTCTGGTTCATTCAGTAGTCGGGGACAATTACTGAGACGTGGTCTGTCCAAGAGCATGGTGAGACGCCTCACCTGCACTACTGATGTACAGGATTTGGAAGCAGACCTGATTTTGTGTTGACCAAGCTAATGGTGAGTCTTTGTGACTAAAAGCCTCGTAGCCTGAAGAAATATGTCACCCACAAATGCTGAAGTTGCTAATGAGGATCTGAAGGGTAATTTAGGCCAGCTCGCATTATGAAAGTGAACGCTGACCCCCCACTGGCTTTGAAGAACCACTTTACATTTTTAATCAAGCTTGCTTTAAATAATACTCTCTAGGCTATTCTTTTAGGTGAGGCTTGACACTTAACACTTATGCTTGCTTCCATTTCTTGGTTAAAGCTGTTTGCTTTTGCTGAGTTGTATAATCTAGTGACACGTAATTACTGAACCATGTAAACAATTGTTTACCATTTCTAAGAAGCCCAACAGTCCGAGTCACCATCTATTCTCATTTCCATATACGTGATTACTGTGTCCTAAAATGGACGCTTTGGTCCATATGCTACATTTTCCTGGATTTTTTGCCTGAGGTCTGCTTATGAAGTTTATGTGATTTTTATGTACCAAAAAGAGCTGCATTTCATATTTATATGACAGTTTTATGACTTTTCTGTATGCCTTAAAATGAAGCAGGCTGTTGTTGTTACTGTGTCTTGAAGTGCCAATATATGTAAATGAGCTGTGTTCTTAATGGCTGCCTCATTCAGAAATCATTCAGGGCTGAAACACTCCTTATAACTTCAGCATGAGTGGGCGTGGCTAAACTGCTGTAGGCTGTACTGTATGTAGATAGGTTGGTGTTTAGCACACTTGGTTCAGCCCATTAAGAAATAAAAAAAATTTTTTGCTGGGTCAGATGTGGTTCACGAAAATGGGACTTTGTGAACCGCTGCTGTAAGTTGAGTAAGGACTGCTTTGTGCTTTGCAGGCTGATTTCGGCGAAAACCCATCACCAGGCTGTGGACTATAACATATTTGAGGGCATGGTGTGCCACGGCGTTCCTTTGGTGACCATATCCGGAGGCAGGGTGGTTTATGAGGACGGTCGAGTTCTTGCTGAACCTGGAACAGGAAGGTTTATTCCTCGCAAGCCCTACGCTGAGTTTGTGTACAAAAGAATTAAACAGAGGGAGGAGGTACGGGCTGCCCATCAGTTCATCATTTTTACACTGACACAAATACAGCTTTGGCTATATTAGAAAAGTGCTTAACTATTTTATATTTACATATATATGTGTGTGTGTGTGTGTGTGTGTGTGTGTGTGTGTGTGTGTGTGTGTGTGTGTGTGTGTGTGTGTATATAAAATGGAAATTTGATCTAAAATAGGAAACTTGATTTATTTCCAAAGAATGGTTAGAAGAATTTTAATGACTTAAAAGCAAATACTAATTCATCAAGAACAGTAAAAAGTTATCTGCATTCTTCATAGTTACAATGCCACCTCACAATACAACCTCAAAACCAGTTTCTAACTTTGCTTAGAATGTTTAATTATTTCCAGACACAAAACTACCAAAGCTGTTCCTAGCCATAGGGAGGTGTGGAATAACCCAGTTACTGTATTGTTTGTAACTTTGCTTGGAACATTTCATTAGTTTCAGATTCACAATCAGAAAAACCAAGAATGGGACTGGAATGGCTGTTTGACCTTTGAGTAACTGAGTAGACATATCAGCCACAACATTAAAACCACCTGCCTAATATTGTGTGGGACACCCTGATGCCGTCAAAATATCTCTGACTCGATGTCTGAACTTCAGACAACCTATGACGGTGTGCTGTGGAATCTGGTGGCAGTAGGGTAGCAATACCAGTCCTGTAAATTTTGAGATGGGGCCTACATAGATTGGAATCATTTGTCCAGCGCATCCCACAGATGACTCAGATTAAGCGTGTTTGTCGTGTTTGTCTTTGTCATGCTCCTCAAACCATTCCTGAACAGTTTTTAACACATTATCCTGCTAAAAGAAGAAGGGGTGTGCTTTGTCTACAGCAGTGTTTAGGTAGGTGATCATAGGTGATCATCTCATAGATTGCCCAGAGCTGGCTTGTCTTCTTCCCCGTGTGCATCCCTCTTCCCTAGGTAAATGGCATTCACCCAGTCATCTACATGATGTAAAATGTTTTCACTTACACTGAGACCTTCTCACTGAGACGCTTGATTTGGTGAATGGATCGAATGCAGAGCAAGAATTTCACATTGTTCAGACTGTGTGCTGTGGTGTGTTCACGCATGACTATAAGGGGACACTTTACCTTGTTGAAACCTGCTTACATAAATAAAGGTCTTGGAAATAAATTAATGGGTATCAGATTTAGTATTGGCCAAAATTGTGAACATGATGTATTCAATCCAATGTCTAAAATTTTGATTGGTATTGCAGAGGCACAGCATACCCTTAAAGTAACAGAGAGAAAGAGGGAGAAATTCCCTCTTGACCTCTCAAAGAAATAGGACATTTCTGTGGATACTTCAGCCTAAACTCTGGACAGGGGAAATTGAAAAGGAAAAGAATGAAGAGCTACGAAAAGTGGAAGTAAACACCCGGTTCATTATTCATTCAGCTGCCAGAAAGGCGGCTCCATTATTCATTCCTCTTTGCAAAGAATTACATTGATTCCTGCTCAAAAGGCCTGCAGGTCCTGTAGCCTTTCTGCTTCTGGCTGCAAATGTTCAGGAGCATCTACAGGCTGAACCTTATCTTTCGGTCAGGTGCTGCAGACTCAGAGGATAAAGGGCATTTACTGAGGCCACTGAGTAAAAGACTTCCATGCCAGTCTAGGCCAGTTTTGTTTTTCCTGCCTTAAGGACATCCATCTTATCTTTTTGCAATCATATTACATAAGCAATGTGATATATGTGATATGAGTGCATATATTATTATTATTATTATTGTTATCATTTTCATTATTACAATTAAGAAGTAGATTATTGAGAACAAGAACAATGAAAGTGTCACACCTCATGTCATGCTCCTCTCAAGGAGAACACACTTGGATTCACCTAACCTCTAAAGCTACACCTCCATTGTCTAAGGGAGAGCAGTTTATTAAGACAGTCTGTTTAAGTTGAGTCTGCTCAATGGTGCGTAGCCTCTTGTGTGTATATTATGTGTATAGGCTGTTTTTCCTTGTAGCCTGTTGTTTGTTTTTCTGGTTTTTGTGTTTCTGTGTTTTGGACTCTTTTTGACCATGTGTTTTGGATTGGCCCTTAAAAGCTTTCTTCCTTTAAGTGTGCCTGTGTCCAGTTACTCTTACTCATCACAGAAAGGGTGGTGGTTTTTCCTATAAGTAAATTTAGTGCAGTAACATAACAGTTTTCTTTCTTTTTTAGCTTGGGAACTGAAATCATTCCTTGGTATCTGCCAGAGATTTCATCACCACTGAAAATAAGGGACATTCTGAGTGCTCATCTGGTACATGGAGTCCTTGAGTTGAACAGTCTTGACATATGACGTTTCGAGTTTACTACGCTCACTCCCACTGCCACTCCCACTCGCTTACACCGCTAGCCTCGTACTTACAGACTACGTGGGTGAACTAGTTTGGTTGCGCGCGGTGGAAGAATATGTAGTAACTTGGGGCATGAGTGAGGGAGTTACTTTTTTCTGTGGCTTAGTTTGGTTTTTTTGATTTTACGTCTGTGTTAGGATCAGTAAATGACTTAAGCTGGGGTGTGTTTTGACTTAAGCTAGGGTGTGTTTCGGGTTACATCACTATCGAAGGAATGGATCTGTGTCGTAACTCGAAGACCCCACTTATAACTTAATTTCCAGTGTTTACAGATATTATTGTTTTTGTAGAGCTGTAGCATCATATATTATCATTTCACATGTGTGTCTGCTGCAAAAAAGAAACATTGATTCCAATCATTAAAACAGTATTTGTCTTTGTCCCATGATATGGATTTTATGGTATCAATATTTACTTCTATATCAGCATACCCCCCACCACTAATTTATTTGGAAGCGCAGGAGAATGGAAATGGGTTGTTAATGGCAAATATGTATCACAGGAACATGTCCGTAATTGCCAGAATTACTGTTACAGCTTTCGTAAAAATGTTTTACTCCTGAGATCCTGGTTTGTGTGTGGTTTTGTGTCTGTGCGTGTGTGTGTGTGTGTGTGGTCTAACACAAATACACGTAACCTAAGATTAATTAACCTTCTCTTTTTGTTTTCTGCTTTTCCCCCATTTTTTCTCTTTCTCAGGCCTGGGGCTGGATCAGTTTGTGGTGAAGCGCTATGATGGGAAGGTAAGCATTGGATGGCGTGTGTGCGTGTGTTCATATATGTGGGCGAATGCGTGGAAACAAAGCTGTTACCTAGCTATTGTGCAGCCCAGCAGGATGACGCCAGCAGACGTGTCTTTCAAAAACTGCTTCTCATAAAATCCCCATTCTCCTCCTTCAGAAACACACGTGGTCCTTGGACCCCTCAAGGCTGCTTTCTTTCACTTTCCCTGTCTGCTCTGTTCATCAAACCACCCAGGAGAAATCACTAACCAATTCCATTAGCCCTGCAGGTTCTTGTGCAAAAGATAACAACTGTACTACATGGTGATAGATGTGTTCTTCCTTTTCTTTTTTTGTCTCCCTCATTTGTAACACTTCTTGATTCTCTAAGCAGCTTTTGGATCAACTGCACGTTCTCTACATTCGAAGGAGCTGGTATATTGGAAGTGGCAGTGTTGAGCTGAGCGCAGTGGTGTTTAGAGTGCAGGTTCTTCTTTTTGTAGGTTAGTTTCTGCAGCTGCGATCTCAAACTGTTTGAAAGGCAGCGGCCAAAAAATTAAAATTGCACTACATAATATATACTTGATCTTTGATTAAAGTAACATTATTACACTATCCAGGTTAAAAGTATAACCACATCTCTGTGATAAAAACGCACGGGGAGCCAAAACCTTAAAATAAAGAAACGTCAAAGTAAAGCTAAAATGAAAACATAATGGATGAAATAGATGCACATTTTTAACAAGGAGAATAAGAACTTAAACTTTGTATCATCATTGGCAACAATTAACTTTGTAATTTACTATTAAATACAGCTAACCTAACACAATCTAACCTGAACGGCACATTAAAAATGAAAATAAGGGACAGTGCAGACAAGAATACACCAAAATGTATGGTCCCCTTTCAAAATCATAGAAAGCACCCATACTTTTGAATAGAAGCAGAGTTCAGAGGTACAGTCTTCAGTGTTACACTTCATTCCTAAACACCCTTTTGGGGAAAGTTTTTTCTTTAGAGATTGATGACATTAGCGATATCTGTCCTGCTGGTTCAGAGCAGCTCCTGCTGCTGAATTGGACACTTACAAACTTACAGAAGCTACTAAATGCTTTAGTGTTAGCAGTTAACTTCCAAAAAAAATGTTCTCAATATTTTCCAAATGGTGATGGAAAAAAGTATAAAAGCTTGCGAGTTTTATCAGGCCACCAACACCAATGCTAGTGTGGATTTGACTATACTATAAACACATGGAACTGGGCTTCCACTGATTTAAATGGGCTGTTCTTCGGAAGGCTCACACAAACACTTTGATGCAGACTGTTTTGTTGATCAAACACAGATTGCGTCAAATAAACCAACCTCGCCAGAGTGCAGTGATATAGAGTAGACATTTAACTCTTTGTAATCGCAAAACATCTGCATTCAGAGTTATGAGCTATATGGACACATTGTTAACCATTGCAGTGCTGTGTAATGATGAATTTTATTGGAAGCTATACTTCCTTTGTAACCACTGGTCTGTCCTCATAATATAACAACATGATGATTGCAGTTATGTGCACGACAGCTTATTGTGAGCTGAAAGCTTCATGGTTGTGACAGGCCAAGCTCTACAAGTTTAAAATGAGTCAGCTTTTTCCTCCACCCTCTGCTCTACTCTGCACTCACAGCCTTTGCCCTTTTTCCCCTCTTCAGCCATTATGAGCATTAGCTGTTAGAGGCAGTCAGGACAGACTCAAGTGGAGATGGAGTAGCTGTAGATTAACTGGACCTTGGACAGTGGACTCTCTGACCAGGGCTGGGCATGCCTGGGCCACCCACCCACTGATTAGTTTTTGTGAAAGATACGATAAGCACCATAAATCAGATATGTTAAAGGTTTCTGTGTCATGGTTAGCCTTGCCCAACCTTATATCACTCCTTCCTCAAGCCTGGCTTTTTGTCTACTGGTCTTTTCTTGAGGTATTTCTTGCATTAGAATTTGCTTTGTCATTTGGTCTTTGCATACCCTCCCCAACACGGACAGGCTAACTTGCTGACAGCAGACTTAATAATGATAATGACTGTTTTTAGCACCGTTTTTAGAGCATCAGGCTGCAGCCACACAGTGGTTAGTCTGCCTTCTCCAGCGTGATCAGCTCAACACCCTCACTGCTCTTTTCACAATGCTCCCTCTCTCTCATTCTCTAGCAGGGCTGTCACAACTATTGAGGTAAACTTGACTTAAATGGCTTAATTTAAAAAAAAAAAAAGCATTAAAATAGACTTTCTCAGGGGTTCACAACCAAATGCATCCTCTGAGTTCGTGTTTTCGGCACAAGAGAAATAACATAATCTGTGTCGACTTTCACGGTGTAATAACACAACATAAACATTAAAGTGTCTGAATATTTTCATTCACCAAATTAAGTGCTAAATATCAGAAAGAGGAGAGGAAATAGAGGCGGTCGTAAGTCAGTAGGTTTAGATTTAGCATACTCATCATTTTAAATTTCAAAGTGACTGCGTAATTTATTTGGCTTAATTTGACAAGAACTCTGAACACAACACTGGGTTGTCGTTGCTCCTTTTCAGCTTCCATCTGTGTGAAGCCAGCGCTGAGTATAAGGTTGTTCAAAGAGAGATGTTAAGGCTGGTCCATCAACACATGAAGTGCTGGAAATACCAAGCATGGTCCAAAATGAGGAAAGCAGAAGCAGTGGTCTTAATTTCTTTGTTTTTATTTGTGTTTGGTATTCTCTGTTTTCTCATTCCGACACACAGTCTGACGCTTCACTTGTAGATGAACCAGGTGAAATATCTCCTTTTGAGTGAACTTTTGTAACCATTACCATGATGAATGAATTGTGTTTGTTTACTTTGACGTACATTGACGTATTTTTCCATTCAAGTATTTAGGAATATTTTTGAAGGTTTTGCATTTGTTATTTTTCAGTTCTCTCCCTTTTTATTGATCACTTATTGCTCTGATAAAAGTATTGGTAATCTGTTACTTGTTTGTTAATATAAATGATTGTGACGGCCCTACTCTTCAGTGTCCTCCTTTACTCCTTTTCTGTGGATTTCTTCCTGTGAGACTCTTAGAAAGCAGATGGTGGAGCAGATATCCAGCTGCTTGCTCCAAAATGAGAAATATGAGTGTGTTAAATGTGGGTGATTGCTAAGTTATTCCTCTGTTCATCAGGTAAAGGTTACAGAAAAGTGCCTCGATGCGACCTCCAGTAGCCTATGAGGAGGACTATTCAAAAGTGACTCTCACTCTCTCTCTCTCTCTCTCTCTCGCGCTCTCTCTCTCTCTCTCTCTCTCTCGCTCTCTCTCTCTCTCTCTCTCTGTCACCCTCCTCTTCTCACTTTCTTTCTCTCTATCTCCTCAACTCTCTATCTCCTCAACTTTTTGCTCTCTTGCAGCTTGGTGCAAGCCTGCATTCAAATGACTTTGCCCTTGAGCTTTCAATTCATTTTACCAATTAACTGATGTGATTTACAAAACATACCAGTACATACAAGTATGCAGAACACAATAAGAGAATCGATGCAGCCATTGTCATTGTCATGGTTTAAACTGACAAACTGATCTGGTGATATTGAACAAACACACACGCATGCACAAATTAGCCTCTCAGGGGAGCTGGGATTTATGACCTCTCAGCTCAGGCAAGTGCTTTGCCAATCTCTATCCTCTGTGGTCGCGTTCTTTGCTTCCAAAATTTCTACCCCACAGCGTTTTTGCAGTATCCCTCATTCTCTAGCTCCCTCTGCCTTTCTGTCTCTGTCTCTCTGTCTCTGTCTCTCTTTCTCTCTCTGTCTTTTTCTCTCCTTTTTCTTCCAGTCCTGTGCTTCCTGTAGGTTCATGGCTGGTGCTCGACTTGAGCTGTTAAGCTCCTTCATTTCCATCTCCGAATCCTTCCCTGCTTTCTTCCTTCCTTCCTTCCTTCCTCATTTGGTTTCTGAAACTTTCTGGCTGACTGCTGAATTTCACAATTTCTATTCCTCGCTCTGTATCTCTTTCTCTCGCTCTGTTTCTCTCTCTCACTCTCCCTCTCTCTCTCTCTCTCTCTCTCTCTTTGTGTACTCATTAAGGTCAGGGTATATAATAGGATGCTGTAATGAATTTGGCTGAAGTGCAGTTGAATTAGTAGTGCTGTGGTGGGCCGACCTTGTTTTAACCTTTCCATCTCTCACTTAACAGCGTTTTTACAGCTCTGCAGGTTCCGAGCAAGACAGAGTTTTAAATTCGAATTATAGTGCCTTGTCAGTGTGTGTGCATGTGTGCACCTTTGTTAGTGTATATGTGTGTACCAGTCAGAGCACCTTCTACCTTGTGATAATCTCTGCAGCTTTGTGAAAACCCAGTTTACCACCAGTGTTTACATATATTGACATGTAAGTGCAGTTCCGCTCTCTATCTCTCACTCTCACTCTCTCTCTCTCACTCTCTCTCTAGCCCTTAGAAGTTGCAGTAATTGACTGAGATAACCAAACCTTGATACAATTTTATGGTAATTGTGTCTTCTTCAAAAACCTTCAATCGATACCTCATTTCTGTTTGTTAGCAGAAGAGGTGTTTCATTACGATTTAAATTTGATGCAGAGTTACTATGCGTACAGTCTACATATTTGTCACGTTTTGACATTAGAAAGTAAGTAGGGCTGGAACCATAGTTGTGAAATGGAAGATGATTATATATTTATTTATTTATTTAACTCTGAAAGCATTCTGAACTCCAGTCATGAATTTACACTTCATTTACACACAAAGCAGAGAGTGTCATTCACAAAAGCCACATTTTACCTGCTGTAATGTTTAGGCAAGTGATCTTTTCATACTTAGTTGATTTGAACAGACTTAATGCACTGAAATCTTTGTCTCGAGTCTGATGCACATTTGTAAATTCAGAACACAAGCAGGCAGCACAGAGAAATAAGAAACAGATTCACACTGGATAACAGCCTGTTCTGCTAAGAAAGTTTAACAAAGAGCACAAGAATTTCCACTATCTCAGAGGAGCTGGAGCTCTACAGTGGTGTGTGTGGTGGTCTGTGAGGCTCTGCTACAGCAGTCAGCTTTCAAGCAGTAAAAGAAACAAACTGTTCAAATTGTTTATCTTATTTTTGTGAGTTTTTTTGTCAGGTTTGTAAAATGTCTAATAGCTCCATCACCCCCTTCCTGTGATGTGATTGGAAACTCTCTTAGATATGCAGAATATGTAACTGCAAAACATTAATGCTTCTAACTAAAGAGGAAAAAAAAACTGTATCCTTTATTTTGTCATGAATTATTGATCTCTGAAAATTCCTTATTGTTCCAGCCCTAGAAGTGAATGAGAGTGTAATCAGACATAATTATTTTTTAATTACATTTGAGTAAGTATATAAATGAAATAATTGAATAATTATATAATTTATATTTACTTTTAAACTATTACAAAGACTTGAAAACTTATTCTTCTAAGTGTTAACAAGCATCATTGCCTCACTGGTCCAATAGGCTTCTCTCTCTCTCTCTCTCTCTCTTTCTCTCTCTCTCTCCCTCTCTCTCTACCCTCTCCCATTTCTCTTTGTTAAATAACATGATGTTGTAATGTTCTGTTGTTTGTTGTACTGGTATTATCTTGTGCTCTGGCAGCTCTCCCTCTCTTTCTCTCCATCCACGTAACCAATTAAACCCTCCATTCTCTCTCCTCCTTGTCTCTACATGCTCTCATCCCTCCATCCGCCATCCTTCCTGTTGGTCCCTTCCCCTTCCCTCATTCTGCCCCTCCCCCTTATGCCCCTCCCTCTCTGCAGGACTTCTGGCAGGTATGGGGTGTAGTATTGAGCTGCATGGGCTGTGTGCGCAGAGGGTGTGTGCGTTTGTGTGTGTGTGTGAGTGTATATGCGCAGTTTAGCGCCTTTGCACTGAAAAACCTATCCCTTCTACCTCACTGCTGCTCCTCTCTCACCTTCTCTCTTTCTTCCCTCACGCTTTCTCTTCAGGGTTGTCAGGGCTTCAGCAAGAGACAGTCTCTGCGTCTAAGCAAGTGTTTAACCTGAGCAACCCACGCTTGTTGTGTGTAGGAACTCAGCCAAATAGTGCATTAAAAGTATATAAATTTCATTAAAAGTCATTGGATCGGTAATAAAACACACCTCAGCTTCCACAGTGGTGAGTTGAGAGGAATTTCAGACTCAGCAGAAAAAGAGATGCGAATAGTGAAGTTACTGACGGTGCACCTTTCCACTGCTGGCAAATGTGGCGTGTGTGTGTGTGTGTATATACAGGAAGGATGTATGTATGTATATGTGTGTGTGTGTCTGTGTGTGTGTACACACACACACAAATGACACACACACAAAAAGAAAATATTCTTTGAACAATGGCATAGAAGAACCAGTTTAGTTCTCTAAAGAACCATTCATGTAAAAATATAATATAAATACAACCTTTACATTATGAGGAGGTTCTTTACATTTTGAAAAGTTTCTGTCCTTTCATTTACAATTATGGTTCCACTGAATGGTTCGTACTTGATACTAATTAGTTTGTACATCGTTGTGCATCACTTTTTTATGATTGCATCGCACACCTTTATATACTGCTGCCACAGTTTTCAGTTAGCATTGTTACCAAAGCTTCTGTTAGATTGCCCAAATTGTATCCAGCTCTTCATTAAAGTGGCACAGATTTGTCAGTGTGGTTTAGGACACATTGTGTCTTACTGTGAGCTATAATAATCAACAAAACATGAATGTGAGCTATGAGTGGCCTTTTTATTCATTTAAACATACATTAACCAAAACTATATCTGATTCATTAAGTCTGATAAACTGAAGGCATTCATTTTAGATACTTAAAACAACACAAAGTGGGGGAAAATGAAATGCTGGATATGAATCCTTTGATGCAATATAAATTAAATCACACAGTATATTTTGGACAGACCTGACAGTCTTGGTGTGTTGCTAACTGTTCAGATAGAGTGACCTTTGTATTAGGAGACATATCTAGGCTTACACACACACACACACACACACACACACACACACACACACACACACACACACACACACACACACATGCTCACAAAACATGAACAGAAATACCAGTAGGTTCCAGACCATCTTGTGAGAGTAAATAAACACACACACTCACCACACACTCATGTATGCAAGCTTTTTTCACTGATGATGTAGTTCCTGATCTCTGATCAGTGCTGAACTAAAGAAGAAGGGCCATAAACATTAAATGGATCTCCTTTTATTACAAAGGAACAACAGAGCCCCCTCTCATATGTAAGCACATAATAATATACACCTGAAGCTTGGCTTACACATGTGCACTCGAGCTTATTGAGGAGCACAATGTAGCAGGAGGCCAGCAGCTGGCTGCCCCTTTTGAATTATTAAACACACAGACTCTCCCCTTTGTACACAGGAGTGTGTGTGTGTGTATCTTCCCTTTGTACGGAAGGGTGCGGTGTGTGTGTGTGTGTGTGTGTGTGCGCGCGCGCACAAGTGAGAGTGTATGTGCTTACATGAATAATTCAGCAGAGTTGGAGGCTCAACTTAGTGATCTGTCAGCGGCTTTGGACCATAAGTCTGCATTCGAACTCAAAGCCACATACACTCTTACACACACATAAACACACACATTAAGATCTAAGCAGGTGTCTTAAACTGCTCCAGGCTGGGGAATTTCTCTAGCTGACCTTGGACAACTCTGAACTTTCTCTCTCTCTTTCTCTCTCTCTCTCCCTCTCTTTCTCTCTGAAGTGCTTTAGTGCTATGTTGTAGCTGTTTCTCTCCTTCTTACTCTCTGCGTGTGCATGCCCTGCTGAATGCCCGCGACTGACCGCAGCATGGATGCTGCTAATTGGGAGCAGGGACTTGGCCCTGTGGCACCACAGTTAGCCTTGGACCCAGGAACCTCACTCTGTCCACCCTCCTTTCCTCACTGGGCTTAAAGCATGAGCACAGTGCACCCAGCATGCTGCCGAAGTGTGGCTTTCGTTACTTTTTTTGTGCTACACTTTACATTAGGACTGCAATGATTATTCAGCAAAGACAATTAGTTGCCAATTATGTAAATTAAATGAAAAAAAGTGTATTTCGTGCATGCTTTACTCGACAAAAATGCCTTATAATGTTTCAATACAGTTTTTCACATGCCCTCGTCAAGTTGGTCTCATGTTCCCCCTTGTCGGGCAAATCCCATATGCGGTCTCAAGGATGATAGTACCTTTAATACTGTGTGCTTTATTAGCTTGGTTAGATGACCCATCGCAAAGACAATGAGTTTAGTCAGCATAAATGTAGACCATAGCAGCAGGTAGGCTTTGTCTGATCTCTGCAAAACAGCAAGCCTAAGCAGGAGCTCTTCCGACTGAAAATGAGGGGGTCCAGAATTGTGGGCGCCTCCACCCACCTGCCACCCCAAAAGCACGGGTCCTCCTCCTCGTCCTCGAAACTCCCGCCACCCAGCAGCTCGGCAATGGAAAACCAATTTGTCCTCGTCGGTCCATCCCTTGGCTGGGTCCAGCTTGCCTCACTCGGGGAACACACCCCTTTCACCCACAGGCCCGTAGCCCAGTCTGCTGCTCCATCTGTCAGGGACTCCATCTTTTGACAATGAGGGCAGGTGCAAATGCAGACTTCCATAATGAATAACCTTTATTTTCACAAAGCAAACAGGCACGAGGGCCTAAACATTAACTGGGCACACTGGTCAGCTAAAACGACTAATACAAACAAACTCAAGACCGGTGTGCTCAGACATGTCAAGATAAAAGCTCCATATTAAGAACAGAAAAGGATGGCCTCTAGCAGCCACCGACCATTACAGGAAACTTTTATCTTTAGGCACTTTGCAGGTTGTCGCGGTAAAATATTTGTTCCGATTTCTTTCTTTTAATACTTTGGCATTCTTTCTACTTAGTATGCCAAAATTAAGACAGTTTGACTGACATAAAATAGTCTTTTTGCATCAACAAGTTGATTCAAAGCAAAATGTAAAGAAATGAGGGGTGGCTCAAGACTTTTGCATTGTATTGGACGTTATGCTCCAACTCCTCGCTATGCATCAAAAAGTCCAGCTAGCATAATTCTGAAATAAACAAAGGCTAACTTAGCCAGCTACTTCTGACAAATCTGCCTCTTGTGCCGCACTCCTCCCCTTATGCTGAGCAGTGTTAATGTATTTTTAAGATAAGAACCTGTTATTAGTCCCATGGGTGGGAAATTTGCATTGTTACAGCAGCAAAGTGTTACAGTACCAAAGAAGAAAGTAGAACCAGTACTAATAGAATAAAAACTATACGTAGCAGTATGATATTAGAAGCTATAAATATATATGTTTGTGTGTATGTGTATTCATATATATATATATAAAATATATTTTGAGAGGCAAAGTTTGCGAGGGCATGTTAAAGACTATAGTAATGGGGAGTCACTCTAACAATTTGCAGGACACTAGAGGAAGCGCTGGGGGCAACTTCCAGTGACTTCCAGTGTTTCATTGGACTGCAAGAAAATTCTTCTTACACAGATCAAACTCTGAATGATGGCTGCAGCATAATACTGTAATTTGACAATTTAAACAGTCAGTAAATTAATCATAGTCAATTATTGTTAATAGTTAATTATAACTATTAACTAATAGTTAATTATAGTGATAAGTAAGTAAATACTTATCCCTATAATGGCCCTAGTTGCAGCCCTACTTCTTGTCATTCGTTCCGGTCACGCGGCACTGTGATGTCACAGCCTCTGCCTAGCACCAGGTGACCCAGGTAGACGGGCGGCGGTCAGGAACGAGCGGAATGCTAATGGGGCTGCTGCCATGGTTACTGGTCTGATGTCTTGTGGCTGACTTTGCTGACCTTGTTTTGGACTTTCAGTTTCAGTAGGAGCCTTTTTGTGACAGCCGGGTGTGTTGTATCCGTCTCGCACACACACAAACACTCTGTTTCTTCATTGTTTTCTTTATAGCTGTTTGTTTGCTCGGACCATGAATTCATTTGTAATTAGTGAATATGTCTATCTACTGAACTACATCACACACAGGAATGTAAAGGAACATAAATTTCAGTCAAACTGCTGCTGTGAGGGTGGAGAACGACATTAATTTGGTGAAAGTGAGTTTTGCAGGTTTGTGTGTTATTAGTGATGTTAATAAAAGAGTGAGTAGAGTGGGAGGGGAGAATGACCTTTTTTTTTTAAAAAAAGTCTCTGGTGAATGATGTAGGATATTGAGTGTGTGTGTGTGTGTGTGAGAGAGAGAGAGAGGGTTTAGCCTTTTGCCAGATTAGTTTTGGAAATTAAATAATGGATGGCTTGCACAGTTTTTGTCATTAAGCAGCATTCTCAGAACAGCCAGTGTTGCTATAACTTTCGTGTGCTCTTAGTTGTCATACACTAAGCCTAAATTTCTGTTCTTTAACCCATAATACATTCAATGGACTGTTCTCTTCTGTTCTGTTCTATTCTGCTAGTGCCTGACAGACACACACACACAGACTCACACTGTGAACTGAGAAAGCCAGAGTGTGAACACAACATAGAGAAAAGTTGGCCTTACCTTAGGACCTGACCAATATATTGCTTGGTTGATAAAATCAGCTCGATATTGGGGTTTTATTTATTTACCTGTATCTGCAAAAAATGTTTCAGTTAATACATAAATATTGCTTTGATGTTTCCCATTTTATGTCATAATACCACACACATCTACCGTCAGGGAAATTGCTCTTTTTAAAGGTTGTATTTTCTTATATCTCTCATATGTAGGGCTAGCAGACAAAATGTATTTTCTTTGCCAGTGTACATAGACATTGCTTGTTCCTTTATGTACAGAAACTGTGAAATGTGAAGTGGATGTCCTGTTTTTTAAAGACATGACAAAAATAAATTTTTATTAGTCTGGTGAGAAATACGTTTGCATCTAATGCTCGCTCTACGTGCCGTGGCAGCTTTTCAGAACAAGTTGGTGGGCTGAAAATAAAACGTTAACAGCACCAAAGTTACTAAAGAGTTTTCTTTGAGGCATTTAACAAGATTTTAGTGATAAGAACTCATGTGTTTGCTGACAAGCGCTCTAATTTTGATGAAAGATGTTTGGTATGATTTGGACAATTGCTCACCCATACACATCATGCTAACACAGTGGTCTGTGGTCGGTTATGTCAGTCAGATGTTTTTTTTCTCGTTGAAGTAGGCAGTTCTTGGTGGTGTTGGAGATGAAACGCAACAGACTCTTGTGAGAAGATTTTTAAAAGGAAGCCGTTCAGAAAAGCTCTAATTTGTCTTGAGTTTTAAAAATTACAGTAAGAACACATGAGTTTTGCAGCAGGACCAACCTGCACGGCATCATTTGTTTTAATGTTTTTAAACTGACCATCTTATCCGTCTAACACTTTTACTTTATTACTTTTTAAATGTAGTAAAGTGTTGTCTTGAATCTGAATTTTTAGCTTCTCAAAATTGGAAATGGCCTCAATGACAACCTTCATATTGGTCAGGCCCTCTTTTACACACACTCACACACACACACACACACACACACACACACACACACACACACACACACACACACACACACACACA
>JBBJLS010000148.1:7061569-7112204 GCA_037577275.1 Bryconaethiops microstoma | reverse complement strand
GTTCTCCTAACCATTTCCAGACCTCTTTCCTCATGGAAGCCCAATATTCATTTTAGCTACAATCAAATACCTGGTTTAGCTCGTTTTATTTCATTAGATTAGTCAAATCTATTAAAAAAATTCGGTGCTGCTTATGGAATATTATAAATCCACACAATGACTGGAGGCGCTGAGCAGAAATCTGAAACCAAACCTGTGTTCTTCTAACCAGCTCACAAAATATCCACTGCTTTTTAGAAAAAAGGAAATCTTGATTTTTTATTGCTTTCTTGTTCGTTTGAGTTTATTCTAATGTTCACTTGTGATTTTGCTGGCAGAAAGAAACCCACTGCTGATATAAACAGATTCAAACGATTTTCATGTGTGACTAAGACTTTTGCACAGTACTGTATATTGTAGCATAATCAAAGCTAATGCAAATACAAGTGAGTATCTTTGCTATTCCTCAGTCACAGGCACATAACACACTACTGACTGCAGGGCTATTGAGGCCACACCCCCTACATGCATTGTGCATTCCTCCATCACATGCACTAGAATTCTGAACAACTAAAGCTACTTTTCTGAGCCCACAGCACAGATACAGACTGTTGAAGCCACACATCAATTAAGTTGACTTTAAGTGGTCAACTTAGTGATGGTATTATGAGGTAGGTAATACAGTAAACAGTAGGTAATACAGTAAAGGGGGTTAAAAAAATGTGAATTTGTGATGTAGTTAAAAAAAAAAAAAAGTTTAAAAATGCCTATTTTTATAGTGTACACCCTAAATATGTGTCCAGATATGCTCCCAAAATGCTTTAATTTCATTTTTAACTCAGCTTAATACATTACCCTGAAAGAAAATGTAAAAGTAAACCCGTATTCATACTGTACATTCGTACTCCCACAGTGCTAGAATGTAAAATACTGATATTACCCCTGTATAGACCGTACTCTAATTCATGCAAGCGTTTTGGGGTGGGTTTTTTGTATAAGCAGGGTAAATATAGTAATAATGAAATTAAATTTACAGTAATAAATACAGGGCTTCAAGAAGAACAAAAAGAAAAACATGAGAACACTCGAGATGCTCCACAGAGAAATTCTGGACTGCAGCTGAAAGATATGCGTCACAGGGCAGCAGCCAATCAGCAGCAAGGAGAAATAAATAGCGTTCTCGGATTGGCTACTGTCAAACCTCCCGCCTCTGAGTACAGCGGTATTTCACCATCCCAAGACGCACTTTCTTTGTGTTCTCTCGACAGTGTCAAAAAAATGTATACATTATGTTTTATATGAAAATGTAGCTGAATGTACGTGAATATTTATTTAACAAAATTAGTAAATTGTTTTTTCTTAATAATTTAGCATGAAAATGCATGAAAAATTATATATTGCCACAAAAAAAGGGAAAATGCGGAGCATATCTGTGGTTTCCTTGAATTTGCGGGGGTTTCCGCAAACAATTATTAGTTCGGTTCTAAGAAAAAATCCACGAATGACTGAATGTGCGAATTCTGAACCGCGAATTAGCGAGGGTTTACTGTATTTGATCTATAGTGTTAAAATTTTAACTGGCAACTATTAAATCAGAATGTATTCATACAGCTAGCTAGCACAATGTCATTAAAGAGGCTAGCTTATCATGATGCTAGTTACTGTAAATGTGATGTAATAGTTACTGCAAAAATGCAGAATATGCAGAAACTAGGCCTGAGAAGCTTCAAGAAAAAAGCTTTTATTTGACATGCCGAATGGGACTTTTTGAAGGGAAAGAGAATTCCTTTCATTTTACATTCATGTTTTTGTTGTTCAGTGTGAAAATTAAGCAGTGATGAAAAGTTCTATCTGCGTCATGTTTTTTAATTGTATCCTTTTGCATGCATGTCTGTTCATGAGAAAACTAAATGTTTATATTGTTTGTATATGACTCATTTTCTTTAAATTGCCTAAAATGTCCAGTCAATACTCATTAATTCGCATAAATTCCCATAATTTCGGTGGAACCTTTTCAATTTAGAATATTTCCAAAATTCTCCGAACTAAAGTTCCCACGGACAGTTTGTGGAAATTTACCAGGAATTTTCCACCCCTTTGCAGCCCTAGGTGTAAGGCCCTCTATACTGCTGCACTTTACTCCTGGATGTCTCAAAAGGAAAATAATTACCTCCGCCACCAATTAGGGCCTAACTACTGTCATTGCAAACACTATTGCAGATACCGGTACTGCATTCAAGTGACAGTATCCGTGGTGTTGCTGCAACACTATTGGTAACATCATGTAAGTTTCAGTATGGTTTGCCAAATGGAAAGTCATGTAAAGGTTTTCTACTCTGGACATGAGAGAGTGAGGTTGTCTTCCACAGAAGTGCTTCTTTCCTGCAAGCTGATTGAATATCACCCTGATTGAATATCAGCCAAATGATACAGCAGTGTCATCACCAGACCTAAAGTCAGCTACAGGCAAAAAATGAAATTTTTCATGGTGTAATAAAGCAGATGGAAAAGTGCAGCAATGTTCCTGTACCTCAGGCTGAGTAAATTCAGGGGGTTTTTTTCCCCCTCTCTCTTCATTCATTCATTCATATATATATATATATGTGTGTGTGTGTGTGTGTGTGTCTATATATATATATATATATTATGAATATATGAATGAAGAGAGAGGAAAAATAAATAAATAAATAAAATACATACATAAATTTTCAATCAGGCAATACCTGTAGGTTTGTAAAAAAAAAAACGATTCAGTGAAGCCTCTCAAAGTATATTTAATTTTATACATATACACACACACACACACACACACACACACAGGTATATGCCCATACATCTGGGAGGGTTTGGTATAGGATGTGCCAGGTTTGGGGTTGGGTGTGGTGGGGTGGGGGTTTGTGGGTGTGTATGTGAGGGTTTGTGGGTGTGTATGTGAGGGTTTGTGGGTGTGTATGTGGGTCATGAATGTATGTATGTGTCTGCATGTTTCTTTTCTTTCTTCTTTAGAGTTTGTTTTGTAAGTTATGTTTAAAAAAAGGTAAATTATATCTTTTACACATTACACAATTATATCTTTGTATATGTTTGTCACATATGTGTGTCAATAAAAATATCAGGAAAAAAAAAGAGGTACCTGGAATTATGCTGTGTTTGGTTGCTCATGAGAGTGTTGTTAGAATGGTTATGACTTTACTCCGTTTAGGGGCTTACTCAAAGATATGAAAACAACAAAGAAAAGGAAAACATGGGGGTCTGGAGAATACATATCCTGTTTATTTAAAGCACATAAATCTAAAAGTGCATCAGGTGTACTGTTTCACATACACTGCCAAATGTCACTGGTGGAAGAAGTGCCTTCTCTCTCACATCCATGAACTTATGTATCACCCACGAACCTCATCTAGAGTTTACCACTTGTATTCAAATTGTTGATGAAGTCATAATAAAAAGTGGGAAAACTGTTCTGTCACACTTTGACACCTCTTGAACACAGAATAAGTCACAGTTGTTAAGCTGCGATTGCACATTTGCTCGTTAAGGGAGGGGTTTAGTGAAAGGTCTCATCTGTAGAAAATCTTGGTTCTGTTTTCAGTTCATCAGCTTGATGAGGAGGGAGAATTTTATTGTCATAGCTGTTCAGAATTGGGTATCTGTGTTAATTCCATACATTTCTTGCACAAATTTAACATACAGAGACAGTCATTATATATTACTGTTTGAGTGTACACATGTCCTGATGGTTTTCTACTTGTTGTACAGTGTTTATCTGCACAATGTATAGACTACACCACTGGTTGTTATGAAATACACGAAGGGGCTCAGCTCATCCCTGAGAGACCCAGTGTTTATGGTGAAAGCACTGCCTTCCAGTATCAGAACCCTATCCTATCTATGAAACATGGTGGTGTTAGTATCATGTTGTGGGCCCGTTTTGCTGCACCTAGGCCAGGATGGCTTTCCGTCTTTGTGTATGTGTATATATGCATGCCACCTCAGTACCATATGGGTGTGGATATACACTGCCAAGTCCATTCAGTGAGGTCAGATCGCCGTTCCATGGCTGACTGAACCTCAGGCATTGAGCATTTGAGGAGTGCCATTCAGCGCTGCTCAGCAAGACCGATCACTGAGGCTGAGCACAGAAGGGTGTGCTGAATGAAAATGCTGTGCTACTGTATTTTGGCCCCTGATAAAATTGCAGCAGATACCTGTTAACAAAAGAGATGCTGTATCCCTGCCACGGCCCACAGCGTGGTCACATAATTTACGGCCATGACATCATCCCCCAGGGCTGCCCCTTTCTTTTGTTGTCGTGGTGGGTGGAGACCACTGTGAAACGTTCAGATCCAGCTCCCCATTATGTAATGGCAGCGCCAGGAATTAAGGCCTTCTGGACCTATCCCGGATAACGCTGAGCTCTTAGAAGGCTGGAAATAGTCCAGAGTCACTAAGGAGCCCCTCCCGAGCCTCCAAACATCAGTTGATGACCGTCCAAATGCACCTTAGTTATTAAGCCATAAACAGTGATTCTGCAGGAAGGGGTGTTTACAAGACCTGAAACAGTCCTGAAAACCTGAAATAGTCAGGAATAGTCATCTCTTCTGATTGCTGTGAAGAGGCCTAATGTATTTAATTGTGGTACACTTTATAGCGTTCAGAACTGCTTTCCTAAACTATAGAAGTATAGTCTTGGACTAAATATTAGAGCTGGCATATTGGATGTCCAGTATTGGATATTATGTATATCATGCTGAAATCAGCAGAAAATGCAGGATTGGAAGCTTTGTATTGACTGAAATAGCCCACACTCACACTTTGTGGTGATATATTGCTGGCTGTGAATTTGTCCTTGTGGGGTAGTGGAGTGCATTCGACCCTGATAGCCTGCTTCTAGATGCCCATCTTAAGGGGGGTGCTACAGTTTAAAACAGCTTGTTTTAAAGCTTGGTAGTTTTTAAAGAAAAAAGGATCAATATTGGCTGACACACAGGTTTTAAATATTTAAAGAGAAAGTGCAATTTTTAGTGCCATCTCTAGTAAATGGTACTGGTAATGGTGATGCAACACTGAAAAACTTGTTTAGTGTTGTCTACAGATTCCTTTGCATTAGTTTTTCATTAAATAGATGGCGCTAGTTTTCTAGTTGGTTAGATTCTGCTGATTTATTCGCTGAGTATACTCCAGTAGCTTTTCTTTTGAATACAATTCTCTCGTTTTTCTGTTAAACGCTTCTAGTTTTTCCATTGAATAGACACTTCTAGTTTATTAGCTGAATAGGTGCTTTTTTAACCATTGAATGAATGCTGCGAGTTTATCTGTTACATATGTGCACCTAGTTTTTCTCTTTAGTACAAGTCACTAATTTACTTATAGATATTTCACTTCTGTTATGTCAGGCGTTACTCCTTTTGACAAATTTTTGGTCCTTGATTGTGCAAGATTGTAGATGCAAATAAAACATCTATAGTCAATGTCAAAGCTCAGACTCATCAAGCCAGTGAGGCAGAACCTAAGCTGACTGATTACCACCTTTCACCAGCTCATAACCGCACTTTTGCAAAACACCTCTCTGTAGCAGAGGCTGGCAATAGTCTGGGTCACATAATGAACACGCAATGAAGAAAAACTCTAGTACATGATCTATTTTATCAGTAGACGGTAAAATCGACAATCATGCCCAGAACAAGTGCCAGTTTGGAAATATTTCTTGACCGATGGATGGTAAGAGTGTTAAATGCCTTCTGTGGAGAATGTAATTATTATAAATTATGAAGTCATTTCAGAAGCCAGACCAACTGGTAATTATATAGTTATTGTATCATCAGCGTATATGCAATCATTTGGTGTAAGGCGCTGTAGAGGTCACATATGGCACTTTGTAAATGTATTAAATGACATTTTAGCACAAAAACCCTGCAGACAATAAGAGTAACTTACATTTTCTATAAGCTCTATGCTGGCTGTCAGATCCAGGCTGATATGTTGTGCTGGTTGAAGTGTCTGCACAAGCAAATACTGATTACTCACTGTGGTTTGGTTTTCCAAACTTAATGTAACTTGAAGTTTGACTGGATTTGTAGCTTTAATTCAGGTATGTTGGTTGACTCCATTCTTATTCCCCTGTTTGCTGACCTTGTGAAACTATTTGGGTTAGGAAGTGCTTGACACTAGACTCAACTAAGAGAGAGACCCATTTTATCTTCCTTATCAGTGATGTTGGTTTTCACGTAACTAACTTATTATTTGTTTCCTTTCAGGTTCTTTCTGCAGCTGTTAAAGGTGAATGTGATATCTGGAGGTGATCATTTGAAAACATGGCTGTGGCTGAATGTCCGGATTATTTCTTACACCACCCAAATTACCAGGTAAAAAACATGATTTTGTCTGGTAGAATTCTTTTTCTTAGTTACATAAAAAAAATCCAATTAGTAATTTCATTCATAGCACATGAAAGGCCAGGGGTTTCAGATCAACTCACAGGAGCAGGAGCAATATACTTGAGAATGTAAAAGACTTGTAACTCTGTGGCTTCAGTCTGGCACCTGGCAATTTTTTTTTCGTCATTACATTTTTTGCATTTGCACAATTCGGCTTTGATTGTGCATATTTACCAGCTAACAATGCTGATTGTGAATCTTCTAAGTTCCTTTTTTTTACCATTTCATGTTACATAATCCTTTTAGGTCTTCCATAGCTTACACGCACTGAAATGCATCCACTAACATTTAATAATATTTAATTTAATGAATTAATAATATACAGTTTTGTATTGATATTGATGAACTATTGCAAATGAACAGTTTTGATAGTAAATGATTATAATGCAAGCTGCAACTAATAGTTCTAAATTGTAATTCTGCCTTTTTTTTTTTTTTTTTTAGGGTTAATGATTTTAAAAGATGCGCTCCTAACTACACAGACATTTTTAAAGAATTTTACTGACCTTCTCTGTGCACATTTTTGCCAGCCCAGTCAAAATTATTTGTCATGTGTCTTTGTGATCCTGGGATTGTGTAGCAAGTACCACACTACTGAAAGTTTAATGAAAGCAAGCCCTCTCTAATGACAGAAATTTTGCTTTTAGTTAAAAATCTTATGTTTTATGCAACTCCACCAACCCCCCCTCCCCCCCAATCATTCAATTTCAGGTCGACCTCTTTTTCTGGTATTTGCCATAGAAAAACTTAAATTTAAATCAGTCCTCCAACTAGATGGGTGTTTTTAATGAATCAGGATATGTAAACAGAGACTGATGACAATGGCTGCTGAAAATCACTGTTTTTTGGGGGATTGGTGGTAGAATTTAGTAAGAACTGAGAACTGAGAGTATCTACTTGGAGTCTGGATTCCAGCCTGAGAGAGCCATGCAGATGAGAAATGTTTAATTGGGAAAAAATTGCAATAAAGGTAGTGGGCGAGACAGAGAGTGAGAGAGAGTCTTGAGAGAGCCCTTGTTGTGAAGATTTAGGGCCTAAGCTTGAATGAAGAAAGCGACACAATGAATGGCCATGGCATGGACATGCATTCTTTGGGCTGACCACATTTGATTCACATGCTGTAACCTGACATATGAGCATCTAAACAAAAGATTAACTAGTTTGTTTTGAAGGGCTCTTTTAGCCATTCTCCCGGTCCACGTGCAGTGGTTTAAACCAACTAGGGAAATATCAATCAACAGCTTTACCCTGCAGAGAGCTGGCTTTGGTACAGCCTCTTTATTTAAGTGCGGTTTTTTGCTGCTTGCTCACCAGCCCCCTATTTGGACGCTGCTGAAGGCAGAATGAAATATGAAATGCTTGTTCCTACTTGTGCATCATTCTTCATAGTTCTTTTTTTTTTTTTTAATTGGAGAATTAGTCTTTTCATGAACTTTCGTGGATCTGTCATTACAAAATTCTTCTGTGAGCACTGGCACTGTGGAATGGTGGTTTAGTTTCTGCACTGAATTTAGTAAAGATATCTGTTCTCTGTGGGGCTTGTGTAATTGAGAGTAGTAGGATTGTGGGCTCTGGTCCAGCATTGGGCTTCTGTCAGAACTTCCTGTGTTTTCTGTCTTAGAACTGCTGACTCCTGATTTAGCTTGTATTAAACTGTCTTAAGGTGGTAAGCTGATATCTATATCAGAGTGAGACCCTTGACTGAAATGTAGTTAGGAACATTTAATGTGGGGCCTTTAGACTTTGATCTTGTGCTGTATTATTAGTATTGTCCTTTTTAGCAACTACAACACAAAATATAATGTTAAAGAAGGATGGGCCTGGTCAGCAAATAACATTAGCTAAAAGGCTTGTGGTTTCTGCCTTTGTTATTAAAAGATTTACGTGTACATTTACAGCATTTGGCAGACGCTCTTATCCAGAGCGACATACAAAGGTGATTTGTACTCCACAAGAAAACATGTTCATCACACCAGTGGTGTCAGTGATGATCTTAAAAAGAAAGCACCTGCAAATCTGGAGAGATTATTAATGTGAGAATGAGAGCTCTTCATTTAAGAGACCACTTAGATTTCATGCCATCTCTTCCACAAAAAATGCTAAATTTTCTAAAGTGATGACCAGGTCCGGTCTTGGGAATGTACCTCCTGGGAAGTACAGGAGCTCTGTTTTACTGAGATTTAGCTTCAGGCGATGTGCTGTCGTCCAAGAGGATATGTCATTCAAACATGCAGAGATTTGGGCTGAGATCTGAGAGTCACAGAGGTGAAAGGAGAGGATTAGGTGAGTGTCATCAGTGTAACGGTGGTAGGAGAAAACGTGATGATATATCAAGCTCAGGTGCAAGCTCAGAGTGTTGAACACCAGTGGTATGTCTTCATGGGCCAGATACAGATCCTTTCCATGATACTTGGTAACAATGCATTGGCGATCAGAACCAATGATTCCAAGTTTGACGAGTCAACCCAGGAGGATCTGATGGTTGACCGCATCAAAAGGTGAAGAATAATTTTGAAGAATTTTTACCAAAGACAGTTTAGCTGTTTTGGCTGCATGAAGCTCCTCAGTGAGAGCTAAAAGTGTGGTTTCTGTAGAATGTGCTGCTTTGAATCCAGATTGGTTTGTGTCATGAAGCCTATTTTGTGATTTAAAAAAAAAAAAAGGTTGAGTTGATTATATACAGCATGCTTCAGAACATGACAGGAGAGAAGAGATACCAGGCTGTAATTTTAGTGATGTGCATGCTAATGCGTACAACTATGGAAATATCTATAAGAATTGTTACCCGAAAGATCTAGAAGAATTGTTACCAAAGACGAGCAATATAAGGAAGAAGATCTGGTCGGTACTGTGGGTGATAGGATTGCATCAAGAGATGATGTAGTAGGGTTGCTCATCTGATCTTGTCATCAAAGGAGGTAGCAAAGTCCTCCGTGGAGATGGAAGAAGGAGCAGGAGGTTTGAGAAGTGAAGAAAATGTGACAAGGAGTTTGCAAGGGTTGGATGTAGGTTCTTCTTGCTGGGCTTTAAAGAAGGAAGACTTTGCAGCAGATCTCTCAGTGGTAAATTTCGTGTGAATCTGGAGTGGAAAGAAGAGAGAAGGGAGTCTGTCACCATTTCCACTGTTGAAGGGCAGGAGGGAGATGTTCCAGGTGAAGTCAAGGATTACAGAATGGTGAAAGAAAAAGAAAGGCAAAGTAGAGTGTGGTGAGCAGTTGAAAAGAGGGTGGTGGAGCAGTGGGAGTTGGTCTGGAGAGAGAATGTGAACAACAAAATATGATGGTCGGAAAGATTGAGAGGGCTAGCCAAAATGTTGAGTGCAGGAGTGGCATTGGTGAATACAAGGGTCAAGGACAGGCCTTGGTTTTGGTGAAAACAAGGAGACTTGTTGAGGAACAGAGCAAAAGATGACAGAAGCTTGAGGATGTTGCATGTATGCAGCTTTTCTTTGGGATTTCAAAGTCAAGAAGAACGAGTGAAGAGTCGTTTTCTGTACGAGTAAAGAGTTGTTTGTGAACTGAGGAGGATGTTCAGTTCATCAGTGAAGGTTTCTACTGCCCCAGGGGACGAGATACAACCTGATGTGGAGTCTGGTGGGATGAGTTACAACACCACAGCGGAATTCAACAGATGCACTATTGAGGTATGAACAAGAGAAAGATGTGAAGCACCATTTGTGGGAGAGAAGCAGTCCTGTGGCCCCTCCTCTTCCATTCTTGCAACGGGAGTGTGAGAAAGCGGAGGTGAGTTTCAGTAAGTGACAAGAAATAGAATGAGTGAAAAGATGCCAGATCAGAGAACAAATCTCTCTTCTGTACAGAAGTTCTATAGTCTACCATGAGTCTAAATTAGAGAATGGATGGACAGAGGAGGATGCAAAAGGTAATTGGGATTACTGCCCCTTTGATGAGGTACACCTCTTCTAGGACGGCTGGATGTGTGTACAGCTATTGGGGAAAATGTCCAAAAAAAATGAGCAGAAACACAGACAGCAAAGTTGATTCCTAGCTTAGTTATAAAGAATACAGACACAAGAGGATACAATTGCAGGAGTATCAACAGTTCAAATGGTAGACCGTGCTGTCTGTAGCAAAGCATGTGGCATTAAATAGCACCTACTGGACCCCTCCAGCAATTCACAGCCAATCAACTCAGGCCAAGTGAAGCAGTTCAAACAATAGGTTAAGTTAACTAGCAACAAGGTGGCAACAAGATATCAAGCAACTTCAAACGAGCTAAACAGTTGAAGGCAGCTTAATGGGGATTTTGCTGTTCAGACAGCCTGAATTATATATGTTCATATATGCCTGTCAAAAAAGGCCTTAATGATTCACACAGTGAGATGAAATAGAAAAAGGACAGCCTGTTGAATTTGAGAGGCAGATGTACTTGAATTTAAAACTAGTGACCTCACTGACTATTTGCTTTGAAGCTAAGTGGTGTTATACCTCAGTCAAAGCGGATGTCAAGCTCATATTGGTGCATTTGGCAGCTCTTGACGATCTGCTGCTGAAATGTGGGTTTATCATTAGCATGACGGCCATATTGGCTTCATCTGCACACTGCTTAAGCCATTAAAGGCCCTCCTCCCCGGACACATCAGCAGTCTGAGAGCTGTAAATTTTTCGCCTTGAGTTTTATAGATGTTTTCAGAGTGAATCAAGTGGAGTTTTGGCAGCATGCGGTTCCTGTTCCTGGAAGTCAAACTTCTAGTTGTTGGTATTTCTTGGAATTGGGTGATTCAGGATCTGGCTCTTTTATTTCGTTGTCTTGAGGAAAAGTTTTGGTTTGGACTGAATTGAAATAGAAGCACTATTCACCTCAAGGAAGGCTCGCAAAAGCAGCACTGTGCTTGTTAAAAAGGCAAAATGGGCCTGCAGTTCTGCATTTCCTTTTCTCAACTCTTGATTTCACACAGAGTACTAACTTTGAAATATTAACATTTCAAAGAGGTTGCAGGAGCCAATGGTTAGAAAAAACATACTACATTTCTGAAAAAGTCTATATGGGCTGACTATGTCAAGCCAAAATTACTGCTTAACCAATATTTTTCTGTTGCTATTCCTTTTAACGTGCTTAGACCATATTTAGATCCCAGCAGTTTACATCCCCCATGCACACGCACTCTTTAGCACTATAATCCTTCTTCCTCCGTAGTGCTCAGTAGCCTGACCTTTCAGGGTTTAAAGCTAAGCTGGGCCAAAATGTAACCTTTCTGTGCAGTAAGAGGGGGTATATGAGAACTGCTGAGTTGGAGCATAAGCCTGATTTTGCTCTGTATGAGTTCATCACCACAGGACTGACATTTAAAACACTGTGGAATTTTTTAATATACTTGAGCCGCGTACTGTATTTCCACAGTTTTCAGTGTTTCTGTCAAATGGATTGTGAAATATACAAGTGGATTATGATGCTTCCTGAAGTGCGTTTCTGCACATTATCCTGTGTTGTTCAGCCAGCCAGTCAGGCTTGATTTGATCAAAGTATTTAATCCATTGTTAGCTTTATTGCAATCATTTGTAAGACGTCTGGTAAGACTTCCAGTGCCAGTAATGGTGTTTTAGAGCTGTATTATGACTGGGCTGCTAACATTATACAAGCCAGTCTTGGAAAGCAGAACAGACGTGTATTATTAGCACATAGTGCAGTGCGGCTGCGTTTACTTATTAGGTTCCAAATCCATTTGTAATTAGAGCATTAGTACATGTTTGAAATTGGAGTATTTGGTTGTTCTTTTGGATTGTTAAGCCCCTTTTCCACGGAAAGAACAGTGGTATGCCAGTTTCTTTGTGGAAGAAAGTGAGCACAGCAGATTTATCATGCTTAATAAACATGCATCTCTAAAAATAGATTAGAAGGGCCCCATGAAGGCATTAAAGCCTTGACCTCATAACTGCAGGTTTTATTGGTTGTTTACTTTTAATTGCTTGTATTTAACCAGATGTGATTCTCTATAAATGTTCACACTTAATTTGACGAGAAATGCCTATAACAAATATTCCTATGTTGTCTGAATTAAATGTCAACCTTAAATTGCATTTTTCAGTTACTATACCTGTAGGGTTTGAACACTAAGAGCATCTAGAATTTTTGTTTCTGCGGTATACCACAGAACATCTTTATGTCCGTGTACAGTGTAATTGGGGGATTTATTGGGTCAAGCTGTTTCATGGTTGTGTGCTGACATCCTTTACAGCTGAAAAACTGTGGGGGCTAAGGTTCTAGGAATCGGGGTTAATGTTCAGCCAATTGTTGACAGTGACTAAGTCCAGCGCGGTCTGTGAGTTCTGCAAGCCGGCATGTGCTCAAATAAAACAGCCCAGAAAAGACAAGAATCACTTAATAATTCCAAAATTGGCGTGTATGATCTGGAGCTGAAAGCTGCCAGTGCAGGCCTGCGGTTGTGGCTTTCAGTAATAAGAATGCTTAATCTAGAAAGTTCACACTGTAATCTATGTAATTTCACTATCATATGGCTCACCTGAATAATTTGACCATCTGTTTATGTTGGTCTTCATTTCCTTATTTAGCATTTGTCTTTTAACCAATTAGATCCCACCAGAGTTCTGGAACACTCTTGTGGTTTCCTAACCATTTTCAATGAGGCTGATTACTGTTTTGAGCAAACATTTTATTAGAAACCCAGCTAAAAAAGGCAGTAACTTAACAAGTGATGTGATTTAATATTCTTTATATTCATGCTACTGTAGTGAAAAATTCGAATTATTAAACGATAAACTACTAATTTCCCACACTGATATGTGATGAACTTAGATGTGGCACATTTTAATTATACAACTTTAATAAGTTCTTAAAAAAATTTTTTTAATAAATACTTTAATATTGAAAACAGTCAAAGTATTTCTAATATACAGCAAGGCCAAAAATTAAGTACTTACCTCGGAATGTTCACTGTTGCGACATTCATCTGGTGTATTAGCTTCAAATTAAGTTAAATCTCACTTTGTTCAGGTTTTGAAACAGTAACCGTGATGAAGATTGTTACTTTCTCACACGAAAATCATTTCAGCTCATACATAGTTTTTGTTTTTCTTCAGATTATTTTTCCTCCATTACCATATGAATCAACAAATTTAGGTTGGATGCTTTAATCAGCCCAGAGTGCATGAAGTCACTTACTTTGCTCATAACTCCATTTTACCAGCTGCACTGATCATATAGTTGCAATTTGTTTACAATTGCAGACTAAGTCCATGCGTTTTTCTGGATCATTTGCTCACCGCATTTACTCGATTTGTCAGTAGTCAGGACCCCTACAGAACCCAAAGTGTGTGGGTATTATGGTGGGCATTGCTGTTCACCGCTGTGCTGAGAATAATCCACCTCTGGAATAATACATGCTCACTGGTGGGCCTGGAGGGGCCGAACATGGTTAAAGAGGGTAAAAGGGGCTACCAAATGATGCAGAGAAACAGATGAACTAACTTCTGCAACTGTTCAACTACAAAGAGCACCTATATGGTAAGTAATAAAATAAAATGGACCTTGTTGTTACTGGGTGTGTGTGCCTAATGAAGTGGTTCGTCAGTTTGTGTGTGTGTTGGATGTTTGGCATTCTATTCTTTATGCGTAAAGTATGTTAATCACAAACAAATGTTAACCAAATAACCAGACGTTACTCTTTAAACAGTGTGAGAGTAGCTGTCCCTTTTTTTTTTTTTTAATAACATAAATCAAGAGACCTAATAAAAAGCTGTGCTTGATCTGTTGGCAACTCCGTTGTTGTTCTTTTCCAATTACGTTGTCTTCCCTCTCAACACCATTTTAAGGCTTGTGCATGTGTTGCCTGTAAACTTTGCGCTTTGGCATCAGGAAAGAAAACAAGAGCCTGCTCTAATTCTGTAAGTTTTCTGGAGCTGCTCTCCCAGCCACATTAGAGAGCGTCTCGGAGCTTCTGTGGTCGGCCCCGGAACACCATCTCCAAACACAAGAACCGCAGGACATTCTGTTCCCAGCTCCTGCTGTGAAGGCCCCAATCAGCTCCACTGCCTGAGATATCCCGCTCTGTGGCTTGCCGTGTCTTTGTACCACTTCCAAGAAGCTGGAACGTTCTCTGCTGGTGCGAGAAGAGTACCGCGGATAGGACGGGCTAATTGAATTGAGTGTTCTGTTCTCGCTTGTTTACAAGCGGCTGAGAAAGAGAACGAGCATCTCCCGTTTGAACGCGCCATCAGTCACGAGGGATGCACAAAGGACCCATCTCAGTCGAGCACTCGGTGTGGACAGAGTCCACTGCTGCTACCTTTTGTCTCTTGGCTAGCCTGAAAACATGGCATTGACCCTCTCCAGATTTAGCAGGGCATTCTGAGGACAGGACGGAGGACCTGCTCGCCCCCTCCTCCTCTCAGACAGACTCATTGCATCACTAGTGATGCAGCTTTGAGGTGGAAGAGGCGGGCAGGGGAGGGCCCTCACTTTGAGGAGAGAGAATGTTATGAGGGAAATCCATATATAGTGAGGTATTCATGCACTTTCCATTTTGTTATTTAATATACTTCCAGTGCATATATCCACTTCAGATGTACACATCTTTTGAGAGAAAAAGTATGTAACAAAGATGGTAAAAAAAAAAATACACACCACAAATGAATGACATTAATGCTTTGTTGCAAAGCTGTTGTTGGCAGTTACAGTTTACAGACATCCACAGTAAGAAGTAATTAGCTTTTTGAGGCACTGTGGTTGAGTTTTTAATTCCCCGAGGTTACGAGGGTCCCTACTGTTTGACTTGAAGTTCAAAAATATAAGTTTATAATATACATTTTTATAACTTTTTTCAGTAAATGATTAGTCAGGCCATGCAAAGACCTTATAGTTCTGGGTGTTGTTTCTAAGTGTCTTGCAACCGGCATGTCTGTGCGAGGGTTGTGATCAAATAAGCTCTGTACCCTTTTGGCTTTTATCTCAGCAGGACAACGTTGACCGAACTGCCAATCACAGACCAGCAGAACTAATTGGGTCAAGTTTTCAGCAGGCAGCCAATCGGAATTCTCCTAACCATCAAGGTTGGTCCTCTTTAAGAGTTTTGTTTATGTTTAGAAGTGGTTTAGTTCCAGCTTGGGTGTATTTTTGTCGAGTGTGAGTGTGAGTGTGAGTGTGAGTGTGTGAGTGTGTGAGTGTGTGAGTGTGTGAGTGTGTGAGTGTGTGAGTGTGACTGAAATTGTTGCTGTGTGTGTAGTAACTGTTGTTCAGTCACTGTGTGTTTTAAAAAGTGAAGGCAGGGCGGGACTTCACGCACATGTTGATGCACATACCTCTTTGTGTCATGTTATGTCTCTGTGACTTGAGTAGCAAGTCTTATTTATGTCTTAGTATACAATCACCATCCAATTTAATGATGCAGTAATCACCTTCCTTCTTTTTTGCACTCAGTGACCACTTCATGAGCTCCATGTGCCATTTTAGTCACTATATACAGTCATATGTAGTCAAAGTCTGAACACCAAATGACATGTTCTTTACCTGGGGGCTGTGGCCACTAGGGGGTGCTATCGGGGCCACTATGCACTCCCTCTAGGTCATTCACCATTGAACTGCTGTTGACCAGATATAGGTGGAGTTGAGACAACACAGCAGTGACTGTGCCATTAAAACAGCATTTAGTCTGTCTGGCATTAATGCGAGTGTATCAAGTTCAGTCAAAGTCAAAGTAAACTTTGTCATCTCAGCTCTATACGTGTATGCAGAGAAATGAGAGGGCATGACTCCAGATTTTACAGAGTACAAAAAGACACATATAATATACACATATATATATAAAATATAGATATAAACTACAAATAAAAATGTGTAGTTTAGTACAAAGGGTAATTTTTCACTTCTAAAAAATATGCAAATATTGCATCAGCAGTTCAGTGGGGAACAATCAGAATACGGGAAAGTAATTGTGTGCCTTATATGTGCAAATGAGCCTCACTGTTGGGGTGTTTACACATGAATGGTCACTGCTGGGTACAGAATAGATCACCACTCCAGCCAAGAGCACTTCTGAGGTCAGAAACTGACCACTGATGAAGGGCTAGAAGGTGGCTTGCACAGACTCTTTAACAGACTGGCTACAACCCGGTGGAGCTAGAAGGTAGGTGTAGCTAATAAATGGTCACTGAGTGTAGGCACAGATTTATCTTAGTTTTTTCGTTATTGTTATAGCATACTCTCAGAACAATGTACATTAATGAATGTGTTTGATATTGTGGTAATAATGCATATGTTGTCTTTATGTTCCCTTACCTTCCCCTAGCCGTGTCTGGATGTTTGAGTATGCAACACTTGCATGGTCTGTGCGTGTGCGGTGTCAGTGTGTTAGCATGATAGTATGTGTTTGCTGCTCTGACCGTCGTGGCGCTCTTACTCTAAAACAAGTTCTGAAGTGGTCCACCTGCTGTCCCAAAACAGAAATGCTGATGCTCTCTCTCCCTCCTTTCTCTCTGTCTCTCCTGGGACCAACAGAAGATTGCTCAGGAGCGCGAGAAGTTTGCAGATGAGGACAGCATCTTCTACACACTCGGGGAGTGCGGCCTCATCTCCTTCTCGGACTACATATTCCTCACCACCGTCCTCTCCAGTGAGTTCTCTCCATCTATTCGGGGCTCCACACTCATTTTCGCCCTGAAAACAGTCCCAAATATGATGATACTTTTCTGTGAATTGCAATATTCAGCACAGTTTTAAGATCAAATCTTAAAGAAGTCACTACACAAACCTGCAATATGTAAGTAGTGGCATGCAGAAACTCTTGTTTTGGTGTGAGACTGATTTTTGGGCTATTTTTGGTGTCTTCAATACAAAAACTCATAGATTAATTTTTTTAAAAGTTTTAGCAAGCAAATCATTTTAAGGTTGAGTATCTCTAAAAACTTGAGAATCAGTGTTGCATCTTGAATCAATTTAAATTTAAATTAGATTGCTTTCTATACATATCATCATAGTGATTTTTACTATTATTTACTAGGCTATAATAAATAATAATGTTACACTATTTTTTCGACTTTGCTAGTTGGTTCACCTGCAGCAGATCCTTCATTTGATTCACTTTAACTTGGGCTGTTTGAAAAAATAAACCGTTTTTGTCAGCTACTCACATCAGTTAGTTCAGTTTGTACTTTGCTAGTTTTGAGCATTGTCTGCCATGCTGTGAGTGGTGAGCCAGTTGATCATGCCTAAGTGCACACATGCATTCCTCAATGCACATGGGTTTATTTGAATGATGACTCCTTGTCTTTTTTGCTGTGAAAAACAGCAACTTATTCGTGTTTCAAAAGCTAATAAAATATGCAATCAAAATTATGTAAAATCTTATTTTTGAAAAAAATCTGACCCCTCCCCCCCCTCCATCTTTTTCTCCCTACATTTTTGGCTTTGCCACAAATTACATCAGAAAACTTTATTGATCCCAGAGACTGCAAAGACACACAGAGACACAGTGACAAGAACAATATAAAATATAAAGTCTAAATAAAACCTAAATTTAAAAAAATTGTAGAAAAGAAAAGAACTCAATATGAATATTCAATATGCTATATACAAAAATGCTGGGTATAAATACCATTTATAAGTAACACTTTTGAGTAAGTTATTGCCCTAGTAGAGAATCAGTAGTAATATTAAGTACTAAAAAGTAATATTGACATGAGTAGTAATATTGCACATGAAGATTATTGCATGTAAGGTACTGCAGGTAATGAAGTGATTCAGCACCCATTTAGAAAATGTCACATGATATTGCACAGGGTAAGACAGTGACGTCTGACGGGTTTCTGTAGACCACCAGCCTTAAAAAAAAAAAAAAAGGAAAAGTTATTATATTGGATGTGTGCTACATGCCGTTACAATTGCCGTCTTTTAAAGAGAACAGGAAGGCACGGTTGTGTTTTGAACTGGCTCGCCCTTTTAAGAATTTATTTTATGACTGTATATTTTACCGACATTAGGTGTTAAATAAGCGCATTCAGCTTCGGTCTCAAAGCGGTTTTTACACAACCCGTACACTATTTTTATAGTTCCCAGGACAGCATGGCATTAGTCTGTTGTTTTTGTTCAGTCACTACCCACAGTTTCCTTGGAGAATCATCAGTCCCAGATGAGTAAAATATGAGCGAAATATCTTGTTGACCATAAACAGTCTTACGTTATTGCTTCACATAAGACTTTCACAGTATCCAGAATAATAGAAGTGCTTTATTACTTTAAAAAAAATGATTGGAACATAAAGCTCTAAGAATTTTCCCCATTTATCTCTTACGCAGTGTCAAAATGAATTGTGGCGTACCCTTGGGCTGAGCTCCTGCAAATGGCCAGTTAAAGCTGATCCTTAGCCAAAGTAAAACTTTCTTAACTGCTTTTAGGTTGAGAGAGAGAGAAAGGGAGAGAGAGAGGGAGAAAAAATACTAGTACTTGGTAAAAAGCACAGGTTTACCTGCTAATTCAATGGGCAGGTGTCTTTTCCACCTGCTCGTATTGTTTGACAGTGTGACTGACGGTTGTGGAGGGAGTGGAGGGTAGCAAGATTGTGTCATTGATGATGGATGCCTTGTGTTAATCGCTGTGCTGCAGTCTCCAGCAGCTGCAGCTAAACTGAACTATAGATAATCCAACAGTAATGATCCCACCGACAAACTCATCTCAGTCCATTTACTCACTTTCACATTGAATTTAGATATTCATTATATATTCTTTTATGACAAAGGGAGCTGGACACCTGTGCCATCACAGCTCCCAGAAGGCTTACATTCTTGCTTCACCCAAAAATGCTAACAGGGCTAACAATACAGTCAGTCAAACCGCTGAACAGCTTAAAGTGTGTTTCTGCAAGCCAAGATTTACTTGCTGTTCACTGCAGCATATGTGTGTGTACGGGAGCAGATTTGTTCATAGACTCTTCTGGGTACCTTTCGTCCGTCTGGAGGATTAGAAGCTGTATTCACTGTTTGGCAAGTCAGTGCCAAAACATCACCTGCTCGGATGACAACAGATGGGTAGACCATTTTACTGTTTATCATGAGAACAGGACAGAGGCAGTTGTCATAGTTCGTTCAGTCTGCTCATTATAACTCATCACAGTGCTTCCACTGTTAGTATTGCAGCTTGCAGACTTTTTGGGCTCTTTTTGAAGGACGTGCTCAAAAAAACAGCTGCCTTTAGCATATGTGTGCATAGTTCTAAAAAACATATAACCATTAAATATAAAGCTTCATAAACTCTGCTTCGTAACAAGTCATGATGCAGTACATAATACTGCTAGCGTGACACATTCTAAACGCAGGTATGAAATCAAACCTGAGTCTGACCTGCAGCTCCCTGACTGGTGCTGCTAAACTGGAAACATGAACCCACTTGCATATTCTAACACATGGATTATCAGACACTGTTTTTCCATGCACCTTGGTTAAAGTAAATAAGAAAGACAGTTTAAAAATCTTCCAGTGTATGTATTGTACACAACTATAATATACTCACAGTGTTTTGTACTGTTTGTTATCAGTGTTTGTCAGGTTGTACCTGACTATGAACAGCATCCATCCTCCCCTAATCAACTGTTAGCCCAGCTGTGCTAAAGTTCCTCTCGCTACTTATAGAAATGCTTAAGCAAACTTAACAAACAAAGGGAAAATATCAGTTTTTACCAACCCAACACATCCGTAGTTTCATTCAAGGGCACATTCATGTATGCCTTAAGCTATTCAGAATGGAAAAAAATCTACCCGGACTTGGGTAGCAGATGTTTTAGACTGATATAAATGCTGAAATGACACTGTGTTTTGTGTTCTGTTTAGCCCCTCAGAGGAACTTTGAGATCGCCTTCAAGATGTTTGACCTGAACGGTGATGGGGAGGTGGACCTGGAGGAGTTTGAGCAGGTAAGAACATGCATGCACACACACATACATAGAACACTTTCTGCATTGCTCTGTACTGTGCTCTCTACCTAATGTGGGGCAGCTGGTGGCCTAGTGGTTAGCGAGTTGCCCCTGCGGTCAGAAGGTCGTCCCAGGACTGCTAGTGGCATCACTGAGGTACCCTTGAGCTATGTGTGCTGTGCTGTGGTGTGTTCATGTGTGCTATTTTACTTACTTCACTTTACTTAACAGTACATATAGAGTAAGTTTTCTTTGTTTTAAATCCAAGCAGCTGAAAGGTTTGAGTGAGACAAGTAAGGGTCCTTTGGTCAGAAAAGAAAAATTACAAAATAAAATTATTTAAAATTACCAGACATCATTTATTAGAAATATTTAGAAAAACATTTTTTATTTAGTTCTGCCCTTTGATTATAGGAAAGGTAAACAGCCTCACATTTCGTTACTTTCTGTTATAGATCGCCGATCGTCTGTGACATCTAGTTTTTGAAGTGGCCTCTTTGAGCATTTGGATATATGAGGGCATAACGGGACTCCTTTAATTAGTGTGTGTTCCATATGAGCAGGCATGCTCAAGTCTGTGTGCGCTGAATTCTCTCAGCCTGGATTAGCCTGCCAGTAGCTCCACTGAACAAAATAAGTCCCTCCATCTGAATAACATGGTATAACTAGTAAGAGAGTAATTAGATCTAAAGAACGTTCACTGTGTAATGACTTATGTTTCCCAACTACAGGCTGTGATATTTATAGTTTGCACGCTGCTCTTGGATCAGACCAAGATAGTTTGGGGGAGCTGGAGTTGCATATGCAAAATTGCTCTCTGTTATTGTAGTAGAACAAAGTGTTTATTTAGTTATTTGCCTGATAATTTAATGTAATTGTTTTTAAAGGAATATCTGGCCAACGAGTTACTGACGAGAAAATGAGAGGATTTCTTTCCGCATCAATACGCTGTCCCAAGGCTAAAGGACAGCACATTAATCAGTGCTGAATGTGCTGTTCCCAGAAGGCCCATAAGCTCAGTCTCCGCAGACAGTCTATGTGGCCTCTTTAAAGCTTGTGCTGGATGATATGCACACAGTACAAAACCGTATTACGATTATATGTTAGATAAAAACTTTGGTGAATCAATAAAAAGTAGCCTGCAATATTTAACCTAAAATATTTAAACATTTCTTTAATTTGTAAACATTAGTAGGGAAAATGCGCTCCCTTAAGAACAGTGTCCACATATTGTCAGGACAAGCATTATCTGTGCATGAATAGGATGATGGAAGGATGATGATTCGTAAGGCTATTAGGAGTTAGAAGAAAAAACTGGAACAGCAAACAGCAGGTTTTATAGCACAAAAAAGAATAGCATTGCAGTTTGCATTTTTAATGGGCCAAGATGTCCACTTACTTGGATTAACAGTTTTAACACTTTGTGTTTTTCAAAAACTGTGTTATTAATGAAAATGCAACACAAATTTTATCTCCTGATTAAAATTTAGATTAACTGACTCCAAAAGGTTTCTGGGTCAGTATACCCCACGCATGCAGCAAACCAGCAATGTTTCAGAATTAATTACACAGAAGCCGTTCCATTCATGTGTAAACAGACAACTTACCCTGGGGGCCCCTTCCCTCAGGTTAAAGCCTTGATATACTTTCAGCAAAATAAAACTCACACGGTTTGCGTGAAGCCAACTGAGAAAAGACCAATATCATGATAACAGATGATACCAAACGTATTGTGTGTACCGAGTGAAATATTTATGTATGTATGTATGTATTTATTTGTTTATCTATCATTCATTCAGTTATTCACTCATTTATTTGACTACCATTTCCTTATGTCCTTTTTTTCGCCCAGTGCAAAGAGCCCTTCAGAGTTGAATTTGGATCATGTCTATCTGTGTGCTTGTTGTGTGTGTGTGTGTGTGTGTGTGTGTGTGTGTGTGTGTGTGTGTGTGTGTGTGTGTGTGTGTGTGTGTGTGTGTATACGTGTTGTGTGTCACAGGTGCAGAGCATAATTCGTTCTCAGACCAGTATGGGCATGAGACACAGGGACCGGTCCACCACAGGGAACACACTGAGGACAGCAGGCTGCAGCTCAGCTCTCACCACCTACTTCTTCGGTGCCGACCTTAAGGGCAAACTCACTATCGGCAGCTTCTTGGAGTTCCAGAGGAAACTGCAGCACGACGTACTGAAGCTGGAGGTACATCTGGGCTATAAAAGCGAACTTGAGTGTCAATGCTCATTTGTGATGATTAGTGCATTTTAAGCATTTTTCTAGATCTGAATGTTGATGGTGAGAAATTAATAGCTCCACCAATATAATGACACATCAATCATTAAATCAGCAGTTAACATCTTTAGTTCTGTCCTGCAGCTATGCGATAATGTAGCTTAGAGAGCACCAGTATCTGAAGTTCTTGGTCAATGCAAATATCTGATTTTTTTCGTTCACTTATCTGCTGATGCTGATATTACTTTTGTAAAATGTAAAAAACGAGAATACATCTCCCTGGATTAGCATTACAGAGAAATATGACATTTATTTCTATAGAGTTACAAATCTGGTCAAATTAATAAAATGCAGATTATTTTTGTCCAGTGACTTTCACCTAAACATTCTGACCAAACATATATACTTATAAACACAAGCATATATACATCATGAAATACTGGTCAAATCTAAATATCTGTCCAACCCTGATATATTTTTTAAAAATTTTCTGTCAATATCAATACATTTCATTTGACAGGTAATGAATCTTAAGATGATTTCAAACAGTGGCATGCATGTGGCAAGCCTAAACTCCTGTGCAACATTTGATTTTCCCACCAACTAGGACTCCCATGCACATTGATGAAACAAAAATTGTTTTCTGTTCACATTTTTTGCACTAATGGAGATATCAATATAAACTACAAATGCAGGTTATTATTTATTTTCCTCCTCAACAAAGGACTGAATGGCTTGTACCTATCCTTGTTTTTTGTACAGTGGGTCTTATTAGATATATACACTGATCAGCCATTACATTAAAACCTTGACAGGTATCATTGTAACAAGATAATCAATGTTATTCACTTCACCAGTCAATGTATTTAATGTTATGGCTGACCTTGTACTTCATAAATATGAACAAAATGTATTCAGAAACATAAAAAATAGATGTTTTTAAATCAACAGTGACAGGTTAAAAAAAGAATTTAGACACTTACAATATTCATGTCTAAAGGTTAAAATAAGAACAAATGACATTCTTTCTATTGCTGCAGCAAAAATCGTCATAAAAGTAGTTTTATCTAGCTAGTGCATCTTTTGTATTAGCTACTGAGCTACTGAATAATAAGTATTAATGTTAATTGCTGAATAATACATTCAGGTTCAAGAGTTTATTTAAGCAACTTTACATAGAGCTCTGGAAAAAAATAAGAGACCCCTGCAAAAACATTTGGTTTCTCAAGTTTTATCTCGAAGTATTGAACAGCTTTGCCTTAGTTTTTAAGAACTGCTAACAATATTTTTCCTGATTTCCAAATAATGATAATTAGTAAATAAGTAAATATGAGAAATGATAGTTTTAAAAGAACTTGAATAATTCAAAGAAAATAAATCTCTCGTTCACTTTTAAACAAAGATATGCTGATTTAAAAATAAATTGCAGTGGTATCTTGTTTTTTTCCGGAGCTGTATAGGATTGTTATAAAGAAGTCCAGTAAAGGACCTGTTGAAGAGGGAAATGCTCAAAGGAGGGGTATTAAAGAATGGATTGGTTAACAGGGGAGAAAGGCCCAGAGGCTTTGGGGCAGCTGACAGGAGTGGAGGCTGCCTGACATTGGTTTCTCTGGTGGCACCCTTCACACATTCAGCATGTGTCATTTCTTCAGGCAGACTCTGTCACTGTCTCCTTCTCTCTCTCTCTCTCTCTCTCTCTCTCTCTCTCTCTCTTTCTCTCTCTCTCTCGCTCTCTGCCTGTCCCTCTCTCTCTCTCTCTCTTTTTCTCTCTCTCTCGCTTTCTGTCCTCTGTAACATAAATGCTGAAACAGCAGGTCCGACTGGGTTAATTTAATCCCCTATCCAGTTCCTCTTGGCAAAAACCTTTTTTGTCCTCCATCCTCTCCTTCCTGTGCCATGTTCTTTTATTCTTTCTTTCTTTTCTCTTTCTCTCTCTCAAGCTGGCAAGCCCAGTGTCCAGCTAATTGACAGGTAACTGGATTGACACATTAGGGCTTAGACAGTGAGAAAGACAGTGAAAAGCAGCTGTATTTTTACAGAATTTTACAGAGCATTAGGACGTTTTTTACCCTGTTCCTCCGAGTTTGGAAAGTAAGGTTTATTTAGACTCCAGACTCGACTAAGAATATGAGCAAACAGTCCGGCCCCAGTGATGCCTTTCTGTCCGGGAAATAATACATGGCTTCCTGATTAGTTCTGCAGCACGAGGGCTTGCTCATGCTCCATCAACCAGGAGAGAAGAGATTTACATCTAGGGATGAAGATTTGAGAGAGAGGAAGAGAGAGAGAGAGAGAGAGAGTACAGCTGTCAGCAGATCTAAACTTATGCTTTTTTTTTTAAGTGCTTTTTAAGACTGCCTGGTCTTTCTGAAAATGGTAGCATACATCTCTGCTCCCAGTGCTGCACATCTAGTGATGTCCTTTTGCCACATTATTACATCAAGAACAGGAGACAAAAAGAAGTTCAAGCCCTTGCACTGAGATGATGGTGAAAAACACGTTGCACCTTCCCAAGGCCAAAAACACTTTGCCTTTGGTTTAAGAAGGGGTGAAATTTATGGTTGGCTTAGAAATTATCTCTTCTTAGCAGGATGTAATAATAAGAATCTAATAATGCGGGAATTTGTGTTTGCACAGTTTGAGCGGAATGACCCAGTGGACGGCAGGATCACAGAGAGGCAGTTTGGGGGTATGCTTCTGGCCTACAGTGGTGTTCAGTCCCGCAAACTCAAACAGACGCAGAAAGGCCTGAAGAAGATGTTCAAAGATGCCCAAGTAAGCCAAAAACTTTACAACTTTCTGTAAACATGGACAGCCATCTCTGTTTTTTACATATTTCTTGATATGCATTGTACACTTTTCTGTGCTAGTCATATTTACTTTTTTATATAAAAAATCATAATATTGCATGTTATTTTTTATATAATTTATGTTAATTTCAGTTTCAATTTTAAAGATCAAAATGCATCATTCAAACTTGTAGCCAACGTCAAGCCAACAGTGGGCATTTCATTGGTCCATAAAATGGTAAGCTAGTTCAAGACTGTATTGTGTGTGATCTGTATTTGGGGAGATCTTGAAAGTGCTATACATGGCTACTATAAAGCAAATGAATCATCGCAGCTTTTCAAAGATTTTGGGTCCATTGTTATTTATTTGTGACCTTTCAAACATAAGCCAGTTGAGACACTGTATAAACAAGCCTTAAAAGTCAGGTAAGAAGTCCACTCAATACAGTCATAATAACATTGGTCAAGTGTGATTTTTCAATCTTAAATGACCTTTCCCCTTCTGTGCTTGAGGAGTTTGTATGTAATGTCTTGAATAGTTGGAAGAGGGTCATTACAAAAGGTGACTTCATAATACCATTACAGAAAAATGCTTTTATTCAGTAAAGAAAAAAATCAATGACATCAATTATAATGTATAGTAGGGCAGTTATAAACTAAATCAGCTGTGAACATTTATGGCGTCAAAGACAAATGGCAAGCCTATTCTTGATCTTCTGCCTTAAGAGCACTTTTAAGCCAACATTTATTCTCCTGCTGGCTTTAATCAGTTAATTATCCATATCCCGCTTGCCTACTGACCCTAAGCAATGCGCCCAAAAGTCCTCAAAACACGTGCATGCACACACACGTACTATTGCAGCTAAATTTACAAAAGTAAAGCTGAAGTGTCAAACATAATGCTGTTGATAATGTGAATAACTGCGTTCTCGTACCCAACATTGACACATCAACATTAATATTTGCGCAAAAAGCCACCTTGCAGATACAGAGAGCTGTGCTCCAGGCTTTTAGAGCTTAGTGTGGGTCTAATTGGTAAATTCAGCAAGTTTATTTCTTTTTTCTCTTGCCCTCCCTTCCTCAACTCTAGTCTTTCTCTGTTCCTGTGGCACAGATATTAAAAAGTCACAGTTCAGTGCTTACTGAAGTCCTGTGTAAGAGATTTAATGGTTTCCTTCCAACTTCACACCATCATTCCACTCATCGATTTAGGTCCCTTATTCAGTTATTGCACCCATTGATGTTTATCTCTTTTTCAAGGTTGACCTTATCACATAAAACAAAACGTATACCCAAGCAAACAACCTTCTGATTCAGTTGTTGGTTGTTGTTTGTCATGTTGGTTGTTGTTTGTCAGTGGAATCAGTATTTTTATGAAGCAAAAAACTTAGAATTTACTTTATCTTTTTCTGTCCAAGGACTTTATTAGACTGTTTTATTTGTTGAATTGGTAGAATTTTTTGTCAGTGCTTGTTAGATAGAGGACTGCTTGGTAATCCTCCTCACTCGGCGGCCATCTACAAGCCCAGGCTCCTGTCTCTCTGAATGAGGAGGTGTCCGTGGCTCAAGTAATGTTTTTCATCTTGTTTCAACATGTTTCAGCTTGTTCCCACTACAACATATGTGCTAATCTCCACCACACTGGTAGGCTTTATGCAATACAGCATGACAAGCTATTCGTCATTTTTTCCCCTCATTTTCTACCCAATTTAGCTGTGTTTAGTTCCATCCAGCTAGGATGTCCCCAATCAAATAATACCAGAAGCACCAGGAGGGTGAAAGCTTGGACGTGCAGCCTCCGAATCACTTGTGACGCATTAAAACATTTCCTTAACTTGGCTTGAATACAACAATATTGGACCACCTAATGCCAATCCTCTTACGGCCATTACAAGATACCTGTGCTTGCTGGCATCGTGCTGAGTGAGTGTTGGTGGGAGAGGGAAGGCCTTCCTACCCAGCCAGAGAGAGCAAAGCCAATTGTGCACTCTTGGACTTCCAGAAGATTGTGGCATTACTGGGGATCGAATTCGGTGTTTACCCAATTTAACTTATGCTATTCAACCAGTTTCAACCAAATCAGCCGAAATATATACCTGCAACCTTCTGTTCCTCTAAATTCATTTTGTCTTTAAATCTTTATGTAACATATTCAAAATGCAAATGTTCCTTTTTCATCTATTCACCTGTTCACATCTTGCTACCTGGGCCAGTTTGCACATTAAAATCATAAATAAAGATATTTTTTAGGCAGGGTGGTTACATGCACAAGTTCTTAACCTACAGAAAGACTGAACTTGCCTCCACCATGTTGTTTTCAGAAATCATTACTTTTCAGACAGAATTCCAAACATGTATATATATATATACATGATGTTAATGATTTACATGGGATGGGAGATCACTAAGTGCCTCATACTGAGAAAAACTAACATTCCAAATTCTTTTTATAGCAATAAAATCTTATTTCCTAGAGTTCTAAAAAACTATAAGAATACAGCTTCTTTTTTCAGTTCTTGACTATGGATCTACAGGCTTGCCACCTTTTGATGCTGTTTTGTCATTTAGCACTTAGGTCTATACATGGTAATAAATTGACAAATCATTGTATTATATACTGGAAAGTGTGATGACCTTTTGGAAGTGTAAGAGGTTACCATTGTTTGAAACTTTTTCATCCATCACCTCTCTACAGCTCTAGAATGTCAGTGCCTACAGTAGCTGAATAATGCTTCGTATTCATCAGGTTAATTTGGTCTTTGGCTCTTATTGCACTGGAACATTTTGGAATAATAAATCATGAGCCTGATTACATCTGAATTTAACTGAATTGTATTATTAACTACTACTTGATTGCATTACTTAATTGACTTTACAATATGTTTTTATTTTTGTTGATTAGTTTTATACAACGATCAGCCATAACATCAAAACCACCTTCATAATATTGTGTAGGTCCCCCTTGTGCAACGGTGTGGTATCTGACACCAAGATATCAACAACAGATAAGTCATGTAAGTTGCAAGATAGGACAACTTACGGTGATGTCTCACAAATGCCATCCACTTAATGTTAAAGAAAATGTGATTCATCAGACCCGACATCCTTCTTGAATTGCTCCATGGTCCAGTTCTGATGCTCTCATGCCCATTGTGGGCACTTTTGGTGATGGACTGGTCTGTTAGAGCAGCTTTTCTGTGGGTTCAGGCCAGACAGACTAGACTTCTATCTTAATGCTCATCAGTGAGCCTTGGGTGTCCCTGACGCTGTTGCTGGTTCATCAATTGCCCATCACTTTTGATAGCTACTGACTATTGGACTGGGTTTCAAAGAGCCAGTTGTCTAGCCATTACAGTTTGGTCCTTGTCAAAATCGCTCAGAACCTTATGCTTGCTCATTTGTTCTGCTTCCAACACATCAACTTCAATAACTGACTGTTCACTTGCTGTTTAAAAGATCCCATCCTTTGACAAGAGCCATTTTAATGGGATAATCAGTGTTATTCACATCACCTGTGAGTGGTTTTATTGTTGTGACTGATTGTTGTGACTATTGTTGTGAAAGAGTTGTTTTGATGTTTGAGATTTAACGCCACATTATTATTCTGTTCCCTTTCTAAGACTTATCAAATTGTTCTCTCTTTTCTCTCTCTCTGCCATCTTCTCATTCAGGGTATCACCTTTGAAGAGGTGGAGAACTTTTTCACGTTTCTGAAGAATGTGAATGATGTGGACACTGCTTTGAGTTTCTACCACATGGCAGGTGCCTCCATAGACAAGGGTATGTTCACAAAAAGACATTTTCACTGTAAAACATCTTTACTTTTCATAACCCCGCCTACCAGCATCATCTGTTTTCCATGCTCATCTCATATTTCCTCCCATTGTCCTCTCCTCATTCTCTCTCCTTTGTTCCATTGGGCCACCAGCCTGATGAACAGTTTACTGTACCAGGCTCTTTTCCCGGCATCACTTTCCATTCCTTGTCTCTCTCGTCTTCTTGGAATGACTCTTGTACTACCTCTCTTGCTATCACTTAAGTCACAGTCCTTTGTCCCCTGGTTTACATATCACTTTCTTTGTAACAGTGTTAGGTAGTACTGATAAAATTTGACATCACAAATATATCATAGTGACAGATCATTTAGTTGCTAGATAGGACTTGCTCCATCACAGAAGTTGACGGTGAGAGCTAGTATGTGATCTTTTCAAATTACATGAAGGACCTCCATAATCTGTCTGAACTGCTGCAAACACCTCTTCATTGAAGCGCTCAGCATGCTTGAAGATGAACTCTTATCTACAAGTTCTTTTATGATAGCTAACTTATGCTCGTATTGACTACCATTGTGCCAAATCAAAAGGAAGACCGTCCCTATTCACAGCTGGTGGCCTAGAGGTTAGGGTGTTGCCCCTGTAATCAGAAGACTGTGGGTTCAAATTCCAGGACTGCTAGTGTCATCATTAAGGTACCCCCACACACTGCTCCCTGGGCGCCCCTCGTTGGTGGCAGCCCCTTGCTTCACTTGATGAATGAGTTAAATGCAGAGAAAGAATTTCACATTGTTCACACTGTATACTGTACTGTGCTGTGGTGTGTTATAAAGGGGTCACTTTACTTTACCCACCCAGAGAGAGTGAGGTGAGTTACATTGTCTTGTATCTGACTTATGATCTGCTGAAGATAGAGCTAACTCTTAGACAGTTGAGTGCCATATGCTAAACTACATTTTCAAAAAGGAAATGTGCTATTTATTTAGCATTCTTGCATTTTAATTGGTTCTAAAACACCCGGGAAGTGACAGACGGTTAAGGTTGTTTTATCTGTCAGAACTGCTTAAACTAAAAATCAGTCTTGTTGTGTGACACTAATACTGGTCTACTGATATATACAGTATATTGTCCAGCAGTAGTAACTTAATTTTTCATTGTCACATGAAATGAACCCACTCACTAACTCATTCTCATTGTTCCTCTCATGTTGGATATGAGTATCCTCTTAGTCTCTCCTCAAAAATTGACTCACATCAATGGATCCCATGCCCAAAAAAAACCCAGCAAATAACTGCACAGTCCATATAGATTGTTTCATTATTGATCCTGGCACACGGTTGCTAGTGCTGCGCATATTTTGCTGCTTCCCTTCTGTGTGCTTTCCGAAGCACTCGCTGTCTGATATAAATCCAATAAATCAGATCTAGTCTAGGAATCACTGGGCAGCCCAACCCACGCTGTAGTCAATAACTGTGGCAGCAAGGTGTATGCTAGCCACATATGACCATGAATGGTTTCATTTGGGGCTGAAAAATAAATATTTTGTTGTCAAATACGCGTATTATTTATTTATGTAATCCATTAATCAGCCTACATATGGCCTGTTACAACAAAAGTTATTAAACATCTAACATAAATCATCTAGTTAACATTCACTCTAAATTTAAAAAAAAAAAAGTTTTTTGTTAAATAAAAAATGTAGAAAATGTTCGAACCAAGTACTGTGTCCCTACATGAAAAAAAAAACAGCCGTCACTTTGTTTCATGTATCCATTTTAAGCCTACCTATAGTTCTGAGCTATTATAAAACACAGCAAAAGATAAAATAGATTATGTAATAATAAATATGTGGGTGAGATTAATGTTGTAACTCTTTAGGCTACAGCACCATTGAAAGGGATTTAATTAGTTTAACATTTTAACCCACCAGTCGAGTGGTATTTTTATTTCTCCTCACAGTGTGTGTAAACAAGTTTCCAGGGTGGTATTTGTGATAATATTGAATCATTGTTTCAGCGGTATGGATGTGTGTGTACACAGTAGGTAGGTGAGCAGCATTGCTCAGTTGTGTTTATCTCTTGATGGATGTGCATGTATCAAAAAAATGCATGGGACCAGCTGTCTTTTACATGCACACTATATGAACAAACGTAAAGGGACAAACCTAGGCCCCTTATTTCCAGTGAAGGGTAATCTTAATGCTTCAGTATACCAAGACATTTTGGACGCCATGCCTGCAGCTTTGTGGACACAGTTAGGACAAGGCCCTTTTCTGTTCCAGCATGACTGTGCCCCACTGCACAAAGCAAGGTCCATAAAGATATATTAAAGTGTATGTATTTGAATACAATGTCATTAAAGTCCCAATACTTTTGTCCATATAGTGTAAATGCGTAGTTAACAGCAAGTATATTGAGGTCATGAGGAGTGTATGGAACCTCATACTAAATTTTAACGAGTGCAGCCAACCCTAGTTTTGCAGCTGATTTGCATATTGGCTAATTTGGGGACCCACCCATGACCAGCTAAGCAGACAAGCCTCTAGAATATAGTAATTATGTTTTTAAATGGGAATGTAAATTAAAAGTTTATGAACAGTTAGCAACAACCCCATGCAGAACATCACAATGGTGGTTCCTCACAATGAGGTTTGTTGCAGTTTGTGGTTGGACAGTGACTGAGTATCAGACACCAAACAAATAAAAATTTCCACATTATTTTACTGACAGGGGAGGGAAAATGACAAGTAAGTAATGCAGAAGAGTGAGTTAAATCAGACAAGCCATTGTCTTAGCTTGCAATAGCAAGTTAGCTAGATCATTTTAAAATTAAGCCTGGGCAAAGACTGCAGCATAGAAGGCTATCACATACCTAATGACTAAGCATATGCCTTTCACTGACTTTTGCCTGGCTTTAAAACAACATCTAATATTTGATTATGTGACCCTGCACTGGAGGAGGGGGGAAATTTCTCCACGAATATCTCCTTCAGTCCCACCTCCCCCATATATCACTGTTCAAAATGCATAGCTAGGCCAGAGACCCTCCCTGATTCTGTGCTTAGCTCATAAATACATCACAGGACGGGAGAATAATGTGTTGATTTCTGATTCATGTTGACCCAGGCTTTCTTGGGTGCACCATATACTAATAAATCAAGCTCTGATGCTGTAAGGTGCTAATATACAAATCCAGACTGCATTTCTCCCAGCTGTAGACATAGAAAGAAGCAATTCTATGATGAAGAGGACATCCCAGCTTGAAAACAGGATAAATTCACCATGAATAAGATAAATGCAACCGGAACTACCTAAAGATCTGTGGATGAATTAAAATAACAAATGCGGTCGACAAATCTAAGTAAAATTCTCTTTCCTTTGTTTCTCCTTGGTAATTCAATTAATTGCCTAAACATTGAAAACACAACCACAAGCACAGATGCCTAGTAGATGCAGCTATTAGTGATTGGATCAGCAGCTGTTGTTTTGTTTAGTAATAGGGTTGATGTTGTTATGAAAAAAGCTGCATGGACAGTGTCAGAAACAAATACAGAACTAAACCTGTGACACTGGAGACGCCAGACTGAAACCAGCCACCACCACCACAGCTCTAGAGTTTCTGCACAGTGCTGAGACTAAACGAAGGTCAGCCGTCTGAATAAAGGCACAGACACACACACACATACACTCTCACCTTTGATATCGGAGGCCATTAGGTCTGACGTTTCATCTTTCTCTAAGCCGCACTCCTCCTCCCTGTTATTCTCTTTTAATGCATTTCTCCTACCTAACCCCCCCCCTCTCTCTCTCTCTCTCACACACACACACACACACACACACACACATATATATCTATCCTCTGCCTCTGTGTTCCTGGCTGAAAACGAGTGATATTTTGTGTACATTATCATGCAGGCCTGGTAATAAAGGAAATGATTTGTCTCAGTTACAACCTACGTCTCTTTTGCTTATTTCTCTATCTCTGTCTCTCTCTATCTCTCCCTCTCTGTGTGTGTGTGTGAGATAAATGTCCCTCGTCTGGCTTTGGTATCCTCATTGTCTCCACCTTTTCTGATCCCCAAATGATCTGCTCCTATACTCCTGGATAACTCTCTCTCCCTCTCCCTCGCCCTCATATGAAGCTCACTCTCTCACCGTGGGAGAGTGTCTGTTATTGATTCAGCCATGAACGACACAAACACAATATCCACCCTAATCCAGTTCACCAGCACTTTATTTAATAAAGCCTCACCACATTCACAATGAATTTGCTTTGGCTGCAGGTAGATGAGACCCCCTATAAGCTTTTATTGCACACTCTCTCACTCGCCCACTCACTTGCTCTCTCCTTGTCTTTCTAGCCACAATGAAGCAAGTGGCTCGCACGGTAGCCAAGGTGGAGCTGTCGGACCATGTGTGTGACGTGGTGTTTGCCTTATTCGACTGTGATGGTAAGTGTCCCAGTACAGTGCTAAATGGAGGAGTCCTCTTCATCTGGGGTCTCCCTGGCGTCTCTCTGTGCTGATAGGCTGGGCTGCAAGTACTGGGCAGGACAATAATGAGATTCTAGGGTCATGATAATTAATTAAAAAATGACCTCAATTCATTTTTATAATTTGTAAAAGCAGAGGTGTAACAATTCACACAGTATAATTTGGTTTAGTGTGATACAGGGTAATCTCAATTTGATGTATTTGTCAATGCAGCAAATGGTAGATGTATCACAAATGGAAATGTTTAAAGAATAGATATCGATTGGCGGGGTGCATATACACTGCTTCAGCAGGTGGAAAAGGAATTTTTGTAAATGTTATGTGAGGATTTAAAGACAAAAATAACCTTTAAGTTAAGCCAAACCATGTTAGAGGAACAGAGTAAAACATGTAGCTTGGTGTAGTGACATTGTATCACTGATTTGTTTGAAATTGGGTAAATTGTGTCTCTAAGCCATTATGATTAACTTTGGCCATTCCCACAAACTTATATTGGCTGCTGAATTTTGTTGGCCATTTCGATGAGTGAGCTAAATGGAACTGTAGGGGATGTGAGCAAATGTAGCCAAATTTTCTTCTAGTTATACTGTTGACAGTGAGATTGACTAGGTGATGTGCATTAACTGAGTTACCCTGCTAGCGGCGAGCTAACATTCTGAGCAGCTCTGGATGCTGTTTTTAATTTTACAGACATTAGATTTTTTGTTCATCAAAAGGGGATGTAAATGGGGAGATGGATCCATTTATTTCTGGATAACCTGATAACCATGGATAAAGTCAGTGTGGTTTCTCTTTCTCTCTCAGGCAACGGCGAGCTGAGCAATAAGGAATTTATCGCCATCATGAAGCAGAGGCTGATGCGTGGGCTGGAGAAACCCAAAGACATGGGCTTCACCCGCCTGGTGCGGGCCATGTGGAAGTGTGCCCAGGACACCGCCTGGGACTTTGCCATGCCTAAACAGCAGTAAGAGAGAGACAACAGCTAAAGGCGTCCTCTGTCAGAGGGTTCTTCTCAGAACTGAGTGAACCGTTATGGAATGGACTCTTTAAGACAGCTCGTATGAAAAGCCTAGTCAGGCGAGCATGTAGGTACAGGCGCTCCTGCATGGGGAAACTGCTGCAGTGTGTCAGTGTATGTTTGTATCTCCAGCATCAGCCTCTACACACTACTCTTATAACACTTATTTCTAGTCTCTACCTGCCACATCTGTAGCATACAGTTGATTAGCACAGGCAGTACATTTGTGTTTTTGCACAAACATATCTGTCCTGTACAAAGCACAGGCAATTTAATGCTGGTGCTGTTCAGCTGTTTGCTACACTTGGTGAAGTATTGCGGGATGAGGGAATTGTGGGATATTTTGATCAATTCATTAAAATAACAAGGGAATACATTCGGAAGTAGTACACGCACTGGATTGTTCAGCATTAGGACAGTGAATGTTGCTGCTTTCCAAACACAAACACTTGTCAGTGCTCTCTAGTCTATTCTCTTGCATATAAAACTTGTATAATTATATGCGAAAAATGATTTAACACCCACAACTTTGAACTTGTTTTGTGGATGAAAATAAGTACACATCCTCTATAGGAATATTACTTAAATATGACAGTTTTCTGCACATTTTCACACACAATTTTAAGTTTAACACAATAAAAAATATAAATTTTGCAGTCCATATTTTATTTCTTCCCCTAAAATATGTTAAACTCAGCAACAGTAATTGCGCAATAAAATGTGCATAAAGCATACGACTATACTTTCAATAGGGATGCATGGTGACATACGTTTGTAGCTAAAAACTCAGAAGGAAACTGAAGTGAAAAGGCTAAACCCCAGCATTACAGGGAACTTCCTCGCCAAATATTCCTCCATATAGGCTGTAATGAATAGTACTCTTTTTATTGCCTCACTGAAGGAGTGTTCACAAGTATATAAGACTATATTAAACAATTTTTCATGACTTCTGTGGTTTGTATTTGGGTGTGGTGTGAGGAGCAATAGTGGTATCTCTGACTGGGTATTTCCAAAGAGGCCTCAGGCAGCATTTAGATATGAATCCGTGTTTCTTATAATGCTGTTTCATATACTATTTAGAAGAGTAAAAAACATTCAAATACATTTTTCACATGTACTCCTACTTAGGAGAATTGAGCAACTGCCACTGTAGGAATATTTGAACAAATATGAACTAAAGGGCCTGAAAACAGTAAAAAAAGAAAAGAAAAGTGGAACAGGAATCTGTAACAATTGTACTGTTGTCACACAGTAAGTGTGGTAGGACCGTGTGAAGAACTGCACTCGTGTGCTGAGCCTCTGAACCCACAGCATCGCAGTAGTTGACACTCGAGCAGCCTGTTTCCTCTGGTGTTAGTTCAGCGCTTGGCTTTGCACTTCCCCACTGGCCTCTACAGGCACGATGCACCTGCAACATCTACATTACTGCTAACGGTGCAAAGTGACTGTGAAAGATAAACTATGTAGCCTTTGCAGGTGACCACACTATATAGAACACCTGGGGAAGCAAGCTCAAAGTAAAGAACTGCTGAAACAGTGTTATTGGCAACATGACTATACTTACTTTACTGTGGGCCACTAAATGTAGCTATTATACATTTAAGGGGCTGCATTTTACGAAAAACTGGCATTTTAATTAGTCGCTGAGGCCTTAGTTTGGTAATTAAATCACATAGCTTTCCATTTACCCCAGTGTAGTCAATCAGCCAAGGCATGTTCGGGGTCCAGAGATTTCTGCTTTCATTTGGAATTGTAGCTAAAAGTCTGTTTCTACCAAACACTAGTATAGTCACATTACCAAAACTTCTGTCAAACAACATCCAGCTCTTCATCAAAGTGGCACAGACCTGCTTGATGAGGTTTAGGACTCAGTATGACTTACTGAACCGTACTTCATTACTACAGGCAGCCATTTTATACACAACCAGAGTAAAGTGTCCATGTGTTATATGCGCACACACCACAGCACACAGTGTGCCTAGTGTGAAATTCTTTGGCTGCATTTAACCCAGTGAAGCAGGAACGTAGCGCCCAGGGAGCAGTGTGTGGGGACAGTACCCAGCTCAAGGGTGCCACTGGCAGTCCTGGGACAATTGAAGAGGCAACTACCTAACCATTAGGCCACCAGCTGTCCCAGAGCTGGTCTTCACAAAGCAGAGAAAAGATGGTAATTGTCACAAAAACTGATGCAGGTATGCCTTCTAAGGTGGTTTGTGAAAACAGACCCTGTTGCCTAACACAGCTGTCCAAAGCACTGAATGCATTTCATTCCTTCTTCGTATTCACACTGTCATACTGTGTCCAAAATTTAGATTCCAAACTTGTCTTTCTTCTTTAAAGAAAGGAATAGTTCAGTAAAAAATACATACAGGAAGCACACTATATTTTCCAAAAATTACATCTTGTCCTGTTCTATTGGCTACATAAAGAGGTGCCTAGAGTTTTGCAGTCCTCTGCTCCCAGAAAATTACTGTCTCACACAATTACTGGATCTGAGGGATGTAAGAGACTCCACAGCTACCTGCAGCTAAACAGGCAAAAAACAACAACCCTAGAGAGGTCGAAAAGGAGCAACAGAGAACTAATGATCACAACTGAGTGGGTAAGATTCCAAAACTTTAATTAGAAACAATTACACGAATACACAAAAGAAAACTGGCAATAACACAAAGCTGTGGAAGTTAAATAAAAATCGAAAACTAAAACTGCCAGAGAACAAATGTTGTGAGTGCTTCTGTACCAGAGTCAGCGTTAACTGCATAGCTTCTAATTTACAAGAGATGCTACACAGTCAGACTCGAACAGCACAGGTAATCGTTATTCAAGAACAGATTTCTTTTCGCTCACAGTAAATTCACAATTTGGACGTCAAACCATTCATCCTGAATCTCTCTAACAAAATTGTATGTATAAAAGAAACCTTTCATTCACTTCACGTCCAGAGTGATGAACTGAGTACAACCGCTAAACTACTATTGTCACAATAAATGAGAGAAATCTGAGTTTACATAATAGCCTACACAGGCAAAAATAATTTCATTATTACAGCATCAGTAATACAAGAGAGGAAGCTTGAACAAAACAATGAAAGGACACCACCTAGTGGCTGATTCATGTAGCTGCAGTTGAGGTGAACCGATCTGGACTGCTGCCGTGCTCTGGCCTACCGCAGGCTTCCCTGACGCCATACTGGTCGGAGTACAGTGCCAGCACTTGCCAGTGCTGCAGTAGCCTGGTGGGCTGTTCTCCACCAGTTTTTAATGTGTTCAAGTAACCTGGGTCGAAGGGGGTGAGTGAGGAAGAGCTTTCAGACGGACCAGCTTTGAAAAACAGTGGGTTCGGACCTCAGTCACTATCAAACTTAATAGAGTTCACTGAGGTGGAGATGGCACCACCTCTGTAGCTACCACGCTTCTTCTTGGTCTTCTCATGTCGGAAGGACTTGCCTTTGGTGAATTTGAGGACATTGTTGGCTTTCTCGCCCCAGTCTCCTGTGGCTCCCATCTTAAAAAATAACACAAAAAAAAAAGTCAATGGAGAGTTCAAAAAGCTCAAGCACTTCCAGTATGATGGTTGAGAACAGTTACCTTGGCAGAGAAGGAGTTGTCCGCCAGGCGAGGGTCCACCTCAACCTCATCGTCTCTTATTCTACGGAAAGGATCATTGGTTTTCTTTAGAACACCACCAGACGGAGACAGACATAAAGGGAAAAAAACGTGCTTAATAATGGTGCTTCACCACGAGCAGTTTCGCCACAAAATCATCTTATGCAAAGTGAAACAGGTACAGAACTGATCTTGAAGTAGAACGCAAGGAGCAAGAACCATGCTTTTAGAAACACTTACATGCACATGAAGGTTCAACATTAGTCTTAGACGGTCTAAACCATGACTACAGTTTCACCAACGTGTGACGTGTAAAGTGACCATTCTGTCACATGTGAACACACTACAGCACGGTGTGAAATTCTTCCACTATATTTAAGCCATTCACCAAGTAAAGCAGCGGGAAGCCAGGAACACCGCGCTCAGGAGCAGTGTGTGGGGACTAGGGGTGTAACGGTACAGAAAGGTCACGGTTCGGTTCACACTATAGTTCTGACATCACGGTTCGGTGCGGTTCACGATACAGCGAAGTTAAGCAACAAAATGTTCTAAAGAATGAGGCTTGGTTTGTTTTCATTTATTTTAAATAAACAGCAGTGTATTAATCAGTAAACACACACGCTTGCTTATATTTTCAAGTATGTGTAAGGCAGCAGAAGTGTTACGCCAGTAGGTGGCACAATGGCACCACAATACGGTTTATGATTTACTTACGCTTTTTGGTCCCTCTGTGATTCCGTATTATTTCAATCACGTCTTCTCCATCGTACCGTGTATTCTTCGTATGACATCATGTACCGAACTGTGACCACATGTACCGTTACAGCCCTAGTGGGGACGGTACCTTGCTCAAGGGAACCTCAGAGAGGGTTTCGAACCCACGGCTTTCTGATCGCAGGGCGAATGCCCTAACCACTAGACCACCAGTCTAATTTGATCTAAGCTTAGCCCATTTGGAATTGTGTTCCATTCCAATAATGTCTAGATGGTTCTAGATGGATGGACCAGTAAACAGTTTTTGTGAACGGTTTAGTTCAGTTTCTTGCACTAAAAATTAGGGCTACAAAGTGCATGTAGTTATTAACAAGTGCACTCATGCAAATGACCAAAAAAAACAGATCAAAACAAAAAAAGATCAAAACAATGTTCCTTAGTCTGCTTACAAGCCTCATACCTTCTGTTTGGCCTTGGGGAAAGAGTGAGGTGTGGAGGTAGCAATTCTTTTCTGTGTAGGTGTTTTCTGTTCAGTTTCCTCCTCCTTTCTCTTGCCTGTTAGAAAAAGAGGGAAAAGAAATAATCAGACTTAACCACAATGTGCCAGAGTACAGGTTACCTGCATTCATCTGACAATAGATCATTTTCAAAGTCTGGTCAAATCCCCACAGCCCTGCACATTTTCTCTGCTCCTAAATACTGGATCCAACGATCAGATCATTTAACACTCCCTTACTGAGTTGCAGTGGGTGTGTTAAAGCAGGGAAAGTACTAAAAGATGCAGGGCAGATACAAGGTTCTCCTGATGAAGGTTTTGGGAACTCTAGTTTGGAGCAATTTCCTCAGCCAGCTGCAGGCTGCAAAACCCACCCGGACACCTTCAGTTCAGGAATAGCACATACTGCATTGTGGCAATTCTTTGTGGTACAGTGAAAGCACCCAGAGTGACATTTCACTAAACAAGGGCAATAGCTCCTAATTGGGCTTCTGGAACTAAAAGCAATAAAAACAAGAGTGGTTTAAAGGGCATAAAAGGCCAAACGTTTTTTCCAGCAAGAGCATCTACAAACACAAATGACCTTTTAAGAGTTTGCTGATCTGCCTGCGCTAGTTGGCCAAGGCATTATGCAGAAAACCATATTTCTTATTCAGTGGGTACTTAATAGCCTGTCACAATCAATCTCTCTATAATGCTGTGCTGCAGGTGTCTCTGAATAACTCTGAGGAACAGGATTTAAATTACCATTCACTGGAGTCTTGGGAGTTTCCTCTTCTTCCTCAGATGAAGAGCTGTCTGATGAGCTGCTCTCTGCCTTGGCCTTCGCGGAGACAGCTGGTGTGCTTTTTGTCACGGGTGTTGTCTTTGCCGGTGCTTTTGTCTTCTCCTCTTCCTCTGAGCTGTCGTCACTAGAGGAGGAAGACTCTGCAGGTTTCGTGGTCTTGGCTGAGGGGGCAGGGGTTCTGGGTATTTCCTTTCCGTTGGTCACGGCAGGCTTGGCCGTCTTTGGAGCTTCTGCCTCAGAGTCCGAGCTGTCAGAGGAGTCTGAGCTGTTGCTCTTAGTCTTCTTAGCGCTGGTCGGTGTTACAGCAGGCTTTGAGACAGCAGGCTTCCCTTTCTTCTCCTCCTCCTCATCACTGGAGCTTTCCGAGTCACTGCTGCTAGACTGGGCTGTGGGTTTTGCAGCCACAGCTTTGGCTGCGGGTTTAGCAGGTGCAGGTGAAGCTTTGGCTGCGGGTTTAGCAGGTGCAGGTGAAGCTTTGGCTGCGGGTTTAGCAGGTGCAGCTTTGGCTGCTGGTTTAGCTGTTTTAGCTGCAGGGGTTTCGTCCTCCGAGTCTGAACTGTCACTGTCCGAGTCCGAGCTTTCTGCTGGCTTGGCAGCTGGTTTGCATGGGGCAGGGGCTGCTTTGGAAGCAGTAGTGGCAGCGGCTTTCTTAGGAGGCTCCTCGTCTTCGGAGGAGCTGTCCGAGTCTGAGCTGCTCTCAGCAGGCTTGGCTGCCGGTTTGCAGGCTGGCGTGGTTTTTGGTGTGACTGCAGGTTTGGAAACTGGTGTTGTTTTAGGTGTAGTCGCAGGCTTGGCAGTAGCCTCATCATCTGAGCTGTCAGAGTCTGTGAAATGAAAATACTTCCATCAACAAGCTGTCCTAGTCCTCATCCAGACTTGTAATGTGTGGAAACAAACTGAATGTGGAATGTGTGATATTTCTAAACCAAGAGAATGACTCATTAAGGAAAAGTGGGAGGCAAAAGTTCACTTGTCAACATTGGATGTACTGCAAGGTGGCATTGCTGAGGTTTCATTAAACCAGTTATTTACTTACATTTTAGATTCAGATATCCGTGTTACTTACTAACCCAAGTAAGGCAACAAGACCACAAGTACTTTTTTGCAAATGACAGGTCATGTTACTATGAGAGGATCTTACCTGAGCTTGAGGAATCATCCTTCTTAGCAGCTGTCTTTACAGGCGTCTTGGCTGGAGTAGTCTTCGCAGCTGGTTTAGCCTCTTCTTCGTCAGACTCCTCCGAGCTGGAAGACGACGACTCTTTTGCAGCTTTAGGGGTTGCCTTGGATGGGGTAGACTTTGCTGGAGTAGCTTTGGCAGGAGTGGCTTTAGCTGGTGTAGCTTTAGCAACAGGAGGTTTAGCAGGTGGCTTCTCTGCTTCGTCATCACTTGAATCCTCTGAGCTGGAGGACGAGGAGGAGGAGTTCTTTGCAGCAGGGGCAGGCTTAGCTGGGGTGGCCTTGGCAGCCGGTTTCTTCGTTTCCTCTTCATCATCCGAGGAGCTAGAAGATGAGGACTCTTCCTGTTGAGCAGGAGCTGATTTGACTGATGGGGTTTTAGCGGGAGTTTTGTTCGTGTGGGTTTTAGCCAGGGGTGCTTTTGATGGTGTGGCTTTTGCAGCTGGCTTCTCTGCCTCATCTTCTGAGCTTGAATCTGCATAATATAAAAGAGCGCTTGAACAATTAGAAAACACTGGAACGAAACCAGTGGTAGAGTGGACAGAATAATATGGCTATGAATGGAGTAACGAACATATTGTGGTTAGTCATACCAGAGCTGTCTGAGCTAGATGACTGCTTCTTGGCTGCAGGTTTGGGAGCCGTGATCTTTGCAGGCACTGCTTGAATACAGACACAGTTGCATTCCATATTACAAAGAAGAGGAGTTTAAAAACAAAGCAATGTACAAGATCAGACAAACTCTTACCAGGGGCTTTCTTTACTTCCTCCTCATCACTGCTGTCCTCGCTGCTGTCCTCACTGCTGTCTGAAACGTCCTTTTTAGTCGTTTTAGTTGCTGCTGGTGCAGGGCCACTCTGAGCTGCAGGTGGGGGGACAGCACTATACGGGCCTAAAAATAAAAAGCCCATTACCCACACTGCATGTAATCCTTTTGTATTTCTTGGATTTTCAACCTCGGTTTAGTCACTGCCAAGTCCTACCCAATAGTTAGGTTTCCCACCATCACACAAATCTACCAAGCTGGAAGGATGATAATATCCCAAACACACCCCCACCCCTACTCATGTAAAATGCTTCAGCATAACTAACGCAACCACTGAAAGCTCAACACACAAAGATGAGCATCTTGACTGCCAATTTTGTAGGCAGTTTCGAAAAGGAGGCAGGCCATAGGAAACACCCCTAATCAGTTTAAGACAGTCTTGTAGACAGTACCTGCTTTGGGTTTCTTGCTGGGAGGGGCTTCATCCTCATCTGAGGACTCCTCACTGCTGCTGGATTCAGCTGCAGCTGAGGTCTTGGAGACTGGGGGCTTCACCTGGGCAGGGGCCTTGACTGCTGGCTGCAGCAAGCAAATTAGAAATACATGAAGTTAGGAGGCATTTTATATCCATACATTGACTTCATCTATTGTACGGTTTAGATTGAACAATTTTAAAATATCTATTAGTGGAACAGTACCTTAGCTGGGGCCTCATCCTCTGAGTCACTCTCTTCACTGCTGCTGCTGTCTTGCTTCTTCTGGGCTGGGGCTTTGGACGGAGCTACACCTTTAGGGGCTGCAGCTGGAGGCTTGGCTCCTGAGAAGCACAGATCAAAGATACCCATTCATCCAGCCATCCACTATTTGAGCAGCTTATCCTAAACAGCGTGCTGCAGCCTATTCCAGCAGTCACAGTTCGAAAGGCAAAGACAGGTTGATAGTCCATCACAAGACAAACACCTTCACACACCTACTGGCAATTTAGCATCCCTAGTTGCTCCAGTGCATGTTTTTGCACTGTGGGAGAAAACTGAAGCATCTGCTGAAAATCTGACACAGAGAGAACATGCAAACTCTACATGTTACACAATTCCCAGCCAGGTCAGCAAGGGTCTTTTCAGTGTAGTGTTTGTCACATGTGAACACACCCCACCATGGCACAGCACAGAGTGAACAACAACACATAATTGTTCTTTTTAATCCATTTAACCAAGCGAAGCAGTGGGCAGCCAGTGACACAGCACCTGGGGAGCAGTGAGTGGGGATGGTACCTTGCTCAAGGGTACCTTAGTGGTACCACTGGCAGTCCTGGGATTCAAACCCATGGCCTTCCAGTCACAAAGCAGCTCCACAACCACCAGACCACCAGCTGGTGAACTGAACCCAGGACCTTTATGCTGTGAGGCACATTAAAGCTCTATAAAACCTAAATCATGACTCGTTTCTAATTAGGTTAACAGTGGTCTCATAAGCACAAAATTATGCATGTACAACTTCTGAATAACTAATAACTTTGTGAAAACTCTCTCAGAGTCAATTAGGTTGTCCTAACCTCATCTGAAAACTACACGTTCCTGCATAAACTTTTTATAATACTAATGTATGTGTGAGCTGCAGTTTTCCAAAACCTTTATTATGTATGTCTGAGAGTGTTCAAAGTAAAGAGTTTTTTTGTTGTTGTTTTTTTTTTTAATGGCAACATTGTGGCAACCACCAGGCTACGATCCCAGTTACCATGGCAACTGCGCAATCACACTTTGCACTTCACGTTCTCACGGAACTGCTTCCGGTTTTACCTGCAGTTTTCGGTTTGGGTGTCTCTTCCTCAGAGTCTGAGTCCTCACTGCTGGAGCTGGTGTCCTTCTTCCTGGCTGCTACTGCCGGGGACTGCACCGCAGCTTTCACCACCGCAGCTTTCTGAAAAGGTAAAATAAAACATTGTATGATGACCGAACCAGTAAGTTTCTCCTACTGGCAAAATAATCCTATGTTTGAGGTGGAAAAATACCTTCACAGGAGTTTTAGCCTTAACCTCATCCTCAGAATCGCTGGAGTCTTCACTGCTGCTTGACTCTGCAGCCGCTGGCTTCTTCATAGGAACTGGAGCTGCAACTGCACACACAGGCAGTCTTTTGAACTAAATGTATGTGCATATTTAAGGCTTAAAGCCATTCAGGCAAACTCAATGACCGTTGTTCTGATAACTGCACTGCTGTACTGATCTGTGAACGAGTACGAAGAAGTGATCACTTAAATGTGATCGCTTGTGATCACCTACAGGAATGACTAAAGGAGTCAGTCTCAGCTGAAAGCTTTTGGGTGACATACACTACCAGTCAAAAGTTTGGACACACCTTCTCATTCAATGCTTTATTTTTGTTTTTATTATTTTTTACATTGTAGATCAATATTGAAAACAAACAAAATGATGAAGGAACACAAGGAATTATGTAGTTACAAAAAAAAATTATACAAACCAGAATATGTTTTGTAATAAGGTAATGATGGACTGTTTTTTTTATTTTTTTACTTAGTTAAGTGGTTCTTGCCATAATGTGGAGTAGAACCATAGTCGTAACTGTGTACCAACCCTACCATCACAACTGATGATCCCAAACACATTAAGGCGGCAAGAAATTCCACTAATGAACTCTTGACGAAGAACACCTGTTAATTATATACCATTCCAGGTTGAGACCTCATGAATCTGGTTGAAAAAAATGCCAAGAGTGTGCAAAGCCGTCATCAGAGCAATCAGATGTTTTCAATATTAATCTACAATGTAGCCAATAATAAAAACAAAGGAAATCGTTGAATGAGAAGGTGTGTCCAAACTTTTGACTGGTAGTGTACATTTTCACTACATCAGTGTAGCTCTAGGGCTGAACTAAGAAGGAACACTGAATATTTCTGCTCTCGGCTGCTGAAGTTCAAATAGTACTGGGTGAGGTGATCACCTCGAGGTGTTTTCTTTGCAGCTGATGCATCCTCCTCATCACTGCTGGAGCCTTCACTACTCGAGCTCTCCTTCTTGGCCTTCTTTGCGGATGGCCCGTTAACCGCAGCAGTACCACTTGTAACCGCCTTACGCTTTCTGGACTCTCCAGACCTACACGAAAGAGATTTAACACAGCTAAGATCCGCTAGACAATTTGACGTTCATTTCAAGAAGCTTCATCAGTGCGTACTCACTTCAGCCAGAATTTGAAGATGTCAAGGAGTCCTTCCTCATTTTTGTCCTGAGGTTCCTAAACAGATACAGAATATGGTAACTATGTATGATCAAGTCTCAAAGTAATTAATTTCATTTCCAATTATACATCTGCACTGTTTCACCACAAACACATAACTTTAAGCATCTTCATACACTGTATGGCCAAAAGTATTGGGACACGTGCCCATTCCACCAACAAAGAATTTAATGACATTGCATTCATACGCAAAGGCTTAAATATGGAGTTGGTCACCCCTTTTGCAACTCTAACAACTTCCACTCTTCTCAGAAAACTTTCCCCAAGATTTTGGAGTGTTTCTGTGGGACTTTGTGCCCATTCATTCTGTAGAGCCTTTATGAGGTCAGGCACTGATGTTGGACGAGAAGGTCTGGCTCGCAATTTCCATTCCAGTTCATCCCAAAAGTGTTGGATGGGGTTGAGGTCAGGGCTCTGCGTGGGCCAGTCAAGTTCTTTCACACCGAACTCATCCAGCCATGTGTTTATGGAGCTGGCTTTGTGCACTGGGGCACAGTCATGCTGGAATAGAAAAGGTTCTTCCTCAAACTGTGTCCACAAAGCTGGAAGCATGGAGTTGTTCGAAATGTCTTGGTATGCTGAAGCATTAAGATTGCTCTTTACTGGAAGTAAGGGGCCTAGCCCAAACCCTGAAAAACAGGGGTGTCCCAATACTTTTGTCCTAATAGTGTAGTTTCAAATAGACAATTTTGGGAACTTCAGCGAATAAAAGAGTTAAAACCATTTGTAGCCACTTGACCAGCATTTATATATAAATTCATAAACCAGACAGACTTAAGTTAACCTGACTGAAATAAGAATGAGTGGTTAGAGGTGCACATACAAGTAGGCTATATGACAAACTGATAGAGAGAGAGAGATAGAGAGACATATAGCTAAATAGATGGGCAGACAGACAGATAAATAGACGGAGAGACACGTACACTGGCTGCAGATCATCACGTGATTGGTTCTGTCAGGCTCTGTGGGTTTAATCTGTACTCATGTTTGCTTCGCATACATATACACACATACATACTGTATACACATACATATACACATATATACATACATACATACATACATAATATATATACACATATACACACATATCGTACGTGTTTCTATGAGCAGAGAGAACTTAGGTTCAGCTGGTTCTGCCCGTGTCTCTCTCCAGTGAACACGTGGGTTAAACGTGGTTTAAAGTGCGCGTGCCGGGGGCCTCCTCTCAGCCCCCAGCGCGCGACCCGATACGAGCTCTTAAAGAGTACTTACCACTTTGGCCTGCTTCTTGAACTCCTGCGCCGCTTTGGTGAACTTGTTTTCCAGCAGAAAGCTGTAAACGCGCTGGAACAGATCACTGGGCACCGCACCGCCCTGCGCCATCTTCACTCACTCTCGGGAACACGGCGCGCGAAAAACACGTCACCAGTGCGTTCAGCAGGAGTGACGTCAGAGGACTTGTACACCCCCGGGCTGCGTCAGAAACAGATCGGTTATAAAATAAAAGTCAAGAGACTGACAAAAAAACACCATAAAAATGACAGAAAACAAACATAAAACGAAAGAGAAAGGGAAAAAACACGACGACACAAAAAAGAAAGAATGTAAAAATAAACATGAAACGAAAGAGAAAGGGAAAAACACGACGACACAAAAAAGAAAGAATGAAAAATGTAAAAATACAAAAAATAAAGAAAATAATTTAAAAAGTACCGTGCTACACACTTCAGTTCAAATATGTTTCTCTTTCTCTGTGAATGGATTTCTAAAAATATTTTTGTTAAGAAATAGTAAAAAATAGCATGATTTTAACTTAAAGTTTAAATGTTTACACCCATAAATGTAAAATACTGTCAAGGCCTTGTTGCTGATTTTAGTAAATGAAAGACGATTGTATGCAGATATTTGTTGCAACTTTAGAACAACAGAAATCAATCCGAATATCCATGTCGACCATACTCATTCCAACACAGTAGGAGGAGCAGGATCCCGTTTTCGGCGTCTCTTTCGCACAATGTTCGATCTACAAATCTTCCGCTTGAAGGAGTTCTACTACAACATGAATGTTATAAATCAGTGATCAGTGTATCTCCCTTATCTTCATCTCATATTGTTCCCTACTCCCTATAAAGTGCACTGCATAGACCACGAAACTATAATTTCTACACAAAAACAGTGCACTAAATGTTAGATAAGGAATTGTACCATTAATTGCTGGATATATATATATATATATATAAACATATAATAGACTATTCAGCTGTTGTTCGGTTCGTCAGTGGTGCACTACATAGGGAGCCTGGAGTATTTTGAGACACGACCTGTTGGCAGTTGACTTTCCACTGTCATAATGGCGGCGTCCTGGCATCTCTAGCAGGGTTACGTTTTTCCCTCTGGAGAGTGTTTTAGAGAGGTTTTAGGTATTTAGTTTCTTCGTCGACATCGCGTACATCGTTGTAAGATGCCTCGGTACGAATTGGCTCTGATCGTGAAGGCGATGCAGCGGCCCGAGACGGCCGCGACCCTGCGGCGCACGTTGGAGACCCTGCTGGAGCGGGGGGCCCTGGTCAGACAGCTGGAGAACCTGGGAGAGAGAACTCTGCCATACAAGATCTCCAAACACAGCCAGCGCCACACGCACGGGGGATACTTCCTCATAGACTTTCACGCCTCTCCTTCCATCGTGAAGGGTTTACTGAATCACCTAGAGAGAGACGTGGACGTAATCCGGCCCACCATCTTGAAGAAAGACCCTGAAATGCCCCGGACACCGTGCTGCGACACTTCACCCAGCCCAGCACATAAAAGACCTTCTCCATAAAGGTGAGTATTTGACGCAACATGACTGTGCCCCGGTGCTCAAAGCAAGCTCCATAAAGACATCGTTGTATGAGTTCGGTGTCGAAGAACTTGACTGACTCGCAGAGCCCTGACCTCAACCCCACCACATCCAACACCTTTGGGATGAACTGGAACGGAGATTGCGAGCCAGACCTTCTCGTCCAAAAATCAGTGCCTGACCTTATAAATGCTCTACATAAATGAATGGGCACACATTTCCACAGAAACACTCCAAAATCATGTGGAAAGCCTTCCAAGAAGAGTGGGAGCTGTTATAGTTGCAAAAATCTATGTATTTGAATGCAACGTCACTAAAGTCCCTGTTGGTGTAACGGTCAGGCGTCGCAATTCTTTTGTCTTTATAGTGTATAATTGTTAATGCGAGTAAATGTCATGAAACATAGAAGCCACAGCGATGGACTACATCAGTACTACACACTGATTGATGTACTACATTTTTACGTACAGCCATCTTATTTAATAATCTCCATAGAAAAGTATTGCCAATAGAATGGCACTCTCATGACCCTAAGCTACAGGGGTGTAAAGCCCGTCGGCATTGGATTGTGGAGCCGTGGAACTGTGTGAGACATGGAGCTCCATTCAGCACATTTGAGATTATTTGGAGTAGCATTTGTGATCCAGAACTAATCCAGCATCAGTACCTGACCATGTACCTGTGGCTGAATGCAGTCAAATCTGGTGACCGGGTGGGTTTCGATTTCCAGGACTGCCTGTGGCACCACTGAGGTACCCTTGAGCAAGGTACCCTTCCCACACACTGCTCTCTGGACGCTGCGTCGCTGGCTGCCCCCTGCTTTACTTGGGGAAGGGGTTAAATGCAAAGAAAGAAGTTCACACTGTGCTGTGGTGTGTTCATGCCTGACAAAACAATCTGCACGGTAATGTTCCAACATGTAGTGTTAAGCCCCTTCAGAATAGTGGAAGCTGTTACTGCAGCAAAAGGGGAGCTAACTTGCTTTCAGTGCTCCTGATTTCAGAAGAAACATCAGCTGAGCAAGGGCCTACAAATGTGTAGATGTCTGGATATTTGTCCAGTTCCCAATTTTGATCTGCGTAATCAGTTTTGTGCCTAACTGAAAGTGATGATTAATTTCTTCCACTTTGTATTTTTGCTTTCTGTATCTACTGAATGACTATAAAACAAACCAGATCAGCGTAGTCAGCTTACTCAGCCTTACTTCATGCTGATCTGGTGCGTGACATATTGTGAATGCTTCTCCTCTATCTTGCGTCCAGTGTTTTGCAAGATTTGGTCTCAGTGCAGTTTATCTGTAAGTGGGCAAATATGTTTTGAAGAGTAATCTTGAAAAAGCTGATTGTAGCGGTTAAAAAAATATCTTGTAAGTGAAAGGAATATATAAACGCTCCTAAATCACCAACTTTCTTCGAATCAGTAGTCCTGGGGATCCACTGCCTTGCACAGTTCCAGTTATTTCCTGCCCCAACACTCCTGATCCTGATCCAGCCCATTGCTAATTAGCAGGTTGTTCATGAGCTGGATCAGGTACACTGTATAGACAAAAGTATTGGGACGCTTGACCATTACACCAAGAGGACCTTTAATGACATTGCATTTAAGTTTCTCTATTGGTGCCCATTCCTTCTGTAGAGCATTTGTGAGGTCAGGCACTGATGTTTGACGAGAAGGCCTGGCTCACAATTGCTGACCCAGTTCATCCCAAAGGTGCTGGATGGGGTTGAGGTCAGGACTCTGTGCGGGCCAGTCAAGTTCTTCGACACCGAACTCATCCAGCCATGTTTAATGGAGCTTGCTGTGTGCTCTGGGGCACAGTCATGGTGGAATAGAAAAGTGTGTGCATGAAGTTGGAAGCACGACGTCTAAAAATAAAAGTAAAGTGGTAAAACCTTTTCATCAAGTGAAGCAGTGGGCTGCCACCAATGAGGGGGTGGCCGGGGCGCAGTGCCTTGTTCAAGGGTACCTCAGTGATGACACCAGCAGTGCTGGGATTCAAACCCACAACGTTTTGATTGCAGGTGTATCACAGTACTTTTGTCTAGGGCTGTGTATTGAGAAGAATCTGATGTGATTGGGGTGAAAATCAGCAAACTGACAAAAGATTCTTCGCTCAAGACAAAGACTTTATTTACTTCTACAGAAGGAGAGAGTTATTCATCACCCAGGGCAGTCCTGGATTCTGAAGTGCTCTCTGAAAACTAGTCCTTCACAAAGGACTCTTTATACTTTCAAAGCATCATACACATTATCTAACTGGGTTGTAGTTCATGGCTCCTCCCTTACGTCAAGACGCTCCACGAGCCCCCTATGAGCTTCTAACCCCCCTGAAGAGGTTCCAGTTGGAACCTATGTTATGGCTTTTCACAGTGGGGCTCCATGACAACAGCCCTGAACAAGTGCTTTCTGGTCTAAACAAAAC
>JBBJLS010000148.1:7015112-7061469 GCA_037577275.1 Bryconaethiops microstoma | reverse complement strand
TCTGTTTAGTACTATTTCTAAACTAACTAAGAACCAGGGAGGTGCAGAACCACAGGTTCCTGCAAATCTTTCTAGTGACATTTTCAATAATAAAGTAGAAATAATTAGACAAAAAATTCAATCTAGAAATTTGACTCAACCACATTTGCCACCCGATTCAGCAGACACAGATACTGTTCAAATATCAGCTGTAATCGAGAAATTGTCATCTTTTAACCCAGTCTGACAAACAGAACTTTCTGGAATTATTTTCTCTACAAAATCCTCTACCTGTTCGCTCGACTCTATTCCTACAAGCTTGCTTGAAGAGGTCCTACCAGTAATCATCGGGCCTCTCCTATCAGTATTAAACGCTTCACTTAATATTGGTTATCTACTGAAATCCTTTAAATTAGCAGTTATTAAACCGCTGTTAAAAAAAAAAAAAAAACAACACACCTTGATCCACGCAAGGTCTCTAACTACCTATTTCTAACCTTCCATTTGTATCTAAGATCTTAGAGAAAGTCGTGGCCCAACAGTTATATTCATTACTAAACAAAACTGTATATATGAAAAATTTCAATCTGGGTTCCGGCCTCATCATAGCACACAAACAACCTTAGTAAAGATAGTAAATGATCTTTTACTGTCCACTGACAATGGATTTGTCTCTCTGCTCGTTCTGCTCGACCTTAGTGCGGCATTTGACATGATTGACGACACTATTCTACTGGACAGACTAGAAAATTCAACACTCATATAAGTACTGTTACTAAATTAGCTTTCCTTCATCTATGAAACAATGCTAAGTTAAGAAATGCATGTCTTCATGATGCAGAAAAACTAGTCTACGCCTTTATTACCTCCAGAATTGATTATTGTAACAGCCTATTGTCAGGCTGCTCCAACAAAAACCTAAATAAGCTTCAACTCGTCCAGAATGCGACAGCTAGAGTACAAAATTCTACTAATGACATATAAAGCCTTAAATGGCCTCGCACGTGATTAACTCAGTGAACTTATCTCTTACTATGAACCTCCGCAGTCACTCAGATCTCAAGGTGCTGACTACTTACTTGATCCCAGAATTATGAAAGCTTCATCAGGGGAAAGAGCATTCTCATATATAGCCCCCAAACTCTGGAATGCTGTGACAAACGACATTCGGGACGCAGACACAGACTCAAACCCTGAAAAACAGGTGTGTCCCGAAAAGTCTGTCCGTACAGTGTACCTGTTAACTGTCAGGTTTAGTGGGTGTAGTTAAGTAGAAAACCTACTAAACTGCTAAACACCTGAACGTGTATGGTTTAGGTACTACCAATGGGGAAATCCTAGGGTCCATTTAAAAGTGCTGAATCTTTAACCTTCCCATGTGAAAGATGTGTGCCATTAGGGGTGTTTGATATAGATAAAAATTGATATCACAACATTTTTTGTCATTTTTCCGATAAGGATAATTTGATGATTTGATTTGATGATTTGAAAATTCCAAAAACTTGTCTTATTTTGTGCCTGCTTTCTGAACTGAATACAATATTTACTGTACTTTACCAATGGTACGTAAGGAACACCACACAACAATACATCAACAATAATGTCTGAAGAAAAATTGTTGAATTTATTAAAACTGGCATAAAAGCAATAGCTGTGTGAACACTGAAATCAAGCTGTTCAAATAAGTAGTTTATGTCTCACCACAACTGAATTCTGACATTCAACAGTCCTGCTTTTATGTTAATTATTTGGTATATTTGGCATATTAGCTATTTTACAGTGGTTACTGCAAGGATACTCGATAATGCCAGCTGCCTCATCATTAAAAGAACAATTTCGATATTATCGTAAACTATATATATCGCACACCCCTATGTGCCATGAAAGAAAATATTCAAAAAAGCAAATTATTTCTTCAAGGACACCAAAGAAATGATGTATTGCATTGACTTCATACTAAATACATAATTACCAGAAGAATAAAACCTATGACATTAAGAGCCAGCAATCTGAAAGGCAAAGTGGTGTTAGTGTAATACATTTCACTGGAATAAAGCAAAGTCGGTGTGATGCATTTTTTGGAAATAATGTATGCAGCAAGCCCTATGCAAATATGGTGGGTTAGGAGTGCCAATATTAAATATATAAATACGTCAATAATCAAATAATTAAATGTCATTAATTTTTTTAAATGGGACATATAACGATAAATTTTACTTAAATGTGTCATTAAATATTTTAAATGTGAAATAAAAACAAAATTAAATGTTGCTTTTATTATTTAATATTGGAAATAAAAATATTAAATGCGTCATGAATTATTAAAATGAGAAATAAAAACAATTATTTAAATGTGTCACTAATTATTTAAAATTGGAAATAAAAACATTGTTAATTAATTAAATGTGCAATATATAATTATTTCACTATGTATTTCATTTTGGCAACGTTCCTCACATCATGAATTAATGTTATCTGTCAGTCTGGCCCATCATCAGACAGCCAATCATCTTGAGTAGATCAGCGTTTGTTCCGCCCTCTGTTTGATGGGCCAGACTGACAGATAACATTAATTCATGATGTGCAGAAAACCAAACAGCGAATCATGAATTAATTTTATCTGTGACTGCGGGTCTCTGATTGGTTACCCTGTACCGCTAGTCAAGACAAACAGATCCCAGAGTAATGGATCAATACATGGTCCGTCAGCATACTTCGAAATAATAATAATAATAATAACAACAACTTCGTTTTATATAACTTATAAAAACAAATTGTGGCAGAAATCACAACCTATTGTTCAATAAAATTTGCAGAGTCAACGGAACTGTTTATTGCTGAGTTTAAAATGAAATTAAAATAACCCTCCATATATGCAGTTTTCTGTGTCTAATGCAAAAGGCTACGCTATATGCTAAGCTATACCATAATACAGGAGGCTAATGATGCTTTATAAGTAAGTGATATAGCTTTATGGAGGCATCTTTCATAAAAACGTTTATCTGTGCGTCTCTGTCAGTCAAAGTGTTGAGTTTCAGCAAGTCTAACGCCTTATTTTCAGCATTTATGTACAGATATTAGCTCTAAAAGAGACATAAGCTAACTGGAGGACCAGCATCTGTTAGCTTCTGCAGCTCGAGCACAACCGCTGTTTTAGAAGACATTTAACCAGCAGAAAGTCGTGGTAGCTACTCGTATGGTGTAAATTTGGATCTTTATCCAGCGTGTTCAAATAGTTTATGTCCCTGTTCCTCTTTATTTCCCTGAAATACCGATTAGTCTACTAGAGGAGATATGAGTTTTAGGAATTACTTGTTCACTTACCGGTGTGTGTGGGTGCTCTTGTAGGTCTTCAGTGTAACAGGACCTCTGTGAAGGGTTGGAGGTCTAAAAGAAGTATTTGAGACATCTTTCGGCAAGTGAGATGACCCTGGAGGCAGGAGTGCGATAACAAACCCGCCCTTTACTCTCCAAGGACCAGCTGCGAGAGATACACCAACTGCAGGCTTAAAGTCTATTGATCCACACTATATGGACAAGAGTAATGGGACACCTGACTATTCCACCTACAAGGACTAGCATTTAAATACAAAGGCTTTAATGTAGAGTTGGTCCCTCCTTTGCAGCTATAACAGCTTCTACTCTTCTTAGAGTCTTTCCTCAAGACTTTGGAGTGTTTCTATGGGAATTTGTGCCCATTCATTCTGTAGAGAATTTATGAGGTCAGACACTAATGCTGGACGAGAAGGCCTGGCTCGCAATCTCCGGTCAAATATTTATTTGAAATCAAGGCGTTGGGGGTTGTTTAGTTTGCACTTTATTTATTGTATTTTCACTAAATGTTTTTTTTAAATTATTTTTTCAAAGCCTGGAAAAGAGGACACTAAAGGGAAGAAATGTTGTTTTATTTTTGTAGTTTGGAGTGATATTATTATTCTATTATTATTATGATAAAGTATTTTGTATTCATAACTTTGCCCAAATTCTGTCCCGGGATTTAAAAATCACAAAAACATTTAAAGGTCATGCAAATTCAGAATGAATTTAGAAGTAGCAATTTGATGATATATCCACCTTAATTATTAAAAAGTATTGATATCGGTATCAGGGTTACTGGCCCTGTTTTTACTTGGTATCAGATCGATACAAAATCTTGCAGTATTGAACACCACTACTGTGCGGGCCAGTCAAGTTCTTCCACACCGAACTCCTCCAGCCATGTCTTTATAGAGCTTTGCTTTGTGCACTGGGACACAATCATGTTGGAATAGAAAAATATTCTTCCCCAAACTGTGTCAAAGTTGGAAGCATGGTGTTGTCAAAAATGTCTTGGTATGCTGAAGCATTAAGATTACCCTTCACTGTAAGTAAGGGGCCACTGTACTCAATAATTAAGAGGTGTGTCCCGATATCTTTTCCATATAGTGTATCTGGAAAGCTGTTATAGTGTTTTTCTGTGTGGAAAATGGACTGCTTTTCAAAGGTTTATAGCTATACATCAGAGAAATTAGATTAACTGTGTAGGTGAGAGAGGTTTAAAGGGCCCATATGCTTCATTGTTTCTTGAATCTTAACATTGTTTGCAGCTTAATGTCAATACATGGATTATATGGACTGGGGAGTAAATGGTGTGTTTTAAAACTTTAACAGTGTTTATATGCTATGTTAAACTCTTTCATTTCAGAAAAGCCAAAGACAAACTGATTTCCCATGATAATGGATCTTCTGTGATGAGGACCTGTTTTAATTGCTTTGACTCAAGCTCCTGAAATGCTTGCCTATTCTCCAAGTCTGGTCAGTCTAGCCAAACCCATCTCGAGATGTTTTCAGTAGCAACTACTTACTGCCATCTACTGAGCAATAATAGAATATTTTTGCTGATGGGATGAAGATAAAGTACATTTTGCATGATTTAAAAAAAAAAAAAATCAACACCCAATATATGTCAACATTAGTAACACTGCACACCTTGCACTCAATAAACATAATAAACCTGCTTCTCCTGGATTTCACCTGGATCAACCTGTATTCACCTGGATCTCCTGGCTTTCACCTGTATTGGTTGCAAAAGTTTAAAGGCACCAGGTCAAATGATGTGTCTTGTAGATTTCATAAGTGAAAATAAGTTAACATGTCCTGTACGAGTTTCTATTTATCTGATGCCTTAAATGTAAAATGTGCCATTACTTTTGCACAGTGCACATTTTTATTTTTCAATGTGTGATAAAGTCAACAAATAAACAGTATTTGAAGTGTGCAGAAGTGTGTTCTCTGCGTACTTACTTTCACTTTTCAAATGGTATTTCAATGGGATGCCAAATGTTTGCATACAACTGTATGTGATGGGAATTAACATGGCAGACACTTTTTTTTTTTTGCCATTTTACTGCAAATACAGTCTGGTTCAGATCCCCAGCTCCTTTTTTTTTTATTTCTGAGAAAACAAGTTTGCTTGTTGTTTCTAAAATTGTATCTACTTTTCTGTCATTCTGGTTATCCATCTTCAATAACGTCCAGATACTGCAGAGTAAGGAAATGGAGCGTTTCAGCAGAAACAAAAGTTATCTGTTAAGCAGTATGATGAGAATGATAACGATGACAAGCCCCCTGGACACTGGCGCTGAGTTCTCTCAGCTCATTCACATAACAATGCCATGTAGAGCCCTTAACGACCACCCTAAGAAGGGTATGGGGGGCGGGGGGGCGGGCATTTTCTCACTACAGTGACAGTAAAGAGCGATGGGGGAGGAAAGCTAGAGGAAGAATTGAAAACAAAAGCCAGGTCATCTGTTACTCACCGGTGTGAATTCATTTTATTCGGCAAAACATACCATACAAAACACTGCTGCACTTCATACAGCACAAAATCAGCCAAACATGTCTGCTGCCTTTTCTTCTATAAAACCTTTATAATAAAAAAATCACTTAAAAAAATTACAATCAAATCAAAATGTGCAAACATTAAAAAACAAATAACATGATCTATGCTCCTAGATACAGCACCATGAATGTGAAAAAAAACTGATGAGGCCGCCTGTCAGTGGAATGCAGTAATACATACATATTCATCTCCCATCTCATCCCTCTGCTTGTGTCCAAAATCCGTGTAGTGTTACCGACCAGCGCCTGCTGCCATCCAAAGCAGCACAGCATGGTATAGCAGTCATCACTTTAGATACAAGCACGTTGCCCTGTGCAGGATTTCTTGTTTGCAGAAAGCTCAAAGACCAAGAAAATTCATTTTGAGGCCCTGAGAGTCTGGCATGCACCCGGCATTGGTTCTTTAATAAAATTTCAATGCTGGTAAAAGAAATCAAGCACCAGGAGTAACAGGTGTAGCAGTTTCAGTATAGATAAAAATGTGTACGAAAGTATAAAACAGTATTGCTGGTACCACCTTTGCTCTCTTTGGAGGGTCTCCCATTTGCCATCTTTCTTGTACACTAGCGTCAGTCATAAAAAGTAAGCATCTGAGTGCATCCTATCAGGGCAAAGAGTGCAAGATTTTTGGGGGATGATTTTTAGAAGGCAGGCCATCAGGTGTTGAAAATGTTCTAAATACATTTAATTTACCAAAGCCAAACCAATTTTTGAGGGACATGTTTAAAGCTCTGGAGAATAAAATAATTTTAAAATAATAAAATATGAAAAATTAAGTTAAATTCTGACCTCAGTATTAAAATTCTGAAAATATGTGTATTGTTAAACCTCTACCAGGAACCCCACCTAACACACTCGTCCTAATATTTCAGCTTTTGCCAGATTCTAAACTTTGCAAGTACCTTATGAGCCTAACCTTGCACGTGTTGCTGGAAGCAGCTGTTTTGTGTATGCCAGTAAATCTCAGGAATGATAAGTCTGATGGGAAATTAACAAGACAGCTTTAAACAGAGGTATGGGTAGCACAGACATGTATGCTACTTTAAAAGCAGGTCTATATTCACTTGGTATGTGTAATAAATCTATGGGAAAACATCTAACTGCCAGGTTAGGATTAGAAGCAAATACCATGTATATAGGCAGCTTTATTAATCTGCTTAATATTTAACTTTCTGCAAAGAAATTTATTTAAAAAGATTCTAAACATTGCACTTTCAAAAATAAACAACTGTCTGTAGTCATATTTGTTGACACCAACAGTGAATTTGTGAACTGCAAGAAAGGCCACATGTGAAATCCTGCACGTAGAGTATCTGAGTTCATCAAAAAGCTGTGGTCTGCTTGAGAAACTGTGCACATGTAGCTAATGCGTCTGTGAGTGGTGTCAAAAACAGGAACAAAACAAAGCTTAAGCCCACCTAAAATACAGTAAACCGGTTAATGACCTTAATCTTTTGTTCATTTTCAAAGAATCAGTGATTAGAAACAAAATGTTTCATATTCTGTTTTGCTGAACAGATGAAAAAAAAAAAGTTTTCCTGGTACAAAGATGCACTTTATCTAATTAAAAGAATGGTTAATAGCATTGTGTCTTGATATAGCAAGTGCCTAATGGGCTTAATAAACAGATGTCAAATATCCTGTATGATATTCTTATAAATAATACTACTTACCCTGTATTATAAAATACAGTTTCAACCTGTAAAAGCTGTTAGTGATTTTGTACCTGTTTTTGATTAAGTTCTGGAGAAATGACTGTTCACTGTTACTAGTTGGTTGCCTGTGTTCAGGCACAGTTAGATACAGTGTACCAGAACCACAGACAAGGCAGAGCCTACAGCCAGACCCATGGTCAGGAAGAAAGACATGATCACTCCAGCGGGCTCAGCCAGCTCCCGTGGCACCACTTTGGGCCCGTATATCATGGGCAGCGTGCCCAGGTAGCCGTTAGAGAGTCCTAGCAGACATACGAAGACCACGGGGAACAAGTCGTGGGCGAAGAACACCCGATGCAAGTGATGCCGTGGCTGGTAGTTACAGAACAAGAAAAGCGGCACCAGGGCGGTCCTGGAGAGCACCAGTACAGGCAGCAGCCGGCTGGTGGGGCCAGGCACCTGCAGCCAGGCTGTCACCTGCCGACCACAGAAGTCTGCCGCATTGTACAGGAAGAAACTTGTGAGTGGCACAAAATAGACAGTGGTCCATGGGTTGCCTGAGTCTCCGTCTACTGACTGAATGCCTGAGGAGATGGCTGGGAAGATCATAATTGAGATGAAGAAGACATAGAATACACAAAAGCCCAGTACCCAGGTCTTCCTCAGGATGGGCTTGAGTGGGGGCACGGAGACAGCAGGCGGACTGTTGTGACTGTTGGCTTCAGGATGAGGCAGGATGCCATCCGATGTGGCAGGACCTGTATGGGCTGCCTCCATGTAATATCTACAGAAGGGAGAGAAGACAGAGAGATTTTGTAGAATTTTGTGAATGATTCCAGCCCTGATACACATGCACTTATAGCTGGGTGGTAGTTCCGCACTGTATGGTTAGAGGGTCTTTCACAAACAGACTGTTGGCCAAGATACAAGGTAGCACACTTGCTTGTGGCCAGACCAGAAAAGTATAAACAAAAATGGCTTCTACTGTGGATTTCAACTAATTATCTGGCATTTGTCATCAGAGGATGTCACAGGATAGAAGACGGGATATGTGTTGATGATTTTTTAGAATTAGCACTTTGCAAAGTTAGTCGGAATAACCAATTACACTGTACAGTAATTGAGTAAATCAAGTTACCATCTAAAATACAATTACACAGGGCTCAAATTCTAAGACTTACAAGAAATTCTATGATCTAGTGCCTTAAAAAAGAACAGCAGGTCTAAATTATATCAGACTGTTATTAGTAAAGTAACATTGGTGCTTGGATGATTTCATATCTTAAGATCCATAATGTTTTTCAGTGAATGTGTTTCTGCTTTTGTTACTGGTTAGCCTTGTATTGGTGAGGGCAATTTTTAACGATGTATAGCACAACCTTTTGCTACGAAAATGTGATTCAACAATGATCATCAGCCAGTTAGTCAATTAGAGGCATAGATACTTATAGGCTGGCCAGTTCAGAAACACTTCTTTTTCACATAAAATTCTAAATTATGCCATCTTGTTCTAGCCAATGAGTATTTTGCAGTTCCTCTTTCAAACGAGACTGTCCCGCTGACCTCAAGCTCATAATGTCAACAGATTTACCACTGCACAGTCTGACAACGGAGCCCTTCAGAAATCTCCTGCCTATGAAGAAGTGCTGATTTGAAACTGCATGTAGAAACTGTGGGTTTTGCTGACCACTACTGAGTGAAACTCAGCGCAGCTCTAAAGCCCTGCTTCCTCATTCCACTCTCATTCTAGCAGAATTTTTCTTTCCTTCTGTCACATAAAATGTGTTATAGCAGTATTAATGCTCAAGAGTGTGAAGCCCAACCACAGGCCAAAACCCTACAAGGAACAGGCTCAACATAAAAAAGCCATTTGTTTAACCAGCAATGGATATTGAACTTCAAAATAAATATTCAGTTTAAGAGATTTCAGACAGCAAATTCTTAATCCATCCATTGCAAAGTGTGTGACACAAGACCATGTGTGGTGTACATAAAACGCAGAAGCACCGCAAGGCTAAAGGTTTTCCCCACCACACAGTCTTGGTATCTCCTAAACATCCTAAACATGCTGGTGCCTTAAAATAGAGCAGCTTAATGTAACGTCCTCTGGATTTGGTTTTATCATTATCAACACGATTTTAAAAGAGTCCTAACCTTGAGTAGGCCAGTTTGGGCAGCAGAAGGTACAATACGATGCAGAGTATGATGAAGACATCGGCGGTGAGGAAGTAGGCCAGTGCACTTGCAGTCACATTGCTGGCTGCAGCCAGATCCACTAGGGCCGCCACAGCACTCAGAGTGCCACCCATGGCCTGACCTACACACATATACAGAAATCCTTAAATACCACACAGCATCCACATGTATCAGGATTTTTCTGACAGCACGGGGTTTTTTTCCTTTCGGTTTTCGCTGGCGTCCACCAAGGAACAGGGTTGAACAAATTGGGGAAAATCTAATTGTGGTTTTTCTGACCGATATGGCTGTGATGATGATATAGAATGGCAGGTATGTGAATTGTAATTTTGATATTAAAATTATTCATCTTTCAGCCTGGAAATCAAAAGTTTCTTCAGCAACAAAAAAACAATATTTTCATTAAGACAGCCAAAGTATAGAGGACAAAAATGGTTTAAAAAATAGGATAGATGTGGACAGAGACGATGGTTTAGGTAGATAAAATTCAGTCAGCACAGAAGACACACAATAACAATTCTGCAATTTCTGCATTCAAACCATAACTGATTTGAGTTCAAAGGCAGGTAATCCTGCTGTATTACCTGATATGAGGGCTTGAGATATCCTCATAGGGAAGTGACCGCTGATGCCGAACACACTGCCACTTAAGAGGTTGGAGGCTCCACTGACCAATGCAACACTGGCCAACGTGCCTGCAAAGAACTGGTCCCTACAGTCCGACACATCCACTTTCACCAGTACCGTGGTGACCACAAACACCACCAGGATCACACAAAGAGAAGACAGGATCCGCACTTCAGAGGACACCCTGTCAACACACACAGTCAGCCAGTGAATCCAGTGATGCATCAAACTCTACAGTGGTGCATACTGTATCTAAAGTTGGATGCCTTCTACATTGTAAACAATACTTAAACTTTTGATCATTTATTTATTAAATAGGGTAAAAGCACTTTGACATCCTGTTGTGATAGCAGATGAATCACTGTGAAAACTTTTATTAAGTAGACTAAGCTTACTACATATTAGGGAGACCAGGAGAACCTTTTTTTTAATTTTACCATAATGATCCATCCATAGCCCTGGGAACACACACATATTTCATATAGAGCAGCCCAGACTGGCATTATTTTTATATTGATATATCGGTTCTGACTCTTCCCAGTACCCTTCAGTAAACTTTACTGCTTTGCCTTGCAAAACATTAGAGAATGAGCCATTTCTGTCCACAGAGTTTTCTGGATTGGTGTGACCCATCTGCTCTCAGTCAAAATTCAATTAACCTTCTCAGTGAACAACATCAGCGCAGGATGTTTTTCATATCTACTGCCACAAGGACAATGATGGCATTTTGCTCCCTGGATCACACCGTCCTTTTAAACTCTTAGCTTCTTCTCTACAACATTCCTGTGAAGAAAAAAAGAGCTTTTGAATGCAGTATGTTAGGAACAGGACACAGGAGTCTTTCATGTCCTGCGTCAACAGCACCCACTGATTGGCTGGACACAGAATTATACCACAGCTTGAGGAGGCTCCCAGGTTTGTTAACTGCCTAACTGAGTTTACACTGAAGTTCCCTCAGACTTCTCCTGGTAGAAAACAACATCTGATCATTAAAAAGAGAGTGTTGAGAGGTTTCAAGAGGAAGTGAGAAGCAGTGTTTTAAGCCCTTTCACAGTTTTGATGAAGGGGAGCAAAATACCCATCCCTCAGATCCAACACATTCTAGATGGATTCTGAGCAGCAGTGGACAAGATACTGCTTCCTCTTACAACTGAGAGTGGTTATGCAAATATATAAATATCCGAAAGGTTTGTACAGAGTTACTGTATGAGGTATTTAGAGGTGGAAACACTGCATAGCTTCTCTAATTTGCTCAAACCACCTGCAGAATGGGCAGTTTTTAACCTTCTGATCTGAATTTTCTTTCGGAAGTATTTATGGTTTAGATAAACATCAATCTGTCATGTATTATCTTGTAACTGTAATTTGTAAGTGATCATGCAATGTAGAACTATATTACAAACCAATCACTGATATCAGTAAAATCAAAAGGACTACCAACCTTCTAGCAACAACTTAAAATAAGTGCATAGTATACAAATCCCTAAGCTGTCCTGATTTGAAAACCTGGTATTTAAATTGTAGTCAATTTAGTAATCAAGTACTTAAAGGCTTGAGTTTCCATAAATACCCAAACATAGAATGTTAACTCTTTGCACAGTGCAGAGACTGTCTGGACAAAAGCAGACCATACTGCAGCTTAGGTCAAGTGAATTAGCGACATGTGGACCTGTATATGGAAATGACTTATAAGGCAGACAAGCAGCTCAAATCAGATTTTTCAGAATATCGGATTTGAGCAGGACAGATTTTCGGCAGTCTCAGTGAATTTGGATGAATGAACTCACTTCAGTTTTCTCCCAGTCAGGCCGAATCACATTTCACTGTGGTTTTCTGCATCATTTGTGGTTCTGGACTTCAGAATGTGAGACAAAAAGTGTGGTACGTCACACGGAGCTGAAGCTTTTAACATATATTTAGGCGACATTTCTGTGACTTTCATCTGAACTATTCTGAACTGAATATTTATGGCAGAAACTATTACCCTTTTAACTAATGTTATGTACCAGATTACCCTACTCTAATAATCCCGTTATGAGTACTTGCTGCACATCAAGATCTAAGTTCACGAACACAACTAGTTTGCTAAATCTCTTCTAAGTCAATGTATTCATCAATGCATCGTAAGCAAATGTGACGACATTTTGACCAATTAATTCAGATGTGGTCAACTGTAACTTAAAATCTGATTGATTTGCCTTGCAGTGTGAACAGTTTGAGGATCGACCAGGTAACAAAGCACCACTTCTACAAACTTTACACAGTAAGTGAAGGCAGATAACAGGCCGAATGAAGAATAAAACATGGGTTACACACCTATTCACCAGGAGGTAGTTGAGGACTAGGCACAGCACTGAAGGAATAGTGGAGGCAATGGCAAGATAGCTCTCAAAGTAGTCCTGAAAACAGAGAGGAGAGGACTTATTCACTGTATGTGGATCCACACACACACACACACACACACACACACACACACACACACACACACACACACACACACACACTACTTTTAAGAAACCCCTTCCTTGCAGGTCCACCTATTTGGTGTACACACGGGGCAGTTGTTCCTTTTTGGGCAGCTGGTGGCCTAGTGGTTAGTGAGTTGCCTCTGCTATCAGAAGGTCGTGGGTTTGAATCCCAGGACTGCCAGTGGCACCACTGAGGTTCCCTTGAGCAATGCATCATCCCCTAACACTGCTCCCCAGGTGCCCCCCATTGGTGGCTGCCCACTGCTTCACTTGGTAAATGGGTTAAATGCAGAGAAAGAATTTCACATTGCTCACACTGTCTGCTGTGCTGTGACGTGTTCATGCGTGACTATAAGAGCCACTTGGCTTTAAAGGCACAATTTTTTTCTGATATTCCTCTTCAAACAAAGGTTCTTTAAATGTGAAGTATCAAGAATGTTTTAAAAGTCCTGAGAACATTCACACAATCTTAACCAAATGAAGGGTTTTTCCATGAACTTTTACATTATGTGGAGGTTCCTTAAACTTTAAAAAGGTTTTCACATTTGCACATCTCACTTTCAAAGTAGTTCTTCAGAAACCTTCCACTGAACAAACTCACACCCCCACGCGTGCCTATAACATGACATTATCACTGCTGTGTTAACAGCAGTCCTTCACCAGGGTAGAGTGTGTGCATGGTAAACTGAGTATGATAACAGCTACGTTCTATAACTGTTCACATATTAAGTGGATCTAGAAACGAAGGCAGATGACTGACTGGTGGAAGAAAGATCAATGACCATCAATATGCGAATAACAAGACACTTGTAGAAATATTACAAAATCAGAAGGACCTGAAGACCCTTATGAATAGAGAAGAACAGAGGTGAAAAAAAGAGGTGACTTCAACTTAAGACGACAATGGTTATAATAAAAAGAAAAAACTCAGTTTACCATTCATTGTAAACTGCTTTGGCCTACTTAAATCAATTACCAACAAAGGACCCAGCAGTAAAGAAATATGACAAAGACTGGCACTTTTACACCACAGAGATGGAACTACAGCTATTTCTTTTTTTTGGTGATCAAAAGTTTTTATTGAATTTTTTATAAGCGAAAATACAATGAAATAGCAGGCATTTCAGAAAACTTTCTCACCTTATGCAGACAACATGTATACATTATATATTGTAGTCTGTTCATTTATAATCTCTTCTCCAGTGAAGAATTTTAGATAAAAAGCTTTTCCAGGCATTCACAGTTTCCGGTCGAGCTCTGTTCAGTCTTGCTGTGGTAAGTTCTAGATTAATAATGTTAGTACGACTGTGGGCCCAAAAACATTTTAGATTCATCCCAGGAGTAAACCAGTGTTTTGTGATTGTTTTCTTTGTCGCCGTAAATCCAGCGAATACCATTTTACATTGAGTAAACTTTAAGTTGACTTCCGATATGTCATTAAGAAGACAAAGGGCTGGGTTAGGTACATAAGAAATCTCTAATAAATGAAATAAACATGCGTTCACATCAGACCAAAATTTGGACACAATTAGACAGTCCCAAAACATATGTAGAAAGGTCCCTGGACAGCTGTTATTGCATATCTGACAGTTATATGTAGATTGCAGCCCTATAAACTTCAGCTATTTCTGAAACTAAATGCACCGCTGCTCATGTGATCACGATGGCTGGCATGTGAATGTGTGACACACGCGCACATAAATATTCGTTAACATTCATTGGCATACAAAATCCACTCTTCCGCTCTTGGTTGACTATACAAAGCTCTACATTTCATGCAAACAAAAGTGGAAGTGAAACAACGAGGCAAAAAAAAAAAAGAAAAGAAAAAGGATATGTGACTCAAGGTAACAACACTTTGTTTCAAAGCTGTTGCTGGCAATCACAGCTACAAAGTCTGGAGCTCTGGTAAGAAGTGATTAGCTTTTAGCTGGATTGTGATACATTTTTGGCCCATTCCTCTTGACAATGGGTTTTCATTTCCCCCTTTAGGATTCCTCAGGCGGAATCACAATTTCAGAATAAAAAAGTTAAGAATCTTCACCTCCTTTTGAATAACTGTTGTTTTGTAGGAATGTTTATAAGCTTAAGAGATTCAATTATTTCCTAAAATTTCCCTGGTATATCATTTCATTCATCTTTCCTTTAATTATGTGTACTACCACTAGTACCATTCGCATCTCTGTACTTCACTGTGGGTATAATGTTCTTGGGATCTTATACGCAACCCTTCTTTCTCCAAGTATGACATAAGTAGTTGTGTGGAGTGTTTGGGACAAAGACTGTTATTGTACTTCAATACTGATCAGTACCTGCTACTGGTGGATTGACGTACATACTTTTCGTTCATACACCTATAAGCCATAACAATAAAACAACCTGTCTAATTTTGTGTAGGTCCCCTTCAGGCTGTCAAAAGAGCTCTGAGCTGCCGAGACATGGACTCCAAGACCTCTGAAGATGTGCTGTGGTATCTGGCACCAATACGTTAGCAGCAGATACTTTAAGTCTTATAAGTTGCTAGGTGGGGCCTCCATGGACTGGTCTAATTTGTCCAGCACATCCCAGAGATGCTTGATCAGCGTGAGAGTTGGGGAATTTTAAGGCCAAGTCAATACCTTGTACTTTTTGGTCATGTTCCTCAAACCCATTTCTGAACCATTTCAGTGTGGCAGGGGTCATTATCCTGCTGAAAGAGTCCACTATCATTAGGGAATAATTTTGTCATGAAGGTATATACTTGGTCTGGAACAGTGTTTAGGTAGGTGGTACGTGTCTAAATAATACCCACATGAATGCCAGGAAGCATCACATTGCCTTCTTCCCATAGTGCATTCTGGTGCCATCTCTGCACCATCTAATTTCTGGAACCGACTGTTCACTTGATGCTTAATATATCCCACGCCTAGACAGGTACCACTGCAATGAGATTATCAATGTTACTCATTTCACCTGTCTGTGGTTTTAATGTTGTGGCTGATGTCCATATTTATGTATAATGTCAAAAGGCATTATGTGTTTAAATCTGAAGTAGATATATGCCCTGGAAGCATATTAAATAAATAACAAAAGCCTGAATACTTTCATTCCCATAGATAACAGTACATCATACAGTGTAACATAGCAGATGGAGATTACTTAACAAATCCTCATTGTTTAATTATTGTACTGTTGCTTTTGTGTTTTAATTGCACTCTCTTTTGCAGTCCTGTCCTGCCTGCACATATGTAGTCTTGTGTTGTTTCTGTTTTTGTTGCACCGTGGTCATTTCACATTTCACTGTGTACTATGTATATGGCTGCAATGACAAACACCTACTTGATTTGAAATGTGTATGACAAACACCTACTTGATTTGAAATGTGTTTTCATAATGTAGTTAATAATCTTTAATTCATTCAATTTTTATATCAGCCTTTATACACTTCATTAGAACAATTGTGCTGCTCCGAGGTCTTATGAGATATGAAAGAACACGCAGTTCTCTTCAGTATTACATGTGAGAGCAAATTTGGGTTACTCTCTCAGATACAGACGCACACACACGCACACCCCTTTTGTAAATAACCTGCATGAAGATACAATTTATGTCTAAGACAAACCTATCTTGTGTGTTTCAGAAAGAGTATACCTCTTCTTCCTACACACACATACACACACAAACCAAGAGACAGAGATACAGTAAGAGGGCTAAACAGCATTGAATGTGAATCATAATTACCTTCTGCAACTGCACAACGTAACATATTCCATTTACACAAAAAATATAATAGCATTGCCCAACAAGTGAGCACTCCAAACACATTACAAAGATCTAGGTGTGCTGTGAACATCCTGGCTCGTTCCAGACGGTTCTGATGAATGCCCAAAAAGGCGCTGTGAATGTGTCAAACAATCACAAGGCTTGACAAATACATAATTATAATTGTCCAACTCACTCAGCCCTATCTCTAAACATGTCACCTCATACTGTAAACCTGTTGTTTGCAACATAATCATACGGTGTGATATTTTGTCTGATGTCATGCAGCTTCCATTGAGTGCAGATGTTTAGGTATAACAGACAAAAAGTGAAAACCACTTACATACGCACTCATTTTCTTCTATGACTTGTCAGGATGTGTGGGTCATAAATATGGGCCGTGTGTGGATGCTATGGCAACCGTTTATTATGACAATATTTCAATGAATACTATTTACCAGAATATCTACTTTTTCTGAGGTTTGAAAAGTTGGACCATGAAAAATGATAAACATGATGACACTTCCTTTAATTGCCCATTTCCTACGTTTTTCTTGAATTTTATTTTTCCTTTATGTCCTTTTATGGTATTTGTGATCTTATGTACCAAAAACAGTAATAGTTCATTTTTACATGCCCTTTATTCAGCATCTCTTTACCACTCAGAATTAGGCAGGCTGATGTTACTGTGTCTTTTAGACTGCCATTCGTAAATATGCACTCTTCTGAGTGGCTTCCCTGTATTGTGGCTCATTCAAAAAGATGTCAAAGCTGAAACATTCCTTATAACTTCAGTGTGAATGCGAAAAACTATACTGCTGAATGAAGAGACATATAGATATAATGTGTTACATCAAACTTATTTCAAAGAAATAACACGGGCCCATTAACACATTACTACATTCACAGGAACAATTATGCTCGCTATGCTATGAAACGTTCTTGATATCCACGATATTCGCAGAAAAGAACACCATGATGTAATCTAACATAACTTAGAATGAAGACAAGGACAATATTGGAATGAAGGCCACTCCGATCCATATACATCATGTGTACGCAGCTTCTTGGATGCAAAAAGTATTCCCTAACCTTAACATCAGTAACCATAAACACATGGGTTTACTCTTAAAAAAAAAAAAAAAAGAAGGAACAATTTACTTCAGAACCAGAACTAGCATTGTAGCTTAACACTTATTTCTCTGGTTTTCCTACAAAGGTAAAGCATTTTCCCCCCGAAAATGTACGAAACAAATACATACACAAACAGCAAAAACATACTCACGCTGAGGTCACTTTGGGGCTCCTCGTGGCCCTCTGAGCTGGAGCCATTGCTCAGTTTGTAGAGCCAGTAGTGCTTGGCAGTGATGAAGAAGTTCCAAGGTAGTAGAGACCCGATGCCCATCAAGAAGAAGATGGCATACACCAGGCAGTAGGTGTCCTGTGGGCGGTGGCGGGCACTCAGGGGGCCGCTAGGCTGCTGGGGATGTGTGTTTGTGAGCAGGGGTGAGTGGTCTTCACCCTCAGTCTTTACATCCTGCTCTTCATCAGACATGGAGGAGGAGTGGAGTGCAGAGATGTAGGACGAGTTGAGGCTGGCCTGCAGGTGCTCCGTACCGTCCATCCTCACAGAAAACGGGGAGTACAGAAGGAGAGAGAAGGAAGGAAGGAAGGAAAAACAAGAAAAAGGGGACTAGGGATAGAGGGGTATTGGAGGTAAAGATGTAAATGGAAAGATAAATAAAATGAGGCAGGATTAGAGTGCAAATAAAGAAATAATGTCACTCAAAAGAACTGCACTAGTAAAAACTCCACTGAAAAGGCTTAACACAGCTTTCCCCGTACCACAAATGTAGCAAATCAGCCATAATATGTTGAGAGGCTGAAGTTTGCTTCTTTTGATTTTCACAATAATAGGAGTGTACACACCATTAATCAACACTGTGGAAACTAAATGCCTAAATCAGTGAATGCCAAAATCATCACACACTTGCTTCAAAGCACAACATCACAACTGATGTTAAATAAACTTGTTTATATGGGTTTCATTCAACAATCTGTTTAGCTGAAAAATGTTCTACTATCACAATTAACAAACTGTTTATTCACAATAGCTGTAGGCCTGACAACATACACAACAAACCCTTCCTAAATGAGTATAAGTGTATTACAGCACAGTAAACAGCAAAACACTGAAATCGGTGTGCAATTGAAAATGACTCTTAAAACTGAATTATAAGCGAAAACACACATGAAAGCAACAGAATAATTAATTTACCTAGACTTCTCCTCCTCTGCTCTTAAGCATCCACTGCAGATCACACTCTCTTTCTGATCGACGGCATAAGGAATGGGGATGACATGATGGCCCCTCTGTCACTGCCAATCCACAGGAGTCCCTGGATGTCACACTAAAGGGCCTGAAACATAGACAGAGGGAGGAGAAACATCTGTGTCAGGCATTCTTTACCACACCCTATAGAGTCCGTATGTTACAGACTCTTTAACCCATAACATACTTTCCTTGTGACAGTCATAGAGGAATGTCTCAACTGCTGCTTCAACTACTCCTCTCACACCAAGACGCTCACATATACCCTGTAACCCGATCCGACTTCTGCAATGGCATCACATGACTAGGATGTAAAGAGGAGAGATGCAAACTTACACTTCACTGAGACAGTATAACACACCCTTGTTGTGTTATACCCTTTTTTAATGAATTCAAGCTGTAATCACAGCCCGGTTTATATATTTACCCTAACGCAAGGTGAGAAAGCGACTGAAATATACTCATAAACCTTGTAAAATAAAACAGCTTTAGCTGGTCTTTAAAAATGAGTGTACAAATAATGTGAAATTTGCTTGGTATTAGATACAGAGTGGCTCTTGTTAAGATTTTTTTGCTTGAGGAGTTGGCACGAATAGGTCAGATGACATTAGGGGGAAAAAAAAGAGAGAGAGAGAGAGAAGACAAAAACCAAAGTAAAAAGTCCTCCCCATTAACCTCCCCCTTCCTTTGCTGTTTCTACCTGACCTTTTTAGAGGAGCACTAGGAAATGGAATACAGAGGTCTATCTTGAGGAGCTACATCACAGAAGTCAAAGGAAGTTAAATCGTATCATTATACTTGTATAGTACTCACTAATTAACTTAGTTTAGAAGTAAGTTCCACTTTTTTCTTTCAGAAGAAGAACACTGGACTTGTCATAGTGACGATGGTATAAGCCACGAGTCTCTAATCTTGAGAGGTCCTCAGGCATGTGTCAACCCCCTCTTAGTTATGAGTGGGAGTATCTGAGGACCTCTTACGGTTAGGGCTTACCAAATATTAACTGATGGCTCATACCTTAACTTTGTGTACTGGGTTAGAAAATTGGATAAACCGCATTTCAGTAGTGAGACTGTAATGACTCTCACTGTGGAGAAACGGAAGGATTCTGATGTCAATGCAGTCTGCCAGGCTTGCAGAACCAAGAGCAAGAGTTCTGCAAGCCTGCTCATATTTCAGAAAGTCAGGGCTAGACGATAAAATACCACATGATGTAAAGGGAAGTGTGAAAAGCTCCCACCCCAGTGGAAAAAAAACTGGGCATTGCACTAAAAGATCAGTAAGTAAACTTTGTAAGAGTAAGGGGTCTGCACATTCACTATCCCACACAGAGCCCAGACCTCAACCCCATCCAACATCTTTGGGATGAACTGGAACGGAGATTGTGAGCCAGACCTTCTCATCCAACATCAGTGCCTGACCTCATAAATGCTCTACAGAATGAATATGCACAAATTCCTACAGAAACTCCAAAATCTTGCGGAAGGCCAGTTGATGTAACTGTAAAGGGGGGACTAACTCCCCATTAAAGTCTATGTATTTGAATGCAATGTAATTAAAGTCCCTGATGGTGTAATGGTCAGGCGCCCAATACTTTTGTCCAGAAAGCGTCATGGATTAAAGATTTCTAGACCTGCAGTGAAAGGCTGCTGGTGTTGTGTTTATCACAGCTGATACCTGCAAACACGTACAATAAATTAACCCACCAGGCGTCTTTTCTGATAGCAAGAACAAACAGTAAAATCACCAGAGGAAGACACAAGCTCACGCCAAAGTCTAGATAGAGCACACATTCCCAGACAAGAGAGAAGTCAGTTGATAAAGATAAACAGTCTACAGAAACTATCTAAACACAGTTAAAACTGACAGTCCAAAACACTCACCTGTGTCTTTACTTGAATGGACTTCTGTCCACTTCATTTTAGATTAAATACAGAATCAAATAAGTGATGAATCTTGTATTTCCACACATTAATGTCTGTGAGAATCTCCAGCAGTAGCTGAGGCTAGGCTCTGTTTCTCCTCTCTCGGTTTGGGAGTCCGGTTTGGATTTCAAGTTAAAAGTTCTGCTGAAACTTAACTTAAGGGTCTATTAAGGAATCTTCTTATATTAACAAATTAATATGGATCAAAATAACAAAATAAAAATCCTTACATAATGTCTTGTTTTCTCAAACAATATCTGAAAATAAAATAAAAAAATAAATAAGTAAGAACATACTGACAAAGCTATTTCAATGTACATGTGAACCAGTCAGTGAAGAAAGAAAATGTTGCCAGTTTGTGTTAACATGTGTTATATTCACATATATTATACATTATATTAACATCGTGTTTTATATTATATATATATATATAAAATATTATATATAATATATGTTAATGTATATTAACACAATTTAAATATAATATACACATATGTGAATATTTTATATATATATATATATATATATATATATATAATATAAAACATGACATATACATTAACATATATTATATATAATATTTACATTGTGTTAATATATATTATATTCACATACATTAACTACTGCATCAGAATCAGAAAACGTTATTGATCCCAGTGAAAATTGCTTATGTAATGACTGCAAAGACACACAAAGACACAGAGACAAGAACAACATAAAAAATAAAGTCTAAATCAAATCTAAATAAAAGCATGTATGAAAAAAAATCTCTATATTAAAATACACTGCTATATACAGAAATACTATAGATAAGCACTCAGATATACTATAAGTTTAAATACTATGGACAAGTAACACAGTTATTTTGTGATATTGTGATATTGCACATGCAAGACTATTGCACATAAAGAACATTGCACAATATTGCACATGGTAGACTGTTGCACTTCGTGGCAAAATAATGCACACAGTCACACCCATAATGACAGAAGAAGAAACAGGCTATTGCACAGATTACTGTGTGGCAGGGAGAGGAGTTGTAATCTGATGGCAGTGGCAAGGAAGGATTTCCTGTGGCGTTCAGTGGAGCACTTTATGCTGGTGAGTCTATGGCTAAAAATACTTACAAGTACTACCACGCTATGGATCCATAGAAGCTGTAAAGACAATGTTCTCCTTTCATACACAGTTTTCACATTGTCCAGTTTCTCACCTACTGCTGAGTCAGCTTTCTTGATCAGTTTGTTGAGTCTCTTTATGTCAGCCACTTTCATGCTGCCACCCCAGCAGAACACAGCATAGAAAACTGTGCTGGCAACTACAGACTCGGAGAGTCTACGGATGAAGTACACACTACGAAACACAATTGACTTAAAATGTGCTTAACCGCACCTTAATTCACCCCTGAAGAAACACCAAGCCCCTTAATTTGAATTAAGTGGCCATAAATTTGTGAATCTGACCCCTTAATTTTACCTTAAAATTAGATTTGAGGCATGAGTGTGAAACCCCTTAATCTTAAATTCAAGGCATTTATTTAGGAGGTTCTATTATTTAAGGGGATATTTTGAAAAAGTAAAGGGAAAATTCAGTAGCTTTACCTCGTAATCAGCCGTAATCTGTAAACTTTTCCCTGTATGGGAAATTAAGGTCAAAATTAAGGTAATTTTAAGAGGTAAAATTAAGCTGTCCGGTTTCATAATGACAACTTACTTTGACCCCTCTTGTATGTGGCCAGAGAGTTCTTAGACCAGTCCAACTTATCTTCAGTATGCACACCAGGTATTTGTAGTCCCGAACAATTTCCACATCCACCCCGCTAATGGACAGGGGAGTAACAGGAGGCTTTGATCTTCTCAAGTCCACCTCACATATACTACATATTAAACGTACATCGTTTTAATATATTTTTGCTCACTATCTTAGATATTAAACTAACTTTCAAAAAGGCTGCATTTGTTAAAATAGTATGCTGTGATGGTGAAGTAAACAAACTTGCTTGAAATTGAGACAAACAGTGGCTTAGTTGGTTGAAAAAAATCCATCACGCTTGTTTTCAGTATTTTATTATTGTTTGAACACATGCCACTCAGGTACCAGTTTTTTGTAATAAGCTACCTATTAAGTTAATCAAACAATTTTTGTAATAAGGTACCAAATTCAATTAATTAAAACATTTTGTAATAAGATGTCTATTCAATTAATCAAACCATTTTTGTAATAAGGTACCTATTCAATTAATCAAACATTTTCAGTAATAGAAGCCGTTTTATTTACTGAATTTGTAATTAAAGTCAGTGTCTTTTATTTTGAAGTGCAGGCGGACATGAGTTGAAACCGTTGAGTGCTACTCCTTGTAGCTTCGCTGTTGCTGTGTAAGAGGTACAAAAATGTAAATAAAAACGGTCTGTAAAGGAATATAGTCATTTAAATTAGGGCCGTAGTTAAATGTTTAATTCGGAGGTTATCTTTAACCGTATGTTTACAGTGAACTCGTTGTAAATACTCAAGAAAAGACAGTATCACGTGTAGCCAGTGTTTTGCTGCTGCTGCTCTGTTGTAGAAAATGTTTTTATCTCTTCAGTTTATTTAAAGGGCATGGCTGAAGAAGACTCTGTGGATGATTATCCCACTGAAATTGAGGAGTTCCTTACTGGCTTCGAGTCCTCTGTGAGCTCTGTCCAGAATGTAATTCAGACTCTGATGTCTGTGTCAAAGAGTGAGCACCTGAAGGTACGGTTTGTCTGACATCTGTACATCATAATATACACAATATGGACAAAAGTATTGGGAAACACCTGTATTTTAGGGTTTGGACTAGACGCCTTACTTCCAGTTAAGGGTAATCTTAATGCTTCAGGAATAAGACATTTTGGACATGACATGCCTCCATCTTTGTGGACACAGTGTTTGGGGAAGGTTCTTTTTTATTCCAGCATGACTGCTCCCCAGTGCACAAAAGAAGGTTTATAAAGACATGGTTGGATGAGTTCAGTGTGGAAGAACTTGACTGGCCCGCACAGAACCTTAAACTCAACCCCATCCAACACCGTTGGGATGAACTGGAACGGAGATTGTGAGCCAGGCCTTCTCGTCCAATATAAATGACCTCATAAATGCTCTACAGAAATGAATGGGCACAAATTTCCAGAGAAACCCCATAATCTCAAGGAGTGCCTTCCAAGAAGAGTGGAAGCTGTTATAGCTGCAGAGGGGGGGGACCAACACCATATTAAAGTCTGTTTTTGAATGCAATGCCATTACTTTTTTTGCAATACCCAATGCTTTTGTCCATGTAGTGTATTAATGTAGCAGGTGGATTAATTTTCAAGTTGAGCTTGAAACAGCTTCAAGCACAATATCATTGTTCACCTTTTATTCACTCCAGCTTGACCCTCTTGAGCAAGCCAAGCTGGACCTGATGTCTGCATACACCCTCAACTCACTGTTTTGGAGTGAGTAGTTCCGCTGTTTGCTGTTATACCACATGTTCTCACTCAGTTGATTGACTTTGTGTATTGGCATGTTCATACTCAGAACATTTACTCAGTGTTTGACATCTAATCTAATGCTTGACATTAAATTTCTTTGCCAGTGTACCTAGTGATGCAGGGAGTGAACCCAAAAGAACATGGAATCAAACAAGAACTGGTAAGAATTTTTCAGTTCACAAAACTTTTTGGATTTTGTAGGACTTAACATGTGGGTGAACCTGACATTATTTCAGTTAACGCTGTCTTGTTTATGGTGTTACGTGTGAATGGCTAGATTCTAGGAATAAACAGTGATATTTGACTCACTAGTTTTTTGCAAATATTGGCTTGAAAAAATATCAGAATTAGAAAACCGTTTGGAGTTGACTAATATCTGAAACTGATATTTAATTATGCATTCATCACACTCTGGAACAGCAGAGTGTTTAGGTGATTCTGTAATTTGTCATTTGATCTTGTCTTTAAGCCTATAGGCGTACATATGTTATATTTTTCAAGTTTAATGTAGTCCCAGTTTCTCCACTTCTATAAAAAACATGTTATAGAGGCATCGGTATAAGCATTGACAGATATGTACATGAAAAATGTCAGATATCAGAATCAGCCTACAAATCCCACATCAGTGTATCTCTACTGAATTCATCAAAACACCTGAAAGGGGTTAAAGGGCTTATTTGCATGAGGGGGAGACCTAGCCCAATTATGCAAAAAAATATATTACTCAGCCCTGTTCATATGAAACAGTCTAGAACTGATTTTTTTTTTTCATCATTTCAAAACATTTCACAGGAGAGAATTCGAACCTATATGAACAGGATAAAGGAGATCACTGATAAGAAGGCGGCTGCTCGTCTGGACAAGAGTGCTGCATCCCGGTTCGTACGGAATGCACTGTTTGATGGAGAGGATTCCAAAGCCAAAGCCAAAGCCAAAGCCAGCACAGAGCATCCTACCAAAGCCAAGCAAAGGAAACTGAACTGAGAAGGACAGAAGTCACAAACTCTCATATATACCTGCACACAATGTGTGTCTTCAGTGAGATTTCTTTCATTGCTGTGCCATAAAGCCTTTTTTTTTTTTTTTAACTTTTTAGTGTTACATTTCGGCCAGAGTGTGGATTCTGTAAAAAATCATTTGTCAGACTTTGATTTTTATGATTTAAGGAACAAGTTTATCATAAGATTGTAATGGGGGGGGGAAACTAAGTAGTCTGAGTTCCTCTGCAGAGTAGTGTTGTTTACTATGTACATTATTCTAACAGTTTTATTTCTGATTACAAACGCAACTGTACGTTTACAGGCATGGTTTTGTAACTTTTATACAGATTTTAATTTTCGCTGACAGCTCTAAAATTCAGATGTTGAGAGAGTTTCATCAAGGAGGAATTCTCAATTATCCAGATAATTTAATCTCAGAAGTCAAACTTGTCCAGAATAGTACATTTTTACTGCACAGTCTGCTTTTTTGGATTAAGTTTTCCACCATACTGAGAAATCCTGCTTAGTGGGAATTCAGCCTGTATACCTCCTTGAAGAAATTCTGAAACCAAGTAGGTCTGTTCCCTGGAATCTTGTATTTTCATAGACAGGTGTGCTGCAGTTTTGACCTTGATTGTGGCACTTCTGTTTTATTCAACTGACTGTCAAAGAAATATACAACTCTAATCAAGACATTTTCCTTTGGAAAATATTCCTCATTTGGCTTTTGTTGAGTGGAATGTCCAACCACCCACACTCTCCCCTCGTCCCCATTTCCCCCCGCAAGTTGTTGACTCTACTCAAAAATGTCTTTCAGTCTGCCTGACATTGAAGCCTTGGTTCGACCATGTGTGCTTATGAGTCTGAAATGAGCTCATGAACTACAAATCTGAGAGAGGTCCAACTTCAACAAACACACTCCTACTGCCACTCAGATTTTGCAAGTTGAATCTCTCTCCTCCTTTGTGTATTTTCTTTTTTGTGCTTTGTTTGGAGTAGCTATGTGGAAGTAGATATGGTCTGATGTGAGTAGAGGCTCACCAGGCCAGCAGAGGGCATTGTGGTGTGTGTATTTTCAGACTTTAGTTTGGTTTTGGTCCTTACCTACGCTCTGATGAGAGTCCCTCCCTGCGAATGAAGTTTAATGTGTTTGGAAGTCTTTGAAAGGCAGTCGAGTAGTGGAAGGAGCCTGGAAAACTGGAGGGTCTATGGGACTAATTAAAAGCGTAGTGGAGGAGATATTCATAATGGCTATTGTTGGCATTGCTTCAGGGTTTAATTAAACAGCCTCCTGTCTAATGATGTGATGTGGGATATTGCATTTGTCTTAAAGCCCTTCAGAGAGGGAGAGACCGAACAAAAGAAATTCGAAAGTTGGAAGAGAAGGTCAGCTGCAAACTGGTCTGTAGCAAAAGCAGCAGAGGTTGTTGAGGTTAAATGGCCTTTAATGGGTTAGTTCAGCAAGAAGTTAAAATTAAATCGTGTTCTCATTACCCTAAATGAAAACGCTCAGCCAAAACATGGCTAGATGAGCTTTGCTTCCTTTGTTTTTCATTGGAGCAAATGTGGCTAATGACGAATGGAAGTTTAAATTCATATAAATATATATAAAGTAAAGTGGCCTCTTATAGTCACATGTGAACAATGTGAATGTTTTTCTCTGCATTTAACCCATTCACCAAATGAAGCAGTGGGCAGCCAGTGACGCAGCACATGGGGAGCAGTGTATGGGGATTTTACCTTGCTGAAGGGGACCTCAGTGCTGCCACTATTGCCTCTGGAATTCGAACCCATGACCACCTGATCGCAGGGCAACTCCCTAATCACTAACCCACCATCTGTTTTTATATGTGTATATATAATTTATTTCACAGCACCGGCAGGATGAAGGCTAGCACATGCTTCCATCAAGACATGTGAAGTGCCACTAATCACAACTAAGTATGCTTGGTGGAATTTACTAACTGCCATTTCTGCTATGTCAGCTAACATAAATGATAAAGAACCCACCCAGAGAAGGCAAAGCCAGCTATATTCTCTTGGACTCCTGGCTGATGTAGGCAGGTGTGTGTGTTGGTTTTTGTGACCTCACAAAACAATGAATTCTAAAGAACATTTTTACAGGTTAATTTCCAGATATGGACTGTATGGACCGAGGAGTGAACATTTTGAAACTTTACATCGAACTCCTGTATTTAATGAAAAAGTTATTCAGTTTTACCAATAAGAGTGTTTAGTGCAAGTCAGACATTCTCTTCAAAATGCACTGGATTGTTATGTACCCTTGCTTTTTTTGGTTAAGCTGTATTGAAATGTTAAACCAATTAAATCTAAAAATGATAATTTTCGTTCTCAGAAACCGCATAAGCAAGTCTACTCGAGACTTAACTGGAAGCGCTTTGAGCCAAGTGTGATGGATAAGACTACAAAGTTGATTTGAGTGATGACGCTTAATATTGTAATGGTATTATAGCCATTACCTTTAATCTACATGAGCCTCGTAACTGCAAAACTACAGAGGCGAATGTTTTGGCTGATTGCCTATATCTCGGACCAGGAGTACATTTTGACATTCAGTACATTCTACGCTCCTGACCTGACCTGGTCTAAAGTTAATTTGGTTTTGCCATTTGCTTGCAATGGAACAATGTTCTTCATTGATTGTTAAACAACTTATTTGTCTAACTTGTTCTTTCACAAGACACAAGGTGTCCCTTAGTTAGTCTGTTTTTACAACAACATGCCTTGCCAAAGGCTTGCAGCAACAGCTGCCATGTACATCCTACTCAGACAAATTCTGTTTTTTACTTTTCTTACTTTTCTCACATTGTTTTATGACACATTCACATGCACTGCCAAATGTAGGACATATCATAGAAGTAATAACAAGTTAATGGGACACTGGCTCAGGGTCAGTGGGAAAAGACCAGCACTAATTATGGAGTCGGTGATACTGGATGTGAACCGGGAAAATGGGCCTTGGATAACGTGAGAGTGTGAGAGAAAGGGCAGGGGAGGTCTGGAGAAGAGATCCTTTCCTTGCTATACTGCTTGCGGTCTCATAAAACTGCTGCATACATGGCCAAGATGAACTCTGCACTCTCAAGCCTATTAGAGTTCAAGAAGTTCCACCACACAGAGGCTCTGATCGGTGGCTGTGGGAAATTAATGCCAATTATTGATTAATGGGAGTTTTTTTTTAATGCTTCCTTGTTTTGATTTGAGACAATCTGCAGTTCTCTGAGTTATATTATTTCAGAGTCCATTTTTAATATGCTTTGTTTACCGGCACTCTTTGTGTACATTTGTGTCAGTGCTTTTTCTCATGTTCATTAAAAAGGACAAATTTATGCAGCTGAACACAGTAGGAGCAGCCATCCAACCAGTGTACAGTTTGATGATTTCCATGCACAGACATGGCCACAAAACCTAGCAGGTGGATGGGTCTGGTGCACTGCGAATGGTAATCTTACAGATTTCAGAATCAATGATTTTACTCAGAGAAGTGAGTTTTTCAGAAGAGAATCTGTAGACTTGAAAATCATTTGTTAATTTACTTTCCTTTTTAATAAATTCAGTGTGTTTCTGCTGGATGCCGGCATTCCAGGCCTGGAAACATCTCAGTTCAACAGTGACAGAAAGCACAGGAAAGCACTAAAGTTTGTAATGATTTAGCCATGTGTTGGACAATGCTAATCGATGGGGAATAAGCTTCTGTTACTGGTTTGCTACAATAGCCCCAGTGCAGAATTAAGGAAGTTCCATTACTAAATTCAACTAGGTGATCATCTACATCTGGGGCAAGAGGAAAACTGTTCCTTTAGTGCTGCCTTTACCAAAAGTAGAGTCACGAGCCCAAAATGGGTCACAAAATTGTTTTTAGCTGGTTGCTATTTGGCAGAGTAAAATGTATAACAATGCAAAGATACACTATATGGAGAAAGTATTGGGACACACGTCTTAATTATTGACTTCAGGTGGCCTCCTGCATCCAGTGAAGGGTAATCTTAATGTTTCATCATACCAATACATACCAACACCATGCTTCCAACTTTGTGGACACAGTTTGGGGAAGAACCTTTTCAATTCCAGCATGACTGTGCCCCAGTGCACAAAGCAAGCTCCATAAAGACATGGCTGGATGAGTTCAGTGTGGAAGAACTCGACCCCATCCAACACCTTTGGGATTAACTGGAACGGAGACTACGATCCCAATATATTTTTCCATATAGTGTATGTGAATTAATTTTTTTAATTGAAATAAAAGGGCATTCTTTTTGATAAGCTAGTGTATTCAGCTCAGATGCTGTGTGCAGGGTTCTCTCTCTTCTCATGACCCTGATCTTGGCTTCTGGCTGAGGTAATGTTCAGTGAGCAGTGGAGGTTTAAGTGACTTAAGTGGTAGTTTCACTTGTTGGAAGCGGAGTTGTTCAGTCAAAACCACTGGTGTATTGAGGAACAGTTTCAAAAGCAAAGGTTTTCCCCCTGAGAAGGTCATTTTACCAACACGAAACAATGCCGCATTCACCAGTAGACTATCTCTGGGAAATGCCCACATCCCAGTGTTTCTCCTGATATCATCAGACAAAAAATACAAGAGTTTATTAACGTTGGCTTCACCAAAACCATTCGGAATGGAGTTTGGAGGCCTCATTGTGTTTTGTATGGAGGTACTCAGACAGCTCCAAATGAAGCATTCTTAATATCAGGGCAACAATTTATTCTGAGTAAAGAGACTTTTTTGACAGTAGAAATAGTACTGCTATTTAAAATCAGATTCAATTGAATCAGTTCAAATCACATCAACAGCCAGTCAAGTTCAATGAAGTGAGTATTCTAGAGGGCTATTATTAATTATTATTAACATTTTTTTAAAAACTGTAAGAACTTCAGTAATATAGGAAACATGAAAACATTTCACGTTTTGCTGCAGTGGGAAATGCAGTTATTGTTGTTTTTATGATGTGAAATAGGGCAATTCACAAATATTTGAAGAAAAAATGTCCAAAAAAGTTGGAGTTTATAATATCCCCATTTCCGTCATGAATCCATATCGATGTGAAATAATTCTGTCCCTGACTTGCGGACTTGTCCCGAATGCGTCTCTAATTAGAAATCTTGTGTGTGTTGTATTTGTTTGTATGTCAGTGTGGTTACAGCAATTCATGATGAATTTTTGTAAGTCTGGGTGCTAACCAGTTTCTCTTTAGGGGCTGGAGCTGTGAGGCTGTGAAAGTAAATGAAAAGATTGACTCTTTTCAATGATTCCAAAACATGGCTGTGCACTCTCCCTTACCGCTGAGCCTTGAGTGTCTGGAACAAGCTCTGACTGACTCATAAAGAGATGCATGGGGAAAGAAATGGAAATTTCTTTTTTTATTCTGAACCCTAAGGAATCGGGCCTGCTTTCCCTTTCCCTCTCCATCTAATCACCACCCGTGACCTCGCTGGTGTTGGCGTCGGCTCTAAATAAATGCATGGGGGCCGTACCCTGGAGGGGGTAAGGAGGGGAGGGTCCTACCATGAGTAATGGAGCAGTGGTCGGCCCTGGAGCTGTTTACACTAACGCTCCCCACATTCTTCCCCCTCATTTATGCCACCTTCCATTCACCTTGCTCTGCGCTGAGGGCTAGATTCATCAAGATAAGAGACTTTTATATACCCTCGGCAGGCTGCACAGGACAAATTGCACTTTTGAAAGTCAGACTTTGTCATGGAGGTCTAAGAGGACTGCCCCTTGCACTTTCTTTCCCTCTCTTTCCTTTTCTCTCTTCGTCTCTGGGGTTCTTTCATTAGAAGGAAATTACAGCATGCTGAAAGCACTCTGTTGCTGTGTTGTTCTTTCGGTCAGTCTTTCTGAACAGTCTTTCTTATGAAAACATAACTGTTGGCTCACAGTGTTTATATCTGGATTCACTTGGCCGTTATATCTTATAACCTGAAAATTAATTGAAGTGATAGCCTGTGGAAAATCGATCAGTCTCCCACTTATCCCAAATGTAGTCCACCAGTCCAGGTATTTGGTGTCTGAAATTTGTTTCTTCAGTATTGTGCTCGAGCAAAGGTAATAAGTAGCTAACAAATAAAGTTGTTACCTCACCAATTAGCCTCATAAACCTAAATAAATCAACATACACTCACCTCAGACTAGAGATGGGATGTATAGTGGTATAAAAGTGACCACATGTACGATGAAAATTTTTCCCATTTTGCCATACTGTGGAAAAAACAGTGAACAACAAGCGGCATTGCCCCCAAGGCAAACTAAACACTGAACAGTTCAAATCATTCTTCTAAACTCTAAAGAACATTTATGAAGAGAAGAGGTGCGTGCACAGCCGAGTGGCACTTGCAGTACTTTCCAACAATATTCAGTGTAACCTTTTACCTTGTCTGTGCATGGCAAGTAGAACTATGTTGTGATCTTGAAGTGAGCCTTTTTTGCCACATGCAGCCTACCGCTGTGAGGAATTAGTGAAAACCAGTTTCACTCGGGAGGCTGTGCTGCGCTGGAGTTCATTATTACTATTTCAATGGCTTCTTTATTTGCTCTTTTGTTGCGCTTGGACAAAACTCTTGCAGTTTAGATAATTTAACAATTGTGGAATAGCAAGCTGCCTTTGTTAGATAGAACAAATGTGGAAATTATTTGTAAAAACAAACAAGATGGGAGATAAGAAGGAATTATGAAAAGCCGTTTTTCACGAAGGGAACTGAAGAAACCACTATAATGAGTGTTAACAATAACACAATAAAGAAGAGAAAGCTTTCAGATTCAAACTGTCTCATAATGTTTGGTTTTTCAAAATATTTGAGGGAACCTTGTATCATTTATTGTTTAATTCTTATTAAATTTTAAATAATACATAATATTATCATAATAAATGGTCTTGTGGGTTGTTTACAGTATGCAGTGGTTAGTGTCTACCTAAAGTGGTCTAAGGAACGAGCATCAGTGAAACACCAATATGGCCACCAAGGTTCACTGATGTGCAGACTAAGAAAAGGCTAACTTGTCTGGCCCAGTCCCACAAAAGAGCTACTGCGACACAAATTGCTGATAAAGTTAATGCTGGCTGTGATAGAACACAGAGTATCACAAATTGTCAAATGAATGGTTTAAGGAACACAACAAATAGTTCAAATCATTGACTTTGCCTTTACATTCCTTAGATCTCAGTCTGATTGAGCATGTGTGGGATGTGCTGGTTAAACTAGTCCGATCCAGGGAAGTCCCACCTCACAGTTTACAGAACTTAAAGGATCTACTTCTAATGCCTGGAGGCCAGAAACCACAGCACAACTTTGGAGGTTTTGTGGAGTCCATGCCTCGACAGGTCAGAGCTGTTTTGGCAGCGTGAGGAGGACCTTAGTTTTTTCATTTTTGTCACACAGTGTTGGGCAATAAAAAAGTATAGAAATGTAACACAGTAGCAAACATCTTTAAGTCTCAAATCTGTGGTTGAAGAGACCAAATTAGCCTGTCTGTTTGATTGCTTAACAACTAGATGCTCAACAATGCGATGGAGGTAGATGTGTAATGATTTTGGTTTGGTAGTTTACATGATGCTAATTGGTGGGATATAAGCTTCCATTACTTGCTAGGTATATAGCATAGCTCTAGCGCTAAAGAAGCTAATTGCAGACACCCAGCATGTCTTGGCTGGATGACTGCACTTTTACACTGGTGAAAACAGACCTTTTCACCAAACTATTCCTGCAAGTCGGATACCTCAAATCCAACCAGAAAGCAACATTCTGGATATGAAAACTTTCACCAAGCACTTGTTAGAAACTTCTGGTAGCTGCTGGGCCCTCTTTTTTCTAGTGCCTGCGCTCACACGGTGAGATGGTGTGTAATGGATTTGCTGCTGTTCATAATTTCTAAGACAGTGGTTTATTCAGCAGCCTTAAGATGACAGGAGTGCAGCTGCTGGGACATATATTTTCCAGAGGAATGTTCATGCCTCTAAAGAGAAGCCCACAAAGACCGGATTTGTCCCAAATGACGAATTAGGGTTTTAAGAAGTGTCCATGCACACACGCACAGGCTAGAGAGTGAGAGAAGAGTGTGTGTTGTGGCTTTTCAGGAGATGTGTGTGCGGCATCAAATCCGTTCTGTGATTTCCTCAGTGGCATGAGACAGCTTGGCATGAAGTGAGCAGCTGACCAGCTTTCTTAGTATCACTGTTATCCCTGAACAGTTGCTTGGTATTATAGTGCCTCACTGAATGGCAGGTTGGCATGCACCACTCATGTCTGGCATCCGTACACACCTAGTGTTTCCTCATTAGATAACAGCAGGACGTTTAGGCTTGTTAGTATGGACTTGTTTTAACTTCAGAACGGTCGTGCACATTCTTGACCTTCAGGTAATAATTAGGTGAGCAAAAAATACACCAGCCATGCAGCTCACCTTCAGTTGAGCCAAATGATTGTAAGAAATAATGTCTACCCTTTGCAGATACAAAGCCCCTCATGGATTGGCTTGGAGTACCATGACTAACTCACGCTTAGCAAGCTGAAGATTCTCAGCAGGGGACCTATTAGCACTTCCGTAGCTTTTCTGAGTATCACCAGAGATGTTATAAAAAATATGATTGAAAACAGAAAAGATAAGGCCTTCAATAAAATGAGCCATTCACCTTATTTGCAAAGCTGTAAATGGGAAAAGGCCACCCTCATTGTGTAGATACACCAATCATCCACAACATTAAAGCCAATGATAGGTGAGGTGAATAACATTTATTGTCTTATTACAGTGGCACCGTCAATGATGGGATTGGATATATTAGGCAGCAAATGAACAGTTAGTTCTTGAAGTTGATGTTTTGGACACAGGAACAATAAGCAAGTGTAAGGACTTTAACAAGGACCAAAATTGTGATTGCTGGACGACTGGGTTAGAGCATTTCTGGTATGCAGTGGTCAGTACCTACCAAAAGTGGTCCAACGAAGGACAAGCGGTGAATCGATAACAGGGTCATAGGTGCCTAAGGCTCACTGAAGCACATAGGGAATGAAGGCTAGCCTGTCTGGTCCAAAGCCACAAACTTCAGTCATTTGCACAAATTACTGAAAATGTAAACGCTGGTTTTGATAGAAACCAGCAGACAGCTTGGTCTATATGGGGCTACATACGTGTTCGGAGTGCCTGTACTGACTCCTGTCCACCACTGGTAGCATCTAAAATGGGCCCTTGAATTTCAAAACTGGATCATGGAAGAATGGAAAGAGATTACATGTTCTGATGAATCAAGTTTTCATCAGAACCTGTTCTGATGAATCAAGGGGTGCTGATGCGATTCTGCGCTGACCCAAATTGACCTGGCTGGCCCAAAATGATGGCCAGTCCAGCCCTGGTCAAAGGTACTGGACTATAAATGCGTCAGTATTGTGTCTCCCTCCTTCCAGGCTTGATGAAAAAAAAAGGCTTTATAGTATGTCAGCAGTGCCTCTCATCCCCATTTGATGCTCGTCCTTTATGGCTGATGTGGGAACTGATATGGGGTGTGCTCAGATGCCACTGGGAGTCAGCTGTAACGGTGGTTAAGGGGCAGTAAAGCCTGGGCCTCTTACTTTTATGATGTGAATGAAGTAGCAGGAATACACTGGGCCTCTTCAGACCTACAGTGGCCCGAGCTGACCGTTGTTTAACTTACTGAACTGTGGGCATTGGTTAATGACCTTTACTGCAGGAATAAGTCTTTTTTTTTTTTTTTTAAACTGTTTAGTGAATCTCTGGCTTTTTATTTGAAATCTTTGTTAGTGTTGTTTTTTGTTCTCTACTTGCTTGGGGTGTTATTTGGATTCAGAGGGTGCTTTTAGTAATAGCGTAATTTATATTTACATAATAAAAATGTATTGGTGCATACTGAGAAAAGTATGTTTTTTGGATACACCTCACAGTAGTGGAGTTTTTTTGGATAGATGCGAAGTCTCTGCTCTGTAGAAATGTAGTCCCTGCTCTTTCTCTGTCTGTCTCACCATAATCATTAACTCAGAAAAGGGAAAAAGTCTTTACTACTTCAATGCCAACACCTGAATACAATCAGCAGCTGGTCAAACTCAGAGCTTAAATGCTGTGAACCACTAGGTGGGGGTCAAAGACAGCTCTTTGGGTTTTTCTCTTTGATATAAACAGCATGTTGCTCCATGGAAGAGGGAGCCTGTTACCCAACCTCTGAATGCAGTAAACAAGTTAGCAAAGGGTCTGGAGACACTCATGCTCATCACATACGAAGGCGAGTCTGTTCCTGAGATCATAATTTGTGTGGTTTGTGATGCAAGTCTCCTCTGTAATGGAAATTTTAGCCAACATTTCTGATGTGAGTGAAGCATCTAAAAGTGCCTACATGTGTTTCAGAATAGGAGGCCATTCCATGTTTTGCAAGCATCTTCAGGAGATGATGCATAAACGTCAATCTATATTTTGATTGGCTTGAGGAGAGTTGGGGGGGGGGCGTCCTACCTTTGAGGGACAGACTGGTGTTGTGATTAATTGCATTATTTAAAATCACATCTTATAAAAACTCATATTGTTTCTGTCAGAACAAAACCCTGTATCTCCAGTTTTTTACTTTTCTCTTTTTTTTTGAAAATACAAACCTTTAATTTGAAAATCCTGCTTGCTCTTTACATTATGTCAACATAACATGAATGGGCCAACAAAATCATTTTACATTTTCTTCTTCTGTAAGGTGAATCTGCATTATTTCATTATTTTGGCCATAATTATTTGCTTTAGGGGTCTAAAATCACCTCAGTTAATCAGAACACCCACAGAAACAGGAATAAAAAAATGAATTAAAAAAATTAACAGTGTGATTTTTAGAGGATTCATATATATATATATATATATGTATATATATATATATATATATATGTATATGTATATTTTAATTAACTTAATAAATAAAGAAACATTATTTTTTCCTAAAGAGCTATGTTTATAAAAGATGTGAGTATGAAGAATGTTTTAAATGTATAAAGAAATGTATATCAATTCAATTTTTTTACCAGTTTATATCAATTTAAAAGTTTTTTAAACAATGTTTACATTAGAAGATGCTTCTTCATTCTCATACTCTTCATTTACAGAGATCCACTCACTGAATATGTATTTAAGGAACCAAAACTGGTTCTTCTATGGCACCATGCACAGAACCCTTTATTGTATCCTATTATAAAATGATGACTTTAGTTATTTTGGATTTAAGTGCTTTTTTGTTACACTTTTTAAATGCATCGCAGTGTTCAGTTTTGGTGTTTCCCATTTGAGAACAAACTAAATGAAGCTTGACTGCAGCACTAAATAAACACCAGTGTTTATAACCAAAATGCTGTGATTATTTTTCTATTATCTACTTTAACAGTTTTTTTCCCCTCAATTTGAGGTCACTTAGGTGGAGCTAAACACAGCAAAGTGTGTTTAGGTCACAATGAAGTGGTACAGAAAAGTGTTTAAAACCTAAACATTTGGGTTTACAGTTTAGTTCTCTTAAAAATAATATCAGACACTTGTCCACACAAATATACAAAACAGTCCAGTAGAAAATCTTCTGTAGGAGACAAACTATCCATCTTCTGTTTCAGTACAAACCAATTCTACGAGCGTCTTTGAGTAACTTGTCAAAGAGCACCAGTGTGATATGTAAAGATTCGTTTTCAAGCATCCTAAGCTGGCCCTTTAAATCTAGTAAAATATGCAGTGAAAGCAGTCCTCTCCTGACTGGGCCCGAGCACAGAGAGAAGAGATGAGTGTGTGGAAAGGGGGGGTGGGGGGTGATGTCCTGAGTGTATGGAGTTTTGGAACCGCTTACTGGGAGACAGCTGCTGTCTAGACTGTCATTCTGACATCACTGCTGGGCCTCAGGGCCAGATCTGAAGAACAACACTTGACAAGAGGCTCCACTGATACTCTCACGGCCTGAAAGTAGATCCGCTCTTCTACCAGCCTTTTCTGCCTCTGTCATACCGGCTTCTGGGGAGAAGTTAATCGCAGCTTTTGAGACGCTCATGAACCCGCTACACCTCAGCAAGAGTGTGTGCCCCTCATTGGAGAGTGAGCTAGCACACACAGTGTAGTTGACGCAGATACACAATCAACAAAGCAGCTTTCTGGAGTTTGGCTTTAGGCGTCCGAGCAACATAACAAGTAGAGCTTCTGCACTCTCACTTTTATTAGTGAAGGGAGCAAGCATACGCTTTTGCTTTCACTTCCCCACTTTTTTGTTGGAAAAAAATCAGTATCAGCATCTTGCAGTGTAGTTGTGTGTGTGTGTGTGTGTGTGTGTATGTGTGTGATTCATAAAATGATGTGCACTAAACAACATTAATATTAAAAGCTAAAATGTTTCCCTGGTCATGTCAGAAAAACACATATTCACCCATTGTTAAGTGATCTGGGTCACACTTTTTTGTGAATTAGTTGTCTAGTTTAAATGGAACTGTACTAACTGCACTAACAGCACCATGAACTGTTAACAGTTGACGTGTGGAGTTAGGTTACTGTGAGTTCTTCTTCAGTAAATGCAATATATTATGTATGAAGAATTTCTGTTGTAATGTATAACATGTATATATATTCTACTTAATATATACATATATAATGTACAAGGGGTCCTGGGGTCGCAACAGTCTCGACATACGACGTTTCAAGTTTATGACACTCACTCCCACTCGGCTTACAGCGTCAGCCTCATACTTTCGGACTACGTGGGTGAACTGGTCTGGTTGCGTGCGGTGGCAGAACACGTAGTAATGCGACGTATGAGTGAGGGAGTTTTCCTTTTTCCTTTTTCTGTGGTTTAGTTGTGTTTTTATGATTTTACAGCTGTGTTAGGATCGGTTAGTGACTCAGGCTAGGGTGTGTTTCGACTTGCACCAAAATTCAGGTTACATCACTGTCGAAGGAATGGATCTGTGTTGTAACTCAAGGACCCCCCGTATTTATTAAGTTGATTTTCTGTACAATCACTGTGGGGGGAAAACAGTGAGTAAGTCATTTTAAAAATTTGCAACAACTCACTAGGATTTTTAAACTGCCACTATGTCATTGGACAGCTCAGCATACTTGGATTTAGCAGGGAGATCTCCTGATGATAGGAACAATTCTTAGACAGTTGTACCATTCAGCCCATAACATTTTGTTCTTTAATAGCAACATTGTATTTCCATATACTGAACATTGAATAGAATATCTCAAACATTTGTTCTAAAAATTACTGATACACAGCCAAATATGTGTGTCAACATAGAACATGGACAGCTAACAGATTTCATTAGTATTTTGCCTTGATGACCATCTCACTCTAGTCATACACATATAAAGGTTTTTAAAATGATCTAAAAGGTACTGCTGCTTATAGACCATTCACACTAGTTTGTCTTTTTTATTCTCCCCATTTCTCTAAGTCATCCTATTTATTTCTTAATGGGATTTACTTGTGGTAATTGTGCACTTGATGAGTGGTATGGCATCCTGCATTGTTTTTAAATATCCTCTCAGATCAATGTATTTAAATAACAGAATAGTTACACTCTATGAAAAAAACATTGGAACACACTTCTTCCTAACTGACTTCAGGTGGCCCCTTACTTCCAGTTAAGGGCTTAATCTTAATGCTTCAGCATGCCAAGACATTTGGGACGACGGCATGCTTCCAGTGCACAAAGCAAGCTCCATAAAGACATGGATGGATGAGTTCAGTGTGGAAGAACTTGACTGACCCGCACAGAGCCCTGATTTCAACCCCATCTAACACCTTTGGGATGAACTGGAACGGAGATTGCGAGCCAGACCTTCTCGTCCAACAACAGTGCCTGACCTCATAAATGCTCTACAAAAAGAATGGGCACAAATTTCCACAGAAAAACTCTAAAATCTTGTGGAAAGCCTTCCAAGAAGAGTGGAAGCTGTTATTGTTGCTAAGGAGGGACCAACTTCATATTAAAGTCTATGTATTTGAATGCAATGTCATTAAAATCCCTGTTGGTGGAACAGTCAGGCGTCCCAATACTTTTGTCCACACAGTGTACCTTCAGACATATTTGGTGAATACATTTGCTATTCATTTTTTGTGCCAGTGTTGGATTATCTGGTATTGCAGGATTCAGAAGCAGAAACACTTGTTCTGCAAGATGTACAAAACCTATAAACTGCAGTGCAGCCAGTAGTAGGAAATACCACAGCTAATGGGAGAGGCCTAGCTGGGTGTCTAATGATGGGTCCATTCTGACTAATTAAAGCCGAATGTGTCATTAGCTAATCGGTCTCCATGCTCCCAGCCCGAGGGGCAGCAGTCCTGTCTGGTTCTGTTCATTCAAAGGGGCCCATTATACTTTAAGAGAAAGTAAACAGCGGGTCCCCGAAACCCGTGCTCTCCAGAGTTTAAAGAAACATCATCTATCACCCTGCCAGCCTGCTGCAGGTGTGCGGCTTTCTCACAGGCCCACTGACAGTGATGGGTAAATCTCTCCTCTCGACCGTTCTACTCTAAACCTCAGACTGGCCTTCTACTTTATCTTCTTATTCCTCTTTGCGTTTTCATCAATATCTTCTTCTTTCTCTTTCTTTATCCTTTATCTTCTTTGTCTACGTCTTCTAGATCTTCTGCTTCTTCTTCTATTTTATTTTCTTCTTTTTTGATCAGGTTGTTCTCATCACCATTCTAACTCAACCTTAAAATGGCAACGTCATACGGGAAAAGAGCATAAAAGAAAATATCGCGTATATATTAAATAACAAATCACACACATCCACACACACACACACACACACACACACACACACACACACACACACACACACACACTGAAATGTCTTCTCCACATTCAGTTTGAACACCTGCATTTGTTGTCCATGTGTCCTTGCATGTCAGTGGCGAGTCTGTGTACATCTGTATGCATGTGTGTGTGTGGTGATGTCTATTTGCGCCTGTGTGACACTGGGTTAAATTTTTAAAAGGTTTTGTGAACTCCAGGGGAGCAGTTGGGTAAACAGCACAGAATACCAGCGTGTTCAGTGTCCCTGGGAAATAAGCCAAGGTGACAACGTCAAGGCAGCATATAAACACACACACACACACACACACACACACACACACACACACACACACACACACACACACACACACACACACACACAGTTCAAGAGCTTGCACTCAGCTTCTGTTTACAGGAGTTTCCACCCAGACCTCTCAGAATGGAGGTTACACCTGACTACAGTGGCGTAGGTGTTTCATGGTCACCAAGGCCAAATGCCTCCTGGCTAATATTGACACTCGGATGACACAGGAGATATTACGTGTACAAAGACAACAGCAGCATTGTATTAGGAGACTCAGTCTGCTGTGCAGAAAGTACTTCTCTTGTGTCGATACTCTTGTAACACACTAAGCCTTTATATCCAGAACAGAATAACCAGTGTTGAATGGTTTGCCTGCACAATATTTATAATAGAAAGATTCAATGTAAATCATTGCCATTAAGAAAAGCTTAACTATGACGTCACGCTGATCAATCTTTCATTACTACTTTAATTATACAGTAATACCTGAGAGGAAGTGCTGCACCATGATATGTTGACTCTAGTGTTCTGCTGAGAGTCAGAGATCAACCAAATACCAAGCAGACCTTAAGAATAAAAGAATTGTAGAATTACAAAACTTGCCAAGTTAAAATTCAGATTCTACTGAATGAACAGAATGAAATGGGCTAAAAATATTTTAGGAACCAGAAGTCAATTCAGCTTTCTCTGAAGATCCAGACGGCCCTAAAGGTTCCCAGATGGTCTCTGTTGTTTGCATGAGCTAAATATAATTAAATTAATAAATGAACGAATCAAAAAATAAACACAACACAAACAAATAGAATCATACAGTGGAATTGAGTCATACAGTGGAAGATCTGGTTCCTCATTTTATTAAAGAGTGGGTAATGGGAAATCTACTTCTACCTTAGGCCTTGTATGAAACGTGCTAATTGTTAAGTGATTTTATAAGCTCTGGGAGCCTTCCATTTGATTCATCCGGGTTTATACCCAATATCCTGCTACTTTATTGGCTGAAGAAGTGTTCTTCGCCACTGTGTTGCAATCTACACAGTGGGTTCTTTCTCGCTGGACAGCGGCCTGAAAAGCAGAATATTAAGGGACTGTTTAGTCATCAGAAGGCAGCCTTGGAGCTTCTCTGAGAAAACAGCCACTAACAACTAACAAAACAATGGGAGAGATGAAGTGCCATGCCAACGCACACAGACTTTGGCAGGATAATTGTGAGAGAATTATTTGCAGTGAAAACGGTGCAATTTGGACTTCTTCGTCAAACACGCTTTTTTTTATAATGAACAACATCTGCTCAGAGGGATGGGTTCAGAAAAGCCATTCAGAGTGACTGTGTGTGTGGGTGTGTGTTTAAACGCCTTCCTCCTCCAATGCAATATTTGACTCTCGACCGTCAACACATATGAGAAGCATAAACCTCAGTAGTCATGTGGGTAAACTTTGCTCAGTTCATTGGCTCCATCAAAGCCCCATTCGAACTGCTTTTATCATCCCCATCAGCACAGCTTGCTCACATAAAAAAGCATGCCGGGGTCACGGGCTGGACGAGCTGGACCACTCGTAAAGGGAGGGATGTTGTTTGCATCTCATGCCAGAGCTTATAAAATCTTTGAGATATTAGGCAATATGGTAGTTCATAAGAGGCCCCAAAACATGGCACACTTGCAGTTTTTGATGAAATGGAGGGTTTAGTGGACTCATTGTGCTCCCCCTGCACATGTACGCTACACTGCATTGTAAAAATGAGTTTTCTCAGTTTCCCTACTCAGAAATAAAAAAAAAAAACTGCACAGTTTGCCTAATTCCCCTTATAAGATGCAGGTGATTAGCCGTTACATATTTTTAAAATTTCTCTAAAAGATTAATGTAGCTGACAAATAATAAAAACTTACCAAATGCTTTAAAAAGTACAGTAGTAGAGAGTGGAGAAGTGGTTAAAATAAGGTAACAAATGCGAACAGCATGCATAAATCATCACAACAAAAGCCTTTTAGATGGGCACAAAAAATTTCCAGGTGTGCCGAAACTTGAATTTTGCTCCCAGTGCTGGTGGCTACAACAAAGTAACGACTCAGCTAGAACTACGAAGTGTCTGCTATCCATAGACCTCAGAACAGGGAAAAAAACTGAAACTGAGATGCATACAAACCTCAGAACTCATAATGGGCTAAAACTCGCTTTGCACAAAGAAGTTATAAGGCCCAATATAACTTTAATACGCTCGTATTTTTTTGTCTGATTTCTGAATGGGTTTCCAGATTTAATGAGCCGTACTCAGAGTTGGAAAATAGTTATTTGTTTTTGTATTGTATTTCATTTATATAGCATTTTATGGTCTGCTTGGTTTCTTTTGTTTTTTGAACAAGCTGTGCTCCTGCTTTCAGTCAGTCCATGTATGATGATGCTAGTTTAGAGGGCAAGAATTTGTCCCCTTCTGAAAGCATGACAGACAGTGTTACTGTCATTAACGCACATTAACGCATAATTATCACATTATTTTAACACACGTTGACACAGGTTTTTTTTTCCAAATCTTTTTATCTTGAAAATTTGTTGCATTTTTGTGCTGGGGCTGCAAGCAGCACGCAGTTCACTAGGTCTCGGCTGGTTTTCACGGGAGTCAGGCGTCCCATTACTTTTGTCCATATATGTCATCATTACATTTGTCCATATTATATGTCCATTAATGGGATGCCTGACCCCCGTGAAAACCAGCCAAGACCTAAAGCGCTGCATTGACAAAAGTATTGGGACATCTGACCATTACACCAACAGAGACTTTAATGACACTGTATTCAGATACATAGACTTTCATATGGAGTTGGTCCCCTTTGCAGCTGCTATAATGGTTCCTCTCCCCATGCTCTGGACTCTGAGGGTAACTTTTTCCATAACAAACTAGATAAAACGTGAATGTCCTGGCGGGGGAAAATAGCTTTGCTTTTATATTTAATTTGATTACATTAATGTTTAAGTTGAAATTTACAGAAATATTTGAACTGCAGCTGTATAACTGTGTTAAAGGGAACACTGCTGTTAAAAAGCTCCTTATTTGTTTAAAGTGTTTGCAGACCAATGTAATTACACTTTTGTTCAGCAGTACTTTAAAAATAAAAGTGCACAATACTGTCACGGCCGGTGCACGGGGAAGTGAGGCAAGGCACATGTGCAGATTCCCTTTGATGGTATTTTATTACAAAAAACACAGACTCTACACTACAAAACAAAAAGGCACTAGGGCCTAACAAAGAACACTGAACCTAAGATACAAGAGGAATTGGGAACGTGATAAAAATAGTGAGGGTAAACCTGAAGACCAGGTTGTGAGGATTGACCAGCAACCAGGACTGAAACTCAAAGACCTTAAATACTAAACATACAGAGACTTTAACCAATCATCAAACTCAATCATTGAACTAAAACAAAAAACACGTGAGACTGTGACTGTAGACACAAACAGAGACCTGTAGATTCAAAATAAAAGTCCTAAAACCAAACGCAACACATACACTACTTTTGAATTAATTATTTAATTTTGTGTATAACAAATTTAATTGTTGCCCAGCATTAATATTATATATGTATACACTGTCTATGTATAATGCAGAAGTGACCATAGAAGCCACAGGTTTTCCAAAGTATAAACTAAAAGCTAATAGATACAATACCAAATAAAAATAGAAAATACACAATATGCACAATAAATGCATAAAATTCAGACCTAGTGCAATACAGATTACCCAAAGGCCTCAAAGGTGTGGGCAGAGGTCACTGGAGAACTGTACCAGATTGTATATTTAATTTTTTTGACCTAAGGCACATATGCAGGAGCCTGACCAGGCAGTCTTGTCAACAAGAGTGAGAACTTTAAACTGGATCCTGTACACAACAGTGATGTGATACGAGTGCTGGGGTAATGTGAGACTGTCTATTTGAACTAGTAAACAACAGCAAACTAAACCGTCTGCAGACAATTGAGGGTAGACATACTAAGTGAAGAGAAAAGTGCATTACAAGAGTCAACATGAGATAAAGGAATATATAAGCACCACTTGTTCTGCATTTTAAAAATACAAATGGCAATTTTCCAATACACCTTAGGCGAATTAACAAGATCTGGTCCACGGGTTAACATGGGTGTCGAACAACACTGACTGATTAAATATGTGGGGTGGTGGCCTAGTGGGTAGGATACTTGCCTCTGGCTCAAGAGGTCATGGGTTTGAATCCTATCTTCAGCATAACACCACTGGGTTTCTGAGCAAGACCCTGAACCCCCTGTAGTTAAGGATTGGAAGTCGCTTTGGCGAATTAACAAGATCTGGCTAAATGCCGTAAATGTAAATGTAAATATCATCCCTAGATAACACAGGTTGAAGTGGGCAGCAGAGGAAAGAGGCCTGTGACAAAAGTGGGTGGACCAAGGCCTTCTAGGCCCAGTCAGATCACAATAAGTTATTTAAATTCAAATAGACTTTCTTGTGTTGTTACTGACATGGTGTGACTGTTATCTATAAAAACTGGGGCTTACACAAAGAAAACGTGTCTTCGTATGGTGAAATACTGCTGTACTCAGAGGCGGGAGGTTTCAAAGTAGCTAATCCAAGAATGCTATTTATTTCTCCTTGCTGCTGATTGGCTGCTGCCGTTTGACACAGCTGCAGTCCAGAATTTCCCCCGTGGAGCGTCTTGAGTATTCTCGTGTTTTTTGTTTTGTTCTTCTTAAAGCCCTGTATTTTCATTACTGTAAATTAAATGAATTTATTACTGCATTTACCCGCTTATACCAAAGAAAACGACAGCATATACCAAAGAAAATGCTCATGCATGAATTACAGTACAGTCTATACAGGCGTAACATCGGTATTTGCAATCTAGCACTGTGGGAGTTCAGCGTACACTGTACAGTACAAATACAGGTTTACCTTTACATTTTCTTTCAGGGTAATTCAGCATATTTGGGGGCATATTTAGGGTATAAACTAGAAAAATAGGCAATTTTTGGCTTTTTTTTTTTTTTACGCGGTTACTGTACATGAGAAAAAATAAGACCAAGAGTATAAAGCACATGAAATATGTAGTGAGGTACAGATCAGTGTACCAGTCCACTGCCCAGGCCATTCTCCTGGCCACTTCATGCAAGTTTAGACTGCACTGAGGATCTCCTGACCTTGGCCCAGCTCGTATGAATGTATTTATCAGCATTGTGCCCATGAAGGGTGGAAAGAATGCTAGGCTGCTAGGACTATGCCCCACTGTCTGACCTCTCCAGTCTAAAGCCTGCTCCTCTGCTCCTGCTATCTCCCCGCTGACCAAAAGCTATGTTAAGTGGACCTACGCTCGCTGTCCTGGCCACATAATCTCCTCACATGCTGCATTCCTCACTCATATGCACAACAGCTTGTCCCAGGACACAGAAAACACCAAAGGGGAAGGGGGTGGGCGAGCAGAAACAGCCATATGAATGCATGTTGAACGGTAAGTTTCTTATTAGTCCGCTGTGGTACAGGAGGGGTCATCTATGCTCTACATCTGTATTGTTCAGACTTTGTGCCAGTATGACTGCCTGGGAGGGCTTCTTTACACCCAGTGTGTTGTCTGCAACTACGAAACACAATGTACTTAAAATGTGCTTAACCCTACCTTAATTCACCCCTGAAAATACACCAATTCCTTTCATTTCAATGAAGTGGCTATTATTTTGTGTAACTTACCCCTTAATTTTACATTAAAACTAGATTTGTCATGAGTGTGAAACCCCTTAATCTTAAATTTAAGGCGTTTATTCAGGAGGTTCAATTATTTAAAGGGCGAATTTGAAAAAAGTAAGGGGAAAATTCTGTAGTTTTACCCCTTAATCTCCCTTAATCTGAAGACTTTCCCCCTTAATTTTCCTTCATTTCCTGTAGGGTAAATTGGTGGTGGTAGGATACTTGCCTCTGGACCAAGAGGTCATGGGTTTGAATCCTACCTTCAGCACCACCACTGGGTTCCCTTAACCCCAAGTTGCTCCAGGGAG
>JBBJLS010000148.1:6966558-6982926 GCA_037577275.1 Bryconaethiops microstoma | reverse complement strand
GGCAGTAATTAATGATACATGAAAAGAATGTCTAAAAGGTGGACTCTCTCTCTCTCTCTCTCTCACACAGCACAGCCACTGCTCATTATAACATCTCAATTTGCCTTTTTATATCTACATATCAGCCCTAGCTGCAGACAAGTTAATGTGTCCAAACTCTCTCTCTCTCTCTCTCTACATACATATATGTAAGTCTGTATAAGATGCTGAAATCACAGTCCTTCAGGTCAGCAGCAGCAGAGTGGAACTAACTTTAATCTGAAAGCCTTTTTTCAGATTATGGAGTCTCACCACGTCTCTCACTTCAGATGGAGCAGAAGCTCTTAACGAGTGAAGAGATCAGACTCTTAATGAGTGCTCCAGAGTCTGCTGCCTGACACTGGCCTGTTGAAAGCGTGGTTCGCAGAATGCCGATGATGATTTGCTGATTGCAACTCCACAAACACCTGCACACTTTCCCTCATTTGCACTTGTTGTTTGGATACTTTCAGCTCACCAGATCGGGATGGATGTCTAAGAATGCTAAAAATTAAAACATAGAGAGGGCATATGATCCACGCAAGTTCAAATTCTGCCCTGGTATTCTGCAAAAAAATAATAAAAATTTGACTTCATGCAAATTTGCTTGGCTACTGCATTGCGTTTAGAAAGGTAAAACAGTCATGAAACTTTTCTCCAAAGGGTCTCTTTTTTAGAAATCGATGAACTGTGTGACGAATCTGTGGACAGTGAAGAACTGGAGGGAAGGTTTACATGGTATGAGGAGGGAGATTTTAAATTTGCATTTAAACACTATAATCACTGCGGTGGCTTAGCGCCCTGACCAGGGTGAATCCCAGCCTTGCGCTCTTTTACCTCGGGATACGCTCCGGGTACCGGCGACCCTAGTGTGGATTAGGCAGTAACAGAAAATGAGAGAGAGAGAGAGAGACATTTTAATTAGAAAATGTGTCATAGGTAACTTGCTAAGGTAGCCAGCTTGCTAGTGAGTCTGCATGTCCAGCTGGAGAGCTGCTGCATCCTGAGCAGCACAGGGGCGCCGCAGGGGCCTGTCCTACCAACCTTCCTCTTCACCTTCTACACATCTGACTTTAGGTACGGGTCTCAGTCTTGCCACCTGCAGAAATTCTCTGATGACTCTGACATTGTGGCCTGTTTCAGGGATGGATACAGGAGTGTGGTGGACAGCTTTGTTGAGTGGTGTGAGTTGAACCCTTTACAGCTAATCATCACAAAGACAAAGGAACTGGTTGTGGACTTTCGGAAGTGGGCTCCTCCTCCCACCCCTGTCACCTTCAGAGGGACTGATGTTGAGGTGGTTGAGGACCACCAGTCCCTGGGGGTACACATTGACAGTAAACTGGACTGGTCCAAGAACACAGACGTTGTCTTCAAGAAAGGGCAGAGCTGGCTTTACCTACTGAGGAGGCTCAGATGTTTCAATGTCTGTAGGACAATGCTGACCATGTGCTATCACTCTGTGGTTGAGAGCGTGGTGTTTCTGAGAGCTGTGTGCTGGGGCATTGGGGTGAAGGCAGCTGATGCCAAAAGGATGAACAAGCTGATCAAAAAGGCTGGTTCTGTCCTGGGTGTCAGACTGGAGAACCTGGAGGAGGTGTATGAGAAGAGAATGCTAAAAAAGCTTCTCAGTATCATGGATAACCTCTCTCACCCCATGCACGCCTCCATAATGGGCCATCAGAGCACACACAGCAACAGACTAACTGCAGAACCGAATGCCACAGGAAATCCTTTCTACCTGTGGCAATAAGACTGTATAACTCTTCCTCGTTCTGTAGCTGATCTTTTTCAGCCTTTATGTCATGAAGTTCACATTCGGATTGAGCAATATGACTCATCGTTTTTTCATCTGTATGCTATTGAATATTAGTCTCATCCCCTCATCACCTGCTGCTATCTCATTTTATTGCACTCATCATATTTTCATGGCACAAACACTAAGTGACTTTTCATAACCACTTGCACTAATAATCTGTTATTTTATTATTTCTGCTATAGTAACTTGGTAGTTTTTTGTTATAGTTATCTTGTTATTCCATTTGCATAATTACTACTGTCGTTTTTTGTTTTTTTTACTGTCATCTTTATTCCTCTTGTCGCACTGAACATGTTCATGACAAAAGAATTTCCCTCTGGATAAATAAAGTTCTTATCTTATCTTATTTGATCTTATCTTATCTTATCTAATTTGCTGCAAATTATAAAATGCATTAGTTCATCAATTCATTATCAGAGCTGTGTATCCTAACCAGGGTGATGGGGGATGCTGTAGCTTCTTCCAGCGACCAATGAGGCAAAAGGTGAAGAAACATCCTAGACAGGTCCATTACAGTGCAGAAACACAGAAAAACACACTCTCACACACACAAACACACACTCACACCTTATTTAGTATCTCCAGTTTGTCTAATGTACATGTCTTTGAACTCTAGGAAGAAACCACAGACACTGGAACAACAAACATTATGGCATTATACAATCATAATTCATACAAGCAAAAGTCTAAACTTTAGTCTAAGCTTAAGCAAAAGTGTAAGCTTCTTGTGGTATCTATACAGCCAAACTATCATCCTTGTTGGTTTGGCCTTCAGGACTTCAACTGAGGGCTTGATGTATCAGAATAAATGCTGATTTACAGGAATGACTGTGAATACAAATTTGCAGTCTAAAAGTTAAAATAGAAATAACAGAGGCAGATCTGTGCCAGGAGTGAACTGCTCTATGTTAATAGGTTTGATAAATCTTAAACTAAAAATAAAATTTATTTTATATATCTTCAACATCTATGTGTAATCTAGCATAGCCAGAAAGAGCTTTGTCCTTGTGTAAAACTTCAGACTTTAAATACTAAAAAGGAACATTAGCTGATACCTGTTTTGTGAATGTCAGCATTCACAGGCCTTTCCGGCAAGAACAAGCCTTTTGCATAACATAAATGACCCTTTACAGTCCCTGCACAGTATATTAATGGTCCATAACCACTTCTTAAAACATTTCTCTTCCAGCCATTTTTACTGCTACCTTTAGTTTCAAAAACACACTTCATGCTAAAAACGAACTGCACTGATTTTTGTTCCTATCGGGATAAGGTTCCACAAACAAACTTGTGTTATACAGATATGTTTATTCAGTAAAACATATACTTTTAATTGTACTTTTTAAGACCATAATATTTTCAAAATGACTGTAATCCGTCTTCATTCTTTTCAGTGACCCGTGAATAACCTGGATCTGAAGAGGTATCTTTGAAAGTAAACCCAGGGCAAAGAATGTTTGTGGAATTCCCCCTATATGTCCTTCTTTAGTTATAAAGGTGTCAGAAATGAACCCTGTTTTGCAATTAATGGTGCGTGCACAGGAGCTGAGCAATATCTGATCTCATGACTTTTAGTTTAACTAAACAGTCCTTCTATAGGTCTTTCTATGGGTCATGTTCTGAGCAGATCCATGAACATCCTTTCTTTTTGGCTGAAGAGCTGCAGAGTTTTTAAGACTGTAAGGTCTGCTCCAGCTCACTGCTTGCACCCCCGCTGAGCAGAATCCTGTCACAGTAGTGACTCGAAACACACTACACAAACAGGCCTCACTGAGTATTATTGCACACCATTGGGGAGTAACCAGCTTTACTGCCGCAGAGATGATGTATCAAAATATGCCTTGTTGAACAGTCTCAGTAGGAAGGCACTGTATATACTGGTTCCTCCATACCTGGAAAAGTAGATGATATGAAGAAAACATGTATGTCGTCTGAAGTTTACTGTTGTAGATTTACACTACAGTTACGAGGTTAATGCGGCAAACAAGTGATATTCACATTCGCATTATTTTCATGTTAACGCATTATTTACTTAACGCCAACAATTATTTTATTGTGCATTAACGCAGATTTTATTATTTTGGAAGTTTGTTGCTTTTTTGTGCTCAACTTCTCCTCACTCTTAACAGGGACACTAACTACTGAACAACAAAAAAAAATTTTTTGCTGGGTAACTTGTTTTTCTATAACCAACTAGATATAACGTGAATGCCCTGCAGTGCCAAATAGCTTTGGTTTTATATTTGATTTGATTACATGAATGTTTAAGTTTGAATTTTTAAGTTTGATATTTGAATTGCATCTGTGTAACTGTGCGATTCAACACTGGGTCAGGCCTGGGGACAGTGACTGTGGGCCGCTAAAGGCCGCCAAGGTTTTGCTTTTGGATTCCCGAGCACACCGGGCTTTAATTATTTACAAGGATTGGGACTCCCAAAGGTGAGCGTCCCATTGGACCCACCCGGGCTGCCCTGGCCATGTTGAGCACCGGCCAGGATGTTATCCAGCAAGATGCGGCCGGGTGGGGCTCACGGGATGCTGCCCTTTGCCACTGCCTGCCCCTCCTCCGCCCTTGGGGTGTTATGGGGGTCTGTTGGGGCGCTCTAAGTGGGGGCTACTGTCAGGCCTGGGGACACTGACTGTGGGCAGCTGCCAAAATTTTGTTTTTGGGTTTCTGAGCACACCGGGCTTTAGTTAAGTAATTATTTGTTTCAGCTGCTGGTGTGCTCAGGAGTGATTATGTGTTGTATTTAAATTCGGTTTAGGTGGACCTTAGTTGTCGGTCCACCGTCAGAATACCCTGATGTTTGTGCTTCTCCTGACTCCTTTGGTTTTCAAGTATTGAGTTTTGGTTTGTGGGCCCTCGTGCCTTTTGGTTTTCTTTGTTTAAATAAAAATAATCTAAAATGGAAGTTTGCGTATGCGCCTGCTCAATGTGTCTGGAGGAGGGGAGACGTAACACACTTCTGTTAAAAAGCTCCTTATTTGTTGTTTAAAGTGTTTGCAAACCAAATGTTATTGCACCATGTTCATATAGCAGTACTTGTAAAATAAAACTGCGCAAGGCACTACCTTTGAATGAATTAATTATTTTTTGTGTATAACAATGCCATTGCGATTAAAACATGCGATTAATCGCGATTACAATCTTTGTCCAGCATCAATTTACATACAATGCTGATCAGCCATAACATTAAAACCACGTGCCTAATCATTTGTAGTCCACCATAACAGCTCTGACCTGTCAAGGCCTGGCCTCCACACGACTTCTGAATGTGTGCTGTGATATCAGGCACCAAGACCTTTGAGTCTTATAAGTTACTAGATGGGGCCTCCATGGATTGCATTTAATTAGTTCAGCACATCCCACAGATGCTTGATCAGATAGGGATCTGGAGAATTTGGAAGCTAAGTTAACACCTTAAACAATTTATCATCTTCCTCAAGCCATTCCTGAAGAATTTTGTAAGCAGGGCAGGACATATTGCCTTGCTGAAAGAGATCACTGTCATTAAGAAATACTGTTGCCATTAAAGGGGTGTACTTGGTCTGGTACGGTGTTTAGCTTGGTATTATGTGTCAAAGTAACATCCACATGAATGTCAGGACCCAAGGTTTCCCAGCAGAACATTGTCCAGAGCATCACACTGCCTCTGCCACCTGGCTTTCTTTCTCTACTGCACCCTGATAACATCTCTTCATTACATCTTTTCATTACATCTCTTACTAATATGTCAAGATAAATCGTAATACATTTCATCATAGTTTTTATTTTCACAGGTGCCTTTTCATGTAGTTATAGTCTTGTTTTTGTTGTGGGAAAAATATTTACGTCACAGGTTTTGTTGACAAAATTAACAAAGATTATATTGAAGAATACACATATTCTCAAACTTGTTTATGTTGTTTCTGTCACTTCATTATATAGTTTTGTAAATCAGTTGGGCAAATTATGAAATAAATTCAGATTTCAAGATGCTACTTCTATTTTACCTAAACACTTTTATAGATAACAGTATGTCATACAATACCAGAAATGACATAATCGAATTTGATGCAAGTTGGATAATCGCTTACCACACTTGTAAGCTACACCTGTCTTGTAACTACTGTACAAAATAAAAAGTAAACTTTTAAAAGCAAACATGTTTTGGCTAATGGACTACATTTGTAGCACATGGGGAACTGTGTGTGTTTTACTTTCCTCCAAGCTGTCGCTTAAAGCTCTTTTAAGTTACTGACTGATTGGGAAGAATCAGTAGCATTAGAAAAACAGATCAGAGGGTTTTCTTTCTGAAAGTGGGTCTCTGTGCTCAACTGGCTGTCATTGCAGTGCTTATCAAGTAAACCAATCCTCTACCTACTTGTTTTTTGGGACACTTTTACAGCCAATAAAGCAGAAAGTATGGGCTCTCGTAAATTTTTTCTACTGTGCTGAAATGCTGCTTAGACACCCACTGCTTTTCACACTCATGCCAGTGTCACTAGTCTGCAGTGGGGCCATAAAAAAAATCACAGAAAGACAGTCATGGCGGGGTCATCACTGTGAGTTCAGTTCACATGGGGTAGAGCCTAGAGATGAGAAAAGACACTGTGAAAGAGACTTTTTGAGTTCAGTGAAAGAGAATTGCCTCGACTGTTTGGCTTTCCACCGTACCATATCTCAATTTTGGAGCCATAACAAAAAAGAACACAACTGGTGTTATATTTGTTATTGTTTGTCATGTTCTGTAGTGCAGCATTCCAGCCTCATCAGTTTGATTGAATTCGCAATTTTGCAAGCTTTTTGCATTTTCATTAATCAGTGCTCTCTCAATACCCAGCATGCTTTATGCAAATACATCACAAAAACATTAAGAATACCCCACCCCATAGCAAAGAACCCTTTGTGTTGATTCTAATAAATACAGATGTGGTATTCACTTTCCTAGCAATAATATTAGCTTCGTGCATTAGTCAGCTAGTGGAAAATAAAAAAAATCAAACAGACCATAGTTCCTGTTCTTCCTCCCAAATGCAAGATATAGATTTGGGATTCCGTCGTCTTTGAAATCTCACTCTTTAGATGAGACAGTGACATTTTTTTATCTTTATTTTTTTCACCTTTTTTAAAGTGAACTTAAAACTACCAAAAGGACTTACATACTGTTTACAAAACTAAATTAGGAACAAAATTCAGACTTAGGTGTACTTTTTTATGATAATGCTATGCCATACAATGTAATCCCACAATCTGTTTCAGATGATTTACAATAGCACAATTAGAGAACATTGTGAGATGTTTTTTCCTGTTAGGCATAAAGCTAAGTGTAGTGGTGTATAAGTTGTATAGTTGGAGGCTGGTGTAGTGTAGTGGGTATCACCACTGCCCACCACACAGCAGACTGGGTTTGATTCCTCACCTTGGCCACCAAGCTACACTAATCAGAGTCCTTGGGTCTTCTAATGTTGATTGCCTACCACTGTAAATTGCTCAGAATAAAGTGTCAGCATTAATATCAATAAGCTTCTGGGGGCCTGGTGGTTAGGGAATTGCGCTTACGATTAGAAAGTCATGGGCCAGAATCCCAGGACTGTCAGTGGCACCACTGAGATGCCCTTGAATGAGGTACTGACCCCCACACTGCTCCCTGGGTGCTGCAGTCATGGCTGCCCACTGCTTCAGTGAGGTGAATGGGATAAATACAGAAAAAGTATTTTGTAGCTCCAGCGCAAGTCTCACATACATTTAAAGTCAAAGACCCACATGGCCCAATACCTCATGTTCATCCATAGGTCATATTTTAGAATGGAATCCTCTGATTTGTTTTTATCTGAGCTTATATTTATGATGTACATTTCACATCCTCTGCTTTTATGAGAAACAACAGTCAGGAGCAATATCAGAATTGAATGTGGGTATGTTCTTGATTACAGCGGCAAAGTCTAAACGTGAACAGACGTGCTAAGTTGCTCTCAAATTCTCAGTTACGACTTGGCTAATCGCTAACAACGGAGCTGGGCTAAGAAATATGCCTCCTGACGTGAGTAATGACATTTTACACATAATAAACCTGCTCTTGGTCACCATTTAACACAGAGGTGAGTCTGTCCTCTGAGTCTTTACCGTACCCTTTACGAGCCTAAAAAAAAACATGCACGCTATTTCTCCAGCAGACGCTCTCCCTCTTTAAGTGCTCGGCTCTGCGATAAGCTAATTTAATCATTTTTTCAGAGATCTTCTGAAACTGCACGGAGCTGTCGCATAATTCTAATTCTGACGTGCCCTCAAGGAACCATGCTTCTGAACACCTTCTTTAAATAAACCATGTTTTGGTTGAAATGAAACCTATCAACATAAATCATTAAAAGCCCACCATGAAGAGTCTGCAAACCTTAAGTGACAGCAACTGAACGACATTCGGCTTTCCTAATGAAAGAAAAGACCATGCTAGCTCATCTAAATACGGGAAATCTTTAACTCTAATTAACAAACAGCATTGACGGATGGATCCTTGAAGCAAAATAAGATTTTTAAGCTGTTTATTCCAGTATAAGCTTACGTTATATAATGGTACAAGAAAAGTTGGTTGTTTCAAAATCCTTAGTTAAACTAAGCTGTAAAGTAGATATTTGGGTCAATGCAGTTGCCTGTCATCTGCATCAATCTGCATAATTAGTGGAGAAATTGGAAGAGAGAGAGAGAGAGAGAGAGAGAGAGAGAGAAAGAGAGAGAGAGAGAGAGAGAGAGAGAGGTGGGGAAAAATGGACCTCGGATAAAAAAATAAGGCGGCGTTGTTGATGCTGCATTCTCCCCTAATCGAAACAATTTGCTTAGTTTCCCAGCTGGGTTTCATGTGCTTTTGATTACTCTCTGCTATTTAGTTCCACAAAATTACATGCTGCTTAATGGGCTTTTAATGGTTATAGGTTTCTCTACTTTTTTAATGAGGTTCACCAGTTGGTTGCTAATGCCCTATGGATATTTGGCAACTGTCCAGTCCATGTGCTGTTCTAGTCTTTACCCTAGTTTACAACTTTGGGGTTTTTTTTTTGGCCTTCTCTCCGCGGTATAAAATCTCAACAAGAAAGCAATTTGTTTTGGGGCGTTAGATGCGCTTCAAATATCCTTTTCAGCTTAGCACCTAATTGCAGTCCCACCAGCCAGATAATTCAAGCATCTGAGCATTTAATCACTTTACTTCCAGCCCCTCCTGCTTACTTCTGTGTTTACGTGGACCTCCTCACGGCGTCACCACATCCGCACAAATACAAGCGTGCACTTCCTAACAGTTCGTGTTATCACTACAGATTGACTTTAGCTCTATCCTCGTTTTATGATAAGGCAAGTGCGTTTTAACGATGGCGATAGATCTCAGGAGCCTCTTTGGTGGAGGTGGGGCGGGGCTTTGTGCTGGCAGAGGTACGCCACTAACCTTAACCGGCCCAGAGGGAGAGCTGGTCATCAGGGCGACCATGGCAGAGGCAATGGTCATTTTTTTTTTTCTTTTAATGGGAACATAAACAGGCGGTTTCTGATGAGGGCCTGTTTACGGGGCCCAATTAAGCGCTGAAACGGCCACATATCTCGGCCACTTAACAAGGCTCTCCACATGGGCAGCTGGGAGGCCGGCTGCTGCCTGGCCTGGAGCTCAGCACGAGACACCAGGAGAAATCTGCCGTGGACACATGGTACCTCACCTCTAAGAACCTCATGATTTTTCATTCCCTTCCCACAGACCTGGAAAGGTTTTGTGGTATTAACACCTTTCTGGCTTGCTCCCCTCTCATTATTCAGCGCTCTATTGACTCAAATAGGCCATATTTTTTTACCTTCAGTTTTGCATATTGCCACCCTGAGCATCTCTTTTTAGCTGTTTTGTATGTGATCTACACAGCTACAGACAATTCATCTATGGTAGCTTTCAATTTTGCCACCGGTGGAGGGCTTTCTTCCTAAAAAAAAATGAAATCGCATCCCGTAGTGTCAGGATATTGATTCATGGAGGAGGATCCAGAGGCATAAATATGAACAATCAAAAATATGAAATGCCTCACGTTCCAGTTGGAAAAAAATAAACACACTTTTGAACAGGAGCAATTCAATCCAAGCTTCAAGAGGCATTAGCATATTTCAAAAAAATGCATGTGTTTGTGTCTAGTTTTCTATTATTCCCTGGCTTCCATTTTCCTCCTATAACACATTGTGCGACCCTGCAGATCTCTGTCGCGGTTTTAGGGTTTTTTGAACAAAGCTCTGTGGGCTTTGTTCAACTATAAAATTGGATGAAAGCTCGCCTGAAAGCCCTCAAAGGAGACGACAAAGCCATCGGCACTGTGAAAGAGCAGCGGAGAAGCGCGAGTTTGTGGCAGACAGACTAACAGCTTTCCTTTCAAACTCGTCCCCCTGTCACGCCCATCCACCGCTCTAGTATGGCATTATTTGCTGAAACGTTGAAATAGCAAACAGTTGATCACTCCACATTCAGTGCTAATCTCCCGGGAAATGTGGAAAAATGAGTGTTTCTACCTGGGGGGTTATGTTGATGAACGCATTAGCTGTGACTGTCTTTGAATCTGTGTGCAGAACAAGCTAAGTTTAGATGATACAACTTTTGTCATGCCTGATTTTAAGAGTTTAAAAGTATGCTTTCTGACACCAAACCTTCACATGCCAATCCTGTCTTGAATTAGATATGGGATAAAGCGTGGATTGTGTAAATTTGATACTACGCAAAGATATAACATTTTCATTACAGAAACGTGTAATTGGCTCCGCATGCTTAAATCATAAGCAAATTGTGCATAATTAACACAATTTACAGCAAAAAACAGATTTGTTTGGTTCAGTGTGCCATTTCACATACCTCGAGTTATTATTGGTAACATTCAATCAAAAACAAAAATCAGTAGTATTACAAATCAGAATGCTGGAAAAAAACATGCTTGGTAGACAAACATCCAGTTCTTTCATTATAATGAAACTGCCATTACTGTATATGGCCTCTAATTGAGCAGTCATAAACATATACCACTTTCCTCCTTTTTAAAGAAACATGCAGGGTGCCAGAAAAAGAGGGGATAGACTTCTCCATGCTGGGAACCACAGTATTTCCAGCTCAAATTGCAAATGAACACTTTCCACTTGTCATGGGGTTTTGCCAAGTGGAAGACATTGAGGTTCTGAGGAACACTTGAATTTGGCATTATAAACCAATCTGTGTGGAAAACTTCCCAAGCCCCAGCCCCTCACAGAGAACTGACAGCCACAATAAAGACGCGCCATATAGTGAGTTGAGAAGGGGTTTATAGTTCATGCTGCGTTCATTCTCTTTTAACAGTTAAATGATGTTATTTCTGCCAGTTACAAAAGCATGTCAAAATTTTACATGAATTATTTCTTGATAAGCTATTCTGTCGAGAGTCCTGTTTATTCAGACAGAATAAAGCTTTTCTTGTCATTTTTTGACAACAAATGTAAACTGGGAGACAACAAATGTAAAATGGGAGTGCACACAAGGACCTGTTAATATAGAATGGAAATCAATGAATTTGACACATCTCTATCTATGTAATGAACTGTGTTTATTTTATTTAGTGGTTAAATATAAAATTTTACTAGTTATATTTAAACAGTATAGCAAAGGGACAGTAATTTCAGTTTAGACATGTAGTACGTAACATTGCTTCTTTAGCTTGAGATGGATTTGCCTGAGCTGATTTTTTCCTAAATTAAGTTCCAGATGAGTTCATCTCCAGCGGGAAGCTAGAGAAGAAAAAGTCATGGGAAGTTTGGTAGCATTCAGGATGGAGAGAGACTGTCTGAAGGCTTTAGAGGGTTGTGGAGAACTTGTGGTTTCGCACAGGGTGAAAGGACAGGCCTGAGGCTTTGAAGGGAGGCTTCTATTCCAGCCTCCCTCAATCTCTCTCTCTCTCTCTTTCTCTCTGTCTCTCTCTCTGTCTCTCTCTTTCTCTCTCTCTCTCTCTCTCTCTCTGTCGCTCTTTCTCTCTGTCCCTCTCTCTCTCTTTCTGTCTGTCTGTCTCTCTCTCTCTCCCTCTCTCCGCAGTTGCTCTGCTGTTTTTCTGCCATGGGAGACTTCTTCACTACTGCAGGAAAAGTGGTTAGCATCGCTTTACATTCGCTGTAAAATTCCTCTTTACAGGTTTCTCTTAGAGGACTTTGATATCTAACATGCTGTGTGCTATTTTAAGGATGTGATGTTACAGTTTTCCACATAACTCCCCACCCGCCCTTTGCTCTCTCTGTCAGATAGACACAGTAAACAGAGCCTGGTGCAGTCCGATATGTTTTATTATAGTCATACTCATGCTTTTGTTGCTGTTCTAGGTGAGAATAAGTACACACCATCTGCAGAGAACGTCTGTACATATCTGTGCAGTTACTGTATATTTGTTGAATTTAACATATTGAGAAAGAATGTAACATGGCCTGTGCAAAAATTGAAGAGTAAATTTCCAAAACTCACTCAGTCCATTTTTTGTGATTTTTTAGGTAACACTGATATTGGCATATTTTTACATGACTTCTTTATGTGCAATAGTATAACCGACCAAAACTCACTCAGTCCTTGCATAATACACGGTACAAGATTAGGTGAATTTCCAAAACTCACTCAGTCCACTCACACAGTCGCGAGTGGTACTTGCTTACCCAGGTCTCCCAGGCAGTAGATCATAAACAAAGATGGCACTATGCTGTGTCATGTAATAGGATATAAATAATAAGCTTGTACATCATTTTGTGACATTGAATATTGATTTACTTAAAAATGGTTTTCATTATATTTTTTAAACTAATTTGCCCATACTAAAAATGTGCAGGAGTTGCACTTTAGAAACAGGCATTGAAAAATGACAACTGTAAAATTTCAATTAACAGAATTATTTCCTGTAAGAATTGCTTTACAATAGGTAAAACAAGTAAAACACGATTTTCCAAGAAAAAAAAATGCTTTTGGACTGAGTGAGTTTTGGAAATTTGCTCTTCAATTGGGGTTAAAGGTCTTGCTCAGGAACCCAGTACTGATATGCTGTGAGTAGGATTCAAACCCATGCCTTCTTGATCCAGAGGCAAGTATCCTACCCATTTGGCTACTATGGCTGATCAATGTGGGAAATTGATCTCTGCTCTGATTGCCTGCCCTGAATTATGCCTCATTCAAATTGCACTCCAGACTAAATTACTCCATAAAACATCAATAGGTTACTAAACTATTGTAAGCTGAATATGTGAATATATGTCAATTCTAGGGATATAATGACTCACAAACATCCTTATTTGATTTGGTAAGATACAGTGGCACCTTTAAACGCAGCAAAAATAAGGATTGAATGAAATTGTGTTTTGCATTGGTCTGTTAATGTTTACATGTTTATTTTTGTCAGAACACAAAAACAATCAATTTAAAACAGGCTGTTTTTATAGTTCAGTTTTCAAATGTGGACTGTAGCAAATAGGGGGAAAATGGTGTCTTTTGAAACTGTAACAATGTTTACATGTTCCTTTTGAAAAAGAACATTTTTTTTTTATCAGATGAGCCTTTGAATAAAGTAGTGCATGGTCAAGAGTAATGAAGCACATTTAGGCGTTGTGTGGCTGCCATCTGCCTATGAACATTTATCCAAAAATGATTGTGATTATACAGCTGACTTTTTTTATAGCTCTTTGACTCAACAATTAGGTGGCATAATCAATTCAGGCTAGAAAATACGTTCTAAAAGGGGAATCCTGGTTTAGTTTTATATAAAATGTTCACAGTATGGTGGGCCTTATTTCTCTGTCAAATCCAACTGATCTAATCTTTTTAGGACCCAGTTTTAGCTCTTTAATGAAAGAGAGGTGGATTATTTAGAACAAATCATGTATTATTTAGATCAATAATTAGATAAATAATACTACCAAACACTTTGTGTCTCTAGAATACATATAACTTTAGGTAGCCTATATGTTTAATGCAGTATAAAACATGGTTTAGTAAGAGGTAAACATGGTCTAGAGACACTGATACAAACAGTGCACTGCAGATAGAGTCACTGAAAAAGTCCTTGTTCTTTGGGCCTACAGGGAGCCTATCTAAGTTAGGGGTAAAATGTTTAGATGGTTAGAAAACTAACAGTACAAGCGTATCAGAAAAAAGGCAACTTTAAAGTCTGGATTGTGGTTGTTTTCCTGTCTTGAGGAGGAACTAGCTCAAGAAACTATAAATAGTGACCAAAGGCATTAAAAATTAAAGTTGCTCAACAAGAACAGGTCACCATGACTTTACAAATCATTGCAACAAAATATCTTCATAAATTTTCAAAAGCTGCATTATAGATGTTATTCAAATCGTCCAGATTTGTAGTAAATCCTTGAAATGTCATGTCTCCCAGCAGGATCGCACTTTGATAAATCAGTTGTTTTTCAAACAACAGTCAGCTTTGGTGTCTCCAAACACATGATTAATGCATTTGCTTGTTTTTGTCATGGTGAGTTAGGTGTGATGGCTGCCCTCCATCCTCTCCATGCTTATTTCACCGCAGATTGACAGATGCAAACACAGCGCAGGAATAGGGTGTATTTAGTATTACTGTGAAAAACATGGAGGCTTCAGTCATGGGCGACGCAGGCAGGGATGTGAAAAATAGAAGAGTGAGAAAAAGGAATCAAATGAAGAGTGAATGAGCACAAAAATCAGTTCTGCCAGTCATGAGAAATGGAAGGAAAGGCTATTACTGTTAGTAATTGTTATCTGTTTATTATTTTATCCACGATTACAAAAATATATAAAACACTATTTAAACGATTGTGTAGTGGGTTTATTTGTGAAATAGAAAGTACAGCATTTACACACTGTTACATTTAGTTGTTCTGGGACCTTCTGTATGATCATGGATAATTCTGTAATCCTAAATACTAAGTTCAGGTATTTAGGTTGCACCCACTGCTACCAAACAGGTACACACACACAACTCCAGAATGGCTTTACAGGCAAGAAGAAGGAAAATAAATCACATTCTGTAAAAATGATCATTGACAACAATGGAAATAAAGCGTTTTGTTCTAACAGCAGTGATATACAACGATGAGCCACTTCACTAGATAAGCCTACCTTGTTGTCCATTTATTAGAATTAGAGAATGTGTTCCATCTGTTCCTCTGCTTCACTTGTTAGCCTTCTAGTCATTGATGGCCGTTTGTCATCAATGGCGAGGTCCCCTAGAAGACCATTAGTGAGCAGGTGTTATAAGGGTAGTGAGTCTTTCTCAGCACAGCAGTGACACAGACATGGTAGTGACATATTAGTGTGAGTATGAATCACACACAGCAGTGCATCTGGAGTTTTTAATCATCTTAGTGTCACTGCTGGGCTGAGAATAGTCCACTTACCAGAAAATTCCTGCAAGCAGTGACTTGTGGTCAGATGTGTATATATATACACATATATATATATATATATATGTGTGTGTGTGTGTGTGTGTGTGTGTGTGTGTGTGTGTGTGTGTGTGTATATGTATTGTTATTCATGACAAATAAAAAACAGGCTGTTTTTACAGTTTCGTTTTCATATGTCTTATATTGACTCAAATCTAATTTTGAGTCAAAGAGCTGAAAAATCAACTGCAACATCAAAGTATAAGGACACTCATTTTCAGATAGATATTTATAGGCAGAAGACAGCCACGTGATTCCTTTAATACACTGCAAACAAAAGATGCAGAGGAAACGATGTACTATAGGCTGTAATTGTAAACTCTAAAGTGCACATATATGGTAAAGCTGATAAAAGGACTAGTGTATGTGTATATACACAACAGGTAAAAAAAAAAATTGGAAAAAAACTTTTTTCACATAAATAAATGGTTAAATATCTCACAAAAAAACTTGAACTGCATCCCCTTTCTGTTTTGCATTATACAGCTTCAATCATGATGAGTTTATTCATATGCTTTAACAAATTCAAATCTGGCCAATACTGACCACAGTAACCTTAGTTATCCATGTTCCTATATGCCTCAGTGCAAAGACTGAGGATCAGCAACTCAACTATAGTGGACACAATGTAGAAGCACATCATTTCTGAAAAAAATAAGATTGCATGCATTCAGCACGGAATCACATATTGAGGAAGATGGAATAATAGTTGGAGGCGATGGTGTTGGTACATTGTGCTATATTAGGGTTTTTAGAAGGACTTTTGCTGTCTGGCTGAATGCCCTGTGGAAGCCTATAGAAATGATGTTTTGTATAATATCTCACTGTAGAAGCTAACATTTCACAAATAATCCCTCTAGCATTAATATTTTAAATTAAAACAATTGTGGAAGCTCAAACTGGATGAAAAATATACATTATGGGAGAAATCACTGGAAAATGTTCAATCTGTGTTGGTGAACACTTTGTACTATGAACAGAAAATAACACAAGCACTACCTCGTGACAATTGTCCAGACGCTAACCCTTCACTTAAGAGGCATTAATGGTAATGAGATAGCAGTCATTAACGAAGCTTACCCACACTTTAGTGAGTGATCTCCTCTTTTGATCTCTA
>JBBJLS010000148.1:6948789-6966458 GCA_037577275.1 Bryconaethiops microstoma | reverse complement strand
TCTCTCTCTCTCTCTCTCTCTCTCTCTCTCTCTCTCTCTCACACACACACACACACACACACACACACACCCACACAGATTCATGCAGCGGGCAGGCCAGCAGAGCAGTAATAAGACACCAGTCCATGCGGCTGGGGAGAGGAGTGTGGATTAAGATAGGAATGATAATGCTTTGGGCATTGTGAACGGAACCGCTCTTTTTGGGCCTTTTTTCTTTCCCTGCTGCTGCCATGTTATCTTTTTACATTATGTTCCTCGCCCCCTCCCCGCGTGCAATAAATCAGTGGATCAACAAGCCGCCTCCGCCACATTACGAAATGCGATCGCGGGCAATTCCAAGCTGCTGCTGGTGTCCTCCCCACGCTGCCACAATGAGGCCGGATTCATCAGAGTCGAAATGGAACACCGTCTGCACCTCTCCAGACAGACCAATTTACTCCTAAACCGCAGCCTGTCGCCCCGCCGGTCACACCTCCCTCATAATATGTAGCAGAATCGATCTTAATTCACCTACACAATAAACATGTTTAGAGGCGAAAAGGTCTGTGAATCATATAGTTTCACTTGAGAGTCTAGAAAGCCAAGAAGCCTGAAAGTCGGGCCCTTAGAGCAGGGGTGTCTGATTCCAGTTCTGGAGGGCCATAGTCTGGTATAGTGTAGTGAAAAGACACCTTTTACACCTGCTTGCTCATTGCTGAGTCGTACTGGGTGTGAATTAGCAGTGAAATCCCTAAACTGTGCTGGACTAAGGCTGCCATCACAATGAAGCAAAGCGAAGCGCTTAGTGTCTCCACTGATTTTTATTATGGAGTGGTGGTAAAGTGAAGCAGGTAGAATCTGCCATTGAATTGAAATGTAGTCTGACTCATATCCCAAGAGTCAGACTACACATCAGTGCTTATTGAGATGGGAGAAGTTTGCAAGACATATTTTTCTTTCTTTTTATGTTTTTTGCAGTTTTGTAATTCTGGTGCTTGATGGCTTTACTTTTAAGTAACTCTAACATATGAAGTACCCAAGTTTTAAAATAAAAAAACCAAACAATATGTGCACCTTGAATAATCTAGTTCTACATAAATACATGTATATTCAATATAAAAGAAACAGGAAAATGATTTAATCAAAGGCACATTAAGGTAATTATTTAAGTCAGTCATTCGAGAGTAGTGAAGCACTAGATGCCTTAGATGTGCTTGAAATAAGGCCCCACATTTTCCTAAATCTGGTCAATGAACCCCTCATCACGCCCCTTTGGTACTGTGAAGAATTCTCCTAGTCCTCTAAAAATGTGAGGGAAGAACGGATGATTTTCACCTCAGCAGAATCAAGCGTCTTGCTAAATGAGTGAGTTCGGGGTGGGGGTGGGGGGGTAATACTTTCTGAGATGGTGTTAAAGAGCTCTGACCACTGCCTGTGTGAAGAAGGATGCAACCAAAACACATGCATATGTGTGGCAGGGGCTTGATGACACTGGTGGTGAGATTGACATCATCATTGATTCTAGACAGGCTGATTGGACTAGACCAGTCTGTGTGCACAAACAGACAAAAGGGTGAACACAGTGCAGAATGTAACAAGAGATCATTTCAGTAGTTGAAAAAAAATATAATGTATTCAAAGTGTATAAAATTATACACCTAAATTATAATTAAAACGTTTAAAATCAATGCTAGTCCCGTTCTTACCTGTCTTTAAAGGGGTTTAGAACTATCGCACAATACTTTTACTTTGGCCAGTTAAACTCGCTTGCATTCTGGCAACAATTCTTGAGAGAGGCCGACAGTTAGCTAGGGAAGTATTTCACTGAAAACGCAACCTAAGACCCTGCTGGAGCGGAGCTGGACAGCCCTGCTGCAGAGTTAAAAAATAACCAACTATATTTGGGATTGAGGATAGATGGCCAATATGGGACCCGACAGCAGGCTGTCTTTGGTCAAGCATGAAGACATAAACGGTGCCATGTATATACTGACTGGAAGCTGCGCGTGGTTTTTATGCTTGATTATTTATTATTTTTACAACCCATGAGGAGCACAAGATGCACTCTGATCGCCTGCCAAATGGCCCGTCGCAGCCAAGCAGCTTGTGACATTTTCTGCGCAAGTTAATGGCTTCTGCTGTCCGACTTCGATATAGGCAGAGAGAGCATGGTGACCCATAACTCTGTGTGCAGTCTGCCAGGAGTGCCTGACCCTGTTAAACATCTCAATTTAAAAATCACAGCTATTAACAGGCTCCCGAAATAAAATAGCAGCCTGTAAACTTTGTAAAGGAGGCCACTCGTATCCTCATCCTGGGAGCTGCCAAACGCAGACACACACTTGCACACGCTCCATCAGGCAATCATCAATATTATCTTTTTGACAGAACAGATCTACAGTTGTTCACTGTTACTTTCCAAACAAGTAAAAGAAAGACTAGCTACTAATATTTCTAAAATTACTATTGTATTTCTATTTACTATGATTTTTTTTGTTAAATTATCTTATTACATTTATTCGTATTGTAAAAAAAAAATCTATATTACTGTAAATATAATTATTTTATATCGTAATTAATGAGTTCAGCAATTTTACCAGTTGTTATTTTAGTTTTGGTATTTTTGCAAAATTCAACTTTAGACAATAAAAGCACAGTGTCATTTGATATTTTTTTCTTACCAGTAGATCTCACTACATGTACTACACCAATAGACCTCACTCTATGTACTACAACAATAGATCTCACCATATATGCTGCAGCAAAATTATCTATTTTTTCACATCACTTGGTTTCTTTTAAATTGAGCTACCATTATGTTTACATATTATCACTGTTACAGCGAATATAGCTAATACAGCCCAGCAGTATAGCATGGTGAGTTAACTAGCAACATACTGAGAAGTCTAAATAAGACCAAATTAAGGGGGGTGCATTTTACAACAGTAATTCCTTAATTCCACTCACATGTATATAGTATATTCACAAGTAATTTAAGTGATGTGTACCGATACATCAAAATGTTTACATCACCCTGGGTGGCACAGTGTCTTATCCAAAGCTAAACGTACTGGGTATGTAAATCTATGGACAGTTCTGAAGTCAGTGGAGAATCAAGTAGGAGAAGTCTTAGGATGCGAGCTTTTCTTCATGGTTCCACAGAAGCTACTGCATTATCAGGTCATCACTGTTTCCACAATGAATCTCAAAAAACAAAAAACCTTCAGAAACATCAGATGTCTGGATATCAGTGTCCTCACAATGCCTGTATGAATTCTTTATATTTTTGTTTTATATTTGTCTATATACTGTATTTTTTTCTGTCGACACCAAAACGAATTGGAGGAAGCTTCAAACTTGACAAAATAAGACTTCTAATGATCAATGTAAGGAACTTTTTTGAGGGCAGCCGAAAAGATATTCAGGGTTTCTCTACCCTCTGTCACAGGCATCTACACCACACACTGCATCCGCAAAGCCACCAGCAGCGTGGATGACTCCACACACCCCACACACACCCTCTTTTCCCCCATTCCACCTGGCAAAAGGTTTTGTAGCACAGAAGCCTTCACTGCCAGGATGAGAAACAATTTCTTCCCTCAGGCTGTCAGACTCCTGAATCCGAACTGAATCTACAACTGTACTTCACCCACAAACACACATTTTTTTGCTGAACACACACACATACACACTTAAAATGTTCTCCCATAAACAAGAATTACACCTAAACTGCCACTCTGCCATAAACAAACTCAACTGTACAATGATCTTTATTTATATACTGTCACTTTTTCACCCTGTTTCTGCTATTTTATTGCTCTTTTTTATTATTGTTATTTCTTATCTCAAATAATTGCATTAATTTGCACATTTATTGACCTTTATTGACTAATCAAATACACAATCTGACTAGAATATAATAATCAATATTAATATACATTGACATTGTTATTGCTTGATTCCACCCTATGTTGTCATGTCCTGTACTATTAAACTGTTCATTCAAGTTTTCAAGCACTTAGTAAAGTCTTGTCCTGTCTGCACTTGTGTAATCTTAGTGTGTTTTTGTGTTGCACCATGGTCCTGGAGGAACATTGGTTCAGTTGACAACAAACAATGACAACAAACACCTGGGGGGGTGGTGGCCTAGTGGTAGGACACTTGCATCTGGATCAAGAGGTCATGGGTTCAAATCCTGCCTCCAGCACACCACCACTGGGTCCCTGAGCAAGACCCTTAACCTGAAGTTGCTCCAGGGAGACTGTCCCCTGTAGTTAGGGAATGGAAGTCGCTTTGGATAAAAGCATCTGCGAAATGCCGTAAATGTACATGACTTGTCTTCATCTTTATTAAAAGCATTGTACAGATCTAAGCGTTCCCAAACTTTTGGTGTGCAGTGTATAGTTATTGATGCTGAGAAGCTGGGTGCTGAAGGCCAATTAAGTCAGACTTTCTCTGCAGTTCTGTGCAGTTTTAATCAACTGCTGAAAAATCCTGCTGCTTGAGGATTCTGGAAGAAGAATTATACACACACACTCACACTTTCAGTGTATTATCATAGAAAGCTCTTTGCCAGCAAGGTCTACTTTATACCAAAAGAGGATCTAATGCATCCGGTTCAGACCCCATGCTGACCTCAGCTGGACCTGAAACTGTACTGTACAGATCTGCTCGTCTGAACCCATTCAACAATGACAGAGTGGTCATGGTTACTGTTTATCGGATTAAACCTGCCTTACTTACGAGGAAAGACTACAGTATGCAAGCAAAGAGTTACATTATATTACATTACATTATTTATTGGTATTTGGAGGGTTACTGGGTTTAATGGTGGTATGGCAGTAAGGGCTTGCTGATCGTCAGTTGAACCCCCTCACAGGGTTCAGCTTCAGTTAGGAACGAGGCAGTGTGCTTGCCTCATGAGTGACATTTCATTTATGATTTGAAAAAAACTAGAAATGAGTGAATTTGTAGCATCATCTCTCACTCTCTACATCTCACTCGTTTCTCTCTCTCTCTCTCCTCTCACTCTCTCCTGCTCTTCTCCTTATCAGATTCACCCTTATCAGTTGCACACCTCCCTCTATTCTTCTTTTAAAATCTCTCTCTCACTTTCTCTCTCTCTCTCTCTCTCTCTCTCGTAGTTCACACTCTCTATTTATCATCTAGGAACAAATAAAGCTGAATCAGGCTCAATAAACAAGGAGGAATGAAATTATGTCATATTTATGCATGAACACACATTAGGCATAAAACAAAGCATATAAATAAAAGGAAAATGAATTAGAGGAATGGCAGCACACATTAGCCTATAGGAGAAGATCTCACACTCAGCAGTGCAGATGCTGTGTGATTAGATAAAGAACCTGCCCGCCCCCTTCCCTGATTATATATCCTGTTGTTTGATTTGATAACCCACACAGCTAATTTCAAACCTTGCTCTAACTGAATCTCCCTAACCTTGTTTCATGCGTTCGGAGATGCAAGCCAGTGGCAGTCTGGATGACTAGACTATTTGCAGGCGCGCTGCACCACGCATATTCTTTACTAATGATCCCTGTTGATTTTGCTACTGTTTAACATGGTGGCGGTGGGTGCGCCTGCCAAATGTGTAGGGGCAATTTTGAAAGCCTAAAACGATTTCACTCCGGGCAACATTTTAGAGAAAATCTATTAGCCTAGCCTAATAACACTACAAAAGCAATTATGGTAGGATGGTGTGGGCAGGATGCGCCAGCTCATTGGGTCCTGCGGTGAGTTATGAGAGGATTCTGATGAATCTCATCTCTGTGTGTTTCTCTTTCCTGTCAGACTCGGGCCTCACCTCTGGCGACCCCTGTGCGCTTCAAAGCCCCCGCCACCGGCTCTCTGCCCTGCCCCGGCCCATAATTACATGCTCCCAGAGCCTGTTAGTCTGCTCCAGGCATCCACCGGCTGCTCTTAAAGAGCCCTACTTCAAACAAGGCTCAAATTCAGGGCCATTAAACAGGAACAATAGCGAGCAGCTCCGAGTCGCCCTTTAATCTGCTTCCACTTCGAGGTCGAGCCAAAGCCAGCGACACGGCTGGAGTGTCTTACGGAAGACCTCATCCGGGCTTGTGCGCTCGAGTGACGGTGACTGGGGTGAGAAAAGAGCATCCTTGAGACTTTTTAGGGGAATTCTTTCCCTTTTTGAAAAAAAGAGTAGAAAAAGTTCAAAAGTTTGGAATCACTTCACTTTTATATTAGTACTTTTTGTTCATTTACACAGTGCATAATGAGCTATGAAAAACTAGCTTTGAATCGTTTTATGCAATATTCCAGTTAGACAACAACAGTTATTAAATTATAGACAATACAATTAATGATCTATTTATACTAATTACCTGTCTAATTTCCTGTCAAGGTAACTTCCCTGATATTTGATAACTACCTTTTCACATATGTGACATTCTGGATGTTAATATTAAACTTCATTCTAAGCATTTTAGAATTTATTTTAGGACTATATATTTGCCCTCAGCAGAAGTCATTCTGGCCAATATTCAATGCAGTGATTTCCTTGTTCTAATAAACTAAACTTAGTAATTAGTAGATGATAAGGTCGACCAGCACATGAAAATGAAAAAAAAAAACTGCTGGACAATATTTTGTGTGTCCGCTATAAAATTGTGTCTGCTTTGTCTGAAACAATTAATATAAACTGAGATTGTAATAGTATATTCAACAGTAGGACATTCTTTAAAAATGTGCCACAAAGGATTGAGTGGTGCCATAGAAGAATCACATTTGGTTCCGCTTAAAGAGCTTGAAAAAAACATTGGGCGAGGAAGGCAAAAAGCACCACAAATACAAAGATTCTTTGTAAACCTTTACAGTAAATGGAAGTTCTATAAATATCCAAAAGATTCGCACATCTCAATTAGGAGAGTGATTCTCTATGGTTCTCCATTCATTAGAAGGTTCTTTATGGAACATCTAGGAAGAACGTTTCTCTCTTTTTTAAAGGGTATAAATGATATCACCATGCCGGTGAGGAGAGAGAAGCTGGAGCTAGTGTAAGAGAGAGAGAGAGAGAGAGAGAGAGAGAGAGAGAGAGAGAGAGAGAGAGAGAGAGAGAGCGAGAGAGAGAGAGAAAGAGAGAGTCCCTGTTCATTGTGAATTCATTCACAGTGTTGACTGACTCTGAGGCCTGCTGCTGAGGTGACCAGGCTGATTAAAACCCTCTGTCTGAGAGCATGCTCATTTATGTCACTCTCCAGGCTGCGTACTGCCCCGTGATGATGAATGGAGTTTGTGCTTGCTCTAATATCCTGACTTCGTGTTCTCAGAAGTGCTTTTAGGCAACGACCGGCCATAGGCTCAGGCGGCCAGCCCTTGGTCAGTGGCTGGCCAGACCTTTCCTCAGCCTTGATGAATGAGGTGGCTGCTAGGCCGCACTGCTCTGCTCTGGCACAGGCTCAGGCCTCGCTCTCCGAACGTGCTGATGGGAGCTGGAAGGCCTCCTCCAAAAGGGGGGAGAAGCCACAGCCATAGCTGTGGAAACATCCCAGTTTAGACACAGTTTCACTGGCAAATTACATAAAAAAGAAAACACAGCAGCTATTGCATACTCATTAACAATCATCCTTCTCTGCCGGACCGGGAGCTTTGGGTGATGTTGTAACCAGAGACAGAGTGGAGACAAAAATATGCCCGAGGATTTGGAGCCTCACTGTTTGCCCAAAACAACATATCAAAACAAGCACGTCAACCAAATATATCATGGTAACCTATCATATATTGTTTTTATCATAACACAATCAAGACATGCAACGTAAAACAATATAATGGTAATTAACTGGCCATGGTTCTGCCAGTATAGAGTTTCTGTTTACAGTACTGACACTGCAAATTAAAGTTCATTGCTTAAATCCAACAGTTAGAATGCATTGCTGTAATATACCAATAATTACTACATATATTTTATTAACTGAAGTGTGATGTAAACAAATAGTAAGGTATTTGTTCCAGCACACTTTACAGACCATTTTCATAAATTTATTTTACATTATATATATTGGTGACACATACAATAAATATCAGTGTATTATAATTAATACCATCTCTTTATATTTATATATATATATATATATTAAAATGTTTTCCATTATACGTAAACTTTAAAAAGTGCATCTCCAAAATCGTTACAAATGGATATAGAGCATTATGAAATTAAACTCTTCATACGCACCATTGTTGTACCATAATTATGAGAGCAATAGTATAATTGCCCAGTAAAGTAGTCTACTGAAGATCCCTTGCTTTTAGTAAGACCTCCGGGAAAATATATGTATTGTTGAATTTCAGAAGGTTATTTAGGGTATTTAGGGACTACAGTATGATCACACTATTCATTTTAAAAGTGATACACTGTTATGTGCTAGATAGTAAATATGTTACATTTACATGTACTAGTCTAAAAGGGTGTACTCACAATAGACCAGCTGGATTGTCCCATACACTAGTACAATTGTGCCCACCCCCCAGTCCCTCACTGGCCTGCACTCACATTGTGTTTAATGTTTTGGACCTGCTTATGTTACTCATTGCCTCATCCTTTCTATCAAGTTGCCAGATTTACAAAGTACATCACATACCTTATACAAATACAGATATGGAACCCACCACATTTTTGTCACCACAATGTTCAGTTGTTCTTTACAGTGTGTCCGTACAGCGTGAAGTTTAAATAAAATGCTCAAATACACTTTAAGCAGCAAGGTCTAGCATCACTGCAGGTAGATGAGAGGCTAGCAAAGTTATCTTAATAGGTTGAACTAACCATAGGGAGCTCAGTTTGTTAAAATGTCTGGATGTCTTTTTAGACAGACACATTTACCCTAAAGTAGGAACAATAACCAAAACATTAAACATTTTTAGTCATTAGCCTTATTTGTGCTAATTATATGACAGTTTACTGCTCTGTTTTCACTGCTTACCCGTCATCGTCACCATCACCGTCACTTTCTTGGCACCACTTTCACGCTTTCTGTTAATCAACTAGCCTACGCCACCAACACTGGAGACTTGAAAACTACCTTCTGTATCTTCCATAAGCAATCAAGCAGTGAGGGATCATATCTTGCACAGACAAATGGGTTCTTTGGAGCATCTGCATAGAAGAATCACCTTCACTTAGAAGAATCAGCCTTTCAGTGGATGGATCTTTAAAAGAATGCTCAGGCATTTTGTCAGCCCAATCTCTATCTGCAGCATGTAAAGCATACAATACAGTACCACAGACAATACTTTCAACACTTTTCCTTGTTCCTTGTTAACTTAAATTATTGTCCATTCTAATCTATTGTGTGCTACAAATGTGGCAGAGGGAGATTAGGTTGCAATTTCTTTAAAGAACCATCCCCTGAAAGAGGATCTTTAGGGAGCCAAAGAACTATTGCTAAAAAGAACTATTTTGGCACCTTTATATTTATGAATGTGACCTGTGTTTGTGTATGTGTGGTGAAATCATTAAGTCATGCTATACTGGAGCTGGACGCTCCTATGCTGGCTGCTGCCCATCCCAGAGCTCAGATTTAAGACATTACGAGGAACGGCTTTATAGAGAGCTGCCATTAACTGCTCATACTATCCAATGCTGAAGTGTCGGATGGTAATGAAACTAGCCCCAGGGCCACTTATCGCCTCCCTGCGCTCCCACACACATCGTCACAGTCTGACACAAATAGAACTCTTGTGCTTTGACTTAAGAGTATAAGAAACAGCAATACTGCCTGGACACTGATAGGCAGCATCAAATGACCTGAAGCCTGAGGGTGTCCAGGTGACAGAAGAACCCAGACAGCCGAGTATGTGGGGCATGGGTTCTGCTGTGCCAGCTGGCTTAGGGGCGGCAGGCAGTGACTGCAGGCTGCTGGTGGTGGTGTGACAACTGCAAATCCCACTGGAAGGCCCTCATCCACTGGCTGCAGGGTCAGCGCCGGACACGCCTCCCCTCTGCCTCCCCTCTGCCTCCTCTGTACCAGGATAGGAGCTGTTAAAGAGCTGGCCTGCATCCAGAACTGCGGGTATGTGTGAGGAGAGGTAATGACATGGTTTCATTCAGAGCAAGGTTCATAACACCTTGAGCTGCCTCGACCTTCCTGAAGGGCTTTCATTTTATAGCAATTCAATAGTACTTTTGTTGACTTTTTTTGCCTATTTGTTCCTGTAAGGAATATTGTCTAGTGTATTTCGCCTGACAAAATGTGTTTGCTGTGTTTTGTTTGTATTCTTCGAAGCTATGAGGCTAATGTAGCTAAATGGTAGGGCAGTTCGATTACAAAAAATGTTAGGGTCAACTGATTACAAAAGTTGATTCCACAGAATAATTATGCAAAAATCTAAACTAAGTACATAATAAACAAATGATTTAGGGATTAAACAACTATTAATTCTGATTAGTCATTGAAAAGAGTAGTCCATTGTTACTAAAAAAATGTTATCATGGTCTAGACGTGAAAGCGAAATGTTATTCTCTTGCCAGTAAAGTCAAGAAAAGCTCGCTAGTCTATGGAACCACATTATAATTATGATGGTGTGAACGAAGAGGGATACTGACGTATTATCTTCATTTGCTTCGTCCTCTTCTTCAGGGACAAAAGGTTTTATATATTTGATACATTTAATTAGATAGTTCACTGTAGTTCACAGTTTGGAGAGATAGCAGAAGCACAATTTTTCTTCTTTCAGTTTCCTTTTTTTCAGCTTTGAGTGGGCAGATCTGGTCAAAAACCCTAACTTTGTTCATAGCAAAATACAACTAGTCTAGTGATTCCTGTGTTGTTGATGAATGTGTTTTTTAGTCTAGTTGTATAGAAAGTGACTGTAGAAAATCTCACACCCTTGTGGAATTGAGCCCAAAGCTTTAGAACTTACCCTTGATTTTTACTCTTGAATACTAACTCCTCGTTAGTATAGTAGTGAGTGTCCCCACCTGTCATGTGGGCGGCTGGGGTTTGATTCCTTGATGGGGAGATCAACTTTTGGGGCAGCTGGTAGCCTAGTGGTTAGGAAGTTCTCCCTACACCCAGCAGTGCTAGTGCCATCACTGAGGAAGGTACGTTCCGAAACACAGTTTCCCGGGCCCCCTCTAGTTGGTGGCAGCCCCCTGCTTTGCTTGGTGAATGGATTAAACGCAGAGACAGAATTTCACATTGTTAACACTGTGTGCTGTGGTGTGTTCACGTGTGACTATAAGGGGCCACTTTTTCTTTAAAAGCTTGGTTTCTGCCATTACAGAGAATGCATGACATACCATTTCTATAACAATGGATACAAAGTAGAAATGCCACTATAAATTAGTCACATTTCACCATACCACATAGCTGGAATCTTTATCATTCATAAAGAGCACACCCAAAAGGTAAGTGGAACTAATAATTATTGTGGAATTAGTGATTTGCTTGGCATGAAGTTCACCATAGCCGTGAGTAGCAGAAATGCATGCTAGTGGAAAGAGGCATTTTATAGGTATACAGTATTCATTGGCAGCAGTGTGTGGGGAGACAGGTGGCAGGAGGTTATTTCAATAATAAGTAATAATATCATCAGCTCGCTCTCCGTCTGTCTGAACACGTGCTAACGCAGACGCACAGGGTGTCGAGCTATCCCAGCATGCTCTGCGGAAGTAAAAATAGCCCTGTCACAGCTGGGCCGCAAGCAGAGCAGATTTGAGGAAATGGTGCAAGCTAACCAGCTACCACACCCCAAACCCTCCCCAATCACGCAGACACACACAGTTTAATCATTTGATAAGTTTTATATTCAACTTGCCCCTATTGGGCTCTGTAAAATCTCTCAGAAATAATAAGGGCCTTTCAAACTGCTGTGTTTTGCTCTTTCAGTCACCAAACAGCTTTTCCATTGATACAAGAAATGTTATGAGGGCTGTCATATACTTGTACTATTATTTAATCCTGTATTTCCATTACTTTTGCTATACATTTGTCCTAGATCTCATAAAGCCTTTTCATTATGCATCCACTGGGAGGCACCCTTATCTGTGACTTGTGAAGTCGCACTGCTTTAATTGGTGGAGGGCTGTGTGGAGGGTGCAAGGAAGGGATGGGACAGAGAGTTTCTGGTTTTAATGATATATCATGGTATAAAACTTAGTGACCTTTCCAAAGTTTAATAACTGATATAGTACTGTATATATCGACAGTGTCAGAATAAAACCTCTATATATGTGTTTATTGTTTTTTAATATTTTATTTACCATTATTAAACAATGTTGGTCGCAGTTCATGCTATGGAATTTTTTTATACAAATTTTGAAAATTTGCTTGAAAAACTGGATGGAAACATTACAAATGAGAAAAAAATCTGTCCGTCCGTCCGTCCGTCCGTCCCTCTATCTATCTATCTATCTATCTATCTATCTATCTATCTATCTATCTATCTATCTATCTATATTTCTATCTATCTATCTATCTATCTATCTATCTATCTATCTATCTATCTATCTATCTATCTTTCTTTCTTTCTTTCTTGAGGTGCAGTGTTTTGTCCTGACAGTGATTTCTTTTTTGGATTTTAAAGAAATATGAGATGTTTATTAATAGCTTATGGCAAAGAAGAACGTGGTGCTGGTGTTTTAGTGTGATTGTCCTAGTTTGTTAGTGTTTTCAGGTCTGTTTGAAGTACTGTATCCTTTGAGTTAATGTCAGGTTGGAAGCATGTGGGAATGGGCCCCGCTCCTCCCAGTCAGGGGGATTAGATAGTTTAAACTCATTGTAGTCTAAATGAGGTGATTGGAGATGACTATAATAACCTGAATTGTAGTTCGACCCCAAACATGACCTATCTCCGCTCCTCCACGCTCCTACCCAATTCCTTCCATCCCTGCCGCCAATCTATCCATCTTGAGGGCAGAAAAGTTGGGTGACACCTCACAGTTTCCATGCAGGCATAATTTAGTGCTCTGCCTCAACAAAGGGGACATTTTGTTTAAATTCCAAAAAATTACAATGGAGCAATTAAAATAAATCTTCGCTTGCACTTCCATTAACCCTGGCTGGTTTTGCGTTTCTCTGCCTGAGGGCCTGACGGATCCGGCCTTTCTCTGATTTATGCTGTCTTCCTCGAGAAATCAGAGGAAAAACCTCCCCTCCCCCAAGCACTTTCTTTAACCATACATAGAGGTCTCCTAATTTTTTTTTTTTTTTTTTTTTAGCTCAGAGGAAAAATAATCCATTTTCCACATCCATTATGTTACATCATAAATCTTACACATGTAGCCAAAGCCTTCAGGGAAATACTGGAGGGACAAAGGAAGAATGCAGTATTTCATACACATAGGCCTGCAATGTTTTGGGTGGAATTGGAAATGCATTAGGTGTTTTTCTTTGGAAGTATGTTGAGACAGGTAGGATAATGTATGGAAATCTAGAGTGAAGTATTGCCTGAGGCTTACAAGAGACACATGTTAGGGAAGCAATGATCAAAACATAAGAAAGAATGATGATCGCCTTATTACTTTCTTCTGTTGTTGATTTTTTTTTTGTATTTACTTGCTGGAGGAAATAAATTATGAACTTTTTTTACTGGTACCAAGTGCCTGTCAGAAAACATGTTATTCTGCGTGAAATTTTACAAACACTTACAATGATAGTGAAGGTAATGATAATAATAATAATAATAATAATAATAATAATAATAATAATAATAATAACAAAAACAAAACAACAATAATAATAAATATCATAATACATATAAAAATATTATTAATACATATCATTAATGAGTATTATTAATAAATATTATTAATATGTATTATTATTATTGTTGTTTTTATTATAATAAATTTTGTAATGACTAATTTAAGCACAGGGCTTCAAACTAGTTCAAGGAATGATAATAAAAACTGGACATGTACTGTATTTTTCTAGGAACAGAACTGAAAGTAAAAATCTAGTTATCCTTAACTTAACTTTAAACAATTTCCTCCAGGATAAATAAAGTTTTCTGATTCTGATTTTGATTCTGATTATTCCAGAACAGAAATATTAATGTGAAATCTCTACTGTTTAACTACATTATTTTGTCATTTACTATTTATAACTGAAGGAGGTTTCTTCAGTTTTGGTGTCTTCAGTCACTACACAGTTCAGGAATTAACTACTGAGTTTATATAGTTTATAGCTTACTATACTCTAAATGCTCTCAGTGTAACTTCATTATGTTAAAGAATGCTTTAGATGATCAGGTCTGTTTGTTTGATGATTGTTGTTAGGGTAATTTCGCTTTTGTAACACCTTTCACGTAATTGTGAAATAATCTGGTATATTTTGGTGCAATGTGTGAACTGACGCATGCACGTTTAAGCTCCATCTGTGTGTATGAAGTCCTCATCAACACAAACGTCGCTGCTCAGCTCAGTATTTTAAACCTGCATAAAGGAATGAAAGTGAGTTTTAAAAATGTTTAGATAATTTAAATCCTGGTTTGATGTGAAATAGTTTTTAAAAAAAGTTTTAAAACATTTTTAGTGGTGTTGGGAACCTGGTGTTCTTTGGTCAACAAATATAGATATTTATTTATTTATTTATTTGTCCGTTTGTTTTTCTTTGACTTATTTTGAGTTTTTATATATCAGTTATGGCAAATAGTGTTAAAAAAATTCTGTACGTACCACTGATGATTTAATAATGTTTTGGGCAAAAACTTAATCTCAAACCTCCTGTAAAACGATGTCTCAGGCATCAGCCAGTTATTACCATATCACAAAACCTTTTCTGAAAGAGCTTTTAAAGGCAATAAACTTCTCAGACGTCTGGTTCCTATCACCACCACTGTGTAAAATTCTGACTTGGGCGGTTTCTCTAGAGTGGTGCCTTTCACATAAAACCACTCAGAAGTATTTTGTTGGGAATGCAAGAACAGAAAACTACAAACATAAAATTTGTTCAGAGCACACCAATTGATTTTTCATTTTGTTTATGGTGCCTCTTCAAGAGAATAAAACTACTATATACTAATTATTTTTTAAACTCTCTGTTCAGTTGAATTGAATTGACCATATTCATAGCAATACAGGCCTTAATAAAAAGCTTCACTCACACACATTTGTACCGGGCATTTCATGGCCAAGTCAAATGTTACTACGTTAATGCTTTTTAAAAGGCCAGTAAGTGATGAAGGGCTTGTCACCAAGATCACTGAGGCCAAGGTCATGTCTGCTGTCCAGGGCAACAGGTATGCAGAGTGCACTTTTGGCCTGAGAGCACAGACTTCCCCTGCATTCAGACCAAAAAAATCTCCCTTATTTGACTCTGCAAACAAATGCACATGATTTCTTTAGCCGTCGGCCTCCTTTGGTCTACCCTAATTGCAGTTGGAAGTGGAAATGTAATGGAAATCTGTGCCGCTTTCATTCACCCTAATCACTGCATGAGCTTATTTTTAGCAGAGAGTGAAAAACAGGCGTAGCTCAAGATGATGAGATCATTTGTTGCTTGGGGCTGACCAGTGTTAAGAAATTTTTAAGAATGTATGAGTGCGTGTGTGATGGAGGGAAGTGTAGACGTGTCACTCCACACATACCTTCTGAGATATTAGATGCCTGTGGCGCTTGCTGAAACAGGTCTTTGCTTGGTCTGTGCAGTGCGGCCGGCAGTGCTTACTCTCTTTACAGGGAGCTGCATGGGCCTGCCTTGCTTTGGGCCAAATCACACCAAATACCCCTTCTCTACCACTAAAACCCATTCAATTTCTAAAACGACTGGACACTCTGTTCGGTTTCTTTGACTGTTTCTCAGTATCGGTACGCTGAAGCTTCTTTCAAAATGCCAACATGTCTAACAATGCATAACAATCAGGCATTTGCTTTGCATACTGTCTTATCGACTCATCAAGTGATTTTTGAAAATGGCATTTGTCCTTTACATTGCGTGAACACAATGAATGGAGGAATAGAATAGAAATATTAAAAACGTAAATGCCTAGTGGGCCATCCTATAATAGTGTCTGTCTTTTACTGAGTCACTGAGTGACTGACAGCCAGTGTAGAAATGTGCATATGGAAACACCAGTTGATAAAAAAATGCAGGCGACACTATATATCTAACTACATTTAGCAAGGCTGATGCACCATTACTCATCCGTTACTCATTTAAGGGTAGTCTACCAACAATGAATGGCATGGTCGTTCGGAATCTGCCCCTTCAATCAGAAGGTTGTGGGATTGAATCCCAGGACTGCCAGTGGCACCACTGAGGTGCCCTTGAGCAAGGTACCATCCCCACACACTGCTCCCCGGGTGCTGTGTTCCTGGCTGCACATTGCTTCACTCAGGTGAGTTAAATACAGTGAGCTATTTCATGCTATTCGCATTGTGTGGTGTTCTGTGGTGTGTTCAAGTTTGACAAATGGATACTTTAACCTTATACTCACACTTCACACATTCATTGAACAGGGTCATGGCTTTTCTAAAAACAGTCAAATTTCTTCCTAATAGTTGGTGCAATAACACAGTGGTGAAGGTAAAGATTCAGGGACACATACACCCACCCCTATGCCGAACACAGCTAGCAAACCCAAGAACTATTTTTACTTTTGATGATAAAGTCATGGGTCTCCTGTACAAGACCAGTAAGTACACCAAAATGTCAGCTGTCATAATGTTTTGACGTTATTGTTTGCTAGTTTTACAATGATCACTCTGTAAAGGTTTTGCTTCTGTAACATTATCTAGCTCAGAATCTTATTATAATTCATGCAAGTAGCCTACATGAATTTATTTAGGACAAGACAGCAGAATCAACACGTCGTACTCAAAATCAAACAATTCCACTGAAAACACAGATTTATCATGTTTGTGGTCACAGAATGTCAAATGCACAGTATAAGGAACAGCACTGCTGTTGCAGTAAAAGTCACCATGTATGATATGCTTAAATCAAAGTTTATTTAAAAAACTTATTAATCACACCTAGTTTGATCACATTCATATTATTAGTATCATTATTGTTATTGGTGGTAGTAGAAGTAGTCAAATTATTATTATTATTATTATTATTATTATTATTATTAGTAGTAGTAGTAGTAGTAGTAGTAGCAGTAGTAGTAGTGGTGGCATTAGTCAGGAGGACTAAAAAGTTAATTTGCCACCCTGCACATAATGCAAGGTTATATTCTTTTACAATGGCACCTTTTAAGGAGTAGGATATTTTAGGAAGCAAGTAAAGTCAGTTCTTGAAGTCAATGTGATTTTAAGGGCTAAACTGGGATGTATATATGACTGGGTTGGAGCATCTCCAAAACAGCAGGTCTTGTTACGAGTATGCAGTGGTCAGTAGCCCGAAAAGTGTTCCAAGGAAGTCCAACCAGTGAACTGACGACAGCGTCATGGGTAACCAAGGCTCGGTGATGCACAAGTGGAGCAAAGGTTAGTGCATTTGATACGATCCCACAGAAGTCCTAAGGTGCCAGAGCACCCAGTGCATCACAGCTTGCTGTGTTTGCAGACCAGACAGAGTGCCAATGCTGGCTCCTTTCCACCGCCAAGGGTGCCTACATTGGGTGCCTACAAAGTAGGTGGCCTGGTCTGATGAATCATGTTTTTCTTAACATCATGTAGTTGGCCAGGTGCATGTACAGTGGGGCAAAAAAGTATTTGGTCAGCCACCAATTGTGCAAGTTCTCCCACTAAAAAAGATGAGAGATGC
>JBBJLS010000148.1:6924627-6940272 GCA_037577275.1 Bryconaethiops microstoma | reverse complement strand
TCTGTGGGCCACATGCTCTGGAGTCCTGCAGAGTAATTATTTCATAAAGTTACACCTCTGTTGTCATACACCAGCCTCTCTTGGCCCGCACTTTAAAGGCCGAGGCATGATTGAGTGCGGCCGGCGGCCTGCCAGGACAGAGTAGCGTGGCTGAGTGACAGAGCTAGGCACCTGACACTCTGCCATCTCCACACTCAGCCAAAATGAATTAATTCATTATTTTACAGACATGCAACGGGAGCTATTTTAACACCTCTGCCTGCAGTATAAATTAGAGTTGACCATAAAGATCTGAGGTAAGTATTTTGGATCAGCTCAGAACATATGTGTGGCAGTTCTACCAAGGACATTAGGAACTCAGTGTTAGCATTCAAGGGTCATGTTCGTAGAGCACAGGTGTCACAAGGCCTGTGAGACTGCAAGACTGGGATTTATGTTTTGCTCTCCAGAAATTTCAGTGTGGTCACTACATGCTCTTCTTTGTATCAGCCATTCTAGGTCAAACAACACCTGTCCACTTAGATTAGATCAAAGCAATTAGCCAGGAGGGGCTGTACATTACAGTCATTTCATCATGGTTATTCGACAAGAAGTGAAGAGGCCAATATAAAATATGATCAAATACACAATTTTCAATTTAAGTTATTAATAATAATTACAATAAAGAACTCTTCAGACAAATCAAGACTGCACAAATTGTGCATGATGTTCTTGTAGAAGCCAGAACTTCATAACTTCACAACCCCTCATTTTAACAAAACTTGTTTTTTACTTCATCCAGCAGTTCACTTAGTGGTCTGTGTGAGCAGCATAAGAAAGATTATTCCAATCGCAGTACAGTGGTTTTAGTGACCTGACTTTAATACAGAATTGAGTTGTTATTGGGTGTCATTAGTGTGCATATATTTATTATTTTACAACAGCTCTGATTGCAGCTCAACCAGTCAGATTTTATGATAGAATTTTAGAATCAGATTTATGAATCACAATTAATAGAAAACGCATTCTCATTAATAGAATACTCATCACCATTATTAGAATACTCATACGCATTAAGTAGCTAACACGAGCTTACTCGCTGGGGAAATTTAGCCTCACAGCCATGAAACATGAAATTAGTTTGTGTGTTAAATAGCTTCAGATTTAACAAACAAACTAATTTCATGTTTCGTGGATACAGAGCAAGGTCAGCATCACATTGCGTACCTTTCAACTTTCGTAATTCTCCAGTGTTAGAAAAGCACACTGCTTTTTACTTTTGTCATTTTCTTTTCTTCTTTTTTTCAGTGTTAGCCATCAGAATTTGTGATGTAGTTGAAATTGTTGCTGCTATTTCTTTCTATTATTATTATTTCCATACTCAAGTTTGTAGCTAGCTAGCTAAAATGTTAAAGCTAGTTTATAGCTTATGTGTCGCATGAGCTGACAGACTAGAGACATTTGCTCAGTAGTCTTTTTTTTTTTTCTGTATACAGTGTCTGGGGCAGTCACAGAGCCTCTGTAAAGAGACCAATATCTCTTTAATTATAATTCAGCAATTGCTCTGAACTACAGGTTGAAAGTGTAGGGTGTAGAATCAAAGTCTGGTTCTTAAGTGAGAGGTAAAGGGTTAAATACAAGCCCATCCTTTCTAAGTAGATAAACACATATAACTGCAGCAGACCTTCCAAATATATTGCATCAAATTCAGACATTCATGACAATCAGAAGCGCCGGGAGCAGCAGAAATCCCACTCCTCCAGGTGCTGCATCTGAGTCTAACCAGCAGATAGCAGCAGCAGCTGCGCCTGAGCCTGAGCCACGGCCTGAACATGTCATGTCAAAGGCCTGTCTCCTCTGAGCAGGCCTGGTATAAAGTCGGGCCAAGGCTAATGCTTCCCACCACAGTGGCCTGAGTAGAAAGGTTAGGCCCCTGGCGCTCGGGGTTCTCTCTACGTGATCTCCCGCCTACCTTTACTGTGAGGATCCCATGACATCCCCCTCCCGAGGGGAGATGATGTCATTCTCGCAGAGCACTTTCAGCTGGCCTCACTCTGGCTCGTATTAGACATGCATGCTCAATTTGAGCTTTAAGGAAACATGTCAGTTACCGTCAGCGTCAAGGCCGCAGAAAAATGTCCATACTGTAAATCTTCTGTCAGAATACGGAGCAAAATGCATTTTTAAATCTTTTGTTTACAGCAGATCTTTTGCTTGGCCTGAGCAATCACCTAGCTTGTCAGTTTGGGCCTGCATGAATGTGGAGAGATTGAACGTTTAAAAAACAAAATCACTTAAGTAGTAAATATTTGGCAATTAACAATAAATCCACACCTTGAGTCTCAAATCTCGCCCACATTATCCTTATCCTTGACTTAGATCTTAATGTGCACCATTCCTTTAAACTATAACTAGCTGGAAGATTGTGCTATATTTCAACTACAGCATACAAGTAAAAATACGTGATCTAAACGCCCATTTTCCAGCTTATCCCTTCCACGTTTAGGCTATATGTGATGCATTTTATGAGATACATCTACCATATAAGGTGGACAAGCCTGCAACCATACTAACAATAAATAAAAGTATTGCTGATAGTGAGTAAAAGTGCCATCACAAAAAACAACATTAGGAGAATGCAAGTACTGAGTAACTTGGAGATCTGCAGTGTAACTTCTTAGTACTTCTGGCATCTATCAGCTTGGAAGTGACAGATTAATTTTCATTAGGTATTATACAAGGATACTTAAAAAACAACCACAGCCCTTTACCCGTCCTCCACCAAACTTTACTCTTGGCACTGTGCATTCCATTAGGTAGTGCGCTCCTTGAACCCAGATTCATCCATCAGACCGCCACATTCTGAAGTACAATTCACTCCTCCATAGAACACATTTACTACTCCAGAATCACACTAATTGCTGCTTTGCATTGCATGGTGATCTTATACTTGTGTGCAGTTTTACAGCCATGGAAAGTCATTTCATGAAGCTCCTAACACAGTTCTTAGGCAGTCTGGAACTCTGTAGTGAGACCCTACATATCCTTTGACCGTGCCACATTTAAAGTAACCAAGCTCTTCAGTACGACCCATTCTCCTGCTAGTGTTTGTCTGTGGAGATTTCATGACTATGTTTAAGCAATGAACATGGTTTAAACACTTAAACCAGGGTCAACTCATCTGTTAATATCCAAGTTTAGTAGATATGTAAGCGCAGGGAAATCACTAAACTGCATAAGATATTGCAGTCTATTGAAGAGTTTGCTTTGAAGCATATAGTGGTTGGTAAATGAGAGATGCTCCCACCAATACAACATTGTTTTACTTTAGTCTACTTTTGTTGTAGTCTACTTCTGCCCCTAAACATCATGGTATTGATCTGTTCTTGACCATGTTAAGCTACAAAGTCCATCAGACTCTTTGACAATGCTGTTTTGCGGGAATAGTTTGCAAGTCCACATAATGGAGAAATAATTATATTATTTATTATGATCACTTTTTAAAAGTTTCAAAATGTACCATCCACCCCTCAGTCCATAGTGCCCATAAATGGAAATGCTGTATGAACAGCCTGTTTAGAATTCAATGGTTTGTGAAAAAAAAAATTTTTTACATAGATCCTCCTATTTAGCCTACAGCAGTTAAGCCTTGCCCTTTAACAGTTCGGCTAATAAAATGATAATGAGCGTTTCAGCTTGGACTACTTTTTGAATGAGGCACAATACAGGCCAGCCAGTCAGAACAGAAGTCATTGACGTATATCTTAATAATATTTGTAATATATCTCAAAGGCACAGTAACATAAACAGCTATTCATTCTGAATACAGTTTCAAAAAATGGAAGGATATGGGCCCTTTAAATTTCAGCCTTGCCACTCTCAGCCCTCCTTAAACCACAGTGATCTATAAAGGCTCAGATTTTATCTGCATCTCTGATCTTCAACCCAAGTTCACCTCTGAGGAAGCATGTTTGAGGCTGCTGCTTCCTCATGACGTAAAAGCTGTAGTGATTTATTATCTGTCAGATAAAAGACTGTCACTGGCTCTGTGCTCCTTAAATCATGGCCTGTCTGTTCTCTCTCCCTGCTCTCTCTCCTTCTCTGTTTCACGCCATCTCTCTTCAGCCACTGGGCATGTTCGAAACTGTGCAGCTCACCAAACAGGCGGAAGATCGTAAAAAGCATAGAGACACAAGGGCATGCTTAGAGCGTCGCTGTTTTTTTTCCCCAGTTATAGATAGAAAAAAAGCTAATAAACATTTATGGTGTGGCTGTAAATTCCCTCCAGTCAAAGTGGTCGACAATACGTTCCGTTATCCATGGCAATGTCATTTGAATGCCCTCTGGTACTCGACCCATTACTGAGATGGCGACCATGTGGTCCCGCCTCACGCTGGTCATGCCCTCTCGTCTACCCCAATCAGCTGACCGGTGGAGCGACCCTGACCCCGGATGTCCCCTCTGCGACATAATAAACAGCCCCATTAATCTGCTCCTTTGATCCATGGAACAGAGCGTGGTGAAATGTTATTGTTCGTTAACTGCCCTTATTGTATTAGCCTGATCAATGTTATGATTGCTGCACAACGAATATGCATACTTATCGATCACTGCTGACGTACCAAACACAGCTGCTGTGAGCAGTGAGGGTAAACAATGAATCCAAGACATAAACAGATAACGAATATACCAATAGAACAGAAAGTTCTATTATTAACATCTATAAATGCTACTTTCATCATGAAATGTAAACACAGTTTTCAAGTTTTATATATATATATATATAAAACTTGAGTACTTTGAAGGTGGTCTATATAAGAGTAAACTGTATGTTTTTTTCCCTCTTGAAAATGTAATTGAGATAAAGTACTTGTGTATTCAGTTTCCATAATAATCAAGCACTTTATTAAAGAAACTTAAGTATAGTAAAAATGATAATTAAGATTAGTAAAAAATACAATTCTTAAGTATATTATAAAAAAATACTTAAGTATAGTAAAACACTTAAAGTAAAAAAAAAAAACACCCCAAAAACTAACCACAGTAAAAAACAGTACTTTAATATGGTAAACATTTTTAGTTACTTAAGTATTTTGCACTTTGAACTTATTTCAGCTTACATTTTTACTTACCGTTAGTCTCCATTATAATATTTATATTTAGTTTCCATAATAGTCAAGAGTACTACAACAATCAAAAACAATCAAAACAATCCTCAAGTATAGTAACAAAGACCACACTTAGGTATAATAAAAGAAAACTACTGAAGTATAAAAGAATACTTAGTATAGTAAAAACACAAAACAAAACTAACCAAAACTTAAACATAGTAAGAAGGAGAAATTACATAGGCATTTCCCCTTGAGTTCAGATTATTGCAGGTCATGGTAACCTAAAATTTGATTTAGTTTCTATTAGAAACTCTTCAAAAACAAAACAGAAAGAAAGATTGTATAATCGCTGCCTGTACAAGGTGAAGGATTTTACACAGCTTCTGAGAATCCCTGTACACGATCGGACTCTTTCCTTCACATGGCCCAGAAAGTCTGTGTCACTGTGTCTGTGTGTCTGAGTTTTTGTGTCAGTGTGTAAGTGTGTGTGTGTGTGTGTGTGTGCATGTGTGTCTCTGTAACAATCACAAGCAGTGATGGATAGTGTTATGTTTTTAAAGCTAATTAGCGTCTAGGCCGATATTAGGCCTCATTAATCTTCCACCCAGTAAATAACCAAAATTGACAAAATAACCGAGTTTGGCTAATGATGGTGGATGTTGCCTTTGTTTCTAATGGTGGTCATTAACCTCTCAATGACTAAATAATAGCATGTTAATTAATTTGCTTCAAAGGGAAAGTTTTAGTGCAATTTAATTATATTAATGGGTGGCCACAAGGTGCGCAGTAAGAAGCATGTCCAGCCCACACACGCGCGCACGCACACGCACTGGCACACATAGACACACTTGTCTGCGTGGGTAGGCCTTCAGCCTCTTTGGCAAATGCACCTGCTGCCGGTTTGCAGCCGGGTGCTAATGTGAACAAGACAGTCTAAATGTCTCTGCTTCTCTGAAAAGGTAACTTTATAGATTAAAAAAAACCTTCTTTAGTGTATGTTATCAGAACACAATTGTGTAAGTCAAGACGTATTTTGACAATATACAGGCTTTCATACAGACCTACACTACAGAAAAATCTGTCGTATAGAGTAATTTGATCTAATATCACCTTTTGGGGTTAAGAAAAACATTTAAATTTCCACACTCATTGGATCATGATCGCTATCTCACTGATGAAGCCTACCTGTTGTTTTAAATTTTTGGTTACTTTAAATGAATTCACTCTGAAAGATTGAGATCCATGTGCTTTTCTTCTTTTAGTTTTAAAAATAAGAAAAACAAGCTGATCTGAAATTCTTCCAAATTATGTCATTTTTAATTTGAATTATAACATGACTAAAATACGAAATGGTGGGCCGTCATAACTACATAACTTAAATAGTACTTTCATACTCTACTGGAGTCTCTGGGCATCACTGGGCATCACTGGGGAGATCATAAGTCAAGTCTAGATTATTTATCTACCACATTATCAAACACAAAAGGTCATTCAATATGCTTTACAGGAAAATAATAAAATGTAAAATAAAATACAATACAAAGAATAAAATAATGGAAGAAATATATATAAGAATACATAGAAAATTGATTAAAGAAAATTGAAAGTGCTATAGAAGAGCAGATATCTAGAAGAAGGTGCGGGAGAATAGTGCTGTTTTTAGCAGCTTCTTAAAGCTACAGCTGGTGCAGATCTGATATTGATTGGCAGTTTGTTCCAGCATAGTGACTAAACGCCATTTTACCATGTTTAGTTTCAGCTCTTTTCACCACTAGCAAGCCAGCTCCTGCAGATCTAAGAGACCTTCTAGGAATACATACTTCAAACATATCAGAGATGTATTTTGGGCCCCAACCATTGAGTGATTTGTGCACAATGAGTAAAGCTTTGAAATCAATTTTGTACCAAACTGGGAGCCAGTGCAAAGACGTGAGAACTGGAGCAATGCATTCTCTTTTCTTGGTTTTGCTTAGACCTCTGGCAGCAGCATTTTAAATGAGCTGGAATGATCTCCTAGATTATACGGCCAGTGTTTAGACAGTTGCACCACAAAGTTGTTTTGATGTGATTTGTTTTCTAAACTTGGGACCAAGGAAATTCAGTGCATTACTTATTAAAAGGTTAAATGTATTAGAGGTATTAAATGATTTAATTTAGATGAGGAGAGCTTTAGACTAGTTTCCAAAATGTGAATGTGAGCTGAGAGCTTTAAGAATCAGCCCTGTTCCTGGATCAGCATAAAGAGTCCTTACAGTCCCAGAACAGCTGCTGGTGGTCATGGCTGCTAAGTGCAGAGAAAGTGCAGATTCAGCGTTCTCCAAGAGCCATAATAGCTTTTTCCCTCTTTCCCTCTCTTCCTCTCTCTCTCTCTTTCTCTCTCTCTCTCTCGCCCTCCCTTCCTCTCTCTTTCTCTCTCTGCAGCCTGTTTTTAACTGGATAAAGACGCTGTAATGAAGTAAATCCTGAAGCAATCAGTGCTGGCCTGAACGATGCACTGAGTCATTCATCTCCTTCTCTCTCTCTCTCTCTCTCTCTCTCTGTCTCTCTCTCTCTCTTTCTCCGGATGTGACTGCGGATTTATCATTCCACCCTGCGGAACTAAAGGAAGAGGACTTTGATTTTGTAATACAATTAGGCCGGTGCGGGAAAAAAAGGCCCGGGCCCCACTGTAGCAGTCAATAAGGGAGATGGGTCTGAATTTATAACTCCAAACAGAAGTACAAAATCAATCAGCTGATTGAATAATGACATTATGGGCCATAAATTATGCTGGATTTAAAGTGTGACGTGAGAGGACGGGACGTTTGCTCTCACTGCAAGGTCATCAATCCTTCATGTCACAGACGGATGCGTGTGACATTCAGCCGAGAACACACTCCTCTATTAGATCATGGGCCAATGGGCTCAACCAGAGACGACGATCTGATACAGGCTAATAGACAATTCTCTTCATCTTTTCTAGGTTGTTTTCCTACTCTAATCACAACTATTTTACTGATTCGTGTTAACATACTTTTACTGGAAAATAAGTCACCAGGCCTTTATTGTCACAGAAAGTTGTAATGACTTGATCCTACACGAATGCCGGAATATATTCCATTTATGTACATGAGATTTAGGCAAAATTTACTTTCTAGATTTCTTGAAAGAAGCACAATGGGTAAAAAATAACACAAAAGTATCCATATCATTAGAGTTCACTGCAAAAAAACCCCAAAAACATTTTTTATGAACATATTCTGTTTAAATTGCAATAAATCTTCTTTGCGTTTGTTTTCTTCTCAGTCTCTGCAGTACAGTTCCACAGACTTGTTCCAAATCACAGGTCTGGTAACCCAACACCTTGACAAACACACTTTATGTTTTTCCTTTAACTTGTAAGAATTTATTTGTATACAAATACATTGACAAATATTAAACATAAAAATGGCACATTTAAATGTATTTAACCCATCCCATATATTTACATATATTGGCACATATTTTTATTATTACAGGGGGTCCTTGAGTTATGCAACTGATCAGTTCCTATGACAGTGATGTAACCCGAATTTTGGTGTTAGTCGAAACACACCCTAGCCTAAGACAGTTGTAAAATCATATTCTAGAACATAAAAACACAACTAAGCCACAGGAAAAAGAAAATTACATAAATATACTATTCTTGAACACTGTTCTGTAGTAACAGAAAAAATGACAAAAAAATTAGTGTAAAAAAGTTCAAAATGACGTAGGTACGCATACTGGGGGACGCCAACTCCCTCACTCATATGCAGCATTACTGCGTATTCTGCGTATACGGTGTTCCCCTGCGAAGTCGTAGTTCAGAGTTCGCGGCCTCAGTCATTTGCGGATTTTTTCCTAAAACATAACTAATGATTGTTCATGGAAAACCCCGCAAATTCACAGAAACTGCAAATATCCATATTTTTTTGCTTTTTTTGTGGCAGTATATAATTGTTCATGCATTTAAGTGCTAAATTGTTCAGAAAATATCATTTTCAGATTTTGTAACATAAATATTATCGGAAATTCAGCTAAATTTCCATATAAAATATAAATGTATATGAAAACTCATCTTGAGATGGTGACATACCCCTGTACTCAGAGGCGGGAGGTTTGAAAGTAGCCAATCCGAGAGCGTTATTCATTTCTCTTTGCTGATTGGCTGCTGCCCTGTGACGCATCTCTGGCAGATGCAGTCCAGCGTTCCCGCATCATAACAGTTTCCCGTGTGGAGCTATATTGAGTTTACTTTTACACTTTTTAAGGTCAATGTATTAAGCTGAGAAAGTAATGTGTTTTGGGAGCATATCTGGGGGCATATTTAGGGTTTAGACTATAAAAATATGGATTTATAGGCATTTTTTTTACCACTTCACAAATTTGCAGTTTTCACAATTCACAGGTGATCTTGGAACGTAACCCCGTGAATTTCATATAACTGTGTATTCTTCCACCGCGCGGAACCAAACTAGTTATGGGAGTGAGCGGCATAAACTCGAAACGCCGCATGTCGAGACTGACCTATCCTGAGTACCACCTGTATTAGCAAATATATGTTCATATGTTTTTCTTCTATATGCTAATTTATATGGTGGCATTTGACTATAAAGTGTCAAAATTTCTGTCATGGAAGTTTCTTACAGCATCTGAGTTTTAAACAAGAATAAATATAACATAGCCAATAATAACATAAAGACACATAAGCAAAGCAGGGAGTTACTCCCATAGCAGATTTAACAGATGTTATGATATCAAACCATCTCAGTTCATTGAAAAATGCAACTTAAAATAATGAATTTCATGTTGACAAAAGGAAAACACATCAGCAAAATCTTGAGCTAAAGCAGACCAGTTTCTATGGACTATTTATGTCTTATCTTTAATGACTTGATGTATGAATAAAGTCATTTGCTTTGACATTGTAAAATTCAAGGTATTCAAAGAGCGCTGTGGCTTAATTCACAAACCCTTGGCAGCAACAGGTACATAACAACGCTCTACTCTGTTGGGATTTACAGGTCAGTGCATCTACCAAGAGAATTTTAGGGCTAAAATTGCAAAGACCATCATAATTATGATCGACTACAACAAAGCAGCAACACTCACCAAAAGCAAGTCAAATTTTTATCTCACAAAATCAAAAAATGGGGCTGCAATCAGTTTAGAGCCACCATACCATGAATGAACAGAATAAAAACATAATTAACTGGTGACAGAGATTTTAAATGAACATTTTTGAACCTGGAACGACCACAGTCACTAGTCTACAAAGATATGGAAATGTCCACTATATCCTTACAAATGGCTGAATGTGGCATAGGCCAAGAGAATGATTCAGGCCAGAATGCTTGACCTCTACAGTAAGGAGGTCCAGGGGGCATGCTTTGCGTTTACTGCAAAACAATACAAAGTTACTCTGATCTTTATCATGTGGTCAGTCATTTCTATCCTGATGACAGTCATCTCTTCTTGGATGACAATGACCCCATCCACAGGGCAAAAAGTGGTCAGTGAAAATTCAGTTAATAGATATGAAAATTATATAAATGATATGCCATGGGCTTAAAAAACTAAAAAAATGAATTAATTCTTATATATGTTTTATGGGGCAGCCTTGCAGTCAGGGAGTTGCCCCCGAAGTCAGAAGGATGTGGGTTTGAATCCCAGGTCTGCTAGTGGCACCACTGAGGCACCCTTGAGCAAGGTACCATCATACACTGCTCCCCGGGTACTGTGTTGCTGGTTGTCCACTGCTTTACTTGGTGAATGGGTAAATACAGAAAAAGAATTTCACACTGTTCACACTGTGTGCTGTGCTGTGGTGTGTTCATACATGACTATAAGGGCCACTTTACTTTTACACTGTGGCCTTCACAGGACTGATGTGTTAGACATCACTCAGTACCATGATTATGTTTTCAGTTTGGCTTTGTTTGTAACAAAATGTTGGACACTTCTGGTGTTCATTCTTTGACTAAGAACAAGCCAAAGTCAAACACGGCTGCTCAATTGTCATTACTTCACTTTCACATTATTTCAGCAAGGCTGCAAGGTGCCTTCTTCGTCCAAATTACAAATTAGGCTCACTGGGGGAGCAGTTAGCGTGATAAAATGAAGTTTCACCCTGGGAAAGGCCACTCTTCTAACACAAGAGCAGGGCCATTAGTGGTTGGCCCCCACAGGCTATCACATGCCCTCTGTGCACGCGGCCTGAGAGAGGCCGCCTGCATGCCACGATTGCAGGATCCCTGAGCCTCCAGCTATCAGTTTGTCAATAGCCATGTTGTTCCCATCGGACAGAGCCTGCTAGCCACTGAGAAATGTCAATAGTGGACGGTTCCCAAAGCTGTAGAGGGCTAATGAGAGAGTTTAAAACAGGGTGTCGTAAAAGGAGAAAAGCTGTGATATAAAGATAAGACATCATAAATGATACATTGGGATCTGACAATGGCACACAGGAATAACGACACCACAAAAATCCCAGAAATGAACAAAAGTTATTAGGAGCTCTATTGCTGACAATATTAAAGATTAATGTTTCATCCCATAAAGGTGTGCAAAACCTCTCAATCAGGTGTGTGCCATGCTATATCACTTGAACTCAATATTCTGTAGGCCTATTTTGCATGTGCAGAAGGTGTTAGGAAGAATTTATGAGGGGAAAAAAGGGCTCTTAAATTAGGCTGGCCAAGATGAAGTCTCACATTAACATTCGGGTCTAGTTAGCTGTACATCTTTGAGAAGTCGACAGACGTTACTTTTTCCCTCTTTCAACAGGAAACGGGTTATTAGCCTATTGAAACAATTGGATGGCCGTGTTTGAAGCTGTCTCTGGCTTTCTGTGGCACACCAAATTGACTTAATAATTCCCACTCCTTTCTAAATAGCTCTCTCCATTCTCTCCTCTCTCCTCACAGCCAAAGCTTTGATGGCCACATGTTACAATTGAAACACAAGCTTATTTCAAACGCATAAAAACAAACACCCCAGCCATTTCCCCCCTTTTATTTCATCTTCCTTTAGAACGCAAACAACCGCGCTGCCTTCATATTCTACTCCCTAAGGGATTTTGGAAGCCAGGACCCCACTTGTGCTGCTGTCCATATGAATTCTGATTTATTTTCTTTTACTGTCCAAAAATAAAGTAACTGCATGTAAAGAACAGGGCTTCATCTGGGCACATTAGTGGACCAGTCTAATGTGCACTGGGTGTGTATTTCATAATCATGGTGGGAAAAGGGTTTGTAGAAATGTGGAGCGAGAGACAGAGAGAGAGAGAGAGAGAGAGAGAGAAATAAGAAATAAGTTGTTGAAATTTAAAGTCACTGCTAACATTGGCAGGTATAGTGTGAATTCTACAATAACAATTGAGGTGTAAGTTTCCCCCATGACGACTGTACAGTTATGTACATTCTAGCTACATAACATAAGGCAGGCTTCAGTGAACTGACATCTGGCACTCATTATATTTTTTTTTATGTAGGTAGCTACACTCGTTTGCCCGTTCTGTTTTCTTAGACCGCAGGGTACATATCTAGCGACTTAGCAAGACTCTACAAGTAATCTCAAATACATACACTGCATGTCCAAAAGTGCTGATATAGGATTGCTTCAACATCACAAACAATATTCCAGCTCATCCTAAAGGTATGAAGCTCCATCCCTCCTGAGAATGGATTTCCACGGCTTCACAGTCCAGTGCTGAAGAGCTTCATATCAGGATACTTTTGGATTGGGCATGGTGACCTTAGGATAAAGTGCAGCTGCAATAGAGCATCCCATTCTATCGCTAATGTGTGTGTGTCAGCATTGATGAAAATGACCTTAGAAGAGGTGTATAGATACTTATAGCCATTTAGTGTAAGTCAACAGTTACAAAACTTCCAACAAATTACCAGAATGGCTAAGCTAGCTACCAAATTCTCAAAAAAAGTGTCACCCTCAGACATTTATCCTTCCAAAAAAACACTGCACACTCTTTAAAAAATGTGTCTGAAAGGGAACCACTCAAGAACCTTCCAATAGATAAGATGGTTCTTTAAAGAAATCTTGTAAATAAGATATTTTTAAAAGAGTGGTTAAAAAGGGAGTCAGACCCTAAATCTCCTTGTAGTTTGCACCCTGAGTAGGTACAGTGGAAAAAGAGGTGATGGAGTTGATTATAACAACTTGAGTCCCTTTATATCACTTGATTATACCATTTGTCTCCCATTACTGTCCAGCCTGTCTGTAATTAATCTGTTTTATTGCTGATTATTGCTCTTATTCCACTATTACACGCCTTCTACTAGTACTAACTGTATTTTCAACTGGAATATTTGCATGCACAGAAGATAAAGAACACTGGAAGTGTGAGCATGTGTGTGTGTGTGTCTGTGTGTCCTGCTGATGAGGGTGATTCCTAATGCACAGAGAGGATTATTCAGAGGATGTGACACAATGTCCCACTGGATCGTATGAGTAATGTCTGGCAGTCTCTCTCTTTCTCTCTCTGTCTCTCTCTCTCTTTCTGTCTCTCTCTCTCTCTCTCTCTCTCTCTCTCTCTCTCTCTCTCTTTTTCTCTCTCTCACACACTCTATCAGTTACAAGGACAAAACGTTGCCAAGAAAGAGATAACAAAAAAGGAACTCAAGCTATGGCCTTCTCTGAAAAGATGCCTCGCCTCACCACTTCTTCCTCCCTCTCTCTCTCCCTCTCTCTCTCTCTTTCTCTCTCTCCCTCTCTCTCTCTTGCTCTTACCCCTCATCAGAGGCCAGGGCCATGCTCTGAATGGCCCTCTTTCTGGCGAGGTGCCTGGCACGCCTGGCAACAGTGCATTTATCCTCCCTGATTAGATTAGAAATTATTAATGGTGGACTGTGGAGCAGACCAAAGGGTCATTTGGAGTTTAATTCTATTCTCCGATAACTTCATTTTGCCTGATGCGATTGTTATTGCCCGAGTGCTAGATGTTTATAGGAAACAATATCCTCAATAACACATTCAGACATCCTATTTAAAGGGTCAGCTTAGCCTATTAAACAGTGTCTTTCGAGGAGTCACGTGTCATTCAGAAGGTTAACAGGTTCCTTAGATTGGCGGGAGGCTTCGGTGGAGGCACATAAACGTGCAATATATGTAAGAAGCTGTGCATAAATAGTGGAGTAGGAGTGTCTGTGTGCACAGAGTATGGATGAACGCCATAAACTTATGAATACATCGAAAAGCAGAATGAGTCCGATAGAGAAGCAATGACATTTCTACACTGCGCCGCTCGTTCATCAAGCCAACGCTCCAGCTGGCAGGAAGGTATGATATGGAATGTAAATCCAAACAATGGGCAATGTGCATTTACAGCATGCTATCATGGTGGGGAGGGAATGCACCTGGAAGACAGACAGTTTGAAGGAGAAAGAGAGAGAGATAGTTCTGGATACGGCACCATTAGCGCTCAGATAGCATTTCAGTGGCCCTGATTTGCAACTCTGTCGGTTAGCTACAGTTACACACCTGCCAATGGACAATAGGGACTCAGCGCTCCAGTCGTCTTTTCACCTGCCCCCCTGATAGCTCTATCACTCACTGCTGCCAGCCAGCTAATGAAGGGCTCCCTGGAGGTCACATCCCTCTGAACTACACACATTACCCACACACAAACTTCTTTTTATACAGTGGCAGGATTTGGTGTCATACATACGTCCCACTTTCTGGAATCACTGTACGAAATCAATGTATTCAACAAAAGCAATGTGCATTTACAAGCTAATAATTATTCAGACGATGTAGATAATTTATTGTACTATATTGTAGATGCTTTTCTGAATGATATATGGAACTGTAGATGGTTGTTATGACTGAGAAAGCTGTAAAGCATTGAGAAGTAAGTCATAATAAATGTAATACCCAGAATGCCTCATATCAGAAAAAATAAGGGTGGAGGAGGCTGTTCTTTAAGAGGTGCCAAGGAGGAACAATGCTTGGTTCTCAAAAGAACCTTTTAATAATGGGTCCTTTTTAGGAAATGAGAGCAGTGTGAAGAAATGTCACAGAATGGACAGCTTCTTAGGGGGGAAGCCTTAAATTACACTAAAGAATGTCTGTGTCCTCTACAGTTCAAGTCTGTAAGATCCGCATATTATACGGTATTAGACACCTTACTGTATGACTACTGTAATATTATTATAACGTTAATAATGATATAATAATACACCAAATGTACAGTATCATCACCTTTATTGTAAAACAGAACCAGCAAAGGACTGTCATGTACATTACAGTGTATTAACAGTCCTTTACATTATGGGAACCATAATGCCATAACAACATTAAAATTTTCTTAAAACACACATATCGTATCTAAAAAGTGGTTCTGTAGGAAATTGAAATGGTACTTTAGTGTCGTCACTAAATCCTAATATTTAGTGATGTATTTGGGTTGGTGGTGGCCTAGTGGTAGGATACTTGCCTCTGGACCAAGAGGTCATGGGTTCGACTCCTACCTCCAGCACACCACCACTGGGTTCCTGAGCAAGACCCTTAACCCCGAGTTGCTCCAGGGAGACTGTCCCCT
>JBBJLS010000148.1:6903872-6918340 GCA_037577275.1 Bryconaethiops microstoma | reverse complement strand
CTCCAGGGAGACTGTCCCCTGTAGTTAGGGAATGGAAGTCGCTTTGGATAAAAGCGTCTGGTAAATGTAAATGTATTTATGAATAAGTCACAATGTCAAAAATGTCTAAAAGCATCGTTACGTGTCTAGTCCTCACATTTATTGCTTGCACGTTTTTCTTCTGTCTCGTCCATATTTTTTGCCTACTTTGTACAAACCTCTGACTTTTTCTTTTCTGTTGACAGGGTCTGCTAATTAGTTGGTTAACCTGGTTAAAAGCAGATGTTGATCTGAGTCTAGCTTTGCAGGTATGAAGAACAGATGTGGACTACTTAAACACTGATGCACGTTGCTCTGCTAAATGGCATAAATGATAATTGTATTTAAAATTATACAAATTATTATAAGATTTTTTTAATTACACTATATGAAAACACAAGCTGCCCTTTACATTGTATGAACATTTTATGATGACTGGACTTAAAGGCATAATACAAAATCACTGTGAAAAAAATCTTTGCATTAACATATCCAGAAATTAACAAATTCCTATCTCTCAAATTTCCCATTCAGAAACGCAAGAGTTTGTTACAGTTGCAATATGAAACTCCTATATGTAAGAATGCAATTCTTATGTAATAACCATGTAACTACCTGTGTGTAAGTATTTTCTAAACCTACACTTAAGCCCAAGCCTAACTCCACTAACCAAAAAGAAATATTTTTCTTTCAGAAAATAAGAAATGTATTATCTGTAAGAAAAAAAAGCCTTGCTTTTAACTAGCTTTGGTATGATGTTAGAACACTTTTGTCCTGAAAATGCACAAAAATAACACATACACACACACAAACACACACACACACACACACACACACACACACACACACACACACACACACACACACACACACACACACAAGGTGCTTCATTTCGTTAGATGGAGTATATTAACTGGGACTAACCATGCTGCAGTCACACCTGATCCATTTACAATGGCCACCAGCTGTCTGCTTTTTATTACTAGATTTTATCTGCTCTTCAGAGCAAACTATACTCATGTGTTGGAACATTTCGATTAGAACAGGACACACACTACTCACCTGGGTCTCAAGTGTCTTAAAAGCATGGCCCATGTTCAGTAACAGAGAACCCTGACCTTGCCTTGCCCTGGACTAAATGTCTCAATAGCGATACAGCTTGATTTTAATTGTCTTGTGACTGAAAACATGATTTTAAGGATGGCAGTTCATCTCCCAGGAAGCTTCAAATTCACTTTTGTTTTGTTTGTATGTTTTTTTACATTTTTTTTTACAGCAGACATATTCACAAAGCAGCTTTCTGTCTGAGGATGGATACCAGCAGTGCTGACCTATACTGAAGGGCTACACTCTTAGGGTTCTACTAGTGGCTGCAGCTGTTCTGCCCTTGGGTAGAACATTTCACTATCAGCAGCACCATGGTTGCTCCACCTGGCACTTCTGCCTGGAACACCTTCAACTGAAAAAGAATGCATAAAAAAATCACACTGCATAGCTTCAGATGTTTGGAATTACAGTTCTCAGTGGTACAAAACTGGGTGAAGTTGCACATACTTTGAGTCCAATAAAACCAGGAGTCCATGCCAGCTCAAGTGTGTGCTGTCATTAAAACAAGATCGGCGGCACAAAGAAATTCTGAAATTCAAGTCAATATTTTAAAGGTTCCACTTTCAGAAGGCAAAGTGGAAGCATTTTCAGACATTTGGACCCCACTTATTACAACAAGACCACTTATTATAATAAGACTACTCTTATAAAGTGGTTAAAAATTATAAAAGGGTTAAAAATTAGTTTGTTCATTTAATTAGGCAATTAAATCTTGTTAAACCTAATAACCCTAATTAAGATCATGTTATTAAGTATATCATTAACACATTTGAAACTATTAATAAGCACATTAATATTGATCAGATCAAAATAACATCAAAAAAGAAGTAGTAATATTGAGATGATAAAAGATTTAGAATGCTGTGAATCTGAAATGGAGTCTCTGTACATCATTACAGTATTTTATTACAATTTAGTAACTTATTGACATTCTAAAAGCAGTTAAATATTGTATAAAGAATCTAGAAATATTGGATAAATGTCTTCTAGTGCATACTTTGTAACACTGAACAGCAAAAAAAGTTTTTCATGGTGGCGAACATGAACATTTCAGTTATTTCAGAAGGGTGAGGGAATATCCTCAGTGCAGAAGAAAAGAATAAAAGCCATCATCCCATAAATGTGAGGTAAAATTCCTCCATGAGCTGCAACAGGGGGGATCAAGTTGCACTGGCTGGGCTGTAGGAGGCTGCAGAGCCTGGCCAAGGTACAGGGAAGGCTGCTCAGCGAGGGGGTGCAGTTGTGATGATCCACTTCCCCTGGATGGATGTGGCTGGCTGGAGGCTGGCTGAAGGCTGAATGTGGCTCCACAGCTCTGTAATTGCATACATCTTTCATGCAAAGACGTGAAAGCACACACCGCTGCCCTCCACTGCCCTGACTGCACCACATGATTGGGACAAAGTGGATTATAGGGTGTTACAAACACATGCTTTTATAACATTTTCTTTGTTGCATTTTGCACCGTATGCATGCAGAACATAATAGTCTGCAACAGAGGTCAAATGTTTAACATCACCATTTTCAACAATATTAAACCACCTATGATGGAGATACATGAACTGATTATTATATAAGAGTAGTACTGTACATTTAGTAAGAAATAGTAAAAATATGTGTTTTCGATATATTGAATAGATCTGTAGATGAATCCAAGAAATTCACCAATGATATTAGAATAAATTCAAAGAATTATTTAAAATCTTATGACAGATTAGTAAAGAGATACATTGGTACAACAACACATATTCTACATATTTGAAAAAAGTCTGAATGGGATTTTTTGCTTTTCTTAGTGTTAACATGATTATGATAAGGAAACTGTAGCACAGGCCACATTACGTGTTTTATTTTTTTCACAATGTGTTAAATTCAGCAAATGAACAGTAACTGTGCATTAAAATGTGCAAAAGTGTGTTCTCTGTGGATGATTTGTATCTGTTTTTTACATCAAAACAGGTATTTTGACCAAGGGCCAATAACAGTTTGAAGAATCATTAAGATGAGGTGGAGAAACACCATGCAAAGAATCATTTAATTCACTGACTTAAACAACAAACCCTTGAAAAAATTTTTTTGTGAAGGTGTTATGTGTGTGTGTGTGTGTGTGTGTGTGTGTGTGTGTGTGTGTCTGTCCGTGCCGCATATGCATTCTGAGTGATTTTGGGAGAAGGATGTTCATAATTCCAGCACAGCCGGGTTCAGGTGTAAACAGCACTCCTTAAGGTGGCCAATTACATTACACTCCCACGTTCGCTCCGAATGGGCTTTGTGAATTGAATGCTGTCCACAGGGACTTACAGCTCGGCACATTATGTGCCTCTTAATGGCATCAGACCAAGTGGCTTTCTTGTGGCATCACCTGCATTTTCATAGCAGCCTCAGGCAAAGCGCAGCCATTCCAGACTTGGCAAGCTGCTCCGTACCGCAGAGATAAGAATGCCAGAAATCTCTCAGCTAACCAGTGCAATTATGGAGTGCGGAAAACACAACCACCCCAAGTATTTCATTATGGCGTGCTCTGAGATTCAAAGAAAGTCTCTTCTCATAATAAGGAAATATGAAAAAGTAACAAAGGCAAATGGGGATGAATTTTGGATGGGATCATTATGTACCCTTCAATAAACAGGAGGTTCTGTTGGTGCGCTAGTGTAGCAGTGCTAAAGCTAATTCCACAGTTGCTCTTTGTGTGGGTTAATAGACAACTAATATATCATTAATAATATCATACCATAATATCATAACACGGTACTAGTTATTATGAGTGGTTATTAATAATGTTTTATTTGGAGGTTTTCAGGGAGTCTGAAGGAGTAATCTTGGGGGTCCTATGGGATTTTGCACCTTGGATGCAGCAGGAACTATCCCACGCAGTACTCCTGCTTTTGTGACAATAAGTCCTGAATAAAATCAAATCTCAGCACATGTGCCATAAGGACACAATAACACACACTCGCTCACCCGCCCTCCCACACACTCACACTGTCAACACCATGGCCATGATGGATCCCCTCATTTTCGAAGCTGGGATCCGATAAAGCCAGCATCCGTATCTGAGCCTGCGCTCTGGGGCCCAGTGTTCTCTGATTACACCTCAGCGTCCCACAGCAGATGTAGTGGTGGAAGCCCCTCCCAGACGACCTCGGAACACACCTGCTTTCCCCAGCGTTTCTTAGCTGCAGCCTTCAGCCTCGGGCACCATCTCTTCCTCATGTTAGCATATGGAGAAATACGGGTAATAGAGATTTAGTGTCGGGGCCACGGCCACTGGAGAGAATAAGGAAGCTGTAACATATTGCTTCGGGTAAATGAGGGGGAACCAGGCGAGGGAAATGGAGCCCACTGCTGGGCCGACATCTTTGGAGACACCTGATCAGCCAGCAGAAAAAAGAATGGGAGTGTTGTAGAAATATTTCACACAAATTGCTAATATGGCTAACAGTGAATAAATACACTCCGGATCTCACGGATGAAGCAAACCGGCCCATGCTTTCACTGTTTATTACCAAGACTGTCCTTTTTAAACACATGGGGCTTAACTGTAGCATGGGAGATACTACCAATCTTCTTTTCAATCTGATACAGAGTAATACAAAGGATAGTATCCTAATATTGCTATTTATATATTAAAACTCTTGTTGTGCACACATACAAGAAGATAATCTTTATGATTTCTGTAGTGACAGTAGAAAGTAATAAAAAAAAGATTTGAAAGTGTATGCATTAGTCTTCACTGTCTAGTCTAAGCCTGTGTCCACCAGTTAATTGGCTTCCCATTGAGCTCCTCAAGGTAAATTGTAATAAAAAGAACAACAAAGGGTGTTTTAATAAATTACCAGTGTCAAATGATACCAATAATCTAATAGTACCATTATATTACATGTGTAATGCTTGTATGTGTGCATGCTGCAATCTTTTAAAACAAAATGTATTAAAAGTCAGTAAACCTCGTCAACTTCTAAGTTATTATTATAAAAAATACATTGTGAAAAGATGTAAAAGAACACAGTTCTGTTAAAGTTGTATGTCTGAGTTATTGGCTAAGGAAAGCACCTGATAGTAATGATTGTATGAAAAATAGATTCACAAAAGGAAATCTCAGGATCAGGTTTTAAAATGTTTTAATGAACAAAGAAAATGCAAATGTTTTGATGATTTTTTTAAATCACTGTTATAAATGACAAATCCTATTGGCTTGGTGCTCAGTTATGCATAGTCATGCTAGTTCCCTTGTAACCTAGTTTGAGGAGCGGTGCAGGCACATGGGAGCTTGTGTTCCTAATGAGTGTAATGTGAGTATCTCCATGGCAAAAGCTGTTCTGACCAGTGAGGAATATTTCATGCTGTAACAGCATCTGTACAAACTGGCTTCATTTCACTCTGCGTCCAGCGCATGCTACAGAATTTTTAATTTGAATTTTGTCCCATTTTTATATTATGATATTGATTTATCATACAGCACTGTTTTCATAGTACCAAAGGAATGTCAAGTAATGATTAACTAATAATTACCTAATAACTACCAATCAGAATTGAATCGGTTCTAAAATCCGAACAGTTCACAACTTTACTGCAGGGGCCACTAAAATCAAAAATTCCTCATGGAAAGTCAGAAAGTAATACTTATTTATTAATGAAGCAACAATTCATTTGATCAGAGATGAAAACATAAGATTACCAAGTTTTGATGAAGGAAGGATAAACTATTCCCTCATATGGGCCCTGTGCATCAGATTATGATGTATACGGTGTGTTTGTTAACATAAAAGATGAAACAGTAACAACAGTAGTGGCTGTCATGTGGACCGTAGGCTGAAGGGTGTCATTGAGAGGTTTTGATTTTATTGAGTAAACAGAGATTGTGCAGGTACAGACAGACAAGCTAACACAAGGCCTTTCAAAGCCGCAGGTAAACACAAGGCTGCTTACACAGCAAGACTAGCAAGACACAGCTGGACAAGATGATGACAGGATGTCACTACAAACTAAACACAGGTGAGTGAGATGAGAGAGGATCAACATCATGTTTAATAAACACATTCATTCCTGATTAAATTTAAATTTATGTTCTCTTCATACTTTGTGTTAGTTAATGCTAAATAAATTAACTGTACAGTTCTGAGTACGACTTATACATTACTTTCTGACGAATTATTCTTTAGTTTAAATTGCAATCAGTTCAAGCAGTCTTGTTTTAATGTTTTACAAATAATCTGAATTCCCTGGGGATATTTTACCGCTTTATTTCTAATGTTCCTTTCCACTCTCCTCACTCTCAGGTGCAGGAACACAGGTAACTGATGCTACTACAGCCAGAATGCTACCTAGCAAGTTAATAGGTAGAAGCAACTCATAAAGGTTTTTTTTTATACTTGCAAATATGCTTGATGCAGTTTTCTTCCACATGGAAACCCATAGCTGGTTGCCAAGGGTGAGAAACACAACAATGAAAACTGGAATACTATACATTTCTATAGCTTTTTATTCATACTCATTCTAAGGGAGTGTTGCACCTTTGTCATCTCTTATGTGTTGTACTTCACCAGCAGGTCCTGCAGGTCGGGACACACCAAAACTGTCCCAAATGACAGCACACTGACAGATAAGGATGTGGCTGGCCCGCAATATATACACAACATCAGAAGGGTGTGCCGAAACCAGACTTTGTCTTGGCTCTCACCTGAAGCAGGCAGTGCTGCACCTGTCCATCAACACTACTCATTCTGACCAGCCACAAGCCCCATTGCTCATTATCAACTGGAAGTTGGGAGTTAAAAGTTTTAGCTCCTGTCTCCTCGCTCTAGAATGTTGTGTAATCGGCATGCTACCGATGGCGTCAACCACAGAGTGAGCAGCGAATGTGCTGGATCGCAGATAGTCACAGCAAATTGAATTAATGCTTCTGGAACTGCGTACTTCCCCCATTTTGGAGGGTAATTGTTGCTTTTTTCCTGGCTGCATACATCCCCCCCAGCCCTCCCCCCTCTGCGGCTTTGGCTCGGCCTAGTCCAAGTTATTCGCTTTTCAGCACCAATGAGGCTCATCACAAAGTGGCTGTTTCGGTTAGAGAAGTTTTCCTTCATGCTGAAACGGTACCCTCCCCATGGGCTCCTCCTTTGAACCCCCAACCCCACTCCTCCCGCACCCCACCAACCCCCCCCTCAAACTGCAAGTCTCAGTGCGGAATTCATGCGGGCCACGAAAATGCGAACCAGACTCCAAATTTGGGGAATTTGGATCCTGAAGGTTATTATGGCAGCTGTCCCACTTCCTGCGAAGCGCCTCATTAACATTAATGCATGCAAATGGGAGGGGTGGGGGGCCTGATGTGAGACGTTACAGCCTGAGCTGTAGATAGTTAATATCAGCCCTTTGCCCCTATTAATGCTGAACCAGTATGAGTTCATTTACAGCAGCTCCCTATAATGCATGGAGGATGACGTCTACGGAGAGGGACAAGGTCAGTTTGACTGTGACTTTTCTGGAGCCGATTAGAGAGCGTCCTTCCCCAGAGGCCTTCGAGAGGCTTGGCTCGTTCTCCATTAGCTTTGTTATCTTTTGATACGCATTACTTTATCTACACCGAGACAACTGGCTGCGGTTGTGGGTAGATAGCGATAACCATGCAAACGGGAGCTCCTAGACAAGCCTGCACACCCTTAAATATGCTCTTACACACATATGTAAATACACATATAAATACCCCTCCACCTCTTTTTCTTCCTCTCTTCTGCAAACACATTCCCCTTCGCTCGTCACACCGCAACAATCCCCCCTTTGTCATGGATGATTGATGACATGTTGGAATTTCATTCATGGACTTCTGTGTTTTGGAGTTGCCGGGGCGACCAGGTATCAACAGACCGTGGCGGGGGTATCGAGTTTCAGCCCTGAGCTCCACACAGAAACAACAGCCAGGGCCTTCCAGAGGTTAAACAAACAGTTATCACTGTTATATCAGCAGATAATGGGGAGATTATCTCTCACAAAATGTTTATTGTTCGCCAGTGAGATCGATCACCACTCGCCATGGATATTCACATTCCTCTTCTCTGATAAAGCACTTCCTTCTATGTGAAATGAAGGGAAAAAAAACCTGCATTAAATCATATGTATATGAATTAGAACATCCATTTTGTGATGGCGCTTATCGTAACGAATTCATAAATAATGTGGAAAATGATGCACAGTGGCTGAAAGCACTGATTCTCTCTCTGTCTCCTCCTCTCTCTCTCTCTCTAAAGGCAGAGTGCTTTAACTTCTCTTTTCACGGCTGTGGGCTTAGAGACTCCATTTCAAGGCGGGCTTGGGTTCAGATAAAAGCTGCTTGGCTCCATGATTTATTAACGCTCAGATATTAATACCTCAGAGCTTTTGGAGTAAGTCTTGTTGACTCTCTGACTTAGGTCTAGGGTATTGAGAGGATTTCCTCAAAGCAAATACATCCTGTCCATTCCTGCAAACCCACACATGTGTCCTCACACACACATATACATACTGGGTCACTGGATGGTGAGGACGTCTGCGGGATTGGAATCAGAGGTCAACTTGCAGTCCGGGTATTTGGAGAGTTTACAGCATTTTTATTTTTTTTAACTTTGGTTTCATTCCATAAGTTTCTTGCCCGAAACTAAGTATATTTGATTGAACACTCCAAACCAGTCCTAAGAATGAAAATGCAAATGGCACTGATTTGGGGAAAAATACAGAACTGAAAATCTTACTTTTCCATTTAGTGTCATTGACTAAAGGAGGTAGCTACATCCTTACGCAGACTTCATTACATATGGGTTAGACAGATAAACAGATCTATTTATTGATTGTACTTGGGCTATTAATTCTATTGTAAGAACTTCTGTTACATATCTGAAGGCTGTTTGGCTATTTTGGAGAAGTGCTAAGATTCAGACACTGTAAAACTCTGTGGCTTACGTGTATCTAGACATGTCTTTATCAGTACAGACACAGCTGCCTTTTTCAGCCCCATCATTTTATTTATATTAGGCCTGCATACAGCCTATATAAAACCTGCGTAAATTTAGTTCTAACCTTTTTAAGGGACGTTATGGTGGTGCTGGAATACCAGAACCAAAGTTCTAAATGAATTTATTTGTTTTCTATTTCTGAGCCCTGGTTAAAACTGCCTTGGGTCACTTTTCACTCCCTTGTGCATCAAGGGCAACTCACACGAAAAGTGAGAGTGGGTACTTTGTGTTTTCCCAGCGTGGGGCTTCATCACCACTGGACTAAATGACTTATTTTAATGGAAGGATGAAATAACCGGCTGGTAAAGTGCACCATTAAGAAATATGGCTGCCAACAAATAACAAAGGCCTGATGCAATATTTATGCCACTCCAATCCCCCGCTAATGCTGTTTCACCTTTATGTGCAAAGCATACATGCAATTAGATTACTGTCTGCCTGAATCACCGTGGTAAGTATTCAGCTTTGTAACTACCTAAGAGCCTTTTCTCATTTTAGGTAAAGATTAAAATGTGTACTGGTTAATCTATAGCATGACATAGTTTTTCATTCAGTATACTTTGATTCTGATTCCGTGGCAAAGGGCAAAATCAGCAATGACTAAATATTATGAGTCACTGCCTTTAACAAGCTACAGTGTAATTCAGGATACACGCACTCTTTCTCTCTCTCTCTCTCTCTCTCTCTCTCTCTCTCTCTCTCTCTCTCTCTCTCTCTTTCTCTCTCTCTCACCCTTTCTCTCAGCCCACTGCATTCTGCCATTAGTCAGGAGATTAATGTATGAAAATGCAGCAGCTCTCCATGCTTTCCCCACTCTTCTAATGCATGAATTATTTACAGTTGCATGGGAGCTCCATTATACACACTGCCCACCACTTTAGATCATGCTAAACACACACACACACACACACACACACACACACACACACACACAAACACACTCGTGTAATGACTCCACACACCCATTCCCACATTTCCCAGCAATCCTATACAAGGCTTCTTCCGCACAGTGATTTCAGGTTAAATTAACACGCAGGACACACCACAAATAATTCTGATGCAAAAAAATCAAATGAGAAACTGACAAAAACCCCAAAACAAAACCTGTGAATAAATGATAAAAAACAGCTCTTCTGTAGCTTTAGAGTCCAAATAAAGTTACTGCAGAGATCCAGAAAAAATGGCATTAATTAGCACCCATATTCCAGTAGCAGCTTTGTTTTGTTCATAACGTCACACATGGCTGCTCTGGCTGTAAACGGAGGATGGCTCACATGTCCCATTTGCTTACGGAAAGAAATAAGAAGAGACACACTAGATGTCACTATTGTAACTTGATGAAGAGTTTGGGTTACACACGGATCAAAGGAGTGACTGGAATGGGGACATTCCAGCATATAAAAGGGGTCCTGTGAGGGTGATTGGAGGGAGGGCAGTCTATAGCACACTTTATACTGTCTGTACATATAGATCTTAATAATCTCCGTTTTATGTTCACATATAAATTGTGAATTTAACTCCAGTTAACAGTGGTTCTATCCAAAACACAGAGAACAGGCTTTAAGTGTTTTGTATAATTATGGGACCAATGTGTCAGTTCAGCTCAGTTCAGTTCCTTATACTTTACTGGCATGGTTTTCCTCTCAATAATACAAACACAAAAATCTCTGTAATTCATTGATACAGGAGTGATTAGGAGTGATAATGATAATGTGATAATGAGATATACTATGTATCAGTGGGTAACAATGAGACGGTATATAGAAATACTGTTTCTGTTATGTATTAAATATATAAAATTAATAAAACTAAGGTATGATGGAAAGGGAATACATTGGAAAGGGAATGACAAAATTAAAGTGGTTGCACAAAAATAAAATAAAGTTATTGCCAAAAGAAGCACACTTAAAGATATCTTTATGAAAGGTTTATGAACAGTTTAAATTTAGTTGATTAAAGATTATTAATTGGGCCATAAATTCTTTAATATTAATCAAAAACAGTCTGGACTAAAATAATGTCAAACAGTGAGCTCACGTTCATGTGTCAAAGCTCAGATCTTGAGTTTAAACGATTTTTCTTTTCTTCTCCATTTACCTCATCACATATTCATTTTCATCAGATAACAGATCTCTGTAAACCGTTTAATTTACGTGTTTATTTACATGATGTTACAAGACGATTTCCTAGAATGTTGTTAAAAAGATTTATGCTATATTTTGTTACAAAAAATCACCTGAAAATATTTTATAATTACAGTGTATAGTGTTTCCTTCAATTAACAATAAAATAATGAAAATGATCTGTTCTGTGAGGTCCTCTCTATGACATGAAATGAAACAAAACATTACATGAAATGAAATATAAATATAACAATATAATACATTTGATAATATGACAATAATTCTGACATCCATCCTAGCTGCTGCCAGTTCCAAAATAAGAAAAAGTATTAATGTCAGACTAAAAATAACAAGACAACTTATCTACTAATAAGAGTAAACCTATGCAGAGGACTATTGCATATTAATGTAGGTCAGAACGTGAAGATCATTCTTCACAGAACCAGTGCTATGTTTATTATGATTTTAATCGTTGGATATTTTCATCAAATGAGCACAGCATGAGCATGATATTATGTAAACTGGATTAACGCCTGACTTTCTGTTCCAAACTGCGATCACGGTACAACGTTGCCAAAGAATCATTAAGACACATAAAGAAATTTAAAAGTATATGATCATTCTATCCATTATAAGGATGGTGGCACTTACAGAGAAAGTGGGGAGAGAGTGAGAGGAAGAAAGGGGTAGAGGGAAGGACAGAAAAAGAGAGAGGAAGAGAGAGCGGCACGGTGGGAGGGGGAGAGAGAGAGAAAAAGAAAGAAAGAGAGACAGAGAAAAGAGGAGGGGACAGAGAGACCAATGTTGTATCCTTTTTGTTTTGCAAATTTTATAACATCATTTATAATAATCACCATTACAAAGCACCAGTTACTCAAAAAATGCCATCAAAAATATTACTGTCTGTGGAAAAGATGCTGTCTTTTTATGTCCAATATAAATTCTACAGATGTGTTCAGATGTTTAAAGAGTGCAAAAGAAGGGAGAGAGACAAAAAAATGCCACTTATAAATCACTGTAATACAAACCATTTGTCCTTTAGTGCAAAAAACATTGGTCATTCCGTTTGTAGTTTCAATCTGTAAACTATTTCCACAAGTGGACCAACAGCTTTAGTGCATCTCTTGTATATAATAGAGTGTGATAGCTTTTCAATACAATCCCATTCTAATGGTACAGGAGAGGGTTGGGGAGATTTGGACAGTGGACAGTGGGTAACGTGGACAAAGTATGGAACAGAACAAGTCGTATAAAGGTCAGTTCCTGATGTCCCACTCAGTGTACTTTACTGCCCTGTGGTCAATGTCTGTTTCACCAGGGTAATGGTGGAGTTCTCTTTGGGTGTGATATTCCTGTCTTTTGGATGATTTTTGCAGTCATAGATACACTATATGGACAAAAGTATTGGGACACACCTGTTTTTCAGGGTTTCATCCCCTTCTTTGGGATGAACTGAAACGGAACTCTTTGTGGAAAGCCTTCCAAGAAAAGAGGAAGCTGTTATAGCTCCAAAGAGGGGACCAAGTCAACATGAAAGTCTATGTATTTGAATGGCATGTCATTAAAGTTCCTGTTAGTGTAATGGTCTGGCGTCCCAATGCTTTTGTCCATATATCGTAGCTTGACATCTGCAGGAGAATGATTTTGTTTTATGTAAGTTGAAGATGTAGTTACAGCAGTAACTTTTATGTAAGTTGAAGATGTAGTTACAGTTTGAATTATATTGTATAGTGAAACTTGCACACAGGCAATAATTGACTCAATGATTACTTAAAGCAGGGACATACACACACACACACACACACACACACACAGCAATCGACACATTTGTGAAATAGATTTGTCTATTGTGTTTCCATCCGTTCCCTGTAGAAGGAGTTAACTGAAAACACACATCCAGCCGGCACCCACCGAAACCCTGCACAGAGAACAGGCCTTTATCCAAAGACTCCACAATAAAAACTACAAACAGCAATATCAGAGTTGCTCTAGTATCTGGCAAATCCTTGAAGAGTGTGGTCATTTTCTTTTATGCCACGGCCAAATCCCTTCTCTTCACAGAAATCTATGTGTTAAAAGCTGCAAGAAGAGTCAAATCATAAATCTCTATTTTGAAGCTGTGGTTGCTGGAAAATGCTTGTTCTTGAATATCTTTTTAAGTCATTTGATATTTCCAGAGGGCAGACATGGAATTACATGGAAACAGGCAAATTTAAGCCACTTTATGCAACAGAACTCAGCCTGATTATTTTTGTAGCTCAAACATTGATTTTGCCATTAAAAAAAGATGCTTTCACTTACTTTTAAAATAAAAGTTTGATTTCCTGAATTTGATTCCCAGCCAGGAATCCCTTCCAGTGTGAGAAAGTGACATGGACCCCTACAAACCATCAGTGAATACTGCAGGTACCTAAAGAATTTTGGCCGTTCCACTAGAAAGAGAACATACGCTTGTTTAATTGTATTTAATGCAGTGCAGAGAAAAGCTCAGAATGCAATAAAGTTAATACAATGTTTGAAACATTAAAAAAAAAACATTGAGCGTCAAGAGGCATGGTGCAGGAATTCACTTTGATTGGGTCCCCAGCCCACAACAGGGCCAGGACCCAGATTTGAAACCCCAACCCTGGATGTGTGAGACAACAGTGCTACCCACTGTGTCACCGTAGGGCCCTTTTTACTGTTTCTTTGTAAGATATCAATTTATCAAACAGTGCTGTGGTGACTCGTAATGTTATATCGTTGTGTTGTGTACTGCTGTTGACTTCTAATGTTGTATTTTTGCTGTCTCATGCCCAAATCATGTGTTAGCCAATGATAAGTCAGGAAATTGGCTCATGCCAAAAGTTTAGAACCAAAGACATTATAGAACATTATAGGATTATTTGGGGTTATTTTGGATCACAAATCCTATCCTTTAAAAGATAACAAATAAAATCAGGACCTCTTGTATATATGTCAGGGACCCTACTTTGAGAGACCTAATCAATCTGTCAATAAATACTTTGTTAACAAACTATTTTCATAAATGAAGCGTGACACTGAAGACAAGAACCTTTTTACAGTTCAAAGAACCTCTATGCTAAGGTTCTATACCAAGTTAGAACCATATGTCCAAGCCAAAAAGATAAGAGACAACCTCAATTTATTTTTAAATAAGCATCTATATGAGTATGACAACCATTCCATGCCAGTGTCTGTTAAATTCCTACACAAGCACCTCATTCTGCTTTAT
>JBBJLS010000148.1:6885742-6899453 GCA_037577275.1 Bryconaethiops microstoma | reverse complement strand
TTTCAGTAAATATAACCGGTGTAAAACAGTCTAGAACCGGTGTTTACCCTCAGAACTCAGAGTGTATCAGTAAACTGCTCTAGTGTATCAAATTCTGCTCTTTTTCTCGGCGCGCTGCCGCTCGGCCGCTCTCCGGAGCCCCTCCCTCTGCTAGTTTTCCCCTCCCACTTGTGGGCGGAGACTATCCTGAACGTTCTCCCGGGTTCAAAGATCTTGTGTTTTTTCTGTTTATTCCTAAAACCTAAAATAAAAGAAATTTCTTCATTGTTGTTCTTTATGGGGTTTTTTTTGCATGTGTCACTTCACTGTTTTTGAAACCCCAGTAGCTTTTTTTATTATTACATGTTTTTTTAAAATGACTATAACTTTGGTTCAACGTGACACAGGAACACCAAACAAAGCTCAACATGTCTGATGCATGATGTCTGACATCTCAAGCACCAACACAAACCGGGATAACTTGCCTATAAGGAGCTGTTTTGCCATATGAGGACAGTTTAGCATTTGCTGCACTTGCTCACATTCTAAGTGTTAATTAAAGAGACATTTCTCTGTTGCTGTCTGACTGAGCATCCAAAACAGTGTTGTGTAGTTGTTTATGTAATAAGCATGTCTTTCTTTCCGACCCGGTTTGAATACATGCACAGCTGTCAGAATCAGTCTGGATCTGGAGGCTATGAGTAATTTGGCCTACATTAGGATGCTGTTGCTCTTATTTTAATTCCTCACGCGGCCTAAAGTTGTTATCAAAGTTACAGCTCGGCGCCGTGCTTCGGAAAGAGCTCAGCGTAGGTGCCTGAAGCTGTTTGGCTTCCGTGTGGGTGAATGAAGCACCGCTGTTCAGCACCTCTCTGGTGACTCACGCATTCTGTGATGCCGGATATCTGAGATCCTGACCTCCAAGCCCAGGATTTTAGGTCAGAAGAAAGTTAAGAGCTACACTGTATCCATGTATCCATGCATGCATGAGGGATTCGATTAAATTGGGGACTTTGGGGTTTCGCAGTAAATAAAGAATGACGGTGGTGCAGATCTTCCGGTGAGTACCATGGTTATGTAAAGGCATTCGTCATCATTTTTATCCTCTTAAAGGAGTGGCTTGCTGTAGCTGATCAGCTTCGGTTTTTGAAGGCAAACTGCATGTTAACATTACTTTTATTTTGTATTATTTTATTGAAAAAGCAGTAACAAAACATGTCAAACAGTTTTATCCGTACTCTTCACTTTAAACCTGATTAATTGATCATCTGTCAATTAATGTCCATTAATCACAATCTAATTAATTGATTCTTTGCGGCAGAAAAAAATCCTGATTGGCTCATTTTTCGTTGGTCGTTTTAAGGGTTTAACCATTTTTGTGTTCAACCAATTCTTAGGAAGGAAATTGTAATATTACAATACTTTCAGGGTATAAATACAAGTGCAACAATTCTATAGCGACTGTAGACTATTTTTAATTTGCATCAACAAGGTGTTTCCAAGCAACATATAAAGCAACAGCGGGTTTCAATACTTTTGCACAGTGCTGTATCGATAATATTCGTTTGTACAGTGTCACTTAATAGCTCAGGACATATTGGAATGTGTGTTGACTAACACTCCTAATATCCTGTTTATCTCACCTGTGCAGGTAACTGAGGTGGGGTCAAACGGTGGGAAGACACCCCTCCCCCTGCCTCTCATTGGTCTTCTATACCATGAGCTCTGGCTCCGCCCAGGATGTGGCGGTGGAGCATTTCTTGCGTGACATAGAGAGGCGGGGCCAGCGGCTGCACTGCGCTGTGATTGGCTGCGAGGAGGAGCCTCTCCGTGGCGACATGAATCTACTGTACCGCAAGAGCCGACTGGACTGGAGACACAGAGATCAGGAGAGCAAGAAGAGGTGAGACAGCGGGATGTAAATCGAGAAAGAAAGAAAGAGTACAGGGATGAAAGTGTATTTCATTGAGAAAATGCAAAGTGTGATTGCGCTCATAGAAAATCAGCTTTAACCTGTAACACTACCACACTTTAGTGTCCTTCAGGCTCAATATGAACACATTTCTGCTCGTTCAGAGACTCTCTCTCCCCTGTACAACGTTAAGGTAACTCACCCCTCTGCTGTCTCTTGCTATACATCGCTCAGATGACTCGACCACAAATATATTTTTAAATGGTCAGTATTTGGGCCCTGATCATCTGATTGATAAGCTGTATGTAAGTACATTAGGGTTGGGTCTAAGGCACATGTGGCAATTTTTCAAACAGCCTCCATTGAGAAACAGCTGAAATAAAACTAATAACTAGAATGTATTTCTGTGAGAAAATGCGAAGTGTGACTGTGCGGTTGCTATGGTAACTGTGTTTTTTCACTAGCATGTTTGCTGTGGTGTTGCTGGGCGGTTACGAATGGTGCAGCAGTTACATTCTGGCGCCTCCAACTTTAACGTTTTAACTTTTAAACGGCCGATACTTGGCCGTTTAACAATGAACTTTTTAGTGTTGGAACCCTGCCAAAATTCCAAATGGGCTTGGATGAGAAGCGGCGCCATTATGCGACTAAAAAAAACAATAATATAGAGCCAACTAAAAATAGAAAAATAGCCACTAATAATAAAACTTAATTGCAGTCACAATAAATAGGCAGAGAGAATGGAAGACATTAGCCTGGAAAGAATGAGGGAGCGAGAGAACGTGGCCGGGTTCGTTTAAGTTCAGCCTTAAATTTCTGAGCCAAAATGAGGACTTTTGTCTTTCATATTTCATGCGAAGCTTCCGAATCGTATCCTCCTTCCAACTCGGTAAAGAGTGAGGGAGAGGAAAAGAGAGAGGGAAGGAAGAGTGGGAGTATGGCCTATATTCCAGGGACAATCTGGCCCTCTGGTGTCCCAGAAGATCACAAACACACATGCACGTACACACAGTCGCACACAGGCACGGTAAAACAAATGCTTGCCTTCCCACATGCGCACACGCAGAACCTTACACGCACATTTACCCAGCGCCCAGCCCGAGAGACACAGGCTGCTGAAGCACGCCATCACTGACGTCCGCGCACTGCGTCTCACTGCCTGTTTTTTCTGGCGGAGTATCAGTGGAGGTTACTGCCTTAAAGGGGAATTCCACCGAGTTTGCAAACTTTCTGTATAATTCAGTCGTTCAGACACACCAAATCACTTGGAGCGCTCTCGGGCGAAACGGTTTATTGCGGAGAAACATGGCAGCTGCGTTTTCTGTACAGTGCTGGTGATAGGAATGATGTCTATAATGCAAATGGAGTCCATTTATTTACCCTCTAAATCCACCAGGGAAACTACTTCTGAGTTTTTATATGTAAATTAGTGGTAAACTAACATACATATTAGTACTATTTGCCTCATAATGCATATATATATACAAACTTGTAGGACTGTTCAAAGTCTGTGTGTGTGTGTGTGTGTGTGTGTGTGTGTGTGTGTGTACATATATATATATTACGCTATAATTTTGATCAGATATAGTTTTATCAGATATCGTCATTAATAGAATGATCAATCTCTGTGATGCGTATTGTCACATTTTTGCACTATGAAATCGCAATATTTTAGTTAATTGTTTCGCCCCAACAATTTTTCATGCCAACTCCATCAGCAGTGTTCAGTCTCAGATTCGCCGTGGATGAAATCTGTATTCATCTATGGGCTGGAATTTCAGGCTGTGTTTATAACTGTTGACCTGATAAAGAGTTTTTAGTTTCTGTAGATCCATGAAGGACAGGTTAGATCCTGTTTTTCATGCTATATGTGTACGAAAGAGGCAGAGTGTTCAGGGTGCGTGCGTGTGTGTGTGTGTGTGTGTGTGTGTGTGTGTGTGTGTGTGTGTGTGTGTATGTGTGTGTGTGTGTGTGCAGTGGGAGATGTTCTGGATTCATGACACATAGAGAGCTCGCATCACATCCTGACCTCAAAAAAACAGGCCTGCTTTTAGCTGCCTCTGGTTAAAACTAACACACACACACACACACACACACACACACACACAATCAAAACCAAAGGTTTGACAAAACTTGTCAGTAATGTTTATTTAGAGGCAATGTGATCAATCTCCAACATTTATCGCAACCATTAGTTTATGGTACATCTATCCAATAAGTCCAAAGCTCGCTTGTGGCAGCGCTCTAGTGGGGACAGTTTTGACATGTGACTGTGAGGGGTGCCAAAAAAATTACCTCAGCCTAAACCTGTCAACACACCATTACAGCCCCCACCACCATATTATGTGATGCAAAGGAGGGAAAAAAGGCAAAACCATTGTAGCAAGAAGGTGTTGGCAGATGTAGACTTAAGGAATGCAGCTAGAAAGTTATTCGCTGGAGAAAGTTCATAGTTTAGAGAGCTCTGTTTAAAAAAAAAAAAGAAGGAAAAAAGTTTAGTCTGTGGGTTTTTATCAGCAAGCCTAATAGACCTGAATGAGGGAACATCTAGATGAGAGATGTGATAAAGAAAAAGGGGAAACAGAGCAAGACATAAGCTCGGAAGGTTACAGTCGAGAGAAGTGAAGCTTCATGCCAAAAACTGGCTGAACATGGTACGTAGTTCACTTTTCACAAGTACTTGTTATTTTTGGAAAGAAAAAAAAGTTTGAAATGTTAGAAACACGGAATGTAGAGATTAGAACAGTGCTAGTAGAGTAAAATAATGATTTATTTTTGTTTTTGCAGACATTCAAAAATGATAAAACACGTCGAAACGATGGCTGAATCCTGTTCATGTGCACACGTGCACAAACTTATCTATAGCCGTAAATGACATTAGCGAGCGTGTTTTCTCCATTAAAACATTCCACTGCAAACACACACATGCTGCGCTGAGTAGCGTGGAGAGACTTTTTTAGAGGGTTTAGAGTGCGCATTAGCCCATTCATACCTGGGGGCCTATGAATACAGCCCTCAGGTAAGCCTTGTTGAAACAAATCTAAGCTGCTAATGACACACACTGTGAAAATATTCACAGTTCATTTAGCTTGATGACAACTACAGCCCCCTCTGCCCCCTCACCTGACTGTTTTCTGTATTAGTCATGCTTTTGGGCCCCTAACCTGCAATGGGCAATGCTGTGGAAACAACAGCCTCCTCCAGTGTGGCTAAATGCATGGGAAAGCTATCGTTCCAATTTGTTCATGAGATGTTCTCAGGCAGCTGTGCTCAATACTGATGAAAAACTGATCAGGTAGAGAGAAAGTCTGCATGACAATGTGTATAGTGTTGGTACCACAAGAAAACCTCGTATCTCCAAAAGCAGAAACTTCACAGAGGAACAACAACCATTTTTAAAAGTGGTGAATGATATGATGAAACACATACACACAATCAAATTTTATTCCATGTAAATCAGTCCATTTCTGTCAATCCCTTGTCATGAAACGTACCCAAAATAGAAAGGGCAGCTGTTTTTTTTCCAAATGCTATAAAATAAGATAACCCTTATTAGTCCCACATGTGGAACATTTGCATAAAGGTTGAAAGGTTTTTATATAACAGCAACAATGTGTCCCACAACATATTTGTAACATACGAGAGTTTGATCTTGATCGTTTTTTTTTAACACGCACTCGTCAAAGACTCACTACTACGTCACATGTAGGTTGAACTGCTGACACACAGTACTACACAACATACATATTACATAACGTACACTCTTCTCGGATCAAACAGAATGGTAGCGACCATGCAAAGTAAGGGTTTAGATATAAGGTTTAGGGTTCAATTTTTGGATTTTTCTTGCAGTACTTACAGCTGCTTACAGGGACGATTCTCGTATTAATCCAGGATGTCACCTCAGGGTGTCCCAATAGTACACTTAACTAGTGTTTTCTTTTTTTATGAACTAAATTGATCCTGTAGGAAATTACTTGAGTTCTCTGCATTTAACCCATTTACCTAAATGAAGCAGTGGGCCTCTGAAATTGGTGCCCGGGCAGCAGTATGTGGGGATGGTGCCTTGCTCAAGGGTACCTCAGTAGTGGCCCTGGCTGTTCTAGGATTCAACCCTACGACCTTCTGATTGCAGGAGTGACTCCCTAAGCACCAGGCCACCAGCTTTGCATTTATGCTAACACGTCAAAATTGATATCCACAGTGGTCCATTTTTGTGGATTTTGTTTACAGCATTGTCCTACAAAGCTGTGCAAAATGGAAGGAGGAGCTTCACACAGCTAGACATTTTCAGAAAAAACAGTGGATGACAAGGCAACCCTTAGCAAAAAGTAGTTTATTCAAGTGTACTACGAGTATACTTAGTTTATACTAAAACTGAGGCAGTATACTTGAAGTTTACTTTTTATATACTATATTTTATATAGTATATTGAAGTATACTTGACTTATACTGACAAGTATTACAAAAAAATCCAAGACTAAGTGCATTAATAGTTACACTTATACTTTAATACTAAAGCTTATACTTTAGTATACCTTACTTCTTTCTGCCACAAAGTACTAATAGTGATACGTTTGGCATGTGGGTGCAATGCTGCACACTGCCTGTGGAAGTGTTTTCTCTGTCTCTCTCTATCTCTGCCTTCCTTTGTAGGAATGAAGCACCTGGCGCGAATCAGAAAAGTGGGAACCTGAGGGGGAGAGTGGGGGTATCTCTCTCACACCTGAGCTGATGGCAGCAGCAGCAGCTTCTGGGGAATTTTTCCCCTTCTTTTTGTAGTTTTCTTCTCAAAATAATTTAGAATGTTGGCTTTTGTTATTTCAATTTGGGTTGGAGATTACCGGTGGTCTAGTTTTCAGGTTTGGTTTTTGATTAGGTTGCGTACATTTTTCTTTTAATAGGTAGGGGAATGAGCTGGGTGCGACGGCCCATGGCGTGGCTGGCCAGTAACTTTCCATCTTTTGTTCTTTTTAGCTGGGATCTCCATCTCCTTTTGTCTGTTTTTCTTTACCCTTTAAGTAAGGTCAAGAGGTTGGAAAAAATAAATGTTAAACCAGAGGTCTTGGCATCCTTGTTATATTTCGGTTTCGGGGAGCCTTTGTTTGGTGAGGCCGTAACACTTAGTATATCTTGATCCAAGTACAGAATCCAAACTAGTAAAATAACAAAACAATTAATTTTTTAGTTTTAGTAATTCTAAGTTCATAAAAGTCTACTTCAAGTATACTTCAATAAACTAAAATGTGGACTAGAAGTTTATCACTAGTACAATGGCAGTATATAGAAAAGTGTACCTGTGGTATACTTTAAATATACTTAAACTAAAATGTGGACTAGAAGTATATACCTAGTACACCAGTAGTATATAGATGAGTGTCCTTGTAAACTTGAAAGTATACTTTTGAAAACTTAAAATGACCTTATAAAGTATACTTAAAGTTTACTTTTATAAACTTAAAAATGTACTTTTTACTTTCTAGTACACTACAAATGTACTTTCTAGTATACTACAAGTACATGGTCCGTAGTATACTTGCTATACTTATACTTAAAAAAATGAACAAGTATACTACTTTCTGCTAAGGGAAGAGATGTGATTTTAAAGCAGTGTGGTGAGCGTTAAAACCACTGATGTTCATTTTCGACCAAAAAATGTCTCCTTTAAATTCTCCATCATAGTTGCAGTTTTGTATTATATATGTTGGCATTGCAACACTCCATCACTTCCTGTTAGTATGAAACTGTGTAGTATGTTAATATTTTGGTGTAATAACCCACCAAACTCATTCAGGTTAATATGTAGCATTAGGGTATAGTGTGTAATTTGGACACACCCTGGGTTTGTCCTATAATCTGTGAGACTAATTAGTTTATTATGCAAAGTTACTAAAGCAGAGCATGTAAACAGCACATAAAGTAAATAATTTGTGATGCATCATTTAAATTTTTGTTGTTAGCTAGCTAACTAGCAAGCTAGCAGAGTAATGACACTGTTGGAGCAGTCAGACCACTCTTCCCTTTCAGCAAAATTGACAGAATGTCTCCTTTTGGAAAGCTGCGACCATTTTTCCCTATAGAGCAACAGACAAAACTGATTTGTTCTCCAAACCGAATCTATAAATTAATTTAAAAAATATAAAGTTTTACTCCATTTTGTAACTGAACACTGCAGCTTTCTGACAGATACTGTCTTCCAAATGAGGTTCTCTTCTCCAACATCATGCCGATTTAGACATTCTAATACCACCAAAAATGGAGAAACATAAATGAGCTCTGGCACCCGCGTATGGTAATTTGCCATAATTACAACAGCTTGATTCCAGGGTACTCTGCCGCCACAGATGATCACTCCTGCTCCACAAAGCTGACTTTGTATGGCACAGGTCCATTTCAATAATCAGTAATTGCTCTCTAGTTTTCAAGCAAAAAAAAAAAAAAAAATCATACGCACCCATTACACTGTCCACCAGCAGCTTGATAACACCACATTACTGGAAATCCTTCACAAACTTCTATATTGTGGGAACTCAACACCTGTTGGGCCCAGCATTTTCATCATCTGCTTGGAATAAATTGTAGTCATCATCATAACCATAATCACAGTAATAAAAAAAGTCTTCATCCCCACACCAAATTACTGTGCCATTTGATTTACAGTAATTGAGCAGGAGGGAGGGAGAGAGAGCACTGAGCAAGAATATCTTGACTCATGGAGCACATGAACCCACATACACACACACACACACACCTGTGTGTCTTACACCTGAGAACGGCAAGGCCTAGATCTGAGTGATATACAGACATTCCCCTGGGCAAACAATGACTAACATTGTGGCATGTATAATGCACCAGGTGTGCAGGATCCTTAGAGAGGTTTTTCATTAAGAGTGGGAGGACAAAAATCCTCAATTTTCACAAATTACATTTTAAGAGCTTTCCACACAAACTGGCAATGTGGTGCAAGTTTTCATATGAAATATAATAATGTTTAGTTTGTAAAATTTCTGGATGTTCTTATTTGGAATAAAGACGAGGGCATGCTGCTGCAAGTCTGGAATTGTTTCTGAGAACTTTAATACAGGGAAAACCATTATCTGTCAATGTTTTTTACAGTCATTCCTTTTTATGCTCTGGTCAACTATAGACATACAAAAAAGACAAAGTTCAAAGACGACTTCTCTGATCTGCATTTATAACAACTTTGGCTTCCTCTCTCTTTTTTGTGGAAACGGGAAGCCTCTTCAGTGATTGCCTTTTACAGCCTGCAGACTGAAACCAATCTGCCCTTAGAAATAACCTCTCATCTGCCCTCAGAAGAATCAACAGAGAGCCCTGATCAAGAGTACAAAATCAGTTTATTTATTTACTTTTTTTTTTTTATAAACAAATCACATTATTTGAAGTTCCTTATGAGAGGCTCCATGAGAGACAAGTGACCCATACATGAAAGCTGGACTCAATTCAGAACACAAATTTTCCACTGCCACTTGGGGCAGAACTTGATCAAAGCACTAATGTAACAGAAATGTGTGCTTACACACTGCAAGGCATTTCTAACTAAAAAAATGCTAAAATGCCAATATGGATTGTTTTTTAAATAAAGTCAATTAGTGTTTTAACAACATGTATAGCAGCTTGGTAAAGCAGTTTCCAAAAAAGTTCTCTGTGCCATTAGGCAATAATCTTCCAGACAGCACCACTGATCTAAAACCGGTCCAATACCCACTCAACATGAGGAGCTGGATTCTTCTACAGTGGTCTATGTAGGAGCTCCAGGGTTTTGGGCGACCTGCTGTCGGGATCTCCTTCTTGCTATAGCTTCCTGCTTCTTCCTCTCGATCTCTGCAGCAGTGCACTTCACAGCGGGCTGGGCTGTGACAAATACTACACACACAAAACAAGCAGTTGCTTTCAAGTAGGGATGGGCAAAATGACAATATTGTTCACACAATAAATATTACCACCATACACTTTTCTCTAATGTATTATCAGTACATCTAGAACACAGAACAACTGCATGTATCACAACAACAACCGGTATATAGCAACCTTGCAAGGTTGTTAAGTTATTATACTTTTATGTAAAAACAAAAATGTTATTCTTTTTTTTATTTCCTTCAAAAAGCAGCAATGCTTTTATCCTAGTGCAATTTGTATCTTCCAACTTATTTCAGCTTGACAACTTAAGGAAAAACTCTGTCATGATTATGGGTGTAACGATCCACACGATACTTTTTAATCCATTTATTAAAACAGCAAAACTAAAAATGCCTGGAATTTGCTCCATTAATGTGTTAATGTATCCCATTGAGTTAGATAGCGTTTAAGTACTATGTTTGAACAATATTCTGTAGTTATATTCCTGAACATGATACAGGTCATGTCTCAGTAAAAGGCCTTCAAGTATTGTAATTTCAAGAATTGTAAATTGCCCACCCTGATGGTCAAGCATTTCACACCAGTAACTAAACTAAACTAAACTATTTTACATTTATCAGAACATACAAATTAAAAGAATGATTAAAAGAACAGAACTCCAAACAGCTTTATAGCCAAACTGGCCCCTTGCATGAAGAACAACCAGCCTCTTATATAAGTCAGGATGATATATGGCTAATTGGTTATGCAAACATCCTTATTACAGTAATTCACAGCAGGGGTGATCCATTATATAATATTGTGCTAATGTAGTACAAAGCTTACCTTTGTTACTCAGAGCCAAGGGGTCAGACTGATGTCTTTTGAATGTGGAGTGCTGGGAGATGGAGGAACTTTCTTTAGAAGGGCCATGCAAGCTGACTTCCTGTGCTGGACTGATAGTCCGCTGGGGTTTGAGAACTGTTCCAGAGGTATTTTTCACCTGTGTGAATCGGTACTTCTCATTACGCTCCGGATTGTGACTAAACTGTGAATTTACATGCAAGTTCTGTTTGTTTCCAAAAGTGGTTGTAGTCCCTGGGATTGAATGCGAGCGACCGAAAATGCGCACAGGCTGCGTATGCTCTCTGGCCTGGCCTTCTTGAACAGTCTTGTTGATAGCAGTGATATTAGAAGCAGCATTAACTGATGATGATCCTTCAGGTAAGGAACTTGTAGGACTGTCGGATGTGAGCGCTTGCTGCTCCTGACTGGCTGAAATTCGCTCTACATCATCGCAGACCTGATACAGCAGGTCGTCATCATCTCCATCCCCCCAAACAGAATCCAGTGTCTTCAAGTCCTTTCCTGAGGCAGAAACTGAACTGTTTGAATCTTTAACTCCTGCACCTCCACGGTCTTTAGTCTCTTGCTTTGTAATTACCTGCTGCCGTTTACAGCGTGATGTCTTTGCCTGTGGGTGATTGTTCTCAGACTGTTCTGATTTGATTGGATCAGGGCTAGTTTTGGGTAGCTGTTGAACAATTTCAGTGTTAACAGGAGCATTTGGTCGTGGTCGATAAGTGCTTGGGTTTGATAAGATCCTGGTGTAGTGACTGATATTACCACTTTGTAGCTGTGGAGGACAACTGGCTCTGCTGCCAGAATCAGATGAACTGGCCACATTGGTAGGTTCACTTTTTTTGGATATAACTGACGCTCTCTGGTCCGTGCTCTCATTTGGAGCAGAGCTCAAAAGCTCTGGGTTCTGAGTCATCTCCAGCACAAACGAGTCGTTGAGCAAGTCGTCGTTCTCCCAGTCATCATCGAAGTCTGATTTTGGAACTTGAGCAGAGTCTGACCTCTCTGGACTAAGGCCTTTTGGTTCACTCCTGCTCTCCTGTGAACCGCTCACAGATGGAGGGCTTAGCCTCCCGCTCACGTGTTGTGTGGGTCCATCAAAAAGAGCATGCAGCTCCTCTTCGTGGCTTAGTCCTTCAGACTTGACTGCAACTGAAACACGCGCTCTAGCTGAAGGTTCAATGCATACTGGCTGGTTAGGTGAAGACTTGTCTATCTTGTTTAGTCCTTCTGCATTTCTTCCTTCACTGTCCAGTTGCCTTTCTTTATCCTGACGGGTCATGTTGATGTCAAACTGCTTTGCAAGTTTCATGAGATCCTCAACATTGTTGCTTTGTCGTCTTGATGGAGGAATAGGAATACAAAAAATAGATTTACCAATATGGTAAGTGTACCAAAGGCACCAGTGAGTGAAAATACAAAGAAGTAGCACTGTGTCAATGATGACAGTACACTGACCGTGCTGAGACCCTCCGAACTCTGGGCATCTGGATTTCTGGAGTGCACGGAATGGCACTGTCTCCAATCCACTGAAGCACCAAATCTCTGTCCACGGGCTTCTCATCCTGTGACATTGAATGATGCAGGCTTATGCCAGTGTTGGAGACATAATGAATATCAGGCACTATGAATAGTCTCACTGTCTGTACTTACCTTTGGTGCAATTCTTTTGACAATATCGGATATCTCAACACCTCCTCCTCCTTTTCCTGTAAAGATGTTAATCAATGACATTATGCATATACAGAGAAGTGAACATTTGTGAAATTTTTGCTGTTGGCATCTAATAAACTTGCCATTCCACATTGGAGGGGGTGACGCAGGATCCCAAATGATGTCCTGCAGAGCTTCAACCTCACTTGGTGAATCTCCGGTGCTACAGCCATTAAAGCAGTTCCTCGATCGTCGTTTTGGTGTTTCAAAGTCTGATTACATGAATTGATAACAGTCGACAGTCAAGCATGTGTCAAAGTTCACTGTATTTGGGTACACTTAGGATTTATTTGATTGGATTGGGCTTTATGCGTGAAATCCACAAAAGACAGTGGTCCTCATAATACCTGTAATCCTCAATCTCTGTTAGGGACATAGATTTCAAGTTGGAATAATGAAAAACTGATAAATATGGAACACAGAAAATATTATTTATTCCCTGACGAAGTTTTACATTCTTCCCAAAACTCAATTATATCTTTGTAGCACTTTTAACAACATAAATAGTTAACAGAACACAATACTCAGATCACTAATGAGACAGCTTAGGAAGTTGAAGAAAAGACGCCAAGGACCAAGACACAGGCACACATTAAAACCTTGCTCATGTGTTGTGATTAAGAGAAACACACCTTGTTAAGATAACCATTTTCAGTCCCAGAAGTGGGAATAAAATATCTACTCTTAACTCTTATGTGATTGTTTTCTGGCGTCACATAAACAGCTCAACGGCGTCGACCTGCTCTTACTAGTCCTCTTACCTTTTCGACATCTAAAGGAGGTGTTTGAGCAGGGAGATCGGGTCTGTTTTCTCCCTCTGCTGTACTTCTTTTCTTTGAATTTCTCCTGTGAGAGTCTGGAGACTCGGCTCCAGGTCCCTCTCGTGTCATCTGTTGTACCGTGACTACCCAATATTCTCTTGTCTGTCATGCTTACATATCACGGACATACATTGTACAGGGCCTTTACTCAGCACTTGACTTATAAATGTCGAAAGTAACTAAGTTTTATTTTGTATATTTCGTTAAAAGTCCACCTTTGTTGTAGCATAAACACCCTCTAACCACGCCGCCATGTTTTTGTCTCGTCCCTCAGCTGCCCAGCTCTGATTGGTCCAAAGCACATGGCTCATCTCGAGAGATCTCGCGAGATTTGAGACACGCTTTAGCGAGAACTTCGAAATAATGTGACACTTTCTGAAACTGTGGCTTATTTGCATTTGAGTTGATGCATGAATTATTATTTACATTATGAACGACGTAATGAATACGTATATTCATACTATTATTTTTATTAATATTAATCCACACATATGAATACATAGGAAAATCTATATCACAATTATATATATATATGTAGATGTGTGTGTATATATCACAATTATAT
>JBBJLS010000148.1:6787522-6855226 GCA_037577275.1 Bryconaethiops microstoma | reverse complement strand
CACACACACACACACACACACACACACACACATACACACACACACACACACACACACACACACACACACACACACAGAAACACACACCAGAGCCAAGTCGTACAGACAGCTTGCAGCAGTATCATTAACAAAGGTCACAAAACAAAATCGCTTGAGTTGGGAATTCAGCTCAGGCAGTTGTTGAAACAGCGCAATTATTTATCATGTGAGCCATAAAAAGAAATGACTCATTTAACGGCCCCTGCCTGTCCAATTGGACACGTCTTTGTGTGATTGTGACCCCAAAATTGTATATAACTAGAAATAAATGAGATATGATCAATTATGTTATATAATTGTAAAGTACAGAATATGGTTTACTGTCCACTGAAAACAGTGATTTAATAAATAAAATGTCTAATTATCTAAAACTTTCAGTCTTTCAGTTTCCTCACTTCCCACATGAATCATAATCCTTATAAAGTGATTAATGTGGAAATTATTTTAAGCAAGTATTTTAAATGAAGTTTCACTGAAATACATTTTGATGCAGCCCTTTTGTCTACATACTCTGTAAAAACTATTTCCACTACAGCATTTTTTTTTGAATGCCCCATGTGTGTGCGTGCGTCTGTTGATACTGTTTTGTTTGGTAGACTTGTCTTTCTTCAGCCTAATTCCTGAGGGAAGTGTGTGCACTGTCTAAAAGCCACAGTCAACAGAAAGCTCTGCGCTCACTGGCTCCCTGCTCCTGTTTGCATTACAGATCATTTCCAATTTATTTCAGCATGCGCTACAGGTACATCAGTACTGGCCTGTCACTGCTGTTTTGAAATACCTTCATCCCCCAGAGAGAGACATGCAAAACATATCTAAACTGGTGCATATGTACTCTGCTTCTCCAGAGATGGATAAAAAAGAGGAAATGCCATGAAGCAGCCCTTCCAAACAGATCATTTGACTTAACACAAGGTAGCCACAAAGTGCTTATGGTTTAAGAGCTGTCATCAACAGCAAACGAGCACCACCGTCTTATTTACTCCCCGTTTTTAGATAATAAAATAAGGATTTTGAAGTGAGGTCCTTGCGTAGAATGTTCTCCATTACATGACTGGAAAGCAACCTATTAGCCCCTCCACTGCGGCAGTTTCCTACGTAACAAAACAAATAAACATCCCCTCTCATAACATTTGCACCAACCCTAATTAACTGCACAAATGCCTCGGCTCCCGTTGGCGTCTACTGGCAAGAAAGTGTTTCCCAAATTCAACTTAGGCTTCTTAAAAAGTATTTTTTGGGGAGAAAATATTGCAAAACCCTTTCACAAGGCCAGGGTCACTTTGTACTCAAGTCGAGCTCTATGACGGTCTTTTGTTGGCGTTCTACTGTAGCTGTTCCGTCACCACAAGGCTTTCTTTCACTGGACTTCAGGGCTGCAGAGTGCCCCAGCCCTGGTAAGCTGACTCCAGCTAGACACACAGAGGATCTGGTGTTGGGCCCACATCTCAGACCAGGACGGATGTTGCTGGGACACTTAATGTTTGCGTAGCCCAGTGATCTTATGTGGTTGCACTGGGCTACTTTTGATTTACCATAATTGTAGAAAATTGTAGAACAACATTTTGAACTATGTATATTATACATGGTCTGAGGCTACTAGAGGAAATGCTTTTTGCCTTCTTTCCTAATTTATCAGAAAGTTTTTCATTCTAATTTGCATTGTGAAAACAATTTAAGAATTTGCATGAATTTCAGAATTGTTTAGTATTTAGTATTCCCCCCTTGCGTCAATGACAGCATGCACTTGAAAATGATCTTCTTGATTTTGTGCAAAAGCCTCTGATAAGTAGATCACATTCACCTGATAATCATCTGAACGCTCTTTAATGGATCAGATAAGGCTCAAAAACTGACCTTTTTGTACAAAGTCACAAAGTTTTCTTACATTTGGTCAGTGACAAATGAATAGCACAGAATTCTGAACATTTCATCTTATTTTACTGTAACTTTTTCTTTGTTTTCCAAAAAAACTCAGCATTTTATCGTGGTTGAAGTAATATAGTAATCGATACATACAAAGCAAAATACAACCTTATAGTAAAGAAAAAAAGCAGTTTTTACTCAACATTCATAATTCATTCATTTATAAGTCCAGGAAACTTTATGGCTCATCCTTTATGAAATGTTGACAAAATACAAGAGAAAGTCTCCTTGCCAAGTGGTATTAAAAAAAACAAATCAAACACAATAAAACAGACTTATGATGTTTTAAAGTAGTAACAGGAAAAACAGAAACCAAGGAAAATTCACTATATATGTATTTGCATTCATATATATGTATATGTGTTTAAATGTGTGTGTGTGTGAAAATATTTCTCTTGCTTTTTTTGTGCTAGTATCTATCAGTTTGTACTCATTACCTGTAAATCAAGTTTGCTTGTCTGCAGCAGCTGAGCCCTCATTCCTCTGTTAAAAATGCAGTGTGAGAGACGGACGTGACTCTCCCAGACAATTCGGAGGCTTTTTCATAACTTACACGGAGCTTTAGTGTTTTCAACACTGGCTGTTGTGACCTGTAACTGCTTTTGTCAGAAAACATGAATCTCTCTGGTGCTGATGTGTGTGGCCTCTGTGGCTGTGGCGCAAATGGTCCGGGCACCGATCCTTCCCCGTCATCTTTGCCTGCCCACAACTTTCCCAACTCTCATCTTTGTGCGAGAGCCATTTAACATCAGCTTCTTGAGTCCTCACCTTGTATTCATTTGTGCACTGCTGAGAGCAAAGCACAGCAGCAATCTCTTACAAATGCTCCCTTTTGGAATTGCATACCAGTGGCACCTAGCCAATGATAGATATGCATAATATTTCACGGGGAGACCCTGCAAATAGAATACCCTGCTGTGCTAAAGAAAACAATGTGTTTCTGAGCACTGAGATATAATCCATCACTGTGCCGTCAGAGCAAAAAAAAAAGGTGGGGGGGGGGGCTGGGGGTTGGGGGGGGGCACATTTACCTGTTTTTCACATCAGAGGGAGAAGAAAAATGACAGTGGTTTTGCTTCCAGAAACGTCTCGTTGCTTTCAGGCCTGCTTCTGCTTGGACCCCAATCAAACAGCTCACACTGCATGCTGGACTGCAACGTCTACCCGCTCTAGCAGTGGCACTGCAAAACTTTATTAAACAACCAGCATCTAGACTCGATGTGAAAGGCAGTATTTTGTGACATTCATTTGTTTAAAAAAAGAAAAGAAAAAAAGGTTACGAGAACTTTCATTTGGAAAGTGCCATTGTAATGGATTTGATCAAGGCTTTGATTGTGTGCAGTCAACCTGAGGGCTGGAGCTGAGTGTGAGCACTGGTTTGCCAGAATGTTATGCTTTTTGTAAATTATATTTCTTTTCCACATTCCTTGTGATTTTGAACCAACTCACGTTTCCAGAGGCTCCAAAATAACAGTAATAATTTCACTTCTGGCCCAACAAATATGTGGTAATGGTGACAAGTGGTGTGAATCTCTGATTAACAATTCTATTTGATTATGGTTCTATAGGTAATGATATGATACATCATCATTTTACCACAATTTTGCTCATTTTGTATGATATGGAATTTTTTAGAATGAATGAATGTGCATTGAAATGAATCACAGATGTGATTGGAGAAACTATATGTAGTAGTTAAATAGAGACAACAAAAAAATAAAATACATTGCAATACACCAAACATTCAAAAGAATGTGCTGTCTGAAAACAGGGAGAGAATGAAAAATGATGACATACTTAAATATTTTATGGGCAATTATAATTATAACACTGAAAAAAACAGTGTTGAATCCTGACCTTTAGTTCTATGCAACCAGATGCACTGATGCATTTTTGCACATATGGTGGCGGCACTTCTGGCAAACTGTCTTCAGCTTTTCGCCCATCTTACGGCCCATCGGCGCTCTGGCCCCGTGTCTTCCTAGGTCGCCCCAGAGTGTCATTAAAAGGCTCTCGTGTGGATAACGTGGTGGTGCTGAGGACCTGGAGAGTGGAGCGTGGACTTGCCAGCAATTCTGTTGGACTCGAGCCCCAGCCCCAGACACAGGCCTGATGGATGCTCAGACAGAGCTGGGTCTCCAGGCCTGCTGGGGGACTGGCAGGTGGTTGGGGAGGACGCAGGCATTGCTCTCAGATCCCTGGTCCTTGGCTTGATGCTCTGCTTCTGGGTATCACAGACTTTTGGCCTTGTCTCTCAACACAAGGCTCATCCCTAGAAGGAAGCTATTCATTATCTTCCCAGCGACAGGACCTCCATTCACACCAGCTCAGCCTGAGACCTACATTATGCAAAGCGAGGCTTGCACTGCCTCGACCTGAGGGGACGGTGAAAGACACCAAAGCCATTGCTAATGATAACAATATTATAATATTGAGTGATGGCCTCATTAAAAGGTTTAAATATAACTCTTACCTTACGTGTTAATGAAATGTTAATGATTGCCAGTTATTACTAGGATAATGACATCTGCAGATAAAATATTACCCAGTTAAGTCAAACTTCCAACATCATCCTCCACCTCCTGCGTTATGATTCTATGGACAAGTGCGGTGAAAGATCTTTGCACCGAGGGATCAAGCAATAGAATGTCTGGGGACAATTTAGTGTTAACACTTGGAGATGAGTGTTATCTTACCTAGTGTCGGTGCTGAATTACATTACTGATTACACTGAAAATTGCTGTGAGCTGGGATTTTCCCCTGATCTTAAGGAAACTCCTAATCACTCCTAAAAATAAAAAGACTAAAAAAACGTAAATACTAAAAGCGTTATTTGGAGCAATGCTACCACTTTTGGTTTTGTCTTGAGTTTTTCATGCAGTGACTCTTTAAAGACTCATGTTTTTTTTGTCAGTGACCTTCTACTCTAATTGAAGGTTTTTTCTGGAACTATATCTGCATGCCAGAAAGTATTTCAGAACCTTTTCAGCACATTCAAAACAGAGTGTTTAGAACCTTCACTTTCGGTGGAAGTTAATTAAGTGTTTAATGTGTCTTCATACTTTCATCTACAATAAGAGTTTCTCATACACTGAAACATTCTGCTATGGTATCAATCCAGGCACCTCATTTAGTGCTAATGTTTTTGTATAAAATATCTATATATTTTTAAATAAAATATCTTACTTCTTCTTGTTCTTATATATTAGACTTTTGTCACACTGCTCAGCCATCATTTGAGAAGTTAGCTGGTGTGTACTCAAAAAACTGGATTTATTTTGATTTGCTTTTGGTGTGATTTGATTTACTTTGAACAGAAATTTGCTTGATATATTGCATATTGATAATAATACTCAGGCCTTTGAATCCTTGTTTTACTTAAAACATGACTGCCTATGCTTCATGGGAATGAATACTGGTTCACTTAGCATGACCTCCGTGTATCCTTTTGGGAAGACTGGGGCAAGGGTCGGGTCTACCAGAGGGCACTGGAAGTGTACTGGTCTTGCTCTTTCTTTCCATCATCAGACCTCTGACTGTCAACCTCCAAGTCTTGGAAAAGCACACATCGCATCGTCCTGCGCATTCCAGACCTCCTCTCTCAGTGACCCCACCGACCCTGCTTGAGCTGGTTCTCCCAGAAAGCATGCAGCCATGACGCCAATCGGAGCGAGGGTATGGATGTATGGAGAGTGCAGGAATAGGTAAGCATAAAGACAGGCAGGCCTCAGAGCTCTGGGACTCCTCCATATTCTGGTGGGGATTTGTAAGGCAGATCCAGCAGTGATGCTTTTGACAGTGCTGTCAGCACCATGGAGCTCACTGGGTCCCCAGAGATGGCTATCAAACTTGTCAGATCTTTCCATAATCTCAATCAAATTCTTCAAACTTGAGCAGCATCAAAGTTTGATACTACCATATGGTGGCGTGTTTCTCGTAAGCAAATGCCTTCACAGGATTGTGGGGACGTGGAAACCAAACAGAAGGTAACTTTTTACACATTTTGCAAACTACAAAAATGATAAAGAGTAGCCCATGTTGGGAAGCAATGTCCATGCATGGCCTCAGTCTCTGTGCTCCCCAAAGGCCAGTTCCAGCTGTATGAAAAGATTGATGTCTTGGCAGGAGTGGCTTCCTCATGACTATCCTCCTCTCCCTAATCCCTATCCAGGCACACTGTCTCAATGTGAAACCACGGTCAATGCTCCATGACAATCTGACAAGACGGGCAGTTCAGGGCCGCTCCATCTGCTTTCAATTTTATTTTGAGAGGAGGGGAAGGATCTCAGATCTGTTAGATGAAAGTAAGGTGTGTTATTTTCAAATGGGCTCCCTCACCATATCTTCTAGTTGGCAAGCAGTTGCTCAGGCCTCAGCATCAATACAACCTGCCAGGAAGTTCACTCGTTGATCAAAGGTGGAAAGAAAACTTGCTGAAAACTCATTTAAACTGCAGCACAAGAAGACTGCATCAAACTGGCCTGGAAGGGTTCAGGGTGCGTCACTAAGTGGAGTAAATGGAAGAAATCTTCTTGTAGTTTACACTCATGCCCTTTGTTGGAGAAGGAAAAATGAGAGCACTTTTTGCTAATCTAGTTCAGTTAAAAGCAATTTTCTTAATTATGTGTCAGAAGAACACATCGGCCGAGAGAGTGTCAGACCGCTGGATGACAGGAAGCCATGAACTCTTTACTTTAAAAGTCTCGCATACAGCTTTTGTCTTGCTCTTGCTTCCATTGTGGAACTATTGAACTAACATTGTGAGGCCATTTAATTCTGCAAATTTTCTTTTTTCAAGCTCTAGCAGTGGCAGAGATCATGGTGGCTTTCACCCTGTCTGTGTGTGGAGTTCATCTCCTCGACGCTCAGCTTACATTTGAGGAAATGGTTCCTTGCACTCCTCCAGAACAGCAAGAATGGTCCCAGATGGTAGGAGGAGGAAGAGGCCCCAGAGAGCGAACTGCTCCACTCCTGCGACATCCATCACCCTCTACTTGTTTTCCTTCTGCTTTCGAGATGCCACAGAGCCCAGATCTAGGCTTTATGGACGGCTCTCTCTGGGTGCGGCCAGTGAAGGGAAAGTCAGAGGGATCTATGGAAGAAATGAGTTCATGTCAGCTTCCATTTATGAGCCATATAACTGGTGCATGCAGCCAAGAGGGGCGACCGAGTGCAGCCTTCCAGTCTGTGGTCCGGCATCTTCTGCTCCTGAGCACACGTCCATTTTCATCAAGGGTTATCGGGTCAATAAAATCGCTGACCTCGGCCAATCATAAAACAGTCACAGTGGTGGAGCATCGATTGATTAAGTTCATAACTCGATTTGAGGCACACAGAGTGAGAACAATAAAAATCGAGATGGATATAAATCTAATGCTGAGGTGCATAATCCCAGAAAATCAAAATGTAAAGTAGATGTTTTTAATGTGTCTCATTTTCATCCCACAAGCGCACTCTTTTGACTGTAAGAAAATTTATGTTCTCATATCTCAAAGAGGTCTATATGTGGCTGAAGTTGGATGAAAAAAAAAAGAAACAACAACAAAAAAAAAATCCGAAAGAAACTGCTCTTTGATAGTGGGATGTTGCTTCGCTGGAGTTGCCCTTGCGACCATATGTTAGTAATGTAAGCCAGAGTAAGTAGGGACTTCAATAAGACTCACCTAGGCCAGGTCTCAGCTCCTCGGATGACTAACTCGGCTTATTGAATTTACGGAGGTCAAAAGTTGATAGCACTGTTTCTGCCTTATAATGAAGTCTTCTTTGGGGATTTCTCCTTTTAGCTCCAAATAGGCTTAACTTCATATTGCTGGGTCATTAGGCAGAGCCAGGGTAATCAAATAATCCCTCACTTAGAGGAAACACAAAAAGAAGAGAATTTGGCAAGGGCATAGCTTGGCATTAGAGAGTATAATTTGAGAACTTAAAGGCAAAAATAGAATTATGTTTTGCTGGTTGCAAAGCTAATGGACATGCATTCTGAGTCAGTACACTTTTATAATTGACCTGAGCACGGTCCCTTTTTTTGATCACTCTTTTAGGTCTCAAAGCATAACAAATAGATGACCAACATAATACATTCTGCCCTCACGTTTCTAACACTGACCTATTGGAGACTATGGATCTATGCAAGCTATTGGCAGTTTTTCGTTTAAATTAAAAGACCATAAAAGACCATTAAAAGACCATATTTAATATGTCCTAATAATGAAGGGACTTTGCAAAAATTTTGCAAACGTTTTTCCAGGTACCTTGTAGGTGGAGAAAATGAATTATAGTGGCCACACACTAAAGAAGAGACCAAACATAAACAGAACATTTGACTTAGAAGCCCTAAATTTCATTATTTTTGTACCATCAATTATGTTTTATTTTTTTCATAGGTTTCAGGTTTTTTATCTCCAATTTGCATTTTGGAGGGTGGCATTCATTTGTGTACTCCACTGTCATTAATTCACTTCTTGTTTTTTCCGTATGCAGAAAGCCTAGAACATGCTGGCTACAAATTCCTTCCAACTGACTCCACAGAGAATTACTACACACTACATTGAACATGTACAGTTAGAAATAGGACAATTAAAAGTAATAGATATGACAACGAAGTTTTGCCAGTTAAATAGTGCTATTTTTGTTTTATACGTTTTATAAATAAAAAAGTAGAGATGCAAATGAGATGTTACCTAGTTAAATATGCATATAACCCCCCCAAATCTCACTTTTGGCTTAGTCTAGAATTAGAATGTTCATTTTAAAGTGAAGATACACTTCAGAGAAAGGATATTACAGAACAGATTACTGAAATTTCTTCTTCTTTTTATTTTTTCGTGATTTTATGATGAACACTTTTCAGACACAACATCTAACAAAACTCCAGTTATAAACTTTGTGTTTGTAAATCCTTTGGTAAAATCCTTCAGAATATAGAATGAACATGAAATAATAATCTCAGAAGCTGAGATTATTGGCTCTGAATGTGGGAAAAACAGGAGTTTTAAGACTGGGTCTCAGAGCTACATCAGATGTATGATAACATGTATGATTCTTGTGAATATTGTTGTTAAAACAAACAAAATAGACATTTGCATATTCTTTTCAGACAGTTGTTAATACAGCCAGATGTAAATGGGCATGATCTGAGTGAACACAAATAAATAAATATGTTTATTTAACTGATGTTTTTTCATTAACAGAAGACATGCTGACGGTGCTATATATCCACTACTGGTTGATTAGATGTCATTTCAGCCTGTAGAGCCTTGCTTAAAAGAATATTCCATCGTCAATTTTTCATTAAAAAATGAACTTACTTGGTACTATCTACATTTCTCTTCTTTCTTGTATTTTTTCCTTAAGGTCTTCTTGTGACCTTTTTATGATTTTAGCCAAATAATGTATTTAACCAGTTTTTACTTGACCATTTTCTTGTCTATGTCCCTAAGCAGGGGCATCGTTAGGCTTCGGCATCTGGGCTACAACCCCAGATCTCAATAATAATAATAATAATTCAGAAAACAACAGCCCCAGGTGGTATTATTTTGTAATATCAGCCATTATTGACTCCAATGCTTTGAATGGAGTCCATACAAAATGGACTATTCTTGCAGTTTAGTTTGTTTCCATACATGGACTGTATGGAACAGGGAGTTATCTTAATGTTCACTGAAACTTTAACAATATTTAAATGCTACATCAAAAACATAAAAGATGTTTTTACATGGTATAGGTCCTTTAAAGATAACCTTGTGTTTATATAGATGAGATGAATGGGTCGAATGCATGCCTGTTAAACGTTGCCAATATATGCCCAGGATCCCAGAATCCATATGCCCTGCTGGTGCCTGGCTGCCCAGGCAGATGGTACCGAGTTGGAATTAGTTTCTGGTGTTTAATTACAATCATAATCATGGGAAATAAGGATCAATTAAAGCAAAAGTGAAATTAATGAAACAGGAGAGCCATAAGCACTGGGCAGTTGTCTGAACTGTGGTTAATTGTCACAGCACAAAATGCAGCTACTGAATATTAAATGCCAATCCAGATTCATCGAGCAGAAGCGAGCTCAATAACAATGTAAGAAATGTTAGGGGTGACATTGATTGTAGAAATGAATTTAATAGCGAGTGTAACATTTAACTGTTCGTTGAGCACAACAGGCCCATTTGACAAAAAACACAACTGACAAAAATATATATTTGATACCACTATTTCGACAGACTTGCACTATTTGAGTAGACTTGCATGACAATACAGCATCATATGAGCTAATGGAACACACATTAGACTGACTGTGTGGAGAAAGTGCAGAGAAACTACAGTGGAATACTAGTGAATACTTTTGAGGATTTAGCTTCTAGCAGCCAAACCCAGCAGCAGCAGAGCTGGCATTCATTAGACATGAAAGGGGGTGTAAACAAAGCGAAATTAAATGATAGTAGTTGGTTCTGAACTGTCCTTAATCATCAGTCTTTTGAGAAAGAAACAAGCTCTAAATAAGATGCCATTACACGGCAGTAGCCACAGGCCAGGTAGATTCAGGGCTGCTGGGCAGATCTGCTCGGTTCTTTCGGAGTTTGGCTCCTCCTGGGTTAAAGTTGGCACTGGTTCAGCTGCTCTCCTCCAAGCTGTGTGTGTCATACCCACCACCTGAGCCAGAGAGACACAGGCAGGCGACAGGAGTGCTCGTGCCCGGGCACACAGATGCCACCACAGCGGCCGATACCTCGCCAGTTATAAATAGACCCAGAGACACACTGTGCCAGGCCCTTAGCCGGCTGAAGCAAGCAAACAATGCTGTGTGGGAACAGGTACAGGCGAATTGAGGCGTTTTTAGAAATGTATGAGATGATCACTGTTTTACTTTCAGGCACAAAAGCTTCTTTTCTTTTATTGACATCTCTTCTGAATGCCTTTGAATCTTATTTGAGGTGTAAAGACTTAACAAAGGTGAAATCTGTAGATTCTTGTCCTTCATCCCAACTAAAATATCAGGCTTCTTACATCCTTATGTGAGCCTTATGTAAGCCTTATTATTCCATAAGCACTTGAAAAGCAATGCAAACTGAGTTATTCTTCAAAGGCATTTAAACAGATAGACAACTGAATAATTACATGGTTAACATGTAAACAAAGTCATTCAGAGTGGTTTGATGTGAAACGTTCCATTTTAGGGGAACTCTAGAGACCAGAGACCTAATTGTTCACAGCGGTGGTGATAGGAACCAGACGTTTAAAGCCTCTAAACACTCCCTCACAGACAATTATTACATTAAATTGTTATGAATACACTGTTCTGAGATTGGCCTAAAACATATTTTTACACATCATGTTATTCACTTTTGAATGAATTGCATTGCAAGGATTTTCTTTTTAAGGCAAAATACTATACGACAAATTACTTTTTCTTTTCAGATTTACCACTTGACCAGTATCAACACTGCATATAAAAACTCAGAAAGCACAGATAAGGTTACTAGTCATAATGGAGTCTCTGAAATCTGACCCACGTCAAACGTGTTCACTGTTCTCACATGAATGAAAAATATTACATCACCACAATTACTGTCATTCATTTTACTTACTTTTGGCACAAGCTGTGTTGAGATAATGTATTTTATTCACGTGGAACCAATGTACACATTTGCATCAAGTAAATTCGAAGCAACACTTTTTTTCAATGTATTCACCATTTCACATCAAAACATACCAAACGACTTTATTTACATCACAATGATTTCTTTATGCAGACATTTCTCAAATATGGTGGAATTTCTTTTTAAGTTATAATTCTGGCCATGTAATGAGGTAATCATCAAAGGCAGCTTCCCTTTGATGATTTTCCAGCAAAATGTTATGCAAGATTCCTAATGATAAATGTTATTTCGGAATCACAAAAGACTGTTCTCAGTGGTAATCCTACTTAAGTCCTAAGTACAACCTCTTAATGTCACTAACCTTGAATGACATTGTCGGCAAAATCTGAAATGATCATTTAAAAAAAAACCTTTTCATAACATAATGACCCTCATGACATAATTTTTAAAGCTCTCAATAGACTGATTTTCATGGATTAGCGATAATGTACAAAGTAAATCTTTTTTCAGGCTAAACTGCAATGATCCCATAATTAAGGCAAATGGAACTTCTACAGTGTAAGTCGAAAAACTCTCTGAAACAAACTAAGCTGCATTTAACATCTCTCATGCAGTCTGATTGCTCTCCAGTATGACATGTATAACATCGAGATTGAAATGAAGATGTGGAACAGCGATAAGTAATTATCACGACCGTGCATCTTGTAATCTAATGCAGAAAGAATTTGAGACACTGAGGTACGTCTGTTCTATAAGCCTAATTACAACGGACAGTTACTGTGGTACAAATGCAGCTAGAGCTGGTCTAGCTTAGAGCGGCATGATTAATGACTTAACAGTATTGCCCCAGACAGCGCGAAGCTAATCAGTGGGATTTTCTCTACATTGCTCAATTCCTACCATTTAAACAGTCAACTGTAATGTGTGCAGCGTAATTTCCTTTCCAGGGAAGCAGAACTGATGCAATCAGAGCACGATGCCTTCGCTTAGAAGCTTAGTGGCTCTGTGCTTAAACCCCCCTTACAGAAGCAAAGCGCTTTTCTCTACGAAATCACATACGATTCTGCCTGATGGGCTACACAGTGCATCTTTACATACTGTCTGTTTTACTAAATAAAGTTCAGAGCTATAGAGCCCCTCCCCCCCGCCTCCTATGGCCTTATAAAACTGGGTTTACGCTGTGGCTCTCAGCCCCAATGATGTCCCTCAGAGGCGTTTCTCATCCTACACTAAAGCCTTGCACACACTATCAACCTTAGCTGCTCCTCTGCCTAAATAATGCATTCACGCGACACCGCTCCTCAGACACTGTTTGTCAATCGCTGTAATGAGAAACGCAGCCCCATCACGCTCCTTCTCGCGGGCTTAAGTATGCAAAAACACATCCGTTGTCAAATGACCAGCCTGCACACCTCCATACAATCGAACAGAGCTAATGTTACTAATGTTACTTATTTAGCTGGCCTTGCCCCACAGAAGAACAAAAGGACAAAATGGTCTCCTTGGTTATGCGAGACTTTAAGGGCGCAAACGGGAAATGATTCACATATAAAGAGTTGCCACTAGCTGAGAGCACTTTGTAAAATAACCCAGATTTATACTGGTTTATTTTTTTAGTCCTCTGATCTTTAACACCACTTGCAATTGTTATCATATGTCAGCTAATTCTCCTTTTCCACTGAGCAGGGGGGAATGTGTTCAATAGAAAAAACAGGGCTTAGAGTGGTTCACGTTTATTTATTTTGTGAGTTATCTGCGCTGGCTCTGGAATACTATTACTGCATGTGAAGAACATCTTGCCGTGATAAATAAGAGGGTTTAAATGACTTCTCTAGTAGGGATTCTTGCCAAAAAGGGCACCGTCTGTAATTATGGAAGGAATAAAACAGATTAAAGGGAAATTCTTTCAAATTCGACCAAGAGCAGCAATGCTAAAGTGTCAAAAGCCCTTCAAAGTGCTCTATCTCTGGTTCTCTTGGTTTTGTCTCTGGTCAGATTAAAGAACATATGAACATAAAACTCAGTGAAGCATTAGAGCAGGTCTATTGTGTGAGAAGCAGAATTGTGGCAGACATGATGTAATCCGTGTTTTCGAGGGGCATAGCTTCTTTTTTTTTTTTTGTACATGACAAATCATGTGCAGGCTTTCATCTGTGATGTACTTGGCATGACATGAAAGGAACCCCGCAAATTAACACATTTGTTGGACTTCCCAGCCTGGTGCAATGTAACAGCACCCTGGCTTTGGAATATTGTGTTGCCTGTGACCCAGTAGATTTCCACTGTGCCTGCTTTAATGTGTGTAAATGACTCCTATTAAAATTTCATTACTGGCACATAAACGATACAAAATGCCAGTTTGGGCAGATCCTTCAAGGAGGGGAGATTAATCATTATGAACTTGTTGTGAAGCTCACATTCTGCCACTTTCTCTCCAAGACAAGAGAACAAGTGGCAGAATGTGCGCTTTATAAAAAGTTCATAATGATTAATCTCCTCTCGTTGAAGGATCTGCCCAAACTGGCATTTTGGGTAGTTTATGTACCAGTAATGAAACTCGATTTGGTGAGAGAGTTATTTGGAAATGTTTTTTTGTTTTTTTTTTATCGCTGTTTGACTGTAATCTATGTCAGATGTCTGAGTTACTTTCGCATTGTAAGTAATATGTGTGCTCATCAGCACAGCAGAAGGTTCCAATTGGCTTAAGACTGGGGTGACAGTGCTTTAAAGAGTTCTCCAACTGTCTTTTAAGTTAATGGCCTTTTGATTGGTTAAAGTTTTGCACCCGCCTAGGCAATTGCATCGCTTGCGGTCCGCAGTTGTTTTGGCTTGGGGACAATGCACGCTAGCAGACACTTGGCATCTGGACCACTCTCTGCTCTACTGTACCATTCTACAGAGCCGGCCTTGGCTGCTAGAAGAAAAATTCTCACCAGACCATTTTACTGTTCCGCTGTTGTTTCACTGTACTGTCTCCAGACCGCCACACAATCAGTCTTATGCGTGTTCCATTAGCTCACATCATGCTGCATGGTACTATCACGCAAGTCTGGCACTGTTCGAGCCATCAAACGCTTCCCAGCAGATTAAATGTGCTGGATATTTTGGCAGCTGATATGTGATTCAATATTTTCTAGAACCAGCTCTGTTTCTTATTGGGGCTGGTAACTGACTGAAGCAGTTAAGATTGTATATTTGTGGCCCTCAACATACAACAAATGTCACACTTTAGCCTCCTAAGACAAAACCTTATACACCCCTGGCATTGGCGCTATAATACTACTATATACTATTATATTACTATTTATACTATTATATTATGATTATAGAGGCAGAACTAGGAGTGTATAAGGTTTTGTCTTGTGAGGCTAAGATGTGACATTTGTCATATGCTGAGGCCCTCAAATACAAAACATTTGTTAACTTTACATTTTTGCAGTTTGTCAGTTGTGTTTATGGGTAGGTTTTGACGCTTTTATTTAGTAAACATTACTGTTCAGATACTGAAGTAAGTAATTAAAGACTATCTTGAGGTTAGATTATACGGTAACACTAACTACAACCTTGACATTTATAAGACCTGACAAAACAATATAGCATGTAGAAAATGTAAAGTTACGTTTCATTATCGAAATAAAAGTTGACTAAGTTGTGGAAAATAAAAGGTTTTATTCACTGAAACACTCAAATCTTTAAAGTTGCTCTTGTAGCACCTATTACAAGCTACTTATGTGTTGCTACAAAGGGGGTGGGGGGTGGAGGGGGTGCAGTCAGTGACAATGATGTGGTGTCAAGAGTAACAAAATTTTAAACTTTTTTTTTATAACATTAGACTATACTCTTTTTTTAAGTACTCAAAAAATGTCAAAGAAAATAAAAAGCTAAAAAATAAGGAGATAAAAATATATCTTCTCTCACTGGCTGAGGAAGTTAGGCAGCTTTCCCGTGGGCCAAATCAAATGTCCTTGACCCGCAGACCCTGCTTTGGGCAGCCCTGGCCTGAACGTTTTGGCGTGCAATCTCCACAAGAAGGCCTCTGTCAGTCCACATGATGATGGGAGTGAGGGTGAAGGTTCTGGCTGATTGAGAGTAAGGAGCATCTCTGTGCTATTACCCATGAAGCCTCAAGTCCGGGGGGCTAATCCCTTTGGGAGAGTAGGCGTCGAGAAACAGGCTGTGAGCGCGTGCTTACATTAACAGAGAGGATTACATGTGTTAACATCCATCACTGAGTGTGTTTGGCCAAAGGGGCTGACGCAGTTTTTAGCATATGAATGAAGAAATCAAAGGCCTGCTGAAGAGCGGCTCAGAAGACAGAAGTGGATCTTCTTCTTCCACTGGATTAGCTCTATCTAGAGGAGAAAAAAGCAGGCCAGCATGAATGTGAAGTAGATGATACCGCAAGTGACCTTCATGCTGATGGTGGTAAAAGATGTTCAAAATCATGATGTAGTAGCATAAGAAAATGTTTGCTTTCATTGTATTCAGACACTATCTGGTTCAGACAAGAGTGCTTCAGTCCTGACTCCTCTGTCTGAATTATATCCAGTAAATTTAAAGTTATACAGAAAATACAAAGTGATACAAAGGCAAAAGTAGCAGGCTTCTTGACACCTGAATTTTCTTTGCACTATTTGTCATGCAGTGCTGGAACCACATGAGTATATTTGGAAATAACCCACCATTGTTTGAGGTATGTTTGCCACATATTGAATGGTAATTAGTGATTCTATGTTTTTCTATGTTTTGCTGAGTGCTTCATTAAACAACTTCAGGGAACTTCAGACACCAATCGCATATTGACTGATTGACTACTTTTTGGGATAAAGAGAAAACCATGTTAATTTGATTAGAAAGCCCAAAATTTTGAATTATACATTTGTTTGGGCCTAAACAGGTGGGGGCTTTTTAAAACACTTATGCATTTATAGCAGTCAGTCAATTGAATTCTGACCCATAAGAATAACGATAAAGATAACTAATGTGTGCCATTGCAATGAAAGCAACCCCGTATTTACATGCTGCCCCAGGTGTGCCTTCTGTATGGGAAACCAAGGTGTTTATTCACTGAAGGTCAGGCTTTTGTATAGAAAAACATCTTGCCAGATGAGATAAGAAAACAAATTGCAGATCTATCACTTTATACTCTCTCTTGCTCTTTTTTTCCCTTCGCTCTCTCGCTCTTTCTTTCTTCCCCTCACTCTCTGGTGTCGAGTGGCTGTGGCGCTTGTGTGAAATTGGTGAAATGGTGGCTGGTTGACTTGAGTTATGACTCACTCTGGGTTCTGGGTCTTATCAGGTGCATGCAAGCCTCTCTTTCTGATGCAGCTCATGTCTGAATGACAATGGAGGACCAGCGGCATTATGCGCCACATTCTGGGCCCTGTTTTCCGGACACTGCAGATTACATCTCTTTTATTGATTTACTGCGGCCATCGCAAGTCCCAAAGGGTGAATAGGTCCTTTGCAGGGACGTGCTAATTTTTGACTCTGCAAACAGAGCGTTTATCTGAACTTGGCTGAAACAATGGAAACAGGAACGGTTTGCAAAATCGTTTGCATACACAGACACTCTAAAATGCTGGGAGGTGGGAGACCAGGCATTTTTTCGGTGCGGGAGGTGGGAGGCAACCAAACAAAAAATAATGCTTTTTTGATGGTATCCTATTGGACAGAAGGGAACCATTGGGATGGATCTGAGTGAAATCTGGGGCGAAGAGGTTTGTACTTGAAGCTCTGAAGGGGGAAGCAGCGTGCCACATTATTCATGGCTGTTTTTTTTTTTTTTTTTACCCCTCCCTGTAATTGAATCATTGCCATCTGTATCTCTAGAGATAAGATATGTTATTTGGGAGAATTATTTAAATTTAAGAAATGTGCTAGCTAATGTAATTAAGCTGAAATTATCACAGCTGCACTTCTTTGTTAGAAGTGTAATTATGTAATCTAACACATTAAATGATGAAAATGAGCATCACACTCATACAATACACTCAAACATGGCTTCTGCATCGTGCATAATAGCAAAACCCTCTCGCTTCTTTGCACGATCCGTGCTTCATTCTCTAGGTTAAGAGTACTTATTCAACAAAAAGGAATCTATAACAAACGACCAATTTCTTCTCTCAAAATGAAACGAGATTACATTACTGACTCTGTGAAAAGTAATCTCACTACATTTTATTTTGTCTCTGCATTAGCTACTCTGTGGAACCCATGGTCGAAAAGGAAGCTCAATAGTAATTTCAGTAATTGATTCCAAAGAAGCTGTTAAACACAACAAACACTTAAAAGGTTTGTTCCTCTCCTTGCCTTTGAAAAAAACACAGTGAGTTTGATTAAAATAATGACGACTGATGCTGTTTAAAACTGACTAGTCAACAGAAACAGTTTTAAAACAACTCCTTCAGAATTAAATATTTTTTTAAAGGAAGCTCACTGAAAAATCAAGTCAGATCTTTTGAGGTGAGGTCAGCGCTCTCTCTTTTTCAGCACCAGGATCCTTTGTGTGCTTCCACAACTTGTTTGCCAGGTTTATGGTACTCTCTGCACTCCCACTATGCTGCTCAAATTCACAGTCAAAGTCATGGAGCTGGGTGATGCAGGTACGATAAGGACATATTTTATTTTCTGACAAATATTACAATTACAAAATCAGTCTACCAGGACAAGTTTTTGTTTGTTTCATTTTGAGATGGAGTTTCAAGGCTAATGTTTAAAATTTTTATAAACAACACATCAACAAAACTTCTCTCGAACTGTGTCCAGTTCTCCAAGAAGGCATAGGTTAATCTAGGTAGAAATGAACAAATCTTCACTGCTACTGTTAAAGCTGCCAACTTTATACACCACAAATATCTAAACAGGTCCCTGAGGTAAATGGGAACTTGTAAATATGATTTTTAAAAATCAAACTATGCAAAGAAATCGCTATGAAGTCAGTAACTATGAAGTCATGACAACAATTTAAACCAAAGTGGGTCACAATCCTTTGTTGAATTAGACCTACTGTAATGTATTACATTGTACTGCATCACCCCAACATTGCACATCCTTCATTATGTGCCAGTAGTGAATATTTGCTCAACTATGCTTGTTTTGGTTTACCTTCTTAGTTGAGATAAGCAGAAATAAATCAGTCAAGTCACTGGTGGGCTGACCTTTTAGGGGTGGGTCACGTGGGGTTAGATCTCGCTCTTTTTTTGCATAGATAGTGAAAGTACTGTATGTAAATGCTGTTGATACCATGCCCACCTCTGTTTATTTCAGTGGGCCTCCAGTGGCAAAGTTCAGATAAGAAAGGCTGGGCATGGCAAAACCAAAGCCTTTCAAATGCAGCAGGGATGGAATTTCAGCAGCAAATTGCTTTGCAAAGCAGACATATTCTTATCCCACCATTACTGCCAAGTGACAAAAGGAATAGCATTATAAGATCATTGTGATTTTTGAAACTGAATTCCTATGTTGTGGAGAGCCAATTAGAGCCCTGTGCTGAATAATGCATTCATATGATGGACTGATAGCTGTTTGGGCCGCCTTACATGACAATGGGGAATGAGTTTATTTATGTATAAATCTGGGGGCAGTGTCTGCAGATCCTCTCTCTCTCTCTCTCTTTCTCTATCTCTCTATCTCTCTATCTCTCTCTCTCTCCATGCAGGTTTTTGTTTGTTTGTGTGTGATGACATGAGCATCTTGCACCACTTCCTTCAGCATAGCATATTTGCAAACTCCCCAGTTCCCAGTTGCGTATGTCAAGTGTAACCCAATCTAATATGCCTGGCTGCTTGAGCTCAGATGGTCTGCTTGTGTGTATGCGCGCCTGTGTGTGAGTGTGTGTGTCTGGGTGGCTGCCCATTCTGCGCAGGCTGTGTGAAGGGCTGTCATGGCTGGCTTCTCCTCCCTGCTCCCCCTGGCTAAAGGAAATCACCCACACCTCTGCCACAAGTCCTGGACACAAGCCGAGACACTGTCACGGATCCGCATGTCAAATTGCGCCAGGATTTGGAAAAAAAAAAAAAGAAAAAGGGGAAACAACACCAACAACGACGATGACAACAACAACAACATATGGGCCATATAACAGCTCAGAGAGGGAGTGGAGCTCCCCAGAGGGGAAGTGAATAACAGGAGACAAGTGGCCGGTGCCTTGGCAGCCTGGGTCAGAGGAAGCGGTGGGAGAATGCTCAATAGCAGAGGATTAGGGCCTGACTGAATGCGGATTAGCCACTGTGGACAAAGCACTAATGTTCTGTCTTCCACGCGTGTACTCATGGAAACACATTCTTGCAAGGAGAGGTGTGGTAGAACAAGTGCTCATGTGCACAAAAAGAACACATAATTATGTAATAACCATTAGAAATAATGTAACTTACAAGAAAATTGAAGTATTGGACATCAATTAAGTTCATGATTCTTTATATCAAATCAAATTCATATAAAGTAATCATGAACATAGACGTGTTTCATTTTATGGCCGCATTTAATGTAGAAATTTTAATGTGTAGTGATGTAAAACTACAACATATCATATTGCATTAAACTGTATGGCAGCATACCGGGGTGGTGGTGGCCTATTTTTAGAATCACTGTTAGCTTAATCTGCTAATCTAATTACTGCCACTACAATATAAATATTTTCTGCTAGCAGCTCTACAGGATTTGCAAGAGCCACCAAGCTAGTGGAGGTTCACTTCACTTAAAACACTGACATGAGAAGCTGGTAAGACATGAATTGAACGTCTTCTTCATTTGACTGCCAAAATGCATACGTTCTCAGCTGCTCTACACCATATGCTCCGTTAAATGTTCAGTAAATTTGATTATGTCAAACCGGTGATTTACAAACACTGTAAATGTATATACGTTGTTGTCCCAAAATATATTTATAAGAATGTAGCATGTATTTTTTTCTGCAAAGAAAAAAAAAATTGCTGGTGAAAAATGGGAGATGAGTGGGAATTTGAGCACTGTGACTAAGGTTGTTAGAGCTCAAAAACTGAAGGAACAGTCAGACAGAGAAAGAATGAGAGTTAGAAGAAAGTGAAAGTTTCCATCCGTAATTGCAGGTTGTAAACATAATGCACTGCAGTGATGCTGTCAGCACAAGGTTGGTGTGGTGGGGCCACACTGTTCTTGTGGGTGTTTCTGCCAGGGTGTTATGAGTTCTGCCATTAGTATGCTGTTAGGGTTTGAGGTCTAAGACCATGAGCATACACTCACAAGCTCATGATGGTCACAGTGGTCCAAAATGTTCCTAAAATGTATACCCCCAGAATATACATGCTTCATTGTTGCACAGCAAATAAACCACTGATATCGGATGAAAATCTCTTTCAGGCGACAAGAAACCCAACTGGGTTTCCAACTGGTTTGGCCTAATTATCTTAAAACTGAGAAGAAAATGTCTACAGGGCAAACAGTGACTTTGAGCATATGTAACAAAACCAGTCATACATAGTTTGTAGCATATAATTGAAGCCCAATGACTTCCACTTTCTTCAGCAATTATTTGAAACAAGCCCTATTCTTATTCGTTGATATCACATTAACCCACCACACGCTTGAGCTAAATTAGTGTGCACATGAATAATGTGCAGTTGTCAGATGCAGTGCAATATTTCCATCTCAAACCAAGTAATGTAATCAGCTTCTGTCTTCATCCTTTATCAGCAGCAAAGCAAATCAAATCCTCTGGCTGTGTGTCTCCTCCTGATGTCCTTAGCCCTTGCCACTGTGCCGTTAGACTGGAGTGCATGCTTGCTTGCTGATTATGAGAATCCATTTCTTCCTCCTCAGTAAATATCACCTCTGACAAAACAAAAGGCGCGGAGCGTGTTCCTAAATTTCCTGCAGGCCCAAGCCATCAGCTGGGGATTATTATTGTTTATGTCTGTGGCCGGCTCGGGCCTGCCGGGGCTCGCTGCTCGGGCCGGGCAGGGCCTCGCCTCGCCTCGCCTCGCCTCGCCTCCATGATGGATGACCATTAAGGCAGCTTATTGGAAATGGCTTGATTTATGACTCGCTGCTGCCTCAGTCTAATGGCTTCATTTCTTTCAGCCGGCACATGATGTCACAGCCAAGGTCATTTCAGCAATGCCCCCCCCACCTCCTCCTCCTTTGTTGTGGTTTTTGCTGCTTGATGACCAGCAAAGGCGGGGGGTTAGTTGGAGAAAAAGCATGGTGACACCCTAAGAATGTTTGTGATCTGAGTACTAGAGAAGGAGTGCCTAACTATGCCTTTGATATTGGTTAATGTGTGACTTCAGTTTTTTGATTAGCTTAAAATCTGTATCTTTTTCGTACTACAGTCCTACAATCTCACAATCCTCACCTGGGCTCGTTGTAGATTACTACTCTTCCACTCTCCTCTCTTTTCCCCTCACAGAGGATAGGAGCTGCTTTATGGCCAGACTTGAGCCATCCATTACTCACATCTACTCCAAATGAATGGCATCAAAATCTGCGCCACTCCCATTAGGGCCGGATCAATAAAAACACCATTAAGACCATAAAAATTGCTGATATTAGCATGAGGCCAAAAGAACAAAATATTTGATTTTCGACGGGATAGTTAGCAAGACGCGGGCAGACACAAACCCAGAGTCACCCAGAGACAATAGTGCTTCATTGCTCAATTATTTATCTGGGAGATTCATTTGGCCCTGTGCACAATGGAGTCAAACCTGCACCACCCACCCACATACACACCTCCAACCCCCAGCCCAGTGGCTTTCTCATTACTATTTGTCACAGGCTGTCACTGAACAGTGGTAGAATTGGTCATGGCTGTAGCAGTTGCTGGCACACTAAGGATTTGGGGGGTGAGGATGGGGGGTTATGTTTCTTTCTTTCAATGACTGCATAGGGATCCCAGCTATGCAACATAAGTAATGAGCTTTGTTGAACTAGAGAATTTATTATAGTACACCTTACATTTTCTGGGCAGTTGGTGGCCTAGTGGTTAGGGCGTTGTCCCTACAATCAGAAGGTTGTGGGTTTGAATCCCAACTGCTAGTGTCACCACTGAGGATCCCCTAAGCAAGGTACCATCCCCACACACTGCTCCTCGGGCGCCCCTCATTGGTGGTAGCCCCCTGCTTCACTTGGTGAATGGGTTAAAAGCAGAAAAAGAATTTCACACTATCTGCTGTGGTGTATTCATGTGTGACTATGAAGGTTAATAAACTAAAAACAGTTTACTAAAACATGTCAGATTGGCAAACTAACATGAAAACTCTACCAGCTAAAATTTGAAAATAGCCAGCTATACATTTAATATATTCACACACCCTACACAAACCAAAGTCAATTATTATGTTGTCCATTGATAGTTTTCTTGATAAAAGTTATTTCCAGCTACTGCAAGGTCAAATTTATCTCTGAAGCACCAGATATAAAGTATAATTTTGGATCAAAAATCACCAAGTAATATCAGTAATTCAGCAGATGACACTGGATGTGGCTTGCGGGAGGTCTATTTGTAAATCAACAAACAGCAAACTAACAAAGGCAAAAGCAAAATGGAATGCAAAATAAAGAGCTTCTATCATTATGAGAACCAATGAGCTGCATGAATAAGCAGGATTTGGAAGTGTAACGGCACACTCTGTCATGTTTACTCTTTTCTGTCACGCCTTGCCTTTGTTTTGCTTTCCTCCGCGTGGTTCCTCTTTACATGCCTAGCTCCGCCCTTGTCCTGCCCTCCTTGTTAGTGAGTTCACCTGTAACTCCTCCTTTTCCCAGCTGTTCCCTTTCTGACCCGTGTTTGTACCACAGTTTGTCAGTCCACCATGACCATATTCTGACTTCACCTTGTATTCTACCCTAACACCTCCTGTGAGCTGGCAGCAGCTCTTTCACAAAGTCAACATGGATGAGCCTATTGACCGGGTGGTAGATCTAGTCACGGCTGTCCTGGGATGGACGGAGCCTGTCTCTCTCCCTAAAACACTGTGTGGGGGCTCGGATAAAGGCCAGGGCCTTGTCCCTCATCACTGGCTTCCAAGCCTCCTGGTCCCTCGTCATCAGCTCCCAAGTCTCCTGGTCCCTCAACACCAGCTCAAGTACCTCTTATTCCCTTGTTGGCAGCATCCCTGTCTCCTGTTTCTGAGCTACACCTATGTCTGCTTCAAATCGTCCTACAACCAGATCATCACAAAAAGCATTGACTATACATTATGTAAACAGTGGGCTCCAAAACTTCTGAAAGTTTGGGAAGTTTTTCATGAAAAATTGAATGTAAACATCAGATTTGTTTAGAATTAAGGCGTTAAAATTAAGAAAAGTTAAAACAAGTAAAATGAAGAAGTAGGATTCAGGTTTCAGCACTCTTTCTAGGTTATTTGTTAAGGCCTTAATACAAAAAGATCAGATTTTATTTTTTTTGTCTCATCTCTTCCACTGAATTGCATGTTCAAACATGATATGATCTACCCAACAGTAGCTTTCGCACAAACATGTGGATTCCATGGAAGATCAAGCACATGCTGCCAATAAATGAATATTTAACCAGAGATATGCCAAATACAGTTCTGGAATTCATGTGAAAGTTTCACTTTTCATTCAAATTGTTATCAAAGAATTGTTATGATATAAAAATGATATAATTTCAAATTAAAAGTGTATTACACTAAAAAAGAATGCAAAGTAGAAGCAACTGCTTTTCACATAAATTATTGATGAAAAGCTTAAGTCTCAGACAGATTGTTAAGAAGTAACATGGCCCGCTTTGAGGGTGTGCAAAATTGCATTACATGAATCTTAATGACATGGCTGGGCAAACATACTGTAGTGTTTACTCTTACAAATATTGACTATTTAATTTTAACAACCCCCTTGTCTCCAGTCTTCTGCATTTTTTCTTTGCTGTTTATTTTTTTTACTGTCAGCGGGCACAGAACTGAGAATACACATTGCGCAAGATTTCCCAAACCTGCTGTCACACTGCATGAGAGAAAACTACCCACAGCTAGTAACGGTCTTCTCTGTGCCTTGCCAGCTATCACTTTATTTTACCAAGTATTAGACTATGGCAGTATGCCTTTCCTTGTACAGATTTTCATTAGTGTACAATTAATATGAGGCTAATTAAGCTCTCTTTAGCCCTCATAGCTAATGCCAGCAATAACAAAAGCATGCTATAAAATTGTTACATTTCTCACTGACACAAGAGGAGAAATGGTTTGGAAAGTGCAGAACTTCCAATCGTTGTCTTTATTGTTGAAAATTAGTTTTATAATTATTGCATTATAATTTGATTTAAAAAGAAAAACAATTTTTTTTTATTTTTGACATGAAAAGAAACAGAAAACAAGACCAAACTGCAGAGTGTAATGCAGAATGCAAACCTGTAATTAATAATGAAATTATGTTCTTACTTTTAAATAGAATAGCACAAAGGCCTGTAACTAAAGGTTAACTGATAGTTGTTGTGCCTCAAAATAGCTTCAGCTAATGAAGTTCTGCTTTTTAATAATAATTCTTAATTATTATATGGCCCAGTTTCTTGTGCCCACACATTCAAATTCCGTTTGCTTTTTGATGATTACTTCTTATATTAATACGTATATATCTGGGTAGTTAATGAGTTTTATTTTTATCTGCGTGTGTGTGTGCGCACGTGTGTGTGTGTGTGTGTGTGTGTGTGTGTGTGTGAGAGAGAGAGAGAGAGTGTGTGTGTGGTTATTTGCAGGCAAAAGGAGAAGCTGAAAGGTTTCCCATGAACAACATGGTGAAGTAAGGAGTTACTCATTAACAGGCTTTGACGGTAGCTGTGCTAATTAACATCAAGTCCGACTTGGTAGACAGCTCTACCTTGTGCTTTTTAATCACTGAGTAAACACTGGGCTCGGCGAGGCCTGATTTATGGCGGGTAGAAGGCCTGAGATCAGGCCTGGGTTTGGTGGGAATGCCCAGCTTCTGTCCTGCTCCTGGACAGCTGTCCACCATGGTCAGGGTCACTGAGCTTATTATCTCACCTGGCCTGATGACTCTGTTTCCTCATACACGTTTCATTCAGATGTTAGGAGCACAGCCACCTCCAAATATACTGCACCGACTACTGTAGTCACACATGACTGACTGATGGCGCTGTTATTGTTGGTGAGGTTGTAGCTTGTGTTTTTGTTCACTTTTGAACAATCATGACTGTAGAATCTGAGAGACAATCAGAAGTAGCTTTCTAGTCATGGGAAATGAACAGGGTTCTCTAAGCCTTCATATTGCCTACCTAAGTACGCTCTTCCTTTGTGGGAAAAAAAAATCTTCATGTTTTTACAAAGTCATTTCTTGACATTGAAACAAAGTGAAGACTCGAATCTACCAATACAGCATAAAATTCAAATATAAGTGTTATTTTTTATCCACGTATAATTCACTAAACTATGTAGACACATTTAAGTGGTATAAAAAGTAGCCAAATCATTGGTGTCACTACAAAAACCTGGCATGTGACTCTCCAAAATAGTAATGTCACAGGTTAAGGAAAAAAATGATAAATTAAAAAGGGAATGGAACAATGTTTAGTACGTTTGCATTTCTGTTACTTCATTCACTGTAAATTCTGGCACGATGTTAAGAGAAGAATAAATTAATTAACTAAAATTGACCCAAAGGTTAATAAAAATGACACAAAGCAATGATATATAATGAGTCTAGTCTTCTGAGTTAAGCTTAGCAGCCCAGCTGTTTATTTCATAATATCTATTAGCTTAGGATCCTCAGTGTTACACAACATCACTATAACTACTACTCTTGAAAAACAACCACTCTGTGGTACGTTTTACATGACAAACCACCACAACTGGTATGTGGGTGAATGCGATATAAATTATATATTGCTGCATTGCTAATTTACTACAAGTAGTGTCCACTGTAGGAGGATGTCATGGGCGCATTGTGTCCTTCTTGGTGAGACAGAATGTGAGGAAGCAGAAGGTGGAGGGAGCGTTCAGATGGAGCACTTTCCCAGGGGGTGGAATAGTGGAGTAGTTCAGCTGTAGCCTGAACACGCTCTTAAATCATGTCTGCTCGCCAGGCAATTCCTCTTTAGGCAGCAGAACACAGCTTTTGATTTATGAAAACTCCCTCTCTCAATTTGTCACTGACTCACCGAATATATAATGCAAAACATTTTTTATTTGCGTATTCCAGATCCAAGCCCTATCACGCTTGTTTTTAATGCACAACGTGTACACAAATGAGAGCCAGAGCTAGGGAACATATCCCTGTAGACATCAATGACATGGGTCAACCCAACAGTGCCTCTCAATGATTCAGCAGAAGCAAAGTATTCTGTTTGAACGTTAGTGCTGTTTAAACAACTAGCAAGAAGGCTGTTTCTCTGCCTGAGCTCAATAAGGGACTAATGCACTTCTTTAGTGCGTGTCTCTACGCATAACAGTATACAAATGTATTAATTAATCAGTGTAGCTTGTGTGTGTGTGTGAGAGAGAGAGAGTGAGAGAGAGAGAGTGAGAGAGAGAGAGAGAGAGAGAGACCTGACCTTTGTAAGCAAAATTCAACATGATAATAAAAATACATTCTGATGCTGTGTACTCTTAGAATAAAAAAATACTAAACTGTTACTGGGGTGGTGCCTACAAGGATATGTTTTCATGGTAATTGCAGTTATACTTTTTTAATGCTCTTGCACCCTTTTAAAGTTTTTTTCATTTTAAAAGTGATTAGAAAAGAATCAAATCAAAACTTGACTGATCCTAAAGGAAACTGCTGATGTAGTGACTGCAAATACAAACAGATACAGGAGCAATATAGTATAAAGTCTCAATTTTAGCAATATAGTATAAAGTCTAAAATTAAATTAAAACTAAATTATAAAGTCTAAAATTAAATTAAAATTATGCTATATGGAGAAATACTAGCTATAAATGCTATATATACGTAAGTAACACAGTTGAGTGAAAAACTACTGCCAAAAATGATAGTTTGGAGTAAGTTATTGCACTTATTAGAGAATCAGTAGTAATATTAAGTAATGAAAAGTAATGTAATATTGACATAAGTAGAAATATTGCATGTGAAGACTATTGCACGCAAGATATTGCACATAATGAAGTGATTCAGGACCATTTCAAGAACATCACATCATAGGTACAAATATGCCCCTTTCATCTGGGTAAACAAATTACACAGTTGTACCGTAAGGACAGACTTGAACCTTTGCAATGAGTGCACCTAGATGTACCAAAAATGTAGCTGTTTTCTGACAATGTGAGAAATTTAGGGGAAACACATCTTACAATATTCAATGTATTTTAATTACTAATGAGGTGGGTTAGATAGCACTTAGTCACAGTAATACAGCAGAGATATGTCAGAAAGATAAGGCCTGGGAAAAAGCACACAGGCCAGATGTTTTTCAAACACGCCGTGTCCCGCAATGTAATAGCATCGGGCTAGACACCATCCTACCTATTCTAGTCCTGCGGCAGAACAACAAGACAGGCTTCACCTTAACCCAACCAACAATGCAACACTCATCCCTTTAAGTATATGTGAGGCATAATAAGTATAAATCAGTTAAGTCAGGGGCATACAAATCTGTGTCCAGCACACTTTGGTGATTTCCCTGATCAGACCAGAGTTGTACAGGGATTTCATCATTAGTTTTTGGCAACGGAAATGGATCAAAATGACACATTATATTCTCAGCATTGTGTTTCACTTATACAAGCCCCCCACAAACATAAATTGAAGAGAGATTCAAATGAAAAAAAAAGTGTTCAGTTGGACCACATTGAAAGCACCATGACTTTGAATGGCCACAATTCTATGCACTCACAGATGCAGCTTAGACTTTCCCCCATTTGACTGTGTAGGCCTAGTGTGTGTGTGTGTGTGTGTGTGTCTTATATTTATGTTCGAGACTCCTGTGCTCTGCTGGCAGTGATAGTGGCCGTCCCCCGGTGGCGGGGTAAAGATTGATGCTGTTCATCTGTTGGAATGGGCAGTAAAAAGTGTCTCTGCTGGTGATTGGCCCAACATCACTGCCCTCATCTCTGCAGCTCAGAGACGCAGTAAAAGTCGGGCTGCACTCACAGAGGTGAGTGCTGATCTCATCCACACTCCTCCTTTCATTAGCACCACGGCCAAACAAACACCTATCTTGGATGACACACACCTATCTTGGATGACACACTGATCAGCCACCACATTGAATCATCTAACAGATGAAGTGAATAGCTTTGATTATCTCATTACAGTGGCACTTGTCAAGGGTTAGGATATATTAAGTGGTAAGCCAACAGTCAGTTCTTGAACTTGATATGTTGGAAGCAGAAAAAATGGGCAAGAATAAGGATCCAAGCAACTTTGACAATGTTAAGATCTTATGGAGTGTTTCCAGTATGCAGTGGTTAGAACCTACCAAAAGTGAACAACTGACATCAAGGTCAAAGTGGTCCAAGGCTCTTTGATATGTGTGTAGATCAAAGGGTAGCACATGTGGTCTAATCATACAGAGGATCTACTTTAGTGCAAATTGCTGAAAATGTTAATGCTGGTCATGACAGAAAACACACAGTGCATCACAGGCTGCTCTGGATGGGGCTGTGTAGCCGCAGACCGGTCAGAGCACCCATGCTGACCCCGTCCATAGCTGAAAGCATCTACAGTGGACATATTTGCATCAAAATTGTACCATGGAACAATAGAAGATTCAAGATTCAAGATTCAAAACGTTTATGTACAGTACAGTATGTACAGGAGAAATCACATTTCTCTGTGCAATGAAATTAAAAAAGAAGGTGGCCTGGCTTGATAAATCACATAAATCACATTTTCTTTTACGTCATGTGGACAGCAGGACGTTGCTTACTAGGGAAGACACGGCACCAGTATGCACTATGCATAGAAGGATAGCTGGTGGAGGCAGTGTGATACTGGTCAGCGTTATGCTGGCAAACGTTGGGTCCTGGCATTCGGGTACCACCTATCTAAACATTATTGCAGACAAAATTATGACAAAATTATTCCGTAATGGCTTAGTGGCGTCTTTCAGCAGGATGACGTGCTCTGCTACACTGCCATGAGGAATGGTTTGAGGAACAAGTTCAAGGTGTTGACTTGTCCTCCAAATTCCATAGATCTCAATTCAATCATGCATTTGTGAAATGTACTAGACTAATTGTCTGATTCATGGAGGAATTTACAGGGCTTGTGGTTAACATACTGGTGCAGATACCGCTGCACACCTTCAGAGGTCTGGTGATGTCCAAGCCTTCATGCATAAGATCTTTCATGGTAATATCCCTAGCTTAAGATTGTTAGTGTTATTGTGGTGAGAGAAAATACAGTAAAATTCATAAATACAAAAAAATTCATATTGTATCCACTCACACAGTAGTGTGTTTTCAAAAAGTGTGCTGCTACGTAGAGAATGTAGGAGAGAAAAGAATTATTGTGAGGAAGAAAAAAGGAACTCAGCTATATGTTGAACAAAAGAGAACGTGTGAGATCACTGTTTATTTCCCCTGGTAGTGGATGGGTCAGTTGCCAGTGGGCTTTAGCTGGAGTGGTGTTGGCCCTGGCTCGTTTTGCATCTTTTAATATTGCATGCGGCTCATTTAGTGGATGGGCAGGAGCCCAGAGCCACTCTTCTCTAGGGCGTACTTCACCACGCTGGGAAGCCTGCAATTGATGGCTCACGGCTCAGTGAGAGTATCGCAAGGATTAGACCCCCATCTCCCCATCCCACCTCACCCTCATTGACAAGAAAAAAAGAGAAAGGCTGCAAACATATCTTCCACTACCTGCTGATTCATCAATCAGGCTGTCAGTTTAATTTATGTGCCACTTCTTGTTGGATGTCATTTATATCTGGGCAGCAATATTGCCAGCCAGCACAGAGCTCTGGGGGAAAAACCTGCAGGTTCTAGGTTGTAGGGAAGTTAGTGGCCATTCATGGAGCATAATCTAGAATGTTTTTTAATCAATATAATTCAGTATATTGAATATGATATACAGGGGTTTATTATCAGGTTTGCTATTAGGTTTGTTTTAAAGATAGAAACATGGCATGTTTGTGGACTGCCTTTGTCTAAGGACAAGAGGGCAGTATCAGGTCATCCAAGTGAACAGGTCACTTTATGGTCACTTCTGTCTCCGTCTTGCTGCCTTTGTTTACATTTGACATTAAAATGTGTTCCGAATCTGGATGTTGTATATGTAAACGCTTAAGAGACAAATGTAACAAGAATGTGTTTGGTTTCAGCTTTCCTGTTCCGGATGTAGTTGAGCACACATTGTGTGTGTAAACACAACACGGCCGGCTTGGATACATTCACGGTCTAATGTCTCGCGTGCCCCACCCACAACTTTCAATATTGCTCCCGCACTCTCGATAAACAAGTTATTACTAGCCGTTTGCACATGTATTAAAGTGTGGTCTTACAAAAGAGAAAGCTGAAAAGCCAGTTTTTTTTGCCAGAGTAAGACACTACAAAGTTCTTCCAACAATCCTGGGTACATTTTATCCCATATTTGTCTGTGAACTGTGCTTCAGGTGTGGTTGCTAAGCAAAACATACAAAACTCAAATTGCAAGGGTCATATTCAATGCATACAGATAAACCCTGAAGGTTTACTTGACCACCCAAGTCAAAGGTTTATTTGAAATGTCAAAACAGTAGACAATTACTTTTCTCTATATTGATACTATCAAGCAACCAGCTCCAAGCATTCTTGCTTAAATAAAAGTAAAAATTCAAAGCACTATGAGCCAAAGTGGGCACTTTCATAGACCTCTCATTGTCCCACTAATAATGGCCACGTCTGCAGTAACTAAAAGTGCTTTTCTTCTTTTACTAATGTGGCATGAGTCCAGATGCTAGAGGATTAGAGCCCAAAGCCAGCAGAGTGACTGAGAACATAAAGCACGGCTCATGGTGGCGAGAGTTTGACAAGAGGAACTTAAAAGTGCAATTCAAGGTGCTGTTGAAAAGTGCAACGATCTCTGATCAGCAGTAAGTCCCTAGCCTGTGGCTGCAGGTTGCCCCATTAGCCCTGAGAGACACAGGAGCAATCAGCCTCCATGGCAGTGGCACAGCATCGTTAGACCCTAATCTCCTCTGAGTTAAGCCAGATAGCGGCCAAAGCCGATTGCCATAGCCCGCTCTCGAGGATCCATCTCAGGGATACACGATTCAATTATTCCCTTACTCAGCTGCCTGAATTAAGTTACGGCGGGGTGTAATACAGTTCCGGAGACTGCCTCTGTCCAGAAAGCTCTGCCAGAATGGTTTGTCCCAGCCCCAAAGTTGGTGTAGCAAAACCCCTTTAGTGGTTAGCTGGAATGGGGGTACAAACCCCCAAAATGGAGAATTAGAGTATTCATCCCAGGCTAGAATGAGATTTGAGTTTGGAGAGCAAGGCTAAATGAGGGTTTCTCCGTGCGCTGTATTGATTTCTGTGCGTCCGGGGCATGGCGCCGGCGATCTGAGGACTGAGCGGAGGGTTTGAGTTCCGTACCAATCAAAAAGAAACGTGAGATGATTTCTAGTCAGGACGTCTACTGGACACTGGGCCAGAAAAGTGAACGCAGGGTTGATGAATTTCAGGAAGCCGCATGGGCAGTATGCTGTCGTGGTCCTTGAGAAAGTCCATAGTATTAAGCTGGACTCAGTAAAGAGGCCTGAGGGGTGTGTGTGTGTGTGTGTGTGTGTGTGTGTGTGTGTGTGTGTTTGTGTGTGTATGTGTGTGTGTGTGTGTGTGTGTATGTGTGTGTGTGTGTATGTGCGCATGTTTGTCTGTCTATGAATGCTAGCCGCTAGCTCAAACAGATAAGTGTGAAGAGAAGGAAGCATGGTCATGGTGGATTAGCAAAACACAGAGCCCTCTTCCTTTGTGCACATATTAGCTTTAAAAAAACAGAAATGGAGTGCATTTTGCATACACACACACACACACACAACACACACAAGTTGTGCAGCATTTTGGATCTGTTTCAATGTTTATTTAAGTCCATAAATGGCAGCATTAGTGCTCCATTATTAATCTTAAAACCTTACAAAAAGAATATTCAAATCCACTCATGATAGAAGCCATTGGTTTTCAATTGCTTTAGCACCTGCCCTATGCCTCCCATTGTAAGTGTATTTGTAAGTCAACGGTTTTTCTGTTCATGCAAAAGTGGTCAATTTGTTTTTAATGGTTAACGACCATATGCTACAGATGGGGCCAACAAAGATTTGGTAGATGAATGCAGGAATACTCCTGTAAGGGGGTTAGCATTAGAATCACTTCATGTCTTTCACTTAAACCATCACAGTCCTATAATTCACTGTGGAAGATCTTCACGAGAGCAGCAGGTTGATCTGTGTTCGATGAGCTCTCCAACAGTTCTGTGGACACACTGAGCCGTGAGATTTTTGTGAATCCAGATCGAGGCCGGGTTCACCTCTGCGTGGCCTGTAGTAAAATACTGTCTGTACACAGACAGTCACTCTGAATAATAGGCCAGCGCGCTGTAAATGTCAGCTCTTTAAATCACAAGCAAAACGCAGCAGCCTCGGCTCCAAATGCTTCATCACTGCTTAAACTACAACCTCCCATTTATTATGTGTATGTTTATAAATCACTAAGGAGACCCAGCATTCCTCTCACCCATAAAAAAAGAGAATGAGAGGGCAAGAAAGAGAGGGGATAAGAGGGGACGGTTATTGGTGTGAAATGAAGGCAGGGGTGTTCTGGGGCTGAATGTCAGAGAGAATGGGAAGGGGTTGCAGGAGAAACAGATAACGAGCAGAGAATATTGGATAGGGTCTGAGCACCACCTGGTAGGAGCTGATTAAGCTCCATAGTCAACCGTGCTCAGTCAGAGATGGTTGACTGTCTGCCTTCAGGTTACATTCACATTAAAAGTGAAATTTGTTATTTTGCATAAATATGACAAGAACACAAACATTTTTTTCGGATCACACTGAGCTACTTGATGAAGTTCTTTTTGGTTCTCAGTTTGTGTTTGCCATCCTGTAGCACTTCATTAGTTGCCAGTTTCTGCCCACAGGACCACTGTTGGCTGGATAGTTTTGGCTATTCTTAAACCAGAGGTTACATGGCACTACCCTGTAAAAATGTGATATTTTATGTAACTAAACAAAATGAATAGCTGTGATTTATATTCTGTAAATTTTAGGGCAATGCACTATTTTATTTACTTATTTTTAAAACTGGGAGCCCTGCTGTGCTGAGAACGATCCTTCACCCAAATAATACCTGATCAGTGGTGGGTCTGTCCATTTGGTCCCTTTCCATCAACAGTGTAGTGTCGTCTAAACCTGTAACTGTAAACCTACAAAGTGAACTTACATGGTAGGCATTTCTGATAAAATGGCAGAAGAATTTATGTGTTTTGCTTCTCCGTTTTTACATCCCACTTCACTGCCTGTGGTCACTGCACATGCGTATGTCACTGTCATCACCTCTCTTTCTCTTTCATATTGGACACACTCCATATATGTGGCCGAACATGCCAAATCCGTCTTGTGGGGATGAAGATAGTACAAAATCGTTTTTCATGTTTGTATCAGGTCATAATATTCATTTTCACTGTCCAGTTGTTTTCCAGCTGCTCTCATTCCTTTATCACTTCCCTAGCGGTAACTTTAGCCCTTTAAAGGCTGCAAATAGTGGTGTCAGTGCATGGCTGGATTCCACTGTGATAAATGGCCGGCTTCTCGCAAAGATTTGTCCACGGGCAAAATAACTCTGCCTTTTGCAGATCAGTCAAAATAATCAGATCAATTCTTTCATCCGGGACTCTTAACTCACCCGTCAGTGAGATTTACAGCAAACAGCAGCTGAACTTACTGTAATCCAATATACAGTACATGCGTTTTATGTAGCAGCGTGGTTTTACTCGCTTCACTCCTCTCATAAAAGATGTCACATTCCTCTTTTATTTAACTGTTGCTTCTTTTACATTTTGGCTGCAGGGGAAGCCATGGCCGAGGCTCATGCGTGTCTCTGTCGCTATCCCTCTGTTACTTCCGTCTGCTCTCGTCTTCCTCCAGCGTCTCCTCAGGCTGCTGGGGCTGCAGAGGGCATGTCGTCAGACGAGCAGGTGTTTCAGTTTTAAGTTCACTTTTAAGGTTTCTTTAGATGTGAAGTGGGAAAGCATGTCTTTCTGATTTATGTGTGTGGGGGAGGGCATGTTTGGTTTTACCTCGTTATAAGGACTAAATTTCTTAATGACGATAGCAAAACCAATAGGAAAAATTTACATTTTGTAGGAACGTTTTAAATGTGTGTGAATGTGTTTCAATACAACATGTCTGTCAGTTTTCTCATTGATTTCCTCTATCTTATGTTTCTCTTTTTGTCAGAAAATTCACATCAATTTGCAGCATCCTTTTCCAACATACTTCTTAAAGTGTGCTATAAATAAATTCATGTTAATAAATGTTAAACCATAAGTTAAAGCACCAGACAACATCCTAAAAGCTCTTACAGTCTACAGCTTCTCTTGGATACATTTAAGAAAGTAAAGGCAGAAATAAAATCTGTAAATGCAGAACTCACCTTTCCACTTGGCTCCTTAAATGTGTTTTAGTACAGCATGTCTGTTTCCTCTTTGATTTCCTCTCTGTCTCATGTTTCTCTCTCTGCTGTCCTCATTTGCTCTTCAGTCCTAGTAAAGCTGTGCTTCTACTGCATCGTGTACTTCCTCTGCTTTGTTTTACACCTGTGACATGGCAAAATAACTAGGTTAACATTATGTTCAAGTCATGGATAAATTGATCATCATGAATCAAAGGACTTCCACACTTCATTTAATTTTCATTCACACAAAGACGTAATTACCTCAGATAATATTTGTAAATGAATTCTCTTAAGATCTATAGCAAAACTACAGATTCCTATATGAACCTTATTGAATATTAGGACAGTTACTGTTGTTCATTATAAGGTACTGCACAGTTATAATTAACTTTATTGTAGACAGGACGACAGGAATATTATATGTTGAATGTGTTCTGGACTAACACTAAGTAATTATATAGCACAGCCTTAGAGAAATCTTACATGTTTATTGTATTACTTTTATTACAATAAATAAATAAACAAACACATACATACATACATACATACATACATAAAAAATAAAGTGATGACTTGATAACACAGCCTTCCAGTCACTAATCTTATATTTGAAAACTTTTGCATGAAGCTTTTGATCTCACATTGGATAAAAAACATTTTTTGGCAGAAAAGTGGACAGTACAAAGTTCAGAGCAGCAGAATTGAGAAAATAATATAATAGAATTTTAAAAAAAAACAACTGCACTCTGTTCCACACTCATGCATGACATTAGCTAATGAAAGAGAATTGAAATCTTCTCAAGTTCACTCTTGTCAGATTTAGCCTAAAGTAAAATTAAGTTATCATATGCTAGCAAGAGCACAAGGATGGTCACTCATGCCATTTTGTTGTAAAAAGTTGTTAAACCTATAAATAGTGTGTGAATGTAGTAGACAACTACTAAAAATGCAGTCTGAAAAGCCAGACTTTGTGGCTGTTTTTAAATAGCTGAATGAATCTTACACTGTATGACTAAAAGTATGAGGAGACTCCTCCTTATAATTGAGGTTAGTTGTTTAAACCACATCCATAGCTAAAAGATAAATAAAATCAACACAGAGGCTTTAAACACAGAGGCTTTAAACATGACATGGTCATAGGAGGCCACCTTTGCCAACTCAGTTTGTGAAATTTCTTGCCTGTTAGAGCTACCCAACACAACCGTATGTGCTAGCATTGTGAAATGAAAGTGTCTATAGCTACAACGGCTCAAAGCTGTAGATCAACCAAACTCGCATAGCTGGGCCACTGAGTGTGAAGGACTGTAGTTCATCACACACTACAGTTACAAACCGCCTATGGAAGAAACATCAGCACAAGAACTGTTTGGAGTTTCATGAACTGGATCTCCATGGCTGCATGCAAGCCTAAGATCACTGTGCAATGCTAAGCATTGACTGGCTGTGAAAAAACACCGCCACTGGACTCTGGAAACATGTTCTCTGGAGTGGTACATCACGGTTCTCTGCTGGTCTGATAGATGAATCTGGGTTTGGCAGAAGACTGGAGAACACTATGGCCAGTATTGTGCCAACAGTAAAGATTAGTGGAGGATGGATAATTGACTGGGGTTGTTTTTTTATGGGTTAGGCTCTGCCCCAGTGGAGGACAATGTTAACACTACAGTGGGATGCAACTGCATATAAATGCCAATGTTTTTTTTTTTAAAGGGAAGTCCAATTAGCTCATATAAGTGTGATAGTGAGGTGTCCACATACTTTCAGCCATATAGTGTACCTTTATTGCGTGCTATAGCTGTTTTGCCATGTGGATCCACTTCTTAATCAGCTCTGCTAATGCATTTAGTGAGGCCATTGGTTAAGGGAAAAAAACAATTAAATCACAGAAAGCACATTTTCCAATGTCTTTTCTAACATTTCCTGTCATTTTCTCTCCCACCCACAACAATGGGTAATATTCTACTAGCCAATAGTGGTTGGTGTAGTATAGTGGGTAACATCACTGACTTCCAAGAAGAGTGTGGGATTTAATTTTTACCCTGGGCGACACATCACACTACACCATTAAGAGCTCATGGGCAAGACTCTTAACACTGCAATTGTCTGCTGCTGTGCAAAAATTATAAGATACTTTGGAAGTGTCTGCCAAATGATGAAAGTATGATAAAAGGGACATGTACCACAATGTAGATGAGGCAAGGGTGAAAAAGGCTTTGCGAAAAATAATAAGCCTAATAAGGCTTGTAATATTATGGTTAATAAACCTCCTAAGTCCAGATCAAGATACCACTGCAAAAATGTTCAGTTTCTCAGGTTTTATCTTTTATAGGTGCAAGTATTAAACTGAGCTGCTGATCAGTACCCCAGAATGACATGTGCTTTATTTACTTTATTAGTACACCTTTTATTTACTTTAATATTATGAACAAGGCGTGGGATCCACCAAAGCAGGAGTAGGATCCGGACTGGGAGGTGACTTGTTCCTCCACTGATTAGGCCATGGGTGCAGGCAGAACATTATTGTACTGTAATACATAAGTCAACAAAAGCACCCAAAAATATAATAACACGCGTGGAACTGTGCTTGGCCTCATGAGACTCCAGCTGCAGGTCACTTTGTGGTCCCTTCTGGGTCAGACGGAACATCCTCGCATATGAATGTGCTCTTTCTTCATCTCCACTCCACTTGTGGACTGGAGCCACAGAGATTTCAAAAAGTACTTAAGATTTGTGTAAATGACAAGTTGCCAAATTTCTCTCTCTCTTTCTCTCTCTCTCTCTCTCTCTCTCTCAAAGAGGCTGAGCGACTGCATTTCTGAGCCCAGCTGGATGTGAGTATGTGTATCATTTGCACAATTACACCAAGCCGAGCTTCTTATTTCTCCGCTTCGCTAAACAATGTTCGGCTTCTCATCAAACCATACCCTCGCTGACCTCTAAACAGCGGATAAAGAGCCATTCCACCAGAGGCAGGAGTGAAGGAGTGTCGTGCCAGAGACTGTGGAGAGCCATGTTATGTTTGTGAATTACCTCCTCTCTCTTGCACAGCAAAGGGAATAGTGCTGAATAGGATAAAACTGCAGACAGAGATTGGAGCACATATACAGGCCAGTGTGTTTGCAAATAAAAGTGCGAGTCTGTAATATCAAGACTTTTCTAAAGTTGGTAATAATGCAAGAAAAATGAGAGGTGAGCGATATAAAGTGACTCTTGATGACTGATCTCCCCTAGCTGTCATTCACCCCGTATAGAGTGCAGAGTTATTACTTTACTTCAGTATTTAAATAAGTTTAATTACATGTCAGTTCTGTCAGCAGCCACACTTATGAATTCTGTACTGGATAAATATTTGTTTCTATTTGTTTCAACATCAAACAAATAGTAATACTGCAGACAGGGAATGAATCTATTATACCCAAAGTACTCAACCCAACACTACAAACACTGAATGTAAGACAAAGTGGGGAGCTGTATGATTTATGCTTGATGGTCCACTGTAGCTTTTATCCACTGAGAACTGTATTGTATTCATTTTTACATTTTTGGGTGAAGTATTTCTTTGAACCCTCAAATTCAGGTGTCATTACTGTCATTTTACTATACGATTTAAATAGAGTCCCTTGCAAAAATATTCAACCCACCGTAAAAGTCAACAGATCTGTCTTCTGTACAAATTACTGATATTTTGTGCTTTGTGGCATTTGCAGCATCACTTACTTAAGTGACATTAGTTTTGTGATGTTTATGAAAATATTCTGTGACAAAAATGAACCCAAAATGACTAAAATTACAATTAAGTAAATGAAAAATGCTGTTTGCATGAGCATTCTAAAGAGTGTCAGCATCATACTGAGAGTACTGGACATGTTAGAATCAAAGCACAGAAGAATAGTGCAAAATATGGGCAAATCTGTCAGGAAGAATGCCTGAAAATTATTCCCAAACAAAAGCTAAAAGAAACGGACCCCATTTGACTTAAAGCTGCTGTTGCATTAAAATGTGGTTCTATCAAGTATTTGAGTGAAGGGGATGTATACTTATGTAAGTAGGATTCTTTAAAGATCTGCTGACAAATAATGAATTTTGACACATACGATGAAACTCAAATGCACATTGGTTTGAAATAATAAACTGGCTGAAACAATCTGTTAAATGCCATTTGGAATCCTAACAAATCTCATTACTTTAAAGGGCTGAATACTTGTGCGGAGCATTATCTAAATGGGTTTAAAATTTTCCATTTGTTTTGATGTCAAACAATGACAAACATTGTACAGACCTTTTTAAAAAAATGTTTTTCTCATTCGTCTTCTCATTCGTCTACATTAAAACATAATTGTGTTATCATTTGAAACACTTTCAACAGATTTTCTCCATTTGATTCAATGAGCTGACATCAGATTACTTGCACATTACAACCACATGCTGTTGTTATTATTGGTGATAACAGCAGCTTCTAAAGGTTTGTGGTGAAGGGGAACAGAGTTAGTTTTATATGTTCAGCACTTTTTTTTTATTCATCTTTGTTTTTTGACTGGACTGGGCGTTAATGGCGTGAGCAGATGAGCAGCCCATCCTCTTCCCAGCCTCCGAGTCACTATATAGGGTCTAATTGAGACGTATCTGCATCGACTGATGCAATCTACAAGTCGTTCATTGAGTATGAAAAATTGAGTTTAGAGGGAGGGGGGAAAAAATCAATCATATGGATCAACGTGCAGATTCCGTCTGTGCCCGGGTCCCCTCCCTCCGCCGATATTAGATATCTGCATGAATAATAGAGCGCTCCAAGACCAGGCAATTACCACCAATGCTGCTTTATTAAAGTAGGACGGATGGCAGCGGCGTCTGCAGCCACTGACCAATCACCGAGCTCTCTCAGGTCACCATGGCCACCATGGACAGTGTCCTCTCCTGCTGTCCTTTGTAATGCACTTTCCAAAAAAAACCCCTCTTTCTTCTCAGACCTGCAGCATATGGCTGTGTGAATGTACCCAGCATGCTTCCATAAATGTTTGAGTTGTATGTTTGGACTTGTCCTTGACTCCAAGCCTGGCGTTTTCTGCCCTGCCTCTCCTTCCTCTTGCTCGCTCGTCACGGCTAAACTGTAAAGAAAATATCTGGAGTATTTTGCCTTTGCCGTGAATCAGTCATCAGCCGTGGCTGATCAATGGGAAAGAAAACAAATCTTGTCCAGAGGAATTTAGCCTTTAGCCTTTAGCGCGTTGCTTCACTAATCGCAGATGACGTAGCGCTGCGAAGGAATAAGTACTAGGAGACTGCTTTATGACAGGCGGCGGGTACGAGCTGGAGCCGGGCCCGCTCGGCCTTGTCCATTTGAACCCTCCACATCCTGTGTGTAACTACACCCAATTTATTTGTGCATATATGCCCAGAGATAAGTCTGACGTGCTTGGCTGATGACTCACCCCCCACATTGCAGTCTGGCGGCCATGTTTTCCCTCTTGGTGCCACTGCACACAAAGTGCTCTCTCTCAGTGTCACGGACAGGCACAGAAAGCTTATTGTCCGTCATGGCTTGGGAAAGGCCTGCTCGTGGATATTTATAGGCGACAAGCATAATTCCCCTTATCCATTTCCTCTTCGTCCAGACTTTGGGAAAATACTGAGGATGACAGTGCTAGAAACCAGCCAGGCTTTTAACAAATCAGAAATCGATATTTCTCACTGAGAAAAGCACAAAAACACAAATGCATTGAGCCAAAGCTCTACAGGAAACTCTACAGGAAGCTCTATTGGAATTGTAATTTTTTAAAACCGTTCAGTCAGTGTGTTCCGTCACCAAGTTGAATCCAATAAGAACCATCAGCTGAGGCCTCATTTAGCTAAATGTTCACTGCAAGTGCCTTCAAAATATTGTTGCAAGCAGGAGAAAATGGAATCCTTTTGCAGGCGTATAGTAAAGAAGACATTGTTTCCTTTCTTCAGATTGTTCTTCTTTGTGTGCTGTATTTTGTCAGTGGATGTTTTAAACACTGCATGGGACTTGCCTCTTACCTCTTCTCCCAGATCTGTGCCATTGTTCGTGCTTGGCGGGACAGCACGGCTACAGCTGTAATACAGCCCAGAGCAATCGCAAGGCCTTTGTGCAGTGTGTTTGTAGCACATAGTGTAAGGAAGCTATTATTACAATCAAGGCACTCTCGTCTTCCTCACTGGAACAGGCTAAATTACATATTACTCCATGCCCATGGAGTGATACAAAAAGGGCATTATAAGAGAACGTTATAAGATATGAAAATGTGTTTGTGTTGCCTCCCCATTTCCCCTAAATGCTATGCTGTTTTCAGTGTCTGTGAAATCAGCTTATCAGATGGGACTGAGTCAAGAAGCAGCAGTGCACTGTTTCTCTCTCACTCTCACTCACTCTCTCTCTCTCTCTCTTACACACACTTACTCACACACATACACTCACACACTTAGGGAGACAGATGGTGGGGTTGATGTCCTCCCCTGATCTGCTCAGGTAGCTGGGGGTGTAAATGAGCCTGTTTGCTTCTCCTTCACGTGGTTGGGTGTAGCCAGTGCAGTCCCTCCACATACACACACACACACACATGCTTACACACACATCCACCCTATAGCACCGTAGCGGATGGACCACACACATATATACACACACACTCTCACACAGACACGTATACATGCGTTCTCTGATGTGGTACGTGCAAGCGTACGACTGAAGATCATTAACTTCAGCTCTTTCACCTTCCTAATTACCACAGTCATGCTAACCTTGGCTATTGTTTTAATTAGCCTTTAAACACCCAATTGTTATTAAGGATTCCAATTAAAAGTGCAAGCACATCGTGAGGGAGGTGTTACTTCATGGTCTCTGAGGCTAAAGTCATATAATTGCATACATTACATCAGAGAAAATTAGTTCCAGTATTATCTGAAAATTGATTTACAGACCATCAAAATTTGTAGGATGTATTATTTTTATATCTTATAATTTCTCAGATTTTATATCGTTTCTCACTCAAGCCTCTCCAAACTTAAACTTTCACTAAATTGCACATTTATACTATGAGTAGTAGAGCTTTATAATAACTGAATATTATTTCTGTGTGCACAATGTTGTTGTCTGAAAAGAAAATGTATTTAATGTCGCTATATTAGTAATTGAGTAATCTATCAATAACACCGATGATTAATTGAGCAAAAATGAATTAAACAAGAACTACACAGGAACAAATGCTGCACAGCCTTTGAAAGATTCCAACATACATGGAAGTCTTAAATAGGAATAATTAATAAAGGCAAATATCGAAAAATGGAAAAATGCTCTCTTTTTTGAAATAAAAGAATTTGATGTAATATGTAAACACTGCTGAAGATTTAAAATGCACTCTTCATTCTTCAGACCATGCAATGCATATAAATAAACAAAACGGCAACAACTGACTGCTTTGATTTATGACTGTTTGGAGTCATAAAACCACATAAATGTCAAAAGTGTGCATCAATCATTCTCTTACAATAGGAGAACATTTACTATGTGCAATATCATTATGTAAATTGTCAACCAATCATTGCTGATTAACTGACAAAGTTAATTTACGTTAGTCCTATTTTTAAAATGACAGAAGTAGCTGCGTAGGTGCTATATTGGTGAAGGTACATCAGCAGCCAAAAGTCCAGTCTGCCTGTCTACCTCGGAAGCCCCGTCTTCCGGTTGCCTCTCCGTCTCTGCATTATTGCAGAGTTAAATCCGCACAGTTAAAGGTCAGGCAAGGCGCAGGGGGAGCTGCTTTACGGCAGTGTTAAAGTGCCGCCCTCATGCACGCTGTGCTCAATGAGAGGTGCTGTTTGGCGCCTCGGGGCCCCGTGCCGAGTGGGCAGCCGCCAGAGAAGGAGGTCACATACATATTCATCAAATTGGACATGCACATGTAAACTGCTTTTAATAGGCCATGACAGCAGAGGCTTGAGCTCGGAAGACTGAGGGAGCGAGAGAGAGAAAGAGAAAGCAAGAGAGAGAGAGAGAGTGAGAGAGATCTGGGCACACGCGTGCTTGGCCCTCTCCTGAGCTCCTCTCGCCATGGGTGACCCGAGGATTTGGCGGCCCACTTTACCACACGCCGCTTCCCCTCAAACACAAGATGAAGGTTGCTGCCCAGCTCACACACCCTAAAAGGATGCTGCTGGATTCTGTGGACTGTTTTAGTTGTTTCTAGCAGAAAGATTATGAAAACACACCTGTGAACACACTCCAAGAGTCATCCATGCAGTTTACTATTAATCACTTTTCACTTTTAACTAATTAAAACAAGACATCTTGTCAAAGATTCTTTCAGTGTTTTGTGAATAGAATGCATTAGAACAACCTTTACGTTTCTGTCATTTTGGAAATCAAAACTATTTGAAAAAACTGGAAAAGAACAGATACTGAGATCAAACAGATCTGATCTACACCCTTAAAAATGGCTTCTTTAAAGGTAGAGGTCATAGAACATGTAGAACCATGAACACTCCAAGAAACATCTGAATGCATAAATTGTTCTTTGCCTGGTTAGTTCTTCTCTGTGATTCTTTATTCTTTTTGATTCCTTAAAGAATCAGTCTCTTCTTTATTATTATGAAAAGCTGTTTTTTTTGTGTATGTAATACTTGCAATTATGGAATGATGTTTTTGTTGTATAATAATGACTATCGCAGCTCACATCATGGTAGCTGACATCAGTAAACCTCTTAAACTGCAAGCATTTTATTTATCAATCTTTTGTGAAAAATCAAATTTGTTGCAACTGACATTTTAGAAAACACCAGAGCAGGTATTCATAAAGCAGGCATAAGAGAAGTCAAACTTAGATCAGATTCTCTAGATCTGTCTCTACATCAGAGCTCCTACTCCCAGAGTGGTTTGTGAAAATAGACCCTATTGTCTAAAAAAGGCTGTCTGCAGCGTTTGGCTATAAGGTGAAGGTGAAGTTTATTTTTTATAGCTCGCATATTTGGAATTTTATTTTTTTGTCCTTCTGTGTTACAGAAATGATTTGAGTGACTATAGACTGCTAGTGTCAGCAAAGTTAGCCTCAAAAATTTGTACATTTGATTTCCTTAAAGAAAACCTGAAACCAATATGGACATTTCGTTCATGTTCTTGGTCATATTAAGCATGATTCATCAGTACAGTGTTCCTTGCACAATATGTAGTTATTGTACAGTGACTGTTGTATTTATTGTGAAGTGATACAATAACTACTATAAATATGACAGTTATATAGCTGTCAGAGTGAAGAGCCAACACACAGGCTCTTGTAGTCTAAGAGGGTAAAGTACTCACAAAGGACAATTTCTACAGTTGTCTATACTGTTTATACTGACCTTGTTTCACCGTTTTTGCAGAATGAGCTCCACAAGCTGGTGAGTCTAGTGAGTCCCCGCCCACACACAACAACAACACTGGCATTAAAGCGAAAGGAGTAAAAACACTGTGGTAATCGGATCAGATGAGACAGATAATCAAAGTGTTTTGTTTCTATTCTTTCTCTGTGGTTTCTTTGAGAGAGCAGGTTCGTCTTTCGTATGGGCCCGGTGGTCGGCATTTCAAAGATCAGGGAAAGAGGGGAAAAAAAGGCCTTTTGACACAATGCTTGCAGCCCCGAGCATCAGCCGCCTGCATCAACAATAGAAGTACTCCTTCTGTCTGGCTATCATAAAGCAGTTTGTTGATGGGCTACCTGCCCTGTCTGTCTGTCTGGTGCAAGGCCTGTAACCCAATCTGTCCCATTCAGAAGTGGGGAGAGCGCCCCGGGATGGTGCACTGTGCCCTTAATTATGACAATAGCAGGAGATTGGACTCCGATTGCACATCAGCAGCCTTCCTTCAGATCACTAATTATGATATCGGTTTTCCCCCGGCCCAGGCTGGGAAGGGGCTGCCCGCTTTGGGAAAAAGTGGAGATTCCAGTCTATGCTGTGAGTCTGCGAGAAGTTTATCGTCTCTGGCCGAGCTGGAGTGCTGCAAATTCTCCCCCTTTTTCGTAACTCGTATTTGCCAAGAGCAGTAGGGAGTAGTGCTCAATCACCATAAGAAGCACTCCAGCACCACCATATTTTAGCTGCCCTTCACACGGACTGCTCCGCACTAAGCTGCCTGGAAGTTAGTGAAGCAGTGTGTAATTCTAGTGCTGAATCGCTCTTTGACGATGTAACCAATGTTGTTCTAAGACCCCCCAACCACCACCACCAGGAAAAAAAATGATTTAATCATTTTTCTCTTTCTCACTTATTTTCCCAGCATGGGAGCCTAGCAGCATTCCAAAACAGTGAGGGAAAGACATTACGGCAGACATTTCCTGAGAGCAGGGGGAGGAAAGCTCTTACAAGGCAGTTCTTAATAAGATCTCAGAGCGCTGAGACCTTAAGCAGACTGCTCGTCTCCAACCATCTTCAAGGACTAAAATACGGCTCGGTTTTCTTGGACAGAGCAAAAGCCCGGTAATGGAGTCATGGTCAAGAGGAGGAACAAGTGTAGTTAACTTTCTTGAAGGAGTTGCCCTGATGCCTGTTATTTCTGCACTGCACTGCTTTATGTTCTAATCCACATTGTGTAGAGAATGTCCCGGCTTGAAGGAGGTGGCAGTCACTAATAATCCAGCAGGCAGCATTTATAGTCATTTACTGTAAAACTTCAGAAGGCATTATTCTGTTCCTTTTGTCCTCAACTCTCCAAAGATGGCATGTCTCCTCGCTAATAGTCAGCAGTGAATGGAGAGAGGAGAGCAGCTCAGTGAAGGTCCTCAAAAGATCTACGTCCCTTGAGCAACCCTTAAGGTCCACTCCTCCTGAAGCACACATTGTCCTCCTATCCAGCAAGCATCAATGGCTGACATCCACTTGAGATCTTTGAAGTAGTGTGTACATACGGCACAAGTGGTATTAATGTTACAGCGGATCATCTTACGCCAGCCCCATTACTTATAGTTTGACACAGCAACTTTGTGTCAACGTGCTCCCTTTGCCAGACGCTGAGTGGCATGTTGATGGCGGCCCCTGCATGGGGCTTGTTGCGTTCAGATGACTGGAGGAACAGAGCTGTAATTATACATGCCATGGATACAGGAGATTAGACACTGATGTTTAAACGCGGGATGAATTACCGGAGCAAATTAACACCGCTCTAATTGCGTCGCCCTTATAATATCTGGGGCTCTGACCCTGACCCGCAGAAGTCGACGCCGTAAAAACCCCACACTGATTCAATCACACTGGCCTTAATGAGCACTATTTCTAGAGTAATGTAAGTCACTGCCTATGGAGAGTTCAGCTGCAGCAGTCGCCTCAGCGCGAGAGAGCGAATCTCTCTGATACCACTGCAGATTGATGGACAACCATGTCCACTCTGAAGGGCAAAGCCACAAAACTGTAAATGCGGCTGTATTTCCATCGCCTTTCTCTGGCAGCTTTAGAAATGCGGGGTTTATTTCTTTATGATTTAAGATAATGGCCAGTACATTGACTTATTTTTTCACTACCCGAGTTCATTCAGCTAAGCCTGGTTTGCTGAAATCTGATTTGCCCAAGCCAAGATATTGATCTGACAGGTAGGTGCATTAAAACAAAAAACAGAAGAAAGAAAAAACTAAAGTTGACTTATTTTAACACGAGGATCTCGCCTGGAGGAATTAAACCCAACAGGAGTCTAAATATGTCAAGTAGCAAGGTCTGTGGATTACACTTTAGCAAACCACATTTTGCAGCACGTCTTTTTTTGTTGTCCAAAAAAATTGCTCTTTACACACGTCCTGATACAACCTACGTGATAATTCCACAGAACATCATTTATGTAAATGTAATTAGAGGAGAAACACGATAGTGAGATGCGGGGTGCCAAAGGAAATTTATTACTCGGAGGGGGTCGGCTCTAAACATTCAATTAAAATATTGAGTTTCGGCAGATTTAATCTAAACGTAATAAATTACAAAGGGCAAATGGTCTTTGGGCGAGGGGCTGGTGGGTGACTCCTGTGCTGGGAGTGCTTGGGTTGCTGGTGAGGGCTTCGTATGAGGAGAGGAGTGTCTCTATGCAGAGCTTTGGGCCAGTGCCACGCAGACTGGGGCACGCGCCAGGGGAGTAAGCCAACACTCGGTGAGGTAGACACAGATGTACAACAGTGGGAACCTCTGGACCCAGACGAACATCAAAGGCAAGGCTGAGGGTTAGGTTTCAGCCACTCCACGCTCTCTAGGCCTGTTCAGCAGGCCCCGCTTTTAGCTGGCAGCCTCAAAGTCCCACGACTTGTTTTATGGCGCTGAGCCTCTCCACCTAATTGAACCACTATTTTTCCTGTTTAGGTTTGTATTGAGATGATTTTCATGAGTGCACAGCCTTTATTTTACAACAGTACACATTTAGGCTGTGATAAACCGTATTTCTGAGCTGACTTTAAATTTGAACATTTTGCTTACATTTCTATGCAATCCATTACCTGTTGCTACAAGAAAGTCTTCAAAGAGGAAGAGGAGAAGTCGTTCCGTAGGAGGAGAGCCATCATCTGTGTTTTCCACGATTATCCTCTTTGATCAGGGTCGAAATTAACATCAGCACTTCAGGCTTTAGGCTTGTTTTTTTTTCTAGGACCCAAGCCGGCTTCCTGTTTCTACAAAATTAGTAAGCAGAAATATAGAAAAGAAGTCTTTCTTAGTAACCTTAGCAATGTTTGTTTAGAGTTTGAGGCTCACTTGATCTTTTATTTTTCTAACAAGCCAAATCCAAATAATTAAGTGGGCCAGTGGCAGCCCTCGCTGTGAAATGGGAACAAAGGAGACATGTTTATTTACCATTTTATACACATTTTTTAACACATTCTGTATGCTTAACACGCTAGACTTGATGCTTACGGATGTGTTTCCAAGGTGATAAACTTTTCACTTTGCATGTGACATGCGTTTTGATCTGTGCTTAGCTTGTGCTCGCGCTTGTGTTCAGTGATATCTCTAAGGCAGGGATCTGAGGAGGTGGAGGGTATGCAGCCACCCGCCCCCACCTCCCAATCAATTTAGTGTCACAGCCCAGAGAGAGCTGAACCACGGCACCTTTTTAATTACAATAGCTGTACTCTTATAGCACGAGTGAACCGACACTCTGTCAGGTGCTGAAACAACTGCAATGTGAGAAGAAAAAACAATTTATCAAGTTACTTCCTCATCAAGAAGCTCCCATATGTGCCTCTGACTCTAAAAGTAACGTGTTTTGGTGAGTTATGGCTTAATTATGGAGAAACTGTATTTGTGCGCAGTGTATTTTTGCATTACATGTTTTTGCAGCCATTAGACTTTGCATTACATATTTTTACAGAGCTTCATGTTCCAAGGCTAATTAAACATATTTGTTGACATAACCCAAGGTGTTTTAATTGTTCTTTTATTTGGTAATTTCTTCTATTATGATCTTTAGTGAGCCCGCAGGTTAATTAGTAGGAGATTAGTAAAAGCACATGTTGGTTTAAATCTGGACAAAAAATAGAAACATTGCTTTGGCAGATTAATTAGATCTATAAAGGCAATGCATTTATCTTTATAAAGTCATTATAAAGTCAACATTGTTGTTGATATTTCCACCATGTTAGATAATGAATAGCCTCTCACACACTAACACTAGGTTTTTTTCTGTCTTCTGAAAAACAGCATTAAATCCCCTGCTGAAGATAACGAGCGTTTTGTCCCAATTTCTTAAAATCTTATTTGAATTTCATCTCAAAGGACAACTCAGCTCGCATGTAAAAATTTGTATAATGTGCCAGTTCTGAGTCAGTTTTCAGCTTCCCCTCCTTTACATTATGTGCATAATCTAAAAACATGACCCCATTCCTGCAGCTTGCGCCTGCATTGCCTCTGGTTGTCTCAAGAGTTTCGCTCTATGTAGCACAAGCTCAGATCACCAAAGGCATAGGGAGGAAAAAATTTCCAGTAAATAATTCTCATGTAAATAATATGAGAATGCTGTTGATGTAATAAGTGCCTCACACATTGCAGTATCACACCACTTCCACTTCTGACTTTATCCAGATCTGGAATAAGATCATCAGGTTCATTTCCGGACAGCAAGGAGAATATGACAAATGGTTTATTTTTATTTAGGAACATGTATGTTTTAATTGCAGTGCTTTACTTATTTGTGAAAAAGTCGAATGTTTAATTTTATTCTATTCAGTCGGTTCATGACCTGGCCATCTTTGCTGTTACTCGCTCCTCTCACTTTCGAGCTTTAGAATATTATTTTAGAACAAAGGTATCCATAAAAGATTACAGTAACACCTAAAAATGTCAGATACTGGATGTGCCAAGAAGATCCACTGCAGTTCTATAGGGAACTCAGTACTTGAGACTTTTGACCTGATAATTTCATACTTCTGCAGCTATTGAATTGTTCTTCTTTTTAATTTAATTTATTATTTTGGATTATTAGTTTGGATTAGTTTGAGGCTATTCCATGCTTCCCCGACGGCATATTCAACCTGGTCATGCTGGGTGCTTCCTGTTGTGGTGCAGCACTGCGTTCTTCTGTGTAAACCCATCGTTTTCTCATTAATGCCTGCTTACTTCCTGTGGGTCATATCCCTGTCTAGTACGTAGTAATCTGACCTCTTTGAAATAACCTTGATGTGCGACTCTCTCGGTCTCTGGATCCCCTGACGGCCACCCGATCCGAAACGCACGGCTACTGATAGCGCCACTATGTTTTATTCATCTCCAATTAACCGCCGCTCATGTGAAATTGTGAAACTATAGACAGCTTTAGGTCGGATATAACTTGCCTCAAATTCTGGCTCAGCTTGGACCAAAGAATATGAACTAGGACTCTTCTGATCACTGGATCTTACCTTAACTTACCTGGAGGCTGGTTTAACTTTGCACCATGTGCATGCTAGGTTAGCCTTAGCGCCTGGGTAGTATGTGCAGGGAGGCTGCAGGAGAACATGTAGCGTGATGTCACTGCTCTGAGAGCGTGGAAGGAAGGTTTGGCTAATATATGACTAATTATTAATCCATTATATGGTCCAGTTTTCAAGTTTTCTTTTGAAAAGTAGTAATAATATACACGTATGTGTTGTGCTATGATTAAAAAAATAATAATAAATGTAATAAATTTTCATTTAGAAAATGAATCAAATGTAGAGTATATATATAATGTATAATAAATGTAGAATAATGCTGCAAATGTTATGATGAACATATACATTATTTTAATTAATCTTTTAATTAATAATTTAGTCTGTGTGCGCCTGCTCGTCTGTGTGAGCGAGTGCACTCACGTGTGCTCTGTCTGAGCTCTCTCACTCATTAAGGTCTGTGTGCACAATATCAATATTATGGAAATGAGAGCCATCCATCAGACTCATTGGGGGTGATCTGACAGTGTGGGGCTGCGGCGGAGCAGCAGGAGGTCTACTGCCCATCTCCATCTCTACACACAGCCTAATTGCTCTGTCTCCACTAATTAATGTCCATTTTATTCACACCACCAAGGCCATAATAAGGTGCCTTTTATTTCCTTAACTCTGACTGTATGTCATGTTCCAGAAGCAGGAGCCTGAGTCCAGGTAGATTTGGGCCTTTACATGTGGAGAGATTTTCAGTGCGGCCCTGCTGATCTAGGGTCCAACTTTTATTGTCTGTTACAATATTATAGTCACAAGAACAGGTCTGAGATCAGAAAGAAGAAACGGAGAGATGGTTTGTGAAGAGCAGGCCTGGTGTATTCAATGTGCAGTGTGTGTGTATGTGTGGGCTGGTAGGGGTGATGGAGTCGGGCATGCGTTAACTGCACGCAGACCTGCTGCGTGTTGTGTCAGCGGTGAGGACACACCAACTTCCTGTTTTTAGCGAGCTGCTTCACAGCACAGCAGGAGAAAGTGCACACACACTTCATCCAGCACCCTTTCTTCACACACGCACACACACACATACCATAAATCATTAGCAAGTATGCTCTTAATGCAGTTTGGGCAAAGACAGCCTCTCAGCAAAAAAAGTGCACAAAACACCTTAAATCTGTGTTTTAGCTGTGCATGTTAACATGCTCCTTGTGCACTTGCTGCTGGAATAAATGAATGGGTAATTGTGCCGCTCGGCGTGTCACAGCAGGTCGATGGCACCACGAAAACGTCAATATGGTCACGGACGGTGCCACTCCACAAACAGTGACATTGCTTGTGCCTGCCAGAGCTGTCTTCACCTGCCCACCGTATAGCATCACTTTCAATGTGTCAGTACTTTGTGCCAACACCACCACTAATCACGTTAGTCTCTTTTTTCCTGGTTGCTGTTGTTTGGAACTTTAAATGAGCTTCAGCTCTTCACAAAGCACACTAAAGCACCAGTTTTACTTTGCCATTGTTGCGAGTCTTCATGCACCAGACTCTTCATGAATCATGTTCCTCTCTCCCTCTCCTGATCTCTGGTGACAGTTCATCATCCTTTATTTCTGCAGAGCCCACTGAGTAACATTTTAACATAACCAGAACACAGGGTGAGAGTCTTCTACCAAGAACAGGTTTATTTTTAATCACTTTTGAAAAGATACAATTTTGTTGTCAAATTGTTTTTTTTAAACAAGATTTTTAGAGCATCACAGAGAGTATGCTGAGATGTTTTGCTTGCCCGTTGTTCTTTTTTGTGTCCTTGAAGATGTCCAGTGTTGTGAAAAAGCCAATAAAGGATTTCTCAAAACGCTAAAAAAAAGTCCAGAATCCAGATAATTATTTTGCTATACCATGTAAATGTAATTCCACAAAGTAATTAATTTCACAGTTACATAACGGATTGCATTTACTTTCTATTTACATTCTGCATTGGCAGGTGTGTGTCTGTACTTCGGTGCTTCGGTGTCAACAAATTATTTTTTATTCCTGAGAAAAATCTCTTCACTTTTGACAAAATTTCTTCGCTTGTTTCAAAGACCTATGGGTGAGAAACGACAGATGAAAAATTACAGTGTTTTGCTTATTGCTGCCAATCCCTGTGACTTAAAAAGGTCCGGTAATGTTTCCTTGAATAATAAGTACCAACATTAGAAAATGTATTAGGATAAATAGAAAAATAATATATAAAGAAAAAGTCCCTGTGAGCGGGCTCCAGTGTAGGAGTTGACACCGGTCTGTCCAGCTGTAGCCAGCTTGTTGGATGCAATCATACACTTTCAGTCACACACTCTGCTTCCCTTCCCAACACTCCCTGCCCTTTCATGCAGTAGCTTGGTATTAGCCCTTCTCCTCTAATAGCCAAATAAGGGCATGGTGCTTGGCAGGTCCTTCATAGCGCTTCTGTTTACTTCTGATCTGCAGATGGAGTTACCTGCGTCCAGCTCATTTGTGCTACTCCATCCTGAACCTCCACTTCAAAGCGGCGACGAAGGCTCCACGGCCAGGAGGCCACTGAGTGAGTTATGGCAGGCTTATTAAAGCAGCTCTGCTATAAACACTGTAGCCGTTGTTCTCTGGTGCCATTAAAAAAAAAAAAAAAAAAAAAACGGCCGTTATTTCCACCGTGTAGGTGCTACGCTATAATGAACCAGTTAAGATGAGTAATTAGTTCTTCGCCCAAGCTTTATTGCACTGAATCATAATACGTCTTTACTCATTTTCAGATTCAAACTACATTCAGTTGAGTGAAGCTTCATTTTTCTGAAAATTCAGCTGGAATGGTCATATCTGCTTTAGAGGCACTGGGTGGTTCTAACAGCGTGATGTTTCTCATATACGTGTGTGTGTATTTACAGTGTGTCTCTGACATTCTTTCCCACTGAGCCAACGTTAGCAGGGCCACCAAGTGCCAAAAGGGCTCTCGCTCCGAGCCAAGAGTGCAAGGGTGCTGTCAGCTTAGCTTGCTTTGGACTTCAATTAAAACTCTGGAGAGCCGGTGAGAAATATGTTGCTCTCTGGCTGGTGGGAGAGATGGGCAAATGAGCCAGAAAATGACAGAAATGTACAAGGCTCTAACCTTTCATGCCCTTGTGCATTTAATTCAGTGAAATGTTGATAACGACTGAGAGATATATGGTGAGTTCGGTGTTTATCTAAGCACATCAAGACAGCTCAATGGCCAAAATTTCAGCACTAGAGCGGCCCTCATGGCTACAATAACAAACCGTGATTACCACAATCGATATGATGAAGGCTATTTTGGTGACCTTTTTCCCTCTGTGTCGTATTTCACATTTGTTATTTGTATGTCTAACACACTCTGCCCTCCAAACACACACTCTAGCCCACTAAATATGAGACTCTACAGATGTGTGGGACATGTGAAAAGAAAAGCAAACCCTTCTTTACACGAAGGACATGTTTGTGTAGGTCTGAAACTGTGTGTGTGTGTGTGTGTGTGTGTGTGTGTGTGTGACAGAGAGAGGCCATAGTAACAGGGTAATTCAAAGATCTGCAATTTATCAGTCAGTCAGTTTCTGGACAAATTTCACATTTTCTCTCAGACAAATTCATAATGCAGTGCAAGTCATTGCATTTGTTTTTAGAGCTTAACTAATAGTAACCTCATTTCAATCTCGGTCTATTAGTTTAGAATTTTTCAATCATCCTTTTTCATATGAAGACCACTATGAATCCCATTTCCACAAATCACCCTCTCTGGAGGCGCTCAGCATTTGTGAATGTTTCACCAAATATTATCATATTTTTTGGTAATAATCAATTAAAAGCACTTAAAGCCCTGGGAATCCTTTATGAACATGCTGGTAAAGTTCAGCTGTCTTTATGACTGACAATTAAATTGTGGCTTCTCCACAGGACATTCATTAATCTCAATTTGTCATCTTTGTTTTTGCAGGTTATCTTGGTTGGTGGAGGTTTAACCGTGTATTTGTGTGTGTGTTTCACTGCATCTGCCACCTCAAAGCCATTTGGCAACCTTTGGGACATTACCTCATATGTCCTTGGAATTACTTACAAATGTTTTAGATGGCACAGCCATGACTGCCATAATTATAAAGTAATATCATATAATCGTTGCTTTTTTAAAGAGATCACACAGTAAAAATCAAACAGAGGCTTTATGTGAATTGGCAGAAAGAGTTTGCGAAGGTTTAGTTTTTGCATTTACTCCTTCCTTCTACAAATTCAAATGATTTTTTTCATCCTGTATCAGATGTTACATTCTGGATCTCTTACCTATGGGTAGAAGTTTGGTGCTCAATCAGCCTTGAGCTGTGAGATTAGAGGATGATAACCATGTAGGTGGTAACCTTCTCCATCACCCACTCTCATAGGCTGTTGGGTAATTATCCACCATCCCCACACATCAGTTCAGTGGAGGCTCCTCTCCTTCATTCACATGCCAGGTAGTCCTCAAATTAATCATGTCCTCCCCTCCTTTCTCTTTCTCCCCCAAGATAGCTTCTTTTCAAGCTAATGGGCCCTCCCCGTGCCCAGGGGCCAGCTGAATGGCCTGGGCTCCACAGGACGAACTCTGTTGGGCTGACATGCTGCCAGTGTCTGAGATGGATCTTCAGTGGTGACCCTCGCAGCAGGAGGGGAGCATCCGTCACCGTGAGCCGGCCATGCGCTCCAGGGCTGCCGCATGCTAATTCCGCTCTTTGTTTCAGGGTGACTGCTTTCTCAGTGCCTCTGAACAAAAGGCCCTTGCGTGGGCCTCTGTTTCGCCTTGTTTAATATTTACATTTGAATATTAGCCCAGGTCTGCCACGCCAATATCAAAGCTGCATGTAAGAAAGGAATTTTTGCTTTTCTTGTTAGTAAGGGAGAGGTTTTGAAGAAAGCTTTGTGTCTGTACTTTCCATGCCCTAGCACTATCCATTCCTGATGAAGACTGGTAGTTGGGAATGGTGTTTGTTTAGTGATAAACACCAGTAAGGACATTTTAATATATTCAAAATATTATGTTCAAAATTCACCTTTGTTACATGAATAATAATTATATTAAGTGTTTAATTTTTCACTAAAAGCTTATGCTTAGGTCTAGTATATTGTAGAGAGGATTTTAAAAAGTTGCAATGTTTATATCTAACTGGCTTAGCGATATCTGAAGCAACTATAATATCCTCAATACGCACATCAATTTTGCATTAAGGAACATTTATTGAATAATCTTTGGCTATTTGATTACTTGGTCTACTGCTACCAAATTAAATTGCTCGGCAGATGAATAATTTTTATAACAAATTAACTTATTTGAGTTCAATGCTGGTGTTTATCAAGCTGTATTTTGCGTTACAGTGACTAAAAAAGGTTTTAGGCCCAACATAAAAGTCTTCTTCAGTTTACATCAACTAAAGATTTTTTTTCCCTTTGAGAAATGCGCTGCTGCTTAGCTTGATTTCGTATGCTAATGAAACTCCTTGAAAGAAATAGATCTCACACATACAGTGTCCCACTGGTCACCAACAGACCGCAACTTAGTTACCCACCAAGGGTCACCCTCACCGTCCAAACAAGTTTGATTCTAATTAATGAGAACTCTATGCAATGTGTGAAACTGACACACTGACCTGGTGAGAATTGGGGCAGCATGTAGTTCAGTGAAGAGTGAACAGAGAGAAACGTTAGCAGTTTAAGAGTCCTCTGCTCCAGTTCTGGCGGCAACACCGCAGTCTGGTTGTGTGTGTGTTTGTGTGTGTGTGTATATTTGAGAGGGTGCTGAGGCTTCAACGAAGCTCCTCTGTCATTTCTGGAACAAGTCCTAAGCAGACAGATTCACGGCGGGAAGCGGCACGGTAATTGGAGATTCCCGGAGTGATTAAAATTCATTTTTTTCTCCTTTCTCATCTGCATAGCCACAGGAGAGCCCTGGAGCCGTAAGGGTCTGCGAGTTTGGGACACGTCTGAAGGATGGGTCACTAGCTAACTGCTCCTTATTCCTCCTCTCCACCCTCCTTTTCTTTCTCTCCTAAAAAGGGGAGCGAGATCAGGCTCGCCATTTCACCCCAGGGTGGCGGCGGGGCCAAAGGTCACTTGTAATGGCTTTTGCTGTGCATCTGCAGCACTGCAAAGGCACACCGGGTGCCGATCCACTCCACTACACTCTGTTCTTCACTCCACTGCTTAAACAACCCAGGCTGGACCTGCACTCACTAATGAGGGTGTGTGTGTATGTGTGTATGTCCAGGCATTATGTTTTCTGTGTTTTCTGCCTGCTTTCAGTTGATCAAAAATTATTTTAAAGAAGCTGGTACATTTAGCCACTGCTTTTAATTTAAAAAGTTATCTAATAGTTTATATGATCATGTTAGGTGTTCATGTGTTAAAGGGGAATTTAATTGTTTTTTTTCTACCTTTTTCTGCCTAAATCCGTCAAAAAATTGACTACATAAGATAAAGAAAATAAACAAAATACCTATATTTGCACTGTAGACATCATATTTGCACTGTAGACATCATTTTTTTCCCTGGTAAGTTTATCTACAATGCATTATCTGACTCCAAAACATTAAAAATGACATTACATCACATTGACAGAATATTGCAGAAATGTAAAAAAACCTGCAGAACTCTCCTGCAAAGTTTCATCAAGCACAATTTATATATAAGAAGAGAAACAAACAAATACTTAGGAACAAAGCATATTTGTTTCTTAATTTCAACTCCACATTTCTCTTCATGTTTATGATTTCAGATGTTGGCACTAGAGACACTTTGTGTACTTACACTGCCTTTAGCAAAATAATAGGAAAGATAATAGAGTATGTGATAATTAAAACTGTGATTTCCTCAGCATGAGAAGCTGGTATGGGGTGTTGACACATCATAAACCATAAACATGCTTTCTATCTTCCTTCCCATTCTAACTGATCAAATGCTGCTGTAAGCTGACTTGACTTCTACAGCCAGGCAAACTGAACTCTTTCAGTCCAAGATTCGATATACAGCACAGATACAGGGCTTTTTTTTTTATTATAACGAATCGATCTTTGCTTGACTTACACTATTGATGGTATCCATCATGGCTTCATGTGGCTCTGGTGGTTGGTGGTGATGATGGCAGTTCTTCTAGTAAAGCGTGCATTTGTGAGTATGTGTGTGCATGCATGTGTGTTGTCAGCTGCGGATGTATGGGCTGTCATGGAACGGGGCTGTGGTGTGCTGTGACCGTTGCTGGGTCTTTCCTCTGCGGAAGCAGCTCCTCCTCCAGCTCCTGGAGAAGACGACGTGCGCAGACCCTCACCCTGAGAAATGGCCTCCCAGCTCTGTCACACAGAAAAATAAAGCACTTAACACAATTTATTCGATGGGAAGTCCTGCTCGACAGAAAGTGATAGGCATGATAGGAGACACCTACTTGCAAAACAAGTGACAGCATGGAAGGAATTGCACAATTCATAGTTGTGTAGACAAATTCACATCACGTATTATTATCTATTAAAATGGTAAACATCAGACACCATATAAGCAACTTCGTTTAAAAATACTTTTCGGTGCAATTTGAGACAAGTAAGTGATGAACGCCTCAGTGCCTCACACATTTGGCATAAAATTGCGTTACTTTAATTTCCATTATCATTTTAAATAAGCTCAAGAGAAGGGGATGTCTAGTGTGTTAAGAGAAAAATATATAATTTCACTGAGAAAGCTACCATTATTTACTGTACAACAGCATCAATAAGATGTTTTCCACTAATCACATTTAATTTTAGCAATCACAAGCTCAGGATATCTGCTGTTATGTGGTAAAAATAAAAACTGACCCAGAGGTGTAACCGTAATTATAGCCATAACATGTGCAGAGACTTCATGAAGCATACCTCGAGTAAGGACCGAAGCAGCATGGTCAGGTCCTTTCTACTCGGGAATATGGGACTCAGTAGCAGAGGAGGCACGCCGGGGGGAAAAGTGACCCACTCTACGCTTTCATTTCCCTGAGCAGACAATGGCTGCAGCTTGAACGTGCATACCTTCTGTCTCCTGGACAGGAGCAGACTTGAACTCTGAACATGACACGAGGTCCTGCTGGAAGAAAAACGGAAATTTAAATCTACAATTACATGTAAATCACAAGAGCTTCACTACAGGTTCAGAGACCACCAAAAGTACTGCCATTTTCTGCTAATTCATTTTTGTTTTACTATGTAATTGATTAATTCTCAGTCAGTTCATATAGTTACAGTATAAGTGCCATACCTACAGTAATTATTATACATAACTATAGCATAGATGAACTGCAAGTTTGCAAAACCTTGTACACACTCTCTACAGAGAACATACATCTGCATATTTAAATTTTTTTCTCTGAAAAAACAAAACACAAAATTTGCAGCCTGTGCAAAAGCTATGTTAAATTCAGCAAATTAATAGAATGTGCATTAGAAACATAATATTTATGTTTGTTCGTTGTAAAGGGTTTGTTATTTTCTACATCAACAGACATAATTTGACCATGGGGTATGCAAACTCTTGCACTTAAATACATATATTAGGTAATGAACAATCGTATGCCCATTGTCTGTGCATTACTAAACAATGTCATATTTGAGATGCTAAATTTCTCAGTAAATACACTAAAATTCACAACCGACTAAACATAAGATTTAAAGAAATTATATACAGAATAAGGTCTCATGGAGATGAAAAAAGAAAAGATTTTCTTTTTAGTGATTTTAAAGTGTCAGGTGTTTGTGCATGACTAAAGTTTGTTGCATTAACAGTTCTTATTAAAATAAGTCAAATGAAAGACATTGTAAGTAATGTGGATGTAACATTTTATTCATGTGCAACTGACAAATTTAAATCATAAATGTAAACCACTCATTTAAAAAATGGTAACTATAAGGCAGTCTGAGATCTGTGCAACCAAAATAAACTAAAACAAACCAGCCACCATCCCTAGAAAAACATTGTCATTGAAATGGCGGCTAGCTGCACTAATTACTTATCAGTCAATCAGCTGATTTAAACTTGAGGTTCTATGCGTGGCACAACCTAACCAAGTACTTTCTGACTGTCACTCTGCTTTTCCACTTCTTCTCTTCAACCAGTACAAATCGGTGACCTTGCTAATTGCATGAAAACAATGAATTCTAATGAGCACATTAGAGTGACTTCCACCTTTAAAGAAATGGGTGTTTATGAGTCTTTTTCAAACTATAAATGACCAAAGGCTGTATAGCGCCACATACTCTGAAGTGTATACTGTATATAAATACAGTTCAGGTTACAGTCATTGAGATTCCCAGTATAATACCTTTGGACTTCAAATTGTTGCCTTGTCTCTATGAGTAGACCTAAGAAAGACAGTCTCATATTACGAAGGATATTGTGAATGATAAGGTATCAGTTGGTGATCTGTTGGTATCAGTTGTGTTTCTGTAGGGGGCAGCAGGGGTCCTGTCTTATTCCCGACAGCAGCAGAGCTCCTTAGAGATGTTAGATCAGTGTTTTGTGCCCCCGAGGAATCCTGGACATGCAAGGAGAAAATCTGAGATAAAGCAGCTGTGCACCATAAGCACTCAGTGAGACACTGTAACACTGATGTAATACAGAATTCTTTCACTCTTCTCCATTGAAAAATGTTACATTTGAAAAAATGCTACAATATACTGAAGCAGAAAATAGCATTTGATTCAATTCTCTAATTCTCAATGACAAGAGAAGTACAGAAATGTAAATATTTTCGTAATTAAAATAAATTGCCAGTACTCAGGTTTTAGGAATCTGTGTGTCATATTACACAACAAAACCTTTCTATAATCCCAGAGAAGAATAACAGAACATGATGAAACTGTTACTTTAGCCATAAAACAGATCTTTTAAAATCAAATTTACATTCAGGTTGTAATGTGCCCAGTAATACTGATACATTCTTAACAAACTTATATCTCTTTTTAAAACAGAGAAAGGGTAGTTTGTAAAAAAAAAAGAAGAAGAGAGAATCAGTATATTCTTGTTTTTGTCTAAAGCACTTCTAAAAAAAATTGGGGGAAAAAAGAAAAAAGTCACAAGGTGATGTGTATTTTAAAAAAGAATACAAACAATCAAACAAAATTAGAACAGAAAACCAATTAAAAATGACAATGATTTCAGTATGTGTAACTTCAAAATAAGAGGAAAAAAGCTATTGTCTGACCAAATTAAAGCATAAATAAATTAACCTGACAGCGTTCTAGGAAATTACATTTGTTTTTTTTAATATTATCGGTGTTTCTGTAATGATAGATTTTGGCAAAGGTACAAAGTAGAGCCTGCAATCAGGCTGGAATTGTCAAAACATGTCTAAGATGAGGAGGCTGCCAAAGTCTAGGCGAGCACATTATTAATTATGACAAAACGGTTTTTCCATCCATTCATTCTAGCACATGTGCCCTTGAGAAAACACAGGGAATAACTGAAGACGTTCGGGTTTTTACTTGACAGATAAATATGTTAAAAAGGACAAAAGGCTGCCTGGAAGCACCTTCGAAATTCATCGTGGATGGAAAAAATGTAACTCGTTTGCAGCACAATAAATTTCACACCTTACAAAAACGAGGAATACAAGGTCCTGAGGAGTGCGGCACAGGGAAAGCAGTGTAACTCAATATCTGCCTGGTTTTATCTGAAAATCCGCAGAAAGAGGAGAGCAGCCGTCGCCCGCTGTCTCATGTGTCGTTCCAGGCATGACTGATTTCTATGTGAAGAGAGGACAAGTAAAACAGTGTTTGAATGAAGCGTTGGCCACGGGCTGCAGTCTGAGATATAGTACTGTGCTCTGATCTTTCAGGGAGAGAGAGAGTTGTGTTGTAATGCCAGTGTGTAAGGACAGCAGGCTCTGCTCAGGGAGATTTATGGGTTCGGGTCTTTGCCTGTATATTTACAGTCTCATGACCTGAGCACGGCACCCATGGTTCAAGAGCAGGGCTCCACACACAAACACACAAACACACACACACGTGCGCACACTAGTCATACATTCTCTAGTTACAACTTGCATTCATACAAACAGGCTCACATTGAAAAGCAGAATCAGTGCTGATATTAATGAAGAACTGTTTGGTCACATAACATTTGTAAATAACAGTACTGGACCTATATTTAGAAGAAATTCAACAGATTCAGTGGACCAAAAATCATGATTTTGATATAATAATATATAAATTATGCTGTTCATAAACTGAATCTATTATACTCACATGTTGAACTCACTGGAAAACAAAAGTAAGCAAAACAAAAGTAATTTGTTACAGAAGTGTGTCATCTCATCATATTTAGCTAAGACTGTGTGTACACTAATACGCTACCTCTTGCTCATGCACAAGAAACGCAGGGAATATTTAGTAAGATAAATATTTAATTAAAATCACTGCCCTATTCTGCATCATTTCATTTAGTAAAAATCAGCAAAGTGGATTGATTACGATTAAAAAAAGGAGCCAACGAAAGTGTATAATCTCATTGTGTGCAGCAGCCAAAGCTTATCAAACATAAGCAGTGGCTGTGTGGTTGGACATGAGCTTCACTGTGACCCTGTGGCTTAATAATCCCCTAAAACACACAAACTGGAACAAAGCAATCCTGTGGAGAGATCCAGCTTAATGCCAGCTTACACCTCTCCCTCTCTCTCCCTCTCCCTCTCTCTCTGTCTCTTGCTCTCTGAGTGATGGAGCGCTGGATGTTCTGAAGGGAGGGAACTCCTCTGGTGGAGCCCGACCACAGCAGAGAGAAGGATGAGATGGAGCAAGCATTAAATAAAACAACAGATGCCTGTTTATTTATCTAGCCCCGAGGCCAGCTCGACTGGTGAGTGAATCAACACCAGGGCCATTTTCATTGGAGCAAATGGCGCATGTCATGGGGTGGAGCAAACAAGAATATGGCTGAGAGGGTTTTTAATCAAGAGACAATGCTGCACTTTTTCCCCTCTCTTCAAAGCCCCCCTCCTTCATTCATGCTGTGCTGGTGACTATGCACTTTGCATGTGAAAGGCCGGGAGTGAGAAAGTTTTTTTTTTTTTTTAACAGTGTGTGAGTGTATGTGTGTGTGAGACTCTGCTCACCCATCATGCAGCTGCATTCATGGCTCTCCCCTTTCTCTTCTCTCTCTGGTCCTGATGGAGTTCCAGCAGAGGCCTTGGCGAACGGCTTTTCACTCTGCAGACAAAAAGAGGCGTCGCCGCCGCTGCCAGGAATAATGCAGTCAGGAAAAAAAAAAAGAAAAAAAACTGTGCTGAGAGGAATCGCTGTGTTTTATGAGCCATTAAAATTTTTATTCATCTCTCCACTGAACCAGGTTTTGGCCAGGGGTCGTCACGCTTTAAATAACCGCCCCCCCCACCATTCCACCACTCCAACCAATATCAGCATTTATCCTTGCCTTGAGATTTAATGGACTGTTTATTGTTTGATGTGAAGCTGCGGGTTCAGGACTGCCTTTTTTCCTTGTGTGTGTTGTGTGTGTGTGAGAGTGAGAGAGATAGAGAGAGAGAAAGGGAGCAAGCAAGAGTGAGTGTAATGGTGCTATGGAGGTCAGAGCTATGGAGATTTTTTTTTTTACACCTCCTTGCAATTGCCCCCCTCCTTCTTCTGTTTCACTGCCACATACCTAACCTGGAGTAGTTTGGAAAAAAAAAATCACAGGCCTGCCTCTTAGCAGGCTCTGCCCACTGACAGATAAGTATCCAGTTTGGGGCTGGACGCCCATGTTGTGTTACAGGCTGACCTGCAGCTCAACTCTGACTCCTGACCTGCTGGGGTTTCCATCGTGACAGGAGGCTGCTTAACAACAAAATGGCGCCGGGTTCTAGAAGGAAAAAAAACCAAAACACAACAAACAACAACTGCCCACAAACGCACCCACAGACACGTCTTTTCCCACCGTGACGCTATTGTTTAGCTCTAGATAAAGTGCTGTCTTTGTTTTGCCTCATTTTTCTCCTCTCTTCTCTCTTTTTCTTCTCTATTTCTCCCTCTCTCTCTCCTCTGCAGGTAGGGCTGCTGAGGGACGGTTAGTCGAGGCCATGCTGGGCGCCTGAGCTCGAGCTCCACTAATATATGCAAATGAGATGCACAGCCAAAGACTAGTGAACTCGAAGCATGTGGGCGGAACCTGGCGAGTGATTGACAGAGAGAAGAGCCGCTAGTCACGCCCACTGCCTCGTCTGACAAAAGCAGCTCCTCTGTGGTCGGACGCTGCAGGAAAAAACACGGCTTTTGTTCTCTTACAGCCAGAGGAGTTTTAGTTAAACACGGACTTAAAACTTATTAACAGCACGGAGTTAATGCTTTTCAGCACTTCTGTTCGCTTTAATTTCTTATATCCCTGATAGCAAATTGATTAATTTAAACTAACTTTCTATTTATTCCATGCTTTTCCCATTGCATCAACATAATCATAACATTCTCTTATTATTTGGACATGTAATATTCTAATTGTGATTTTGACCATTTTGTCAATATCTGTAACAGTGGGCTAATGTGAAACCGCCTAAAATAATTTATGCAATAAGTCAGACGCATAACGAGTACAGATTAATATGGAATAATTAATAGAACCATTATTTTCATGCGTTATTTAAACATCACTAAACGTGCATCAGAAAAAAAAAACATTCAAGCTTTTCAACAAACATTTTTGCTAATTTATTATCATTTATTTATCTGAGTGCTTTCTGGCTGGTATACTGCTTGTTCTCAGCAAATCATCATGAACGCGCAGAAATAATTAGAGCAGTTTGTCCTTAATATAATGATGTCACACCTGATTAAAGGGAACATAGCTGTAATATGAAATATAGACAGTAAGGCAGAAGAAATAGAACGTATTTCTGCACAGAAACAAGTATAATTTTAAACAAGAAAACACCCTCATTTACTTAAGTTAGAAAGAAGAGTCATGCAGATTTATGAACATTTAGTGTTTTTCACATTTTAACCACCATTTTAAAAATGGTAGTTTTATTTTTGTTGTTTTTTATTTTCTGAGTTAATAAGCCTGTATATTTAAGAATTATTTCGATGTCTGAGCCAGATTTAACTTTATTCAATTCGTTTTATTCGATTATCATACTAGCATCAAGTGCTGTCGATTAGTGAAGAACGCGAAACCGTTTTTTTGTCCCAGTTAGGTTTTTAAATATTACAGTTCTAAATAGAGAGAAAGGGAAATATTCTTTTTAAACGTATACATAAAAATGTGTTCGTAATGATTTGTTTCTCCACTCGCACTGCTTTCTCATACTTACAGAGACCGTCCGTGTTTGTATTTGTGTGTGTGTGTGTGTGTGTGTGTCAGCACCTGACCACGTGCATTGGGACACGGTGTTAATTGCAGCTCGGTTCTCCTCATTAGGGATTTTCACTTTCTCCTGGTGCTGCAGGGCACACACACACACACACAGACACACACACACACACACACACACACACACACACACACATACATACATACACACACACACACACACACACACACGCTCGAACGCTTTGTCCAAGCCGATCTCGATAAACTAGAAATAACGGAACACTGTTCATTCACACCAGTTCATCTACACTCTTCTCTAAAACCCTGCATTTAATTATGGAACACTCACTTTTGACTATTAGGTTTATATGCGTATATTTATGTAGCTTATGTAGGTGGGTAGGAGAGTTATTTTAATCCTTCAATCCTTAAAAAAAGATTTGTGTTATTTTCACATATTTTAGCTGCTCAAATTTGTGTTGAAGGTCTACATTTTAGATTTGATTCGAGATGTATATTAAAATAGTTAATGTATTATAAGATTAATTACATTTATGCTTTAATATGTTTATATAGATCTGTAAATGTAGCTGAAGGCTTTTTTCAATACTTAAGTATTAATTGTGTTTTATGAGTTTGGACTGGACAGTGTTTGCTTTTGGTTTATATGATATTTATGAACACATTTGACTACTATTCTATTTTATTCTATTCTGTCGTATTGTATTATATTGTACTGTGTTGTATTGTATTGTATTGTATTTCATAATATTCTCTCATATTCTATTCTATTCTGTCATATTCTGTTCTGATCTATTTTATTCTATTCTATTCTATTCTATTCCATACACATTTTATTTTCTTCTTCTGTGTAATTCCTCCTGATATACATTTTAATTCCGTAGTTCTCTCACTGTTTAGGTTTGCAGTGTTATTTGGATAATGGCTGGGTTCCTGTTTTTAAAGCTGGTGTGTGCTCTCTCTCTGTCTTGGTTTCATTTGGCTTGCAATGCTGAAACATGCATTAGATTGGGTCTTGTTCCTCTGCTAAATTACTTGTTACCTGCTGGCATTTATTTATATGGCGGTGGATTATAAAGCTTTGTTATTGCTCTGCCTTGGGTGAATTGTTTATGACACCACTAATGGGAGTAATTGTTATTGTTGAAATTACCTGTCAGCTGGCCCTTGCAGCAGACCTCGTCCCACTGACAGATAGTGACAGCAGAGAGGGCCCCTACACCCGTCCCTCTGATGACTTCTCCGTTGATAATAAGGAGCACTGGGCCCCTGATAATTCGCCTGTCAATGCTGCCTGCACATCCCAGATCCACCGCCAAATTGTTGTCATTCATTTTGACAAAGACAGCAACAAAAAAGTGAGATGAGAAAGACAGAGAGAAGGATACAGAGGGATGGAGAGAGAGAAAGAGAGTGAGAGAGATCGAGGGAGAGAGAGAGAGAGAGAGAGAGAGAGAGAGAGAGAGAGAAAGAGAGAGAGAGAGAGATTATCAAAATAAATGAATTCGTTCACACATCCCCATGGCCCTGCCTTGACTCGTAAATTGTGCTTGTCTGGTTGCCTTGTCCTCAGTGTCCACTCTGCAGCCATTTTGCTTTCAGACCAGCAACACCCCCCAAAAACCTCTCAAAAAACAAAACTGCCGTCCTTGTCAAAAGTCTCAGCAGGTATAGTCATTTTCCTGTGCTTCAGGGAGGAGAATCTGAGCAGAGCCTGGTTTTGTTTTTGTCCACAGGCTTCTTGTTCCAGATATGTGGCATTAGCAGGTTGCTTTGGCCTCGCTGGCAGGCGGATCTGTTTCTGAAAGGCTGGAAATCATAATCAGTGTCATCACAGTGGGCTGCCATCGCCAGGATGAGAATTCAGTCAGGCTGAGGAATCACAGCACACTTCCAGCCCTTGAACATTTTACACATTTATGGGCACGGATTCGTTATTTGGCGTATTTGAAAGCGTCAGTGTGTTTAATCGATTATTTGCTTGTCCAATCTCTTATTTTCCAAAGAAACATTACAATCTAACAAGCACCCACCTCTCATTAGTGGGCTAAAAAGCACAAACTGAGTCATTTCCCCATTTGGTATATGAGCTTTCAGTACTACAACTGACTGAAGAGCTGTATCCTATTTTACAGAACTGCTAAAGGAGAACGCACGTACTATAACCTTATTGATCTGAATACAGCATGTCTAAATGTTTTCTATTGATTTGTTAGTTGGTTAAATACATTCCTTCCTAGCTAAGAGATACTGTAGTTCAGTAATAATCCCAGATATTGCACCTCATTACAGACATGGTGACAGGCATTAAATGAGTTTAACAAATAGTATATGGTGGGCTTTGGGTTAGGAAAAAACCTCGGGCTAAACTAAATGTAAATGCAATTAGCCGACTATGGGATATGTCTAAACTGTCAGGCAATTAAGAGTGGAATAATAATAATCGTTGCCTGAAAGCCTTTCCCTAAAAGTCGGAGGATCTGACAGCTAAGCTCATGCTCTATTTTTGGACCCTGAGTTAAATCATTATATCTCTTATTTACACGTGCATTTCAAACAACGGCCCAGCGGCTCGTCCAAACCTTGGGGTGACCATAAACAGAGCAGCAGTTGGAATGTGCACCAGCGAGAAACAGCATGTGCCACCCCACCCATAATATCAGTTTCTGCTTTCATATTTTATTCAAATAATACAATTAGTTGCATGTCCATTTATCACGTATGCAAAACAATTCCATTTTAAACAATGCTATCAATTATGATTTCCAGATGTAGCAGGCACAGCAAAGTTGATTATGGCGATTTGAATATAAGACAAAGCCACACAGATGGGTGGACATTAGGAAGGAGAGGCCCATTTGAATAGGTTAGCAGACATTAATGGCAATAATGATTTATCTTTCCAGCCTGCGTTTTAATGACATTGTTATTCCACGGAGTTATGTGCATCCTCCTGAGCCCCGTACGAGGGGGAAAAAAATAAATGCTTGCACACATTATTTGGTCTCTAGGCGGTGAAATGATTTGTAAAATTATTATTGCGCCTTCCACTTTATATGCCATGCACTTCTAGATTCGGGAGATAAAAGGTAATTGATTTTACCTGTGGGGCATTAACCTTTAAAGGTATACTAAGTAGGAATTTCTATTCCAATCTGGTGAAATAATAAGGAAAAATTGATGTTATTTAAAGGCTGTGGGTATCTAATGGTACATGGGGAAGAGACTGGTGTTCCATGAGTTTTCTTTAGTAATAGGTTGGAGTGGGGTATACTGTAGACTGGACACTGTAAGTGTGACCATACTCACTTGTAGGCAAAGTCCTATAGAGATTAAGAAATTATTCATAAAGATCACAATACATATCAAAAATGTTTAATATATATAGCATATGTATTACACACTTGTTATATAGAATAAATAATA